>CM076248.1:16793901-17393901 GCA_038380765.1 Odontothrips loti | reverse complement strand
AAGGCCGTCGTGGCCAAGCCGGTGGGGACGCCAAGCTGAGTTGGGCTAGTTTGCGGCTTCGCTCGAACTTCGGCGCCACCGCAGAGCCCCGCCCCGCCACGCCCCGCCCCACTCCTCCCCGCTGCCTCGACTCCGCTCTGGAATCCTACGCGCTCGGCTCGAAACGCTTCAGATCTGAAAGTGGGGCGTTTTTCAGCGAACAATGTGTTTTCTTCTGTGCCTTTCGTCTCTTCCTGGAAAAAAAACGAATTCGCGTGCGTAAAGCTAACATTTTTGGCCTGCCAATCTCTCTCTCTCTCTCTCTCTCTCTCTCTCTCTCTCTCTCTCTCTCTCTCTCTCTCTCTCTCTCTCTCTCTCTCTCTCTCTCTCTCTCTCTCTCTCTCTCTCTCTCTCTCTCTCTCTCTCTCTCTCTCTCTCTCTCTCTCCTCCCCCTCTCTGGTCAACAATGCCGACCGAGAGCAAGGCATCATAAACACACGAGAACAGCTACCAGTTTGGGGCCGGCGGCGGGGTCAGCCTGATTTGCTGATCCGCGATGACTTTGCCACTAAACCAGATTTTAGCGGACCTATTTAAAATTCAGGCGAGCGAGAAGGAGTCTGGTAGCGCGCTCTGGTGGCATTAGTGGCCGGTTTCGATTGCTTTGGAGATCACCAGAAAAAAACGAGACAAAACGGCAATGGCAACGAGAAACGAGATCAATCAGACCGATTTGGGACCCCTCGCGTGAAACTAGAACAGGAGCAAGGCGAAGCCTGGAAGAACCCTGATAGTCCTTGTTCTAATTTACAAGGAAAACATACAGTGGGTGCAGTTCGATCGCTCGCCCCTCTCCTCTTTCTACTCATGTCCTCTGATGATCTATCTACGTGGTGATGTCACAAGTTTGCCATCCTCGGCGGTTTCTAAAAAAAATAAAAAAATAGGTGGAGTCATCGTTATTAGTTTTGAAGCAGCTTCCTGTCGAATGATGCGTGGCAGATGTGACCGCTTCCGAGCGCGCTGCAGGGTCATTGCCCAACGTAAGAAATAGAGAATACCGAAAAGAGTACTGTTGTTGTTCCATTTGAATTTTATGGATTTCCTAGCCTACACTTTCGAAAGGTCAGTGGACAAAAACTAAAAAAGAAAAATAATTAAAGTTTTAAAAAAAATTATTCTACTCCGTAAACGATGACAAATATGCTATATCAACACGCAATTTTTCGTTAGGTTAGCGTATATGCTAAATTTTCCATCGCCATATCTCACAGTATCAAAACAGAAAAATAAAATTGGCATTTAAAAATGAGAGGAAATAATCGGTAGGCGGGCTGGGCTAGTCTTGTCCGCGTGCAGAGCCTCTGTCCTTGCAGCCGGCACCACTCCGTCCCGCCGGCCAAACACTGGAGCCTCGACTTCTTCCACTCTTTCAGCACCGTCACCGGCCGTAGGATGGAGGCCCGGTGTCTGGTCCTGCCGCACTGAGAGAAATGATTCGGCGAACGGACCAAATGTTTGCTTATCAGGCCTGAAGTGGGAAAAAAATCAAACACTTCTGACGTAGGGACGAAAACTTAAAACGCAGGGACGAAAACTTCGGACGTCGTCACTAAAGCGTTCGCCGTCTGAAGTTTTCGACGACTTGGTGAGGCCGCCGGGCGCCAAAGTGTTTCAATCATCGGCGCCCTCGTGGCCTGCAGCAGCGTGTGCAGCGCCTGCAGTAACAGGTTGATTGCACCAGAGCGGGCCGCTGCAAGTGCAACGCCGGACGGCCGCTCGTACTGCTCCGCACCACTGGAGCGGACAGGTCCGAGCCAGGTGTGTGCGTGCGTGTGTGCGCGTGTGTGTGTCACGCCCGCTCTCAATCTCTAGTAGGAAACGGACCGCCAATGTTTACTCACATTGGCGTCGGATCAGATGGCTATGCGACTGAAAATCTTTTCAGGCCACTTTAATGACGCGCGCGCGCACACACACACACACACACACACACACACATGAAACACCACACCGTCTCTTGCCACACTACGGCGAGTGCAAACCGGGAACGGTGGATTAAAAAAAAAAAAGGTCACTTTCTAATGAACCCCAGCTTTCTCACTCTGACCGCACAAGAAGGCGAACTGCTTGCGCAGCTGACACACTGCATTCGGAGACCCCTCTGCACGTAAAACAAATGGTAAGTTGTCACAACTGATTTTCTTAGTTAATTTCTGAACACGCAATGAAGTCAATTGCGAGTACTAACATCTCGGGTCAACCAAATTTTTGATGATCCAAGAAATGTTAGTCCTCGCAACTAAATGCACTGCTTGCCCCGGGATGAACGAAAAAATTAGTTGGGACAGCTAATGGTTTTTCGCCCCTTTTTTTCTTCCTCAAGATCTTTTCTTCACTTCACAGGTTATACGTATACAGTGAGAAATGAAACCTGCGGACTCATCCAGCAGCCGCTTTCACACTCACCTGAGCTGCTGAGGGTTAATCCCAGTGGCGCCCTGGACACGGCGGCTCGGTGCGCTGGGCTGGGCTGGGCTCGGTGCTCGGTCTGCCTGCTCCGCACTGCTCCGCACTGCTCTGCTCCGCCGCGTGGTGTCGCGAGGCAATGTGGCCGCGACGGGCCGTGCCGGGCCTCAAGCCGGGCCTCTAGGCGGGCCTCACCGGGCCACGGCGGGATAGGCACAACCTGCCTACCTCCCACCTAAGCCCCCACTCCCCCGGCCCCGCCCCTGTCCGCTGATTCTGTTAGTTGTGTCTCCCTTTCCCCTTCTCTCGGTAGTCACCCTGCAACACTCACACTGTGTGCAACGCAGGGTGTGAATTGCCATAGAATAGTAGAATTAAGTTTGGCTGAAGGTTTTTCTTATTTTGTGTCCCTGTAGACGGTCAGGCTTGAGGTCGAACTGGTGAAAAAGTATGAAAAATTTCAAGTTTCCACAGAAATTAGAAGTTGCTGATCCTTTATAAGTAATATCAACAAATGGAAAATCGTAGAAAATTTTCTCCAATCACTTTCAAAACAGAAGAAGAGTACAAATGTGTTCATATTTTATGTAAAGATTGACACAAACGTACCAGGAAGGAGGGAACCAGGGGGTCTAGACCGTTCAAACACAATAATTAGCAACGTGCGAAACAAGCATGGGATTGGCTGACGTCCGACTCGAGGATTTATTTTAGCCAATCCTTCAGCGATTTTCTCGTCGTATTTTCGACGGGATATACTCCTGCCGTTCCGCGGACCACACGATCAACGCCACGCTCGGCAGGCGAGGCCAGGTGAGACTAACGTGTCCGAACCGAGTCCGTACCGACCATGACCTATGTTAGGAGTCCGCATATTTATTCGGGTAGCGCAGAGCTACCTTACAGAACCACTCAGCTACCGCACAGGACCACATAACAGGTGCCGCGCGTGGTGCCGACGTCACAGATTCGGCGGGGTCCAGCCAGTACAGCGGCTAGAGAGGAGCTGGTCCCGTCCTTGCCCCATGACATTTGCCAAGGACAAAAAGTCGAGGACGCGGTGTCTGGAGGCCACGCGACCTAAGATCGATTTCTGCGCACGTGTCTATGTGAGTTCGAGTGAGTGAGTGAGTGAGTGAGTGAGCGAGCGAGCGAGCGAGCGCGAGTCGCTGCTGCAGGTGAGCGTGGCACTAGCAGCCCGTTATCCCAATGAGCTACTTTCCGGAACATCATACCTTCACCTTGGCCATAGCGACAAGGTGAGGCGACACGAGGGGCGGGGCCGGGAGGGGAGGAGAGGAGGGGAGGGGGAGGTGTCGGCTGGAGTGTATCATAACCGCAGACGAGACGGGAGGGCAAGGTTTGACCTACATGTGGGTGGATGGCATTGCGCTCTGTCAGGGGCAAGGTCTAACCATCGGCAAGGGCGTTGGCGTCGTTGGGTGGGCAGCAGGCCCGTAGCGCCAGGCAGCCGGGTTCCATCCGGGTCCCCGCGCGCCCCAGGGGGGCCCAGCGCAGGGGTAAGGCCCCTGTAAGTATGCAACCGGTTCTGACTCCCCATTCGGCTTCTGTGAGACCCTGCCGATCCTCGTGGTCTCGTGCTCAAGATACCCCCTCCTCCCCCCATCTCTCTCTCTCTACTCATAATCTGGACCTTAACATTGATAAAACCCAACCTATAATTTTTGGCTCTAACAAATATTTGAACATCTTGCAAGAGGGTCATGTACCTCAAGTTTGTATTGGTAACAACCCAGTTCCCTATAAAGAGACTGTAACTAACTTAGGCGTTGTTTTTGATCAGAGTCTGTCATGGACTCCACAATGTGTTAATATTGTTAATTCCGTCTTCAAGAATTTGGCGGTTATCAGAAGAAATTTCTGTTATCTACCATTTGAAGTGAGAAAGATGGTGATACAAAGTTTCATTTTTCCTACTTTGGAATATTCTGCAGCTCTCATGACCAATTTGTCAGTTACTAATTGCACTAAAATCCAAAGAGCTCAGAATGCTTGTGTTAGGTTTGTAACCAACACTCCAAAGTTTGAACACATAACTCCAATATACAAAGAACTAAATTTGTTAAAGTTTACTGAGAAGCGAGATCTTATCATATGTACCATTATGTGGAATATTTTCAAGATGTTTACAAAATCCTCTACTGTTAATATGCGGCAAAATAGGCAATCATCACTAAATCTTGTTATACCAATTCATCGCACTTGCCAATATAGTAAATCCTTCTGTGTGTCTGCTTCTAAGTTGTGGAATAAATATAGTATTTATTCTTACATTTATTCTTGCTCAACAGCCAATACTCTCAAACGGCAAATTCATGTTAAACTCATGCAGCTGTACTAATTAATCCATTCTTATCTGTGATATGTTACGTTTCCTGTTTTTGTTTGTTTGTTTTTTTTTTTTTGCTTTATTTGTATAAATATGTTATTTCATAAATTTATTCTATAATAACTAAATGTATATGAGAGAGCTGTCTCTGGTGCGCTCGCGGGGCTATGCCCTATGTATCCGGAGACAAAAATAAACCATTTCAATTTCAATTTCAATTTCTCTCTCTCTCTCTCTCTCTCTCTCTCTCTCTCTCTCTCTCTCTCTTTCTCTTACTCCCCTCCCTCCCCCCTCTTCCCTGACCGTCGCAGCTGCATTTTTGTTTTGTTCACGCCGACGACGGCACAAGTCTTTCCACTACCGCGTTGCGAAGGCGGTTGTCCGAGGGCCCCAGGCGGCGGCGGCAGAGGACCGGTCAGCCGCGGTCACCGGGGTCATAGCCGCGCTGCTCGCAGGGTCAGGAGGTCAGGGTGTCCATCAGCTTGCCGTCGGTGGCGGGCGGCGGGGTCCGATACCTCGCCGGGGCGCGCGGGGCGGACGGCGGGGACAGACGGAGGGGCGGACGGTGGGGCGGCAGTGGGGCGGACGGCGGGGACAGACGGAGGGGCGGACGGTGGGGCGGCAGTGGGGCGGACGGCGGGGACAGACGGAGGGGCGGACGGTGGGGCGGCGGACGGCGGGGACAGACGGAGGGGCGGACGGTGGGGCGGCGGCGGGGACGGACGGCGGGGACAGACGGAGGGGCGGACGGTGGGGCGGCAGTGGGGCGGACGGCGGGGACAGACGGAGGGGCGGACGGTGGGGCGGCAGTGGGGCGGACGGCGGGGACAGACGGAGGGGCGGACGGTGGGGCGGCAGTGGGGCGGACGGCGGGGACAGACGGAGGGGCGGACGGTGGGGCGGCAGTGGGGCGGACGGCGAGGCGGGCAGCCGGAGCCGACGACGTGGAGTTCGCAGTCGGCTCTTGTCCCGCCATGGCCGAGCCGCCCTGCAGGTAGGCAGCCAAGCCGGCACCAACCGCGGCAGCCGCCGAGGCCACTCCAGGCCACCGAGCCCGCCGGGGAGGTAGGCAGCCCAACTGACATCTGCGCACCACCGGCGGGTCTGGGAGGCTACCCGCTAGGCGCTCGCACGGTGCTGGAGTCTGGAGCGGTGCTGGAGTGGTGCTGGAGCGGTGCTGGAGCCGCGGGGCGAGGGACCGCTGGCACCTGCCGCCGCGGCTCTGTGAGCTGGCAGAGCGAGTCCCGTTTCAGACGAGCTGAGCTCGGCCTGCCTCTGCTGGGCGGCCGGGGAAGGACACCGGCGGGCTCTGGCGGAGTGGAGTGCGGAGGCGGAGGCTGAGGCTGTGAGGCTGCGAGACGCCACGCGCCGAGAGAGGAAAGTCTCCCAACAAGCGATCGCTCCGTTAGGCGCGTACACGTAATTGTCGCACACAAGAGTGCATAAACCGTAATTTAACTAGACTGCCCAAGGGCCAAACGCGGGCGGATTTATGTCACGTGTCTGTAGTTGTAGTTTTGGTTCTTTGGGGATCAAAATTCGCGTCGTCCGCTCGATTGTAATTGATTAATTTCGACTATAGGTCAGAGAGTCATTTAAAAATGCCATTCCGTACTTTCTAAAAAAAAAATCGAGAAACAATCGAGGAATTATTGGGGGGGGGGGGGAAGATCCTACCGCTCCCGGCCCTGGGTACGGAATCCCACACCCCAAGGTTGTGCCATCGGGGATACACCACTGTTTCGGGGGCACGACGGGGTCCTGTCCTACCAGTGGCACAGTCATGTCTCCCGGATGGCACAACCTTGGGGTGGGGGATTTCCTATCCAGGGCTGGAGCGGTATGATCTTTTTCTTTTCAATAATTCCTCGATTGTTCCTCGATTTTGTTTTGAAAGCACGTAAAGGGATTTTTAAAAAATTCTCTGACCGATAATCGAAAAATTTGAGTCAGCCGGTGACGAACGGACAAAATAAAGTTCGGTCGCAGCTCTAGCGCTCCGCCTCGCGGCTCGCTCCGCGAATCAGTCAGGATTGAGGGGGAGGGGCGTTGTTTTCACTCTGTAGCCATTTGATTCGCCGCTCCACCGCCTGGACTTGGCTGCGGAGACCACACACACACACACACACACACACACACACACACACACACACATACACATACACACACAATCAGACAATGGCTACAGGACAGCGCGGCCGCGCTCTGCACTGGACTCGGACGGTCTGCACAGGGGCTAGGTCAGGGCAAAGGTGCGCGCATAGCAGCCATGTCCATGTCCATGCGCGCTGCCTGCATTCTTTGCGGCCCCGCCCCGCCCTGCCGGAGACCTTCCCACGTCCAGTGCGGGGCGGGGCGGGGCGGGGCGGGTTGGGGCGGGGCGGGGCGGGGCCGGCAAAGAGCAGATAGAGCGGCTTTGAGGCTTGCAGAGAGCGCAGCGCCCTCCAGACGCCGCCGCCGCGCCGCCGCCGTCATCAGCGCCGATCGCTCGCGCTGCATATCCCTGCCAACGTCACGGGCGGTGAGGGAGCGGCCGAGGGGCGGCCGGGGGCGGCCGGGGGCGGCCGGGGGCGGCCGGGGGGCGGTGAGGGGGCGGTATGGGGAGCAGTGAGGGGCGCGTTGCGCGGCGGCTCCTCTGAGCGTCCGTGCCAATCCCATAGAGGACTACTAAATATGCGAATGCGTGTTTCAGAGGCCGCGCAGCAGCACTGTGTGTGTGTGTGTGTGTGTGTGTGTGTGTGTACGCGTGGTCATTTTATGGCAGCCCGATTTAATTGAACGTTTAATGGCGGAGCGTAGGCATCCTTCAAAGACGAATGAATCGCACCCGAAGCTTTAAAAAGAATACGTATCGGTGTGTGTGTGTGTGTGTGTGTGTGTGTGTGTGTGTCTGTGTGTTTTGTCCCGGGTGTTCCCTCGTCGCGCAGACTCCTTATTTGCTTTGCCTTCTTGACTCGACAACACTTCCCAATCTCTTTTCCTCCATCGGCAAAGCGGGGCAATCAGTCAGAAGTAAGGAACTAAATCGAAGGCAGTTAGTCGTCACCCCCCCCCCCTCTCTCTCTCTCTCCCCCCCCCCCCCTCCTCTAGAATATAAACGTAGAGAAGTAACTGCGGTCCAGCAGGCGGCAGGCGGCAGGCGGCGCTCATTTGTTTATCTTGGCGCACGGACGTACCTCGCTCTACCGATGAGGGATAAGCGCATATTTACGTTCGCGAGACACGTGCGCAGTACCGTTCGGCATTGGCATTGCAGAGGTGATTGGAAAATCAAACCCGAGCAGCCCGCAACACCAGCAGCGGCAGCAGATCCTGAGAAGCCCGTGTGCAGTGCAACCTGTGACAAGGGGTCCCTCACTCAGAAATTTAATGTACACCCTAAAAAG
The DNA here is from genome assembly GCA_038380765.1 of Odontothrips loti. Taxonomy (NCBI): domain Eukaryota; kingdom Metazoa; phylum Arthropoda; class Insecta; order Thysanoptera; family Thripidae; genus Odontothrips; species Odontothrips loti. The sequence continues at coordinate 17,385,717 of CM076248.1, read as the reverse complement.
AAGGTCTTAAGAAAATCAGAAAAACAAGTCGGAAATTTCATCAAAAATTTGAAAAATTAGAGAAAAACAAGGAAAAATCAAAATCAGGAAGAAATCAAAAAATCAAATTTCGATTTTAAATCATGGAACCCTTGCATCATGAGTGAGGGACCCGGGACCCCGGACCGTGCACACCCTTACCGTACCCTAACCTAACCCAACCCAACTCAGCCGAAACCCAGCCGGCCGTCGTGTGTCACGTGGTCCCTCTCAATCCTTATCGCACGCGGCCCGACATGCAAGCAGGCCATTACCTTATCCCTAATTGGCCGTAAAATCTATGGCGCTCTGCGAAGAGGGAATGCTGCGTCGTGATGGTATACCGCGTGAGAGCCCCCTGTGGCAAAAACCCATCAAGCGTATGTGCAGCATACGAAACACACACACACACACACACGCATACGCACGAGCGTGTGCGCGCGGGGGTAAAATGATTGAGCGCTATTCCAAATCGTATCATTGTAGGTCATAAATATGGCCAATACACACACAAAGTCAGTTGCACCGACTTACACACACACACACACACACACACACACACACACACACACACACACACACACACACACACACACACACACGTGCGCGCATTATATGCGAGTCCGATCCGACGCATAGCGAGTAGCGCGCGCCCACGACGCGTGGCACCGCTGTCCCGTCCTGTCCTCCGCCGTGTCGCCTATCCTTCTTCTTGCTTTTCTTCTCCTCTGTTCTCTGCCTTGGCGTCCATCACCGTCAGAGCTCCGCCCGGCTCCAACATTGTGGTATATACTGTAGTATCGGCACCACACACGCCAGAGTCTAACGAGGGCCGAATTAGAGCACCACGTCGACTTTTTCTTCTTTAAAAGATAAAGTGATCCGTGCGTCATTCTCGCACGGGCAGTTTTTTTTTTTTTTTTTTTTTTTTTTTGTAAGTGGCTGCGCGCCCTGCGCAGAACACCTGCAGGCCGGGCGGAGATGAGGCAAAGCGGGGCGCCGGCGCCGGCTGTAGGCAGGCGGCAGGCCCCCGGGCAGCGGGGCAGCGGGCAGCGGGGCGGCGGGGCAGCGGGGCAGCGGGCAGGACAGGGCAACACGAGAAGCCAGCCCTGAGGCAACAGGGCAGCGGGCGCCTTTTGCGGGTGCCTTGCGGGCGCGCACAGCACAGCCCGAGGCGCAGAATGCCGCAGGGGCACCAACTTACCCACTCATGCATGACACGCCGCCGCCGCCGCCGCCACAACGCGCCACTCTTGCACCCGCGCCGCGCCGCTCCACGCCGCGCCACGCCCCTGACTGATAAGCATGCGCCACACGGGACTCTGCGCAGAAATAAGCTATAAGTAGATCATTAGGGCCTAAACAGAGGCGGCCGTTACTCAGGGCACCGCTCGGCACCGCTCGGCACCGCTCGGCACTCCGGGGGCAGGGGGCTGTTGGCGGCCCTGGGGATGTTTACCCTGCGGTGAGGTGGGGTGGACGGAGGCTAGATTGGACGGGCCGCCGACGCGGCGCCGACGCAGCCGGCGGCTCACACCCGACAGCAGCGCAGCGCGTTGGATCGGTGCCGGATCAAATCAAGGATAATACCCTTCGGCGGCGCGGCTTTTACGCTACCAACCGCGCGCCGCGCTCGGCGGCGAGGCGAAGGAGCGCGGGGTGGCCGGGGCGGCCGACGGGGGCGTCGGGAGTCACGGCCTGGACGGCGCCGAGGGAACGCCCCCGCCGGCACCGTGCGACAGCAGCCCCGCCCCCGCCGGCCCTGCCGCGCCAGCGCCACCGACACGACGTGACCGCTGACCGGCTGCCCCAACACTGCAGCATGGCCATGGACATGGGCACCATGGGCACGCCCGGGGACATAATGGGAGCACCGCGAGGCACCGCGCCGCTCGCTATCCAGCCGCCCGCCGCGGTGGTCAGTGTCAATGTGTTGGTGCGCCCCTCTGCAGCCCTCAGCAGTCCTCTGCAGCCCTCAGCAGTCCTCAGCAGCCCTCAGCAGTCCTCAGCAGCCCTCAGCAGTCGTCAGCAGTCCTCAGCAGTCCTCAGCAGTCCTCAGCAGCCCTCAGCAGTCCTCAGCAGCCCTCAGCAGTCCTCAGCAGTCCTCAGCAGCCCTCAGCAGTCCTCAGCAGCCCTCAGCAGTCCTCAGCAGTCCTCAGCAGCCCTCAGCAGGTGCGGTGCGGGGTGCCAGGAAGGTGACCACCCTTACCTAGTTGGCGACAGCACCGCGGCCACAGCTACCACCGCAGACCGTTGAATGCGGTGAATGCGATGAATGCGGGTATGTGAGACGCAGCGGCAGCGGTAGCGGCAGCGGCGGCCGACCGGCTCGGCCCGATCTGACAGGCAATGCCTTTGTCGGAACATGACATGTGCTGCAGGATACGACGGTTCCTGGTGGTGGACAGCCATGTCCTGGAGCTGTACCCCGCGTCCTGGACTATGTCCTGGAGTAGCGCGCCTCAGGTCCCACACAATGTCTTGGAGCTGTTGTGACCTTAGGCCCTCCACGTCAACCCTGCAGCAGCCATGGCAGCAGCACCGTGCACTAGTCCCAGAGGTCCTGGCCCATGTCAGTGCCCCCCGGGTCCCCCTATCCATTGCACATTGCACACATGTCCCGGCTGTCCTCTGGACTTGGTGTCCGCCAACCTCCCCGTCACCGTGGAGTGTCACTGTGAATCATGGCTCTGCCCCGCTCCGTGGCGGTCACGGCCCCCTTGGTGCGCGCGGCGCGGCGCGGTTCCTGTCTCTGCTACACTTCCCGATCGTCACCGGTCGGTCGTGTGTATAATTTGACGCCGCGGGGCCGTGAACCCGTACTGGGGCTGCCGGTGGGCGCACCGAGTCCTGTCTGCAGCACTGCGCACCGAGCACGGCGCTCCGTGAGGCAGCGGCCAGCGCCGTCCGACGGCTGCCCGTTATGCAAATCGAAAACGAGAGCGAACTTGAGTCCGCGCCTCAAGGTGCTCCGCTTGGCTCTTCCCGGCCGCGGCGTCGTACCACGCCCCGCCGCGCCGCGCCACGCCTATGACAGTGCAGGTGGCAGCCGGCCTGCCGCCGAGCGCTGGACTGGACACGCTGGGGACTAATCTTTGGAGGAAATCGTGGTGAGGGGGTAGCGGCCGATGGAGCCGTTGGGGCCGCTGGGGCCGCTGGGGCCGCTGGGGCCGCTGGGGCCGCTGGGGCCGCTGGGCCGCTGGGGCCGCTGGGGCCGCTGGGGCCGCTTGGGCCGCTGGGGCCGCTGGGGCCGCTAGGGCCGCTGGGGCCGCTGGGGCCGCTGGGGCCGCTGGGGCCGCTGGGGCCGCTTGGGCCGCTGGGAGCTGGGGCCGCTGGGGCCGCGTGCCGCCGCTGGGGCCGCTGGGGCCGCTGGGGCCGCTGGGGTCGCTGGGGCCGCTGGGGCCGCTGGGGCCGCTGGGGCCGCGTGCCGCCGCTGGGGCCGCTGGGGCCGCTGGGGTCGCTGGGGCCGCTGGGGCCGCTGGGGCCGCTGGGGCCGCGTGCCGCCGCTGGGGCCGCTGGGGCCGCGTGCCGCCGCTGGGGCCGCTGGGGCCGCTGGGGTCGCTGGGGCCGCTGGGGCCGCTGGGGCCGCTTGGGCCGCTGGGACCGCTGGGGCCGCTGGGGTCGCTGGGGCCGCTGGGGCCGCAAGGGCCGCCGCCTGAAGAACGCGACAGCGACACAGCGGCGGCACGCGGCGGCACGCGTATGACATGCGAGCCGCTGGCGCCGGCTAGCGCCGCACCGTTGTTGTACTTCGAGACAGATGGATTTATCGGCGCGGCGTTTCGCCGTGCGTAAGACGAGGAGAGGACGAGCCGCCCTGAGTGAGACAGCAACAGGTCTGCAGGGTAGGGGTACGGGTGTACTACGGGTGGTCAGCTGGCCAGAGCGCTGATGGCAGGAGACGGGCCGCGCTGCACTGGGCGCTGCCAGGCGCCTTCTCTCCTCCTCCTCCTCCTCCTCCTCCTCCTCCTCCTCCTCCTCCTCCTCCTCCTCCTCCTCCTCCTCCTCCTCCTCCTCCTCCTCCTCCTCCTCCTCCTCCTTCTCCTCCTCCTCCACCTCCTCTCCGGTCGGCCGCCGACCTTGCGGCTCCACGGCGTGCCTTTATTATTGTAAAAATACTCGCGAGCTGAGCGCTAAACGCCACCGCGCTGAATTTACTCCGTTTTCCTCCGTATTACTCCGTCATGTGCGCGGCTGTTTATTTAGACGCTCCGGGCGGGCGGCGTCGGCGTGTACTCCCTCCATGCGAACAGCCCCCCCCCCCTCCCCCTTTAATGCCCTCACTGCCAAGGACGTCGCGCGCTCGTGAGTTTACGTCTCTTTTTCCCTCATACCCCTCAGGCACCCCCCAGGTACCCCCTCGGACTCTCACTTTCCATTTTTGACCTTTCCTTGTAGCCTGCTGCTGCTGTTGCTACTGCTGTTGCTGCTGCCGCTAGTGGGCACTTGCGCGTCGCACTGCGTGTGTTGTTGGGCGGCGTGCCACGACGGCTGTCACGGCTGCCGCGCTGCTGCCGCTGCTGCCGCTGCTGCCGCGCGGTTTGCGGCGTGCGTGGCCACGTGGCCGGGCCGTGGCTGCGCCGTGGCACGGGGGATGGCCTGCAGTACAGCGCCCGGCCTGCGAATGCCACCGGGACCAGTGCTCTTTAATTATGGCACTTTATGCACCGTTCCGTCAAACACGACACCGCCGCGGCCCGCCAGCCATCGGACGGGTGACAACGGGGCTGTAGATTATTATCGGCGTCGTCGCGGCGATCTGGAGAGAGAGGGAGACAGAGAGAGACAGAGACAGGGAGAGACCGAGAGAGACCGAGAGATACAGAGAGAGAGAGAGAGAGACAGAGAGAGAGAGAGAGAGAGAGAGAGAGAGAGAGAGAGAGAGAGAGAGAGAGAGAGAGAGAGAGAGAGAGAGAGAGAGAGAGAGAGAGAGAGAGAATGACAGAGAGAGACAGAGAGAGGCAGAGAGAGACAGAGAGACAGAGAGAGACAGAGAAAGAGGAGGGGAGGGGGACTACGAAGGATAATAAGAAAATCACAAGAAGAAAATAAAAGGAAGGGGAAGTGAATCAGAAGGAGAGGGCGTGAGTGGGGTGGTGTATGGCGCCTGGCAGGTAGGCAAAGAACCGTCCCGCATCACACCGAAGACTAACAGGCTTGCCTACCTCGCAGGCGCTCCCCCGCGGAGGAGGAGGAGGGGGGGGGGGACGAGGAAGAAGAAAAACACAACTTACAAATATCAAACAGTATATACAACTTTTGACCTGATTTTGATTGATTTGATACTGCCGCCATAATCAGAAAGGAGCTGGAGGAGGAGGAGAAAGAAGAAAGGCTTATCATTATCAAACCCGAGATTTATCACATCCTGCCCCGTCGAGCCGTTATCGTGCGCTGTAAGTCAAGTGCTGGCAGCCCGTGGCACCGTGTCAGCCTCCGTACCGCTGCCGCTGCTGCTGCTGCTGCTGCTGCTGCTGCTGCTGCTGCTGCGAGAGCCCATAGCCGGCGCTGCCCTTGCCCAGCCCCGTGCGCTCAAGTCTCCCATAGAAGAAGGGGCGGGGAGCGCTGTATACATACTTTGGATTTGAATCAGGTAAAATAACCGTGCGCGCGCGCGCGCGCTCGTAACAGGTACACAAAATAGGCCCCGCGACACGGACTGCGCTGCAGTTTATGTAAACTAATCGTGCTCGAGAGATAAAAAGCGTGACGGCTTGTGCTGAATGAGAGGCTTCGGGGCCGATTCATTCACCGTCCTGTGCGTGTGGACGCGGTGCCAAGTGTCGTCCGGCCGCGCGGCCCCGCCGCTGCCCGCCGCTGCCACGGGGGACGAGCCGAGCCTTGTCCGTGCTGTGTTCCCGGGGCAGGGGGGAGGGGGGGGGGGGGGAGGGAGACAGATGTGACTCCCCCCGCATCTCACGAGCGAGCGACGAACGTCGCGACGACGCCGCTGCCGCCGTCGGGTCGCCCAGCAAAATAAAACTAGGTCAGTCTCCGTAGTATGCACAGCATGGACATGCGCGCGCGCACGCACTCGCGCGAACTGATTGGCAACCAGGTAAATTAGATATCGCCGTGTTCGTGTTTGGGCGATGGAAGGAAAATGTTGGCAGGGGAGTATGTGAACCTTTATGGAGAGCTCCGCGTAGCAGCATTTTCCGCGCCGCACCAAAACTTGTTCGCTCCCAGGTAGCGGGGTAGCGGAGCCCCCTTGCAACGACTCTGAATGTACATCCACGGCCATGACACGGCCATAGGGCTCTGTACCCGGGCCGGGGCTGCTCCAGTCCATTGTCCATGCGCCTCCGGATCACTGAGTCTTACTCGCCTGCCGCGCCGAGTGGTTGGCTGCGGAGCTGGGGACGGCGAGGGCGGCTTATACTAGGGCGAGCCGAGCAAAGGAATGTGTCGCCAATCACTCCAAAAAATACCCCACTGTCGAACTCCTCTGTAGTGACCACCGGGTGGGGCAGCAGTAGCGGTCCGCCAAGCCAAAGTTTACAAGCGATGCCCGAATAGAACCAGACGGCCGGGACCCGATATCGTTATGTCCTGCGTCCGCACCCCGCGGCTGACAATAACCCCGCGACCTCTTTCTCCGCCCTCTCGCGTCCGCGTCAAATCGGACCGTGGGGAAATAACCTGATTACCTCACCAAAGTGCGGGCGAACGTGCGCGGGGTATCGGAACTACACACACTTCAAAGGTCGTTCTTGTCTACTTACAGTGCCCGGCACACACGGCCGGCGGTCCGGTCCCGGCCAGGACTGGGACTGACGGCGACCTGGCCGAGGACCGAGCGGACCGAGTCGATATGACAAGCCCGCCGATGGCCGCCGTGCCGACCCGACCCCTGCGGACCGTCCCGAACCGTCCCGGATCGTCCCACCACCCCTCTCCGGCCGCCCCCGGCCTTCCCCGGCCGCCCCCGGCGCCTCCCCACCCCCTCTCCTCTCCTCTCCCCCATCCTGATCCCGTTGCGGCGCGGTCTGTGTCCGCCGGTTGCCGTTGAGGGTCACGTTAAGGACGCCGCACCGCGCCGCTATTCGCTGTCACCCCGCCGCCGGCCGCCGCTCGCCGAGCGCTGACCAATCACAAGCGCGCTGTCATGTGGATGGGGGCCGCCGGGCCGGTCGGGCGCCGGCCGCCGTAGCCGAACGTCGGCGACGACGATGGGTCCTTAATGTTAAATGGGGGTCCGCCGGGTCCACGCCCAAATCAATGACGGTCATCACCGCCGCGGACTTCCGTGTTTCGCCTGTCGTCGTGTGGGGGTCCTTTCTTCCCACGCCTCCACGCGGCCGCGGGCTGACAGCGGGGGGCCGCGGGGGGCGCGGGGCGGCGGCCACCGGGTGGGGGGCGGCGCGGCGCGGCGGGGGGCACGTGCAGGGCACCGCGCCGTCCGGCAACGGGGAGGGAAAAACAATAGAGCGAGAAGCAGGATCGCGCTATATATACGGGTGCCTCCTGCCGCAGCCCCATCAGCACTCCGCCCTCTCCTCAGGCCGCACCAAGTCCCGTCAGCACCATGATCTCCAAGCTGGTGAGTCCGCGGCTAGCTGTCCGCGAGCACCGCGTGCGTGCGCGTGTGCGGGCGTGTGTGTGACGGCCAAAGTGCGACCTCAACGCGTCACGGATATCTCTCATCTATAGTCCGCCCCCGAAGTGTTGGATACCCAAGTGAAGTGCATGCCGGGCCTCAGGATAGACCGCCGTGAACCCAAACCCTGCCTCGGCCACAGGCCACATCGGCGTGCAGCTCATTGCACCTCACGGGGAGCACGCCGCCGTGCTAGCAGCACCCCGACACTGCGTGGTCTGCGTATTACTGTAGGCGCCGCTTTATTGCGTGATGCGCGCACATCCAGCACTGAACTGAATCTGAATATGAGGCGGCAGCTGCCTCCGCGCCGCGCCGGGGCGTCGGCTGGGCACAGCGGCGCGCAGGCCAGCCCAGCCCGGCCCAGCCCGGCCCAGCCCGGCCCAGCCCGGCCCAGCCCGCGGTGATTGCTCGCGCCGTCCGTTGGCGGGGCGGCTCGGGCAGCCCGGAGCCGGGGTCTGCGCCGGGCCGCTGGGTCTTGCGGAATGGCAAGTCCGAGGCGCAGCAACGCTTTGCCCGATGCCTCGTCCCGGCGCGATATCAGGAGGATTCTTCACGTCTCCGAACACAGTCGTACGAGTCATAGAACTACTGAGTGCTGACCGAGCCGGTTGTTTCTGTTGCAGGTTGTCCTGGCCGCCGTGGTGGCGGTGGTGGCCTCCCAGGCGGCGCAGTACCCCGCCGGCGTCAGCCCGCACCTGTGCCCCAACTACCCGCACTGCGACAACGCGCTGCTGGGGGCCCACGCGCAGGCCGCGGCCGGCAACCCCGGCGCCCTCCACTCGGGCCAGTACGTGCCGCAGCAGCACAACGATGGCCAGTATGTGCCGCAGCAGCACAACGAGGGCCAGTATGTGCCGCAGCAGCACAACGAGGGCCAGTACGTGCCGCAGCACCACAACCCCTACGCGGCGCCCGCCGTGCCCAGCTACGTGCCCAACCACCTCGGCGGGCACCCTGGCCAGCCCGCCGCCGCCCAGTACCCGGCTGGCGTGTCCCCCGCGCAGTGCCCCAACTACCCCTACTGCTCCGGCCACATCGGCGGCCCCGGCCCCGTGGCCGCGCCCCCGCTACCCGGCTTCTCCTCCCGGCAGTACCCCGATGGCGTGTCGCCCCACAACTGCCCCAACTACCCCTACTGCCACTAAGCGGCACCCGGGACCCACCTAGTCGACCCCCGATGGCGAGAGATTGTGATAAAGGCTGATAATGCGGCGCAGCGGCGCGCAGCTCCAAGGGTCCGTCCCGGCACCGGCTCTTGGAGGGCGCGCTCGAGTGTGCGAGCGAGCGGAGCGGCGAGTGCTGATTACCTCCCTTAACCTTGTCATTCCCCTCAACGGCCACGCCCGGCCACGCCCGGCCACGCCCGGCCACGCCCATTCCCTCGGGTCCACGCCAGGCCCGACGCGTACCAGCAGACTGCGTCATTTCCTTGGCGCCGCCGCGATATTATAATACGGCAAGCACTGTGATAAGGAGTTGTGGATCTGCTCTTGTATGTGGTTATTATTTTTTTGTAATGTGTTTTTGTAATATAATTGTTAAGAAAAACATTGATTGATGAAGGCAAATAAAGTTTGCATAAAACCAAAAATGTGTGTCTATCCCCCGACCAGACCAGTCTTTGAGTACATCTGATTAACAGCAACAAGACCGGTCAAACTGTTAATGATACGATTTGATCACACTGGGTCATTTGATGGCCATATTAATCAAAACATAAAACTTCAAAAATTGTGAACGTGGAGATGGGTAGCCATACGAGTGATTACCGGGAGAAACGTAATCTACCCTCTCAAAGTGAAAGAAAATTAAAATGCATTACAGAAAGTAGAACCCGACAAAAAATCCAAATGAGCTAGAGAATGGAGCAAGCGTGCCTCTCATTGCATAAGCGGTTGAGAGGGAAAGAAACGAACCGCTTAGTTGGACTCCGAAGGAAACGATTTCTGAGTGTTATTATGTACAGTTTTATTGATAAGTGGCAATGCCGCCAGTCGTCTGCGCGTCAAGATTTATGCACACCAACACACTTTGCCATGGGTTGAAAAAAAAAAAAAACAACTTAGCAGCAGGAAGTTTTGTCGCGATTCGACCTTGTGATTGATGGCTATTGATTATACACGCAAGTGTATCGGCCAGTGCTCTCACCTGCGCTGCACAACAGGTAGAACCTGCTGCCCCAGGCGGTGGCATAAAGACTGAAATTTTCGGTGTCCATCTTTCGGATGCATCCCACCAAAGCCGTTCAGGAACCATGTGAAACGAGAACGAGTTAATGATTTGATTTTGCGTTTGACGCGGAAAACCGACGCGCGCGGTGAGAAGTGCGTGGAACCGTCTGTGGGAGTCGAACCCACCGAGGCTGCAGTCATAAGGCAGACGCAGACCCGTGCCAACGACAGTTTGCTCCAGAACACTCCTCACAACGCTACGAGGATTCAAAAGATACCGGTCACGTGGTTTGCGAACGCCCTATCTAAACGAGCTAAGGGGTCCCTCACTCGCGAAGCGAGCAAACCACAGTTTTACATCAAAATTTTAATTTTTGATTATTTTTTATCTCTGATTTTTCAAAAGGATTTTGCAAATTTTTCGAATTTTAACTGATTTTTCTTTTCTGGCCTTTTCTGTTTTGTTCTTTTCCCTGCTTATTTTTTAAAATCTGTGTAGGGTGCACCTACCTTGATTTTTTTTTTTTTTTTTTAGTGATGGACCCCTTGAACCGGGCACACTCCCGAAGGGTTGGTAGTTCTGCGATCACCCACCCCAACCACCCTCCAGACAGTCAGGAACAAATAGGCGACCCCTTGTGCCACACGCGCCCCCCCCCCCCCCCCCCCCCCGCACGGCGCCTACGCGAGTTGAGTTGCCTACCCGGCGTGAGCACACGGCGTAGACTGCAGTGCGTGCAGTCGACGGCCGATGGCTGGGCTTGGTTCTCGGCTCCGTCCGGGTAGGCAACCCAGCCGACGCCGCGGCGGTCTTGGCCAAGGTCTGCTCTGCTGGCCGCCGCCGCCGCTGCCGCAGCCGCTGCCGCCGCCCCGCCCGCGTGAGTGTCGACAGGTGCGGGGCGCGGCCGACGTTCGCTCACTCGCTCTCGTTTCATCGACTGACGGTATTTCGGGAAGCGAGCCATTTCATTACAGCAATTGGCGGGTGGGCCGGGAGGGCCGGGGACGGCGCGATGGACACCCACTGATGCGCGCAGCCGGTGGAGATACGCTCGGGAAAAAATGAACTCAAATCGGTCAAACATCAAAATACCAGTCGAAAAGTCAGCACAAGCTTTATAGTAGTCCTTACACCGCAGGTGATTTAGGAAGAGGGTAGTCAATCCCGCGCAACGCACTAGCTCCCGTCTTTCTTTATATATATCTGTCCCGTGCGTCTGGCCGCGAGAAGGAAAGAGACGGAGATGCGGCGTAAACGAAAGCGACAGTCGTCCCTGGCATCCATGAGGAAAACCATATTTCGTATGATGCTGGACAGAGGCCTGCCAAGAACGGCACGCACCGCTTAGCGGCACAGTACAGTAGCGGGCGTGAATGAAGCACAGACAGGGCGTGGTTGCATCAGAGGGCACTGCTTCTGAAATCAAATTAAATTAAATATTACAAATAATACTGGCCGTTATGCGATCGGAACATAGTCGTCGTCTATAGGTACGTCCGAATTTCCTCCCACGATAAACCGCCAACGGCGACGCCGATCGCCTGCGAATGCTAGGGTAGGCCAGCCCGCACGATACGCGTGCTCGCAGAAGTCCTGGTTGCCTATCTAGCGGGCGCCATGCTGAAACTGGCCCCGTAAGTTCGTGACTGTGATACCGTTGGACGGACGGCACGAGTGCACGATAGCAGAGAGGCTTAACTTTAGCCACTTGCAACTTTGGCCAATTTCAGAGACTTTCCTGTGGGACGGGTGGAACTGAAAACCCCCAGCAAACGCGGTCAAAAAAGGGGCGGGGAAAAAATCACAGTTAGTAAAAAAATGACACCCTCAAAACAAAAACAGCAATTTATCATGTTTTGGGTAAAATGTCCACTTTCAAGAAGGGTGTCACTTCTTCACCTGCACGTGATCGTTTTCCCAGCGTGATTTCATTACCTGCACTTACGCTAGTGCTATCGGTGCTGCAGCGGACCGCGCCTTGTGAGCAAATACATGCGCGCCCATACCCTAACATTGCACAGCGGCTACTGTGTGGCGGCCGGGGGAATGCCATGCAGCTGCTGTGTGACGGTTTAAGTGGGTTTTTAACCGCCGACGCGCAGCGTACGCTCAGTGGTGCCAACCTCAGGGGGCGATAACGGTGCTCAGTGGTGCCAACCTCAGGGGGCGATAACGGTGCTCAGTGCCGCCAACCCGCGCGCAGCGGGCGGTCGTCACCTGTGGCTTCGCCGGGCTTCGCCGGCTTCGCCGGGCTTCGCCGGGCTTCGCCGGGCTTCGCCGGGCTTCGCCGGGCTTCGCCGGGCTTCGCCGGGCTTCGCCGGGCTTCGCCGGGCTTCGCCGGGCTTCGCCGGGCTTCGCCGGGCTTCGCCGGGCTTCGCCGGGCTTCGCCGGGCTTCGCCGGGCTTCGCCGGGCTTCGCCGGGCTTCGCCGGGCTTCGCCGGGCTTCGCCGGGCTTCGCCGGGCTTCGCCGGGCTTCGCCGGGCTTCGCCGGGCTTCGCCGGGCTTCGCCGGGCTTCGCCGGGCTTCGCCGGGCTTCGCCGGGCTTCGGGGCTTCGCCGCCGGGCTTCGCCGGGCTTCGCCGGGCTTCGCCGGGCTTCGCCGGGCTTCGCCGGGCTTCGCCGGGCTTCGCCGGGCTTCGCCGGGCTTCGCCGGGCTTCGCCGGGCTTCGCCGGGCTTCGCCGGGCTTCGCCGGGCTTCGCCGGCTTCGCCGGCTTCGCCGGGCTTCGCCGGGCTTCGCCGGGCTTCGCCGGGCTTCGCCGGGCTTCGCCGGGCTTCGCCGGGCTTCGCCGGGCTTCGCCGGGCTTCGCCGGGCTTCGCCGGGCTTCGCCGGGCTTCGCCGGCCGCTTCGCCGGGCTTCGCCGGGCCGCCGGGCTTCGCCGGGCTTCGCTTCGCCGCCGGGCTTCGCCGGGCTTCGGGCTTCGGGCTTCGCCGGGCTTCGCCGGGCTTCGCCGGGCTTCGCCGGGCTTCGCCGGGCTTCGCCGGGCTTCGCCGGGCTTCGCCGGGCTTCGCCGGGCTTCGCCGGGCTTCGCCGGGCTTCGCCGGGCTTCGCCGGGCTTCGCCTTCGCACGCCGGGTCCTCGTGCCAGTGCGGCGTGCGCCGCTCGCCGCTCGCCCGTAGAACGCGTTAAGTCTTTGTCACTTATTTAACTTTTTATTTACCTATTTATTTTACCTTTTCTTGTCGTAGTGGTTCGGCACTTACCCGCCGAATCATCATAATTAGCAAAGCAAGCCAGTTAGCGGCGCAGAACGGTAAAAGGACAGTATTTGAAACGGAACGGAACGCGCCGTGCGTTTGAGAATGTGATGACTCTGTGAGGGGAGGGGGAGGGGGGGGAAGAGGAGGAGGAAATCGTCGCGAGAGTGCTGCGGCGTGTTATTAAATTGCATACTGCTTCTTGGCGATGGAACTATTTCACTCATCCTCAAGGCCCCCCGCATCTGATGTGATCCCGGTCGGGGCGGGGCTGGGATGCGGGGATGCGGGGACCACGACGGGGACGGTCGACTGGGGCTCCATGCCGTGCGCACCACAACACTAAGGCAAGGCTGACTGGCTCCCCAGAGATCTCCCTCCAAATAAATGAATGAAATGAAATGAATTTTATTATTTATTTATTTTCGCGCGCGCGATCCTTGCGGTTGATATATTTTAATATGGATGCGGATTTGAGACGTCGCAGCGCGGCCGTTCGGTGGCCTTGAGCTCTCCGCTGTCGCAGTGTGAGCGCGTCCTGTCGTCTGCTGTCGTCCAGTGCTGTCCCGCTCCACAGGCCGGGGCGGTACACTACCTCACACGCCCTCTGCCGCTGCCCACCGCCCCGCCGTGCCCCGCCACGCCGTGCCCCGCCACGCCCCGCCACGCCACGCCACGCCTCGCCACGCCCCGCCACGCCCCGCCACGCCCAATGGACGCTATCTGGCAGACCATCGCACACCATTAACACACCTGGGCATGCAAATGCAACAATGAGTCTCCTGGTTGGTGCGCGGCGCAGCAGCACCAGCTAGCCGATTTACGGAGGATGGAATGCGCGGCTCTCCCAACGGCGACACCGGCTGCACCGGCCAAGCCGCCCGTCCCCAGCCACAGTCGGTCCCCCGGGACTCATGGCCGTGATTGGCCGACACTGACTGGGGTGACTCACGAGGTGTCCGTAGGGTGTCTGTTAGAGAGGTGTCTTTAGGGTGTCCGAAGGGTGTCCACAGGTTGTCCGCAGAGTGTCCGCAGGGTGTCTGCGGTGGGGCGGCGGGTCGTGTTGCGCCAGCTGCGGCGAGGTGTTGGGTGTCGGCATGCAGGTAGACCAGTACCTCCTCGGTGTCGGCAGGCTCGCACGGCTCGCGGCCCGCGTTTCCCAATTGGCGTGCGCGGCGCAGGTCTCGTATTGCCCGGAGGAGGTCCCCGGGTGGGGGGAGGGGGGGAGGGGGGAGCAGGAGGCAGCGCGAGCTCGCGCCTTGAGAGGTAGGCAGCCGCGGGACAGCCGTGCGCGGCGGGTCTGCCTATGCGCGCTCCATACGGCTGAGGGGAAGGAAGGAAGGCCGGAGGTGGCCGCGGCCGCAGCCGCCTGGATGTTGGTCCTACGGTCCCCGATGGATTCTGGCGGGTGCGCGCGGGGCGGGGCGGTGCAGCCCGCCTGCTCGCCTACAAGCCTAACACCACCGCGTCCGCACCACCGAGTTTAAAGTTTGACGACACCAGAATGCTGTGCGGAACGGAATTGTTCACGTTTTCTTCTGCGCAGGTGGCGCCGTTCGAGTGCTCGAGTCCGCGCGCCTGAAGGAGTGTGCGAGGTCTGTCCATCAGGCCGCTGGCGATGGGCGGCCGGACCACTGGCTGGGCTGCAGGCTGATTCCGCAGACACTTCTCAGGGCTCCGTCTCACTCTCCTACGGAACACACCACGAGTGCGACGGAGACAGAGCCGCGAAGAGTGCGCCGCGGAATCAGACTGCTGGCCCGTGAGGCGGCCTTCGGCGTGACGGTTGTCGTTGTACCTGCAAAGGGCGTATCGCGGGCCGCGCGACCCCATCTGACCCCCCCCCCAGCCTCGGTGCTGCGGCCGGCTGTGCTGCCCCACATACTTGACGTGGTGCCAGAGGGTGCGCGCGTGCGCATGCACCGGAACACGCCGGACCACTGCAGCGCAGCACTCAAGGCAGCGGACGGCCTGACCGAGTGCAGGCGGTCCGCACTGCTACCACAAAAGGGCTGCCAACCCGCCAAAACCGCGCAGGAGAGGGGTTCTGACGCAATCAAGTGGCGCTTCATTCATTTTTTAAAGATCAATTTAATACACCCTCATAAAAGTCAGATTAAAATTTTAAAAAAATTGAAAGAAGTGCTGACCAAAAAAGCAGCCCCTAGTATCGTTTTGAAGAGGAGCACACAGAACATGGATGTTGGGAAGTCGGCTCCTCTGGGGTACCCGGTCTCGGAGTCCCGTGGCGAGCGAGGCAGGACGCGTGTCGATCTGCAACAAAGTGGCTGGCGTCTTGGCGTGTCTCGCTGGCGGCGCGTGGCTCGTGGCGCGTGCCGCGGGAGGAGCGGGGCCCGACCGGCCTCCAGCCAATCGGCCAGATAGTGCAGCCAATAGGATTGGGCCGCCGACGACGTCCCCCGCGTGCGGCGTGCGGCCAGCCCCACGGCCGGGGCATCGGCGGGGCGGACCCGGCGGACCCGCGGACCTCGGAGCGCCGTCTGCCGGCGTTCATATATAAGCTGTCGCCGCGTGTCCACGGCAGAAGCAGCAGCAGCAGCAGACGTGTGCACCGACACCTCGCAGTCCACTCCACGCCTCCCCAACATGCTCACCAAGCTGGTGAGTCGTCCAGGGCGCCGCGCAGACACACCGCTGCCGTTGTCGTGCTCATCGCAGGGAAACCGGGGCCTCGTGCAGTGCGCCGCACTCGTGTTGTGACAATCGTCGTGAACGGTCTGAGCGGAGGATATGTTTTTCCGAGTAAAATCGAGATATCGCTTCATAAAAGAAAATCACCAACGTCTAGCGACGGGTCTCAATCAAAGGCAGCGATTTTGTTTATTTTTTGATTTTTTTTTAGCGTCCGGGTTCGAATACCGCTTCTGACAGATGTGGTTTTTCTATCTGCATCGCCATTTCCCTGGCCGCAGCCGCTGTGCCGCTCTGCCGGGCGTCAGAGTGAATGTCACATTGTGACTGTGACGAGCCGGGCCTGCCGGGACTGTGACGCCCACAGCTCCAAATGAGCCCAGTGATTAGTGCCTCATCCCGTGTCATCGCGGATCGGCTCGGACAATGCGGAAGAGGTGTGAATGGGCGGCTGCCCACGACCCATTAAACGCACAATCGTGTGTTGGTAATAATGCCTTACCATCTTACCAGAGGATACGGGACGGGCAGCGTGTGCGGCACACAAAAAGCAAAAGAGTGGTGACAAGGCGTTTGTAATGACACACCGATCACGGCACATTAGCCGCCTCCTGTCTGCCCCTCTGGCGGCTCGCTGCCGCCTGGCTGTGCCCCACCCCCACCCCCGGCCACGTCGACGTGTGAAGTGCGAGGCGTGTGTTCATTAATTCGTCATAAATTGGCAACACGCCTGAGGCAGAGGCGAATGCTCACTGGGACGCGGGCACACGGGCCCGACAAGGCCAGCATCCTCATATCGCTGGACTTGGATCATCGGGGCGACACAGCCGAGGCACAGCCGAGGCACGGCAGCGCAGAGAGCGTTGGAGACATGCATGCGGGAGTGGCACCGCAGCGACACGCTACACGGCCACGGATTGCGGTTCGTTTATGAATCACGTGACAACGAGATTCGTGACCGGCACGGTCTGCACAGGCTGGCCCATCCAGACCCTGCGCTACCGGGAGCGTCAGGGTAGGCCAGCCCGCACGACAACGTCGCGTACGGACTCAATGGATACCGCAAACTTGAGCCGTTCTCTTGTGTGTGTGCTCCTCAGGTGCTGGCTAGCGCGCTGGTGGCGGCCGTCGCGGCGTCCCTGGCCGCGGACCGCTACCCGGCGGGCCTCAACCCGGCGCTGTGCCCCAACTACCCGCACTGCGACAACGTGCTGCTGGCCCTGCACAGCAACGGCCTGGCGCCCGCCCCCGTCGCGGCCACCGTGTGGGGCGGCCGCGAGTACCCGGCCGGCGTCTCCCCCGCCGCCTGCCCCAACTACCCCTACTGCAACACGGGGGCCGCTGCCGTGGCCCCGCTGCCGGGCTGGGCCCAGCGCGAGTACCCCGCCGGAGTGTCCCCGGCCGCCTGCCCCAACTACCCCTACTGCCACTAGCTCTTGATGATTACGACGAGATGACGTCTTTGAGAGGCCTGGCCGCGTCGGTCGGTTCGGACCATCATTTCTCGCCGACCGTGTGAGAGGTGGAATCTGGTAGGACCGACCCTGCCGCCTCGGTTTGAGCCCGCGGTCACGTCCTCGGTTTCAAGAGCTGCTCAGAGAAGTCCATTTCTGTAAAGACGAGAGGTGTGAAATAAAGCTGTGAACGCCATTTCTGTGCTTGCTTCGATCCTTTGTCTCCCGCACACCCTAAGTACCGCAACTCAACCTGACTTCCCCGCCTTGCCGCGAAGGACAGCGCTCTCGCTCTCGCCGGGGAACCACAAGCACAAGCCTCTGTAGACTGCAGACTCGCGATCGACTCTAAACAAATTTCCTGCACGGAGACAAGCTGCTGAGCAACCTCACAGAAAGTAACTGCAGAGCCAGAGAAGCCAGAACAAGCAGACACATTGTTATCGTACTGTTGCTAGTTCCTCCTGCCGCCTGCTAGGTTTGTGTAGTAGACGAACTATACTCGATCCTCATTGGTCGTCTCCGGACACCTGCAGGCCAATTACATTGGACGACGCAACAGGTCTTTTTTTTATTCAAATCTCAACGGCGGCATTCCTGGGATGTAAACAAAAATCAACAACAAGAAAGGTATTTGTTTATGTATCTGAATTATTATTTTGATGTTTCGTTCTGTGGGTTACATCAACGTTTGACGGTCTTCTGTACATGTTTTGCGATCCGGACAAAGTAGAATATTGTTTTATTTCAAACCGATTTCTATAAGATGGAACCGGCGTTGACGTGATTTGTTTGTGATTCCGTCCTCCGTGATTTGTGTTAGTTGATTTATTCGCCTTCTAACCATCGCTTGGTATCGAAAATTAAATCAGTAGGAAGCAGGTTGTCTTTAAGCATCGTTGTTAAATTTAAATCTATTTTGTTTGTATCTTCCAGGTTATGTTGATTGAGTGCCAAGTAGTATAAGAATTATGTCTTACAAACTAAATGATTTTGAAGTACTAGAACTGATTGGGAGTGGGTCCTTTGGTTCTTGCTACAAAGTTAGAAATAGGCACAGTCATGAAGTCATTGTGTGGAAAGTTATTGGTTACGGGTCTCTGTCAGAAGAGAAGAAGCAGGTGAGTAGAGAGTTTAAAATATCTCTTTTCAACGCACTTGTAACATTGGACTTCATGGGTTTATTTTTTATACATTCTGATGAACAAGATGTCTTTCAGCTTCTCGTTACAGAGGTCAGTCTGTTGCGAGACCTTAGACACCCACATATTGTGAGGTACTTTGACCGGATTGTCTGCAAGGAAACAAAACAGCTCTATATACTTATTGAGTACTGCCCTGGAGGTGATCTTGCTACAGTCATTAAAACATGTTTAAGGTTGGATACTTTTTCTTTGCCTCTTAAAGTCAAATGGTTAGAGTGATGTCTAAGACCTTTTACATTTTACAGAAATAATACTCATGTAGAAGAGCGCTTTGTGTGGCGAGTGCTATACCAACTTGGCAGTGCTCTACAAACCTGCCATTCATGGTTTTCAAGTACTATTATTTTGCATAGAGACATCAAACCAGCAAATGTATTTCTGGACGATTGTGGAAATGTAAAATTAGGAGACTTTGGCTTGGCATGTAAACTAGATGCAAGTCAACCAGGATGTATTGAGACTATGGTTGGCACACCATTTTATATGAGTCCGGTATGTATGGTATCTTCCTTTATTTCTTTTGTCATACAGCAAAAAATTATTTCTGTTTTTATTATTACAGGAGGTGATGAAAGGCGAAATGTATAACAGCAAATCTGATGTCTGGTCTCTAGGATGTCTTGTCTATGAGCTGTGTGCTCTAAAACCACCGTTCCATGCACAGAACATTAAAGACCTGGCTTCCAAAGTCAGCAGGGGGAGGTAGAAAAATAATTTCCCATGTTCTTTTTTGTCCATACATGTTTTGTATTATCAGTACTCTTACACCTCCCTTTCTCTTATTCTCAGGTTTGATCGAATTCCACACTATTACTCCGATAGCTTACACAGAGTCCTCAGCAGTTTGCTACTTGTAAATCAAGAGCAGCGGCCTTCTATTTTTGATTTAATATGTCACCCTGTGATCTTATCTCACTTGCCATCTGAATCAGACAATGTGGCCTCTTGCAAATATCCAAGGAGACCTGTTCCACCTCCTCCACTTCCCGTAATCACTAAAGCTCCACCACCAAGCCCATCAGAACGAGAGCCAGAAAAAGTAAAGAGTTATTTTTCCACCAATTCCTATTTCAATAATGGTATAATGTGCATCATGTGTATACTTAATAATTCTGGCACTCTTCATTGCTGCAGGTGAGTAAGGATACTTTCCAATCTGAGTGGCTTGCTCGTTTGCAAACTTTACGAGATAAAGAGGCTGCTATTCGTCACCGGGAGCTAGAACTTGAAGAGAAAGAGCATTCTTTGATACGTAGAGAGCACAGATTAGCTCTTATGGAGAGGGCTGTTAGAGACAAAATGGTCCTTGCAGAGGTTAGTTCTTCTACTGGTTCATTTGTGTTTCAAATTCAGTTTGAAAGGAGGGCTGATATTAGCAGAGTAGATTTCTTGAACTAAAACCTGTTCCATGTTGACTTCCAGGTTTACCTGAAGCGTAGTCGTGAATGTCGTTCTGGTCCTTCTGGTCTGTCACGTCAAAATAGGGCACAAGAGTGGCAAGATATTGATGAGTCCTTCAGTGCTGATCCTGGGGACACCAGCGTGATGCCAACATCCGCTCTGTTGGATCCTTCACAAGTTTCCAAACCTCAGAAATTCATTTCGAAGCCAGAAAATTTTGTTGCAAATCAAGATCGCCATGTTCATTTCAATGACTGCAATGGAGCTCCTGCTTCTTCTCTTCCTTCAGCCAAACCATCATTTGTGAAGGTAGCTGAAGCCATCAGAGGTAACAAAGCTAAGATTGATTTGGAGCCCAAGCCAAGGGTGCAACAGAAAGTTTTGCATCTTCCTGGTTATACTGGACCAGCAATTACTGTGGATGTTATGGAAGATTTCCCCATAAATCTAGATATAGATGTCTGCCCTGTACAAGAAAAACAGAAACAGCACCAGCAGTTTAACAGTCCTGTGAAGCTTACAGTACTTTTTGATGATCGAGAAGAGTTGCAGAAAGCAACAAATAGACTTGATGCTCTGAATTTGGAGTCCGAACGTCAAATGCCAAATTTGCTGACAAAAACTGTGCAGAAAAGTGACACCTTCTTTGTTCAACCTCAGTTGTCCAAACGTAATGCCTTCATTAATAATGTCCTAGAGAGCAAACCTATTGCAGCATCGGTTGATTCTCTCTTGGATGCAAACCCAGTCATAGACTTTCGCAGGAAGAGTATGTTTCCTCAAGAATTTCCCTTTCAAAATGAAGGGGTGTTGAGAAAAAATGCTTATGGAGGCAGTACAAGACGTCGAAGAAAGTCAAGCTACAGGTCAAGTACTCCCTTAACATCTGAATGGAAGGCATCAGCTGAAAACTGCAAGGAAAATCTTGAAAATGCCAAAAACAATGCGTTATTGTTTTACCAAAAAGAAGACCGTGTGAAGTCAGATTCAGGTTTTGTCAAAAGAAAGGTTACTTCTTTAGAAAGGGGTAAGGAAAATCTTCCTCGCAATCAAGTGCCACCTGTTCCCATGAAGTCAATGACAACATCTCTCCTAGCCCTTCCATCTGCTGCTGCAGCTGCTGCTTCAGCTGTAGTGACACAAAGCAAGAAGTCACATGTGTCATTTCTGAGATAAGATAGGGTAATGTAAATCTTTCTCTTATTTAAAAAAAAAAAATGCCATTTAGCAGCTCAGCAGTTTTAGCTCACTTGTATCTCTTATTCTGGTGGGCGTTGCATGAATTGATATTTACCTACCTTCTTGTTCCTTTATTTAGTGAATTATTCGGATTTATTCCGATGATGATGGTCCTCTGATAATTAAATAGAGTGAGTGAAAAATGTTAGATAGACTTATGGTGAAAACCATATAGCAATATGTAATGTTATTCATGTTTATAGTTTAAGAAAGTTACTTTACATTTCAATTTAATGAATTTATTGAATAGAAGTTTTGTCTCATAAAAAGTGGCTTAATTTTCAAGTTAAGTATTCTTCTTTACGCTTAAAAGGTATTGTGATATGTCATCCAAGTGCATGTGCCACAAGATCTGAATGGAATTTATATATGGATATGTGATACATGGCAGTTTTAATTGCCTTACATTGTTTTGCAGTGATTACACACAATTATTGTGCCATCTGTTTTGTTTTTCTGTTTTCCTGAAAGTATTGCCTTTTGGCAGAATGACTTATTTTTCTGTTATATTACCCCAGTTGTATATAATTTAGTTGTTAAAATTTCTAATATTTCCAGTGTGCATTATAATTCTGCCTCTCATACTTGGCATACCCCTAATATAAACTACTAATCCAATTTGGCATTTCTCATTTGTGGTCCTATATCGTACCACACAAGCTGCTGCTATGTCAGTTGCTCAAGTTCTGAATACAGTAGGTTGCAGGTCACAGATAAAAATGTACATACAGTTATTTTCCAGTATAATTCATTCTCAAGTCTTAGATGCTAGGATGAAATAAAAATAGTGTTAGGTCACACCCCATACTTCTTCAAAGCCAGAGCATAGCTTCGCACATGCTAGAGCCCCAGACAAGGGGTAGCTACTGATAGCAATCCATTCTTCTGCATAGTCAACTGCGACCTGCAAAAAGAGAGGGATAAATCCTGTATGTTACAGAAAGCTAAACAAATTTACACATGATAAAAGGCAGTGAGAGATATAAGGCACACCTTTCCATGAGCCATGGCACCCACAACAATAGCAATAGGATCTGCAGGAGGAACCAAATCTCGTGGATTGGAAACTTTTGAGGCACTGTATGATGTTGCCAGCTTTCGGCACCCAACAGGAAGATGGTCAGTAACAGGATTCTTTATGACTTTGAGAAGTTTCATTGCTGAATCAGCTGCTCTCACGTTGAACCTGTGAAGAAGTTGGACTGGCAAAGAGAGGAGATGTTTAAATTGTGCATCAATTTGAAAAATCATGTGTTTTATTAATGTAAGTGTTAAAGGTAGTGTTTACCCATCAAACTTGCAAATCGTTTAAAAGTTCTTGGTATTCTAGTCTGTGGATTGACTTCAATAAGAACGTTTTTCTCTGTATTTATATACACCTGAATTGAAACAGAAGAACATGAGCCCCTGAGGGTAGCAGCACAAGTACTAATAACAAATATTTCACGAAAATTAAGAGATGTAATTACCTGAAGCAAGCCTGCTCGGTTCAACGGGCTATCCATGAGCATCAATAAGCATTGATGAGCTATGTCTGGACGTACTGGCTCACGGTTATTCTTACGCAACAAATTAAGGTGGTCGTCAGAGTTTAACAGCTCAAAGCCATTTCCAACCTGAAGGATATTGAAAACAAGATTTAGTTACTCAGATATTGTCAGGCATGAACATAATAGAAAACCCATAATGTGCAAACACAACATACGTTTAAAAAATAGAAGAAGAAAAAGATTGAGAACACGAGGGCGATATAAAAATTATTCAGTCACACGACAATTTAACAAAATTACAGAAAAGTAAAACTGGCAATAAACTTTTAACCTTACCTTCACAGTTTCAAGTTGGGCGCTCTCTAGGATAACGATTAAACGTTTTTCTTGATTTTTCACATGAGGAGCAACTCCTTCTTTAGAAGATCGTTCAATATCATACTCATCATCATTTGCTCTCCGTCTTTTATTCATTTTACCCATTTTAAAAGCTTTCTTAACCTTATCCCACGTGTAAAATTAGAATATAATAACAATACGCAGCAGAGAAACAACAGACTGTCCTATAGCCCGTCCTGAAAAAGAGTGGCGTCTGCCAGCGTCTGCCTGGCGTCTGCTTAACAGCACCCAGAGAGCCAATCTTTGGGAGGATCGGGTATAATCCCAACACTTTGAAGAAGAGGAGGAAGGCGGAGGAAATGGCTTTCTGCTTTCTAAAGAGCTGCATTGATAGTTTTGAGGTTTTGACTTGCAGGGAACAGTAACATCTATTTTAGGTGAAGTCTAGCACGCGCAGCAAGCTATCGTTATCGAAAATGGCTCACAGACGTCTTATACCGCAGAACAAAGGTGTTTACAACGTAAGTTTGGACATTCCTAACCTATTTGTCCTGTGTGTATGGAATACACTCAAAAATAAAAATAATTCACTGTATGGTGTTGAATCTTACATTTTAACAATACAGAGTACCTTTTCTCTTAATTATCTTTGCCGGTGGACTTTGTTCTGTGATAATCTGTGTCACATTTAATTAAGGATTTTTTTATATTGCGCTGTTGCAGTTAAACAAATTTTATTATTTCCCCAAATCACACCCTCTGACTGATGGCATCGGAAGAAATCTTCCTGCTGCTTATAAGCGGTACTATGAAGAGTTGAATCAAGAACCATCAGCAGTCCATCACATTCCTGTGACAGAAAAATATAAACGAGACCCGAATACAGGAGTTGTGTAAGTCTTCTTGAGTTAATAAATATTATTTATTGCGTATGCCTTACTGTAAACGGGAAGTGCTTGTTACCCACAACTCTATATAGTTAGTAATTCTTCCTCTTTTTTTCTTGTTTGATGCAGAACTCGCCTCCAGGATGACCCACCAAACATATTCTACCCTAAAGCTTTCCATAAAGGGTTGTGGGGTGGAGCTGGTATTGTGAAAGGTTTCAACCACCCACACATTAAACTTCCACGACTTCCCAAATTCTGGTCACCGTCATTTGAAACATCTGTAGTTTATAGCGAAGTATTGGACCTGTTTATGACTACAATAGTAACCAAGAGAACTATCCAACTTATTCATAAATATTATGGCTTTGATCATTACTTGCTTCAGGTAAAAGAAATTGTCGTCTTAATTTCATCTACTTGTGCTCATGAAGAGATTTTAAAAAGTGATTAACTATCTCCTCTTACTTACAGACACCTGCTTGTGATCTGAAATCTGACCTGGCTCTTAAAATTAAGAGAAATATTCTACTTGCATTAGATAAAAATGACCTTCCCCATACTGACCCGGAGAAGAGGCAACAAATATATGATACATACAAACACTACTTGCGAAAGGTATGTATGAAAATGTAGATTCAAAATAAATATATCGGTGATTATTATTTTATTTTTTTGTCTTATCCGTCAGTTCTGCAGTAGATGATAATGATTATAAAATGATTACTTTCAGTATGACTCAGAATACATTGAATGGTATGGCCTTAGTATAGCTGAAGCTGTTCTAAAGTTAGAATATGACCAAGAAAAGGCAAGGGGAAAACCTCAACCTCTTAAGCTTCAATATAGAAAAGAATTTTTGAAAGAGCTTCAAGAAGATGCAGGGTAAGTGAAAAGTATTGTATTGTGATTTCTCAGTCTACATCTTTTGTTAATCCAAGTAATTTTTTCCCTCCATTGTTTTTGCAGTAATGAGGTAAAGCCGGTAACTGCAGAGAGTACTCTTACATCTTTCCTCGACAAAATCAACCCATTTAAGAGAAACCGTAGTTAAATCTTGGTTAAGGTGTTTGCATCAATTTGCACTACCCTGCATTATGGTATTGTTTTGAGTTTCAAATAAAATAAAATCTCAAATTTAAAGATGACTTTTATTTTCTTTACCTTTGATGGCAATCACACATTTATGCACAAATAATACTCTTAATAAGGATTATCAAGAAAACAAAGTTAATAATCCCTCAGTCTTTCACATCAAACCATTTGCACTAGTTCACTATAAATAACTTAAATAAATTCATTTAATTTTCCTCAACTGATAAGTAAAATTTGCAATATGAAGATACCATGTTAGAAAAGCACACAGCTTAAGTTGAACTGTTAAGATATTGCACACCTGTGAGCCATCAACTATCTCTTCATGTGGCTTAAAAATTCACTATTTTCAGTAACAGTCACTATAAGTAAAGTCAATTCACACACGAACACAAACCACATGGTAGATAGATGGGCCCAAAAATTTGCTAAGTACTGCTGTAACTTGATATCATCCACAATAATTAACAAACCCCATACTAATCCATTTGAGTCTGATTGATCTACTGTCTGATGGTAGGGTACAGAAACTCCTGTATACTAGCTTACAATGTCTATGTACATAGCAGAATTAAGCTGATTGATAGGATGCTTTAGTTAACCGTTAATACTGGCAAATATTTTGAGAAGCACAGGATGGCAAGGTGCAAATGTCAGAAATGCCTTAAGCTCCAGAAGAAAGAAAGTGAAACATGTGAGTCATCTTGAGCTATTATTCAGCAAATATTCCACACACGAAGGAGCAAAACCAGAAATAATTGAGTCTAATTCATAAGTGTATAAAATCCAAAACGCTTTTGACTAAATAAGATGCATCTTAATGGACGCAACCCTCAAACAGAGTTAATGATAACAAAGAGAGAAATATCTTTGATTATTCAAAGATGAAAATTTCCATAGAACAGGTGCACAAGCTATCTAAAACTCTCACATTTGATTAGAACTACAGTGACTGTCAACATCACAGGGGGGAAAAAAAACAAAAATGAGAGAGGAAGACAAGTGTGCACAAAACAGGCCTATATTGTGTCCAATAAAAAGAAACAATAGATTTTAAAACACAGACACCAAAAAAAAAAAAAAATCAACACAATAAATAAATTAAAGTAGAATTTTCCTGGTTGTAAAAAGTTCTATTGTCTAGCATACATGAGTAGGAAAAAGAATAATCAGGGTAAAAGAAACACTACATGTAAAACATTAAATAATTCACAACCCTTCTTCAGAAACTACCAAAATGAAGAAGTGTATGAACCGTTTACTTTCTACTTCACTCGACCTGTTTCATTTTACTAAGTAACTGGGTACTGTAGGAACATACATATACTACAAAGCCACATAAGATTTCCGAGTATAAACACTTACATTCACAATTTCTTAAGAACAAAGAGATAGAGGGAGTAAGGTAAAATGAGATTTAGCATATTTCTTTAGGCTTACAATGAATGTTCCTTGAATCCTTGAAAACCTGGGCTAGCAGGGAAAGACTCATTTTTTATTTATTTTTTACATATTTTGGAGGAAAATAACCAGCCTGACTCACACATTATACTTAATCCCAGAACATATTAATTTAAGTTGACACACAAGGAATTGTCAAAGCTTTGTGTTCCTTCGAAGCAAATGTGTGCTGATGAGCTCTGATAAAGATATATGGCTTTTGTTGATTTTCAAGAACTTTTTGCACAGGAGAAAGGTAACAGTTAATGTTGGAGCGATAAATCAATCTACACATCCTACTATACATCCTACTTGAATCAGCATTTTTAACCAAACTTGTCACAGCCATTAAATTTGAATTAAATAAGTTTGGGAATAAACTTTAACTGATTGAATGGTTGAGCAACAAAGAGCACAAACCATTACCTAATTAGCAGGTTAATTATTTTAACATGTCCTAATAATGTTTGATTGATTTAATTTTTACACTTTTATTTATAAGAGACTATCTTCCTCATGCCAAAGAAGAACTTTGAGGCTATGGTACATAGTACACCATTTCTACACATGACTTTCATGAATGTGGTTCTTCAAATACTGTAATTTCTTACAATATGTGAATGGAAGTTCTATTAAAAGAGAAAAGAAAATCTTTGTACTCTCCAATGAAGACTTTGGTAGATGCAATGACTGCAATGGTAGATGATGACTTGATTCAGGTCAGGACAAAGTTTGTGCAGTATGGCAGGAGTAACAGAACCTCAATATGAGGCAAGATTAAAACAGTATGCATACTATGGAAATTCTGAAACTTTCCACATTACATTAATTACAGAGATCCATTCCTTGAAAAGACCAAGCTGGTGTGGGTGCATTTCACCACATGTAGGGTTGATTGGGTTGAATCTGAGCAAACACAGAGAAAAGGAGAGCAGGCAATAATTAGCCAGAGGAGTACTTTTTTCATAAAGTTGCAAGGGGAAAAAAAGGAACATTTGAAATACAGTACCTTCACAAGTTGAGGTGGAAGATACGGTGGTTGTGATGGTGAGCCACCTCGTTGGTGAGGTTGTGGTCCTGGACTGGATAACACTGGGGCACTACTGCTTTGAAGGCTTTGAACAATCATAGCTGGCTCAAGGTGGGGTGGTGCAATTTTATCTTGCTCCATGCCTAAACAGAAAGAAATTTTCTATAATTTTCTTTCCCTTGCTTTTGAAAGGGCTTGTGATTATGTCATCTTAAACACTCACCTTCAACAGGAGCTGGTTCTAGACCTTCAGCAATCGTAAGATGAGGCATTCCTTGAAAACCATTCATATCCATATTACAGCTATAGTGCTCCTGGGTTGATGGTGTCAGTACCGGTGCAGTATCTAATGAGCGGTGTAAACTTGAATAATCACTGGAGGATAACTGCTGATCGGAATAAGATGCGGCTGACTGGACTGCATATGGATGAGTTGAGATGTAAGCTGGATTTCCAGAGTAGTGTCCTGTTTCAAATTGAGCAGGTGTAGAGGAAGCGGTAATAGAATCCACTGGAACCACTGCAACACAAACACAAAAATAAAAATAAACAAAAACTAAAAGAGATATTTCTTTTAATTGGAAAGGATTTTGTTTTCATCTCTTACTCTTCAGTGTTTTAGGCACAAAGGTCACAGGAAAAAAGACGGAGAGAACCCTTCCAGAACTCAGAGAGCACACCAAGCGGAGGCATACAGAGAGAAGGTGAAAAATATGAGTGTGTGGATGTGCAGGTAGAGAAAAAGTTGTGCAGTGATGCATTTGTTGCAGAAGAGAGTTCAGAGGTAGACAGAGTAGGACTTTCTATTCTTTAAGACGAAGGTAATGTGCACAAAGGTAACATACTTAATACGATACTGAACAGAAAAATTTCTCCAGTGCTTTCAATTCGAATGATAAACTAAATTCATGGATACTTTAAGAGCACAGAATGTCTAAAAATCACCCCATATATCTTTCTCTATATAATAAAAACCAATGTGATACCGTATCCCAATAAGACATAAGAAGATCAATAACCCAGTTGCAATTTAAGACTAATAGTATTTCTGGTAGAAGAAGTATAAAGTATAAGACATGCATACCTGTCTGGATCTGTTGACTGCACAATTTGGGCGGCACATTGGACCCACTGTTCTTGTTGTCCATTGCCACGTGCAGGTACTGTACATGGTTGCCCGCCTGCAGGGAATTTGAAGAGGAATAGCCAGCCACAGGGAGCTGGTGCGACTCAGCATTCATTAAGTTGTTAGAGACTTGAGAATTCATAGGAAGTGATGAATGTGATGTGGAGACAGCAGCGGAGGAAGTAAAGGCGTATGAAGGATTGTATGAGGGTTGGTATGTTGAATATGTTGAATATGACCCAGTGAAGGATGACATAGAAGGCAGATCAGCCTGACTAAGACACTCAGAATATTGAGGAACTGGGGGTAAGGATTCAGTGGTTGACAAATGAACATTGTCATGAGATGTAACATTAGGTACATGAGATGAAAAAATTTGATTTGAAGAACAATCTGGTCTGTTAGGGTATGGAATGGATTGGAATGCAGGGGGAACAGTAGCGGGGATTAAATGAGACTGTACCAATGTTGGAGGTAAAAGTGACTGAGAGGGAGATTCAATAGGACAGATGAGAGGATTTGAAACATTTGCATTACATTCTAATGATGTGATGACACCCACAGATTGAGTCTGTGCATGTAGATTTGAAATGCTTGGGGGATTATTAGGAGCTGGGTAATATGGCACACTATGCTGGTGAGTATTTTGGGAGGTTGGGTATGAAGAGTTTGCATTCAGTGACATGGAGGGTGCAGCATTAGCCTGAGGCTGAGGGTGACTTGTTACTACAGATGGAGGTGACAAAGGTGTTGCAGGAAGTGTGGCAACCGCCACATGGACGTCACCAGCAGATTTCACATTTTCTGGCACACTCTTCTGTGGAGCATTTGATGCTGCTCCTGACAGTGTGTTCGCCAAGGCAGCTGGTGATGATTGAACAGGCTTCGCTGAAGCAGTTATAACTGGTGGAGCTTGCCTCACAATAACCTTATTCATGAGTTGTCCTCTAGGACTAGGTGTTCGAGGTTCGGCTTGTAGCATAACTGGCCTCATGAGTGTCTTCGGACCGTTTTGTCTCAAAATCACAGTCTGACCGCCTCGTAACATTTGTCCAGGTTGAGGTCGAATATTAGATCGCACAATCTGTCCACCAGGTCTCACAACCTGCCCACCTGGTCTCACAAACTGTCCATTCGGTCTCACAACCTGTCCACCTGGTCTCACAACCTGTCCACCCGGTCTCACTGGAAAAGGGCGAGATGCTGCTGCTCGCACTGCTGTCTCTTGTATCACCTGCTCAACCTTACGGCCTTCTGCATCTACCCGTTGCAAACTGATTGATATGGCATTATTCTTCATATTTTTACTCAGAGCAACAAGAGGATTCTTCACAGGGTTCTGCGGCCGAGGTTGAGTCATCATGGCTAATCTGATAGCAGCTCTTCCATTTGGTACACTTCCGCTCTTATGAAGAATGGAGAGGCTGGGTCGCACCTGTGTCTGGATAATCCTACCACCCACCTTAGTTGCGGTTGCTGTCCTCACAATGGGACGGGGAGGTTGACCTGTTGCACTCACTGTCCTCACTGGTTGAATTTGAACACTACCATCGCCTAAAGTGTTTGGTGGTATATTACCTTTCTTAACAGCAGCCTGGATAACTTTTGACACAGTATTGCTCCCAAGAACTGTATTTTGCACTGTCACTGCTTTGCCCTTGAGGACACTAGGCACCTGAAGCCCTCCTATTCTGATTGGTTGTGACGAGGAGGCAGAAACAAATGCAGCAGCAGTTGGCTGTTTGATTATCTTTGGAGTAGGGCGCTTAGTCTTGCGTTTAGGCTGCTCGCTTCCAAGAGTCCAATCATCATCTTGTTCTTGTCTTTTGCGAGCATCTCTTCTATAACTATAGTCATGGTCTCCTCTTCCATAATCTGCAGAATAAATTTGCATTGAAATTAAAGAAAATGGCCTACAATGTCCTGAAAATTAATTAGACACCTTCCAAAGAAAATAAGAAAGAGATTTTCTTACCAATTTCCCCAGCCTTTTCATACAGATCTGTCAACCCATCATCAATATGAACCTCCACAATCTCCTCCTCTAACTCGAATTGCCTTTGTAAACTTTCTGGAACACTAACACTAGTCCCTTCTGTAAAAGCCTCTTCTTTCTTGATTGGTAACTTGTTTTCACACGGCTCACTGTTATCACACTCCTGCTCAATGTCTTGATCACATTCTTGCTTAATATCTACAGATGGTTTCCCATCTGAACCATTTCCACTTTTCTTTTTGTGAATTGGATGTCGTTTTGGATTTTTCTTTGGGCTGTCTTTTCCTGGCTCTTGGCTAAAGAAAAAATATAAGCACATATTTACAACGAGAATAAACAATTGTCACAGCAAACAGAGCACCAGAGATGAAGCTTTTCTGCACACCTTCGTAAATGCTCAGGAACTGGATGAGGAGCAGGTTTGTGATGATATGGATCTTCAGGATGACAGCCATAATCCTTTCCTTCTTTCCATACTTCATAACGATCTGGTTGGAAACGTTGTACAAACAGATCCATGTTGATTTTTACCATATCTTCTCTGTAAAATAAATTTCACTATCAGCATGTCTACAACAAAAACTAACAAGGACTTGAATAGAGCGAAAAACTAAAAACCTAAAATTTACCTGCAAGAGCACTGAGAAGCTCGTTTGCCATACTCTACCCAACGTTCAGATGCAAAATTTGTAGATTCCGCACAATTGAAACCGTGATTAAAACCGGAGTGATACCCAAAGGGAAAAGTGATGATAAATTCTCCTTCCCTTTGTGTAATCTGCAAAGTTAAAAGAGTATAAATTACTGTAATTGAAGGAATAGTTCTAGAATTGTTCAGTAATAAATTATACCTTATTGTAAGGGATAGAGTGGTGCTTGAGAACTTGAGGAGATATTATAGACATTTTGTGCCTAAGGAAAGCAGGACAAGCTTTTTGATCAGGGAAGAAACCATCAGCAAGCCTTTCCAACCGTCTCCCATGTTCTGGCGGAATTGCATACCTAATGATGCACAACATAAAGGTATTATACACACCAGTGGATTCAATAAATTAGAATATTTCTTAATTAGAAAATTCTCACTGCACAAACTAACCAGGTTTTAGGAGCTCCAAAGTGCAGGTAATTTATACTATATAAGTCCATATCTTCTGTATGCCATGCAAATGTTGTTTTCCACATTCCAAAATAAAGATATGCTGTTGTAACACCTTCAATACTGATCTTATACTCATCACTAACACAATCTAAAATGGTTCCTAGCTTGTTTATATTCCAGACCTGGTAAATGGAAATCAAAATACATTATGCTAACAATGCAGGTATGATAACAGGTGAGCTATAATATCAAAGCTGCATTGAAGCTTACAGTTATATCTGGATCTGTCAGTGTTCCTGACACATCAGCCCCATAAATAGGAGCATTATAAGTAATATTTTTCCAATATTTCCTTTCTAAGTCTTCATCATCACGATGAGGTGGTGTACCATACTTAGCAGAATTTGCCATTTCAGAAAATTCCTGAACGGTCATTGTTTTCTTTTGAATGTTATATTGTTGATAAAGTCCTTGCTTGCCATTCACAACCTGGCAGATTGGGGCTGGGATTTTGAAGTTTAGGTCTTTGAGATCATACCCCTGCTTTCTAGGAATCCATTCTTTTGGAGCAACAACCTGTAACAGTCAAACAAGGAGATAAAGACTGATACGTCGGCCTGGTCAACATCAAATTTACAGGTAACAATAATTATTTTACCTTGGCAATCCCGCCTCTGTGTGCACCTTTGGATTCCATGTATTTAATGTACTGGGCAAAATCCTTAAATTCTTCATACGTGGGTTTGAAAACCATTATTTTTGGCTTTCCCAGCCCTAGGTTATCACCCTCGTTTTCTTCCATTTCGAAGAAGTTTAGAGCTGAAAAGACCAAAAACAACTGAAAATAACTTTTTAGCAATATGCTATGATCACAAAGATCGGTAGAAAAAAAATCAATAATTGTTAGTCAACATCTGTCAATAATGCAGTGGTAATGTTTACAGTACCCTAACCCCAAAAGATGAAAAATTATGACAACACTGAATGTTCTGTTCTGCGACAAGTTTCATATAGGTGGTAAAATACTTAAAATATTACGTGCAATAATTAACTTAACCGCATTAGCATCGTAAACAGCTTTATTTTTGTTGTTATTGTTAACGAATCACTAACCTGTAACCTAAACATGTATCAATCCAAGATGTCAGCCACTTCAAGATGGCGTTCCTAACACCGAATGTAGAAGAGAATTGGCTTATTGGCTTGTACAGACAAAATAAACAACTTGTACGCCGAAAAATGAACTTAAACAGTGAACGAAATATTCAGACATTTTTTTCTATAGGGGTCTCTGCAGGTTGCAAATGTCAAAACACCTCTAGATACCAAAGAAACTAACAAAGTACTTTGCATCTCCACACCAGATAAACATGGAAGCTACTCTTCTATGCTCCTACCAAAGGCGACGTGAGTGATGAAATTTTTGTGTGCGTATTAAGCGCCAACCTTACTTTCTTACTTCAATGCTTCATGATCCAAAATCCGTTGTTTACACTGCTCAAAAGTTTGAGATGGCCGATCAAAACAGCAGAGGAGGTAGGCCTAAAAACAAGGAAAATGGCGGGGTGCCTTCTGCTTGCCGAAACAGTCGAAACGGAAAACAGCTGACTATCGAATAGAGCTTAGAGATGTGTGTGGTCAGTTCGGTCATTCGGACATCACCAGCTGGAGCTGCCACCTAGCGGCGTTCTGGCAAACTGCTTCGTGCACGCTCACTTCGCATTCGCATTGTGGCGCGCATAATTTGACGGCAACAGGGAAACGCTCACAAAGCACGCCTCGGCGGCCTCGACCCCACTGTTTGTTTATATTTTTGAGGGGGAGCTTCGAAGCACCCAGATCGCTGCACAAAGTACAGGAAGCCTTTGAGGATCGCCGTGGATGCCGGGAGGGCCGAGAGCGTGGCGCCTGGATGCTAGGCAGCCTCGGTGTACAATGGGATGCCTGCTGGTGAGGCGTCTGAGGCTCCGCTCCGCTCGGCTCCGCCTGGCTGGCCGGGCGTGACGTGACTGCAGTTACCGGGTACCGGTACCGGGTATCCGCTCTCGTATCAGCCGCAGTGTTAGACTGCGGCAAAAAGACACCCAAAATAAGACCCGACCGTCGTCGTGCGCCAAAGCTGTGTCCTGTGTCAACGATTGGCAGAAGCGAAGTCCGTGAATGAAATGCGGTCGTGAATGGTCATAAATGGTGCACCTGTGATTTTTGTTTTCTACTTCTGCCCCGCTACGTGCTCCCGCTACGAGATCCCGATCGATAACAATATGCCCAAGACCGCCAAGGACAGATATCGCGTAATTAAAAATAGGCGAAGGCCGCCTCAGAGTAAGACGGCCTCGACCATCTCTAGCAACTAGGTTTAAACGCCATGAGCGGTGGCGAGAATCATGTTCAGATGAGAAACACATCGACCCCGAGGACACTGCGTTACAGAATTCACGGGCGCCCCCCGGGCAATCGTCTACAGTGGCTGAGGGGAGGGGGAGGAAGTGGACGAGCCCATCTCCAGATGCGCGGGGACATTGGCACTGATGAGTCCGCGGCAATGTGGAAGTGGCCGACAACAGCCCGCTCCCGTTCGACAGACCAAGACGGCCGAATAGAGGTTCCCAATGAGACTTGGAAACGAAAGCGGAAGAACAAAAACACTTTCAGACCAGAAGCTCTCGAGGGCAGTATGAGAAACTTGAATGACGTTGTGAATTTAGATTTTATTTCCCAAATTTGGCGCGGCCCTTTGTGCATAAGTATTTCTCAGACTCTCGGTCTTCAGCTTCCGCTTCTGAACCTCGATGGAAACCTCTGTTCCAGCGGGTCCTCGCGGTGATGGTGACGCCAGGGCCGCCAGGGGCCAGGGGCAGGAGGTGCCCTGTCCTGTTCTCCCCAGCAGCGCTGTCGTGGGCGTTTGGGCAGGCGATCCGTTCCGTTCTGTTCCTTTTGATGGTAGGGAAAACTGGTTTTTTGGGGCTGGGCCGCCACTGCCATGGGCGCTGCCTTGCCGCACATTCGGCCTGGGCCTCCATGGGCTGACGCAACGCTCATTCATTTGGGCGGCGTGGCCGACCGGGCCAGGATAGCGATAACAGGGCACAAAAGACCCGTCCCGTCCAGAGCCGAGCCGAGCCGCTGGGTAGTCCTGCCGGCCGGGGCCGGCCGGGGCATTGCTGCGTCGCGCTGCAGCCCGCAGCCCAACACAGACCGAATCCATCCGGATGGCAGCTCGGCCTCGCCGTGCAGTGTAGTTACCCGGAGGTACCCGGAGGTACCCGGAGGTACCCGCTTCTAAAGGGCATGCGCCGTCACTGCTGCTGCAATTTCGCTTTCTCTCGCTACTTGCAGCACGCAATGCTGCGGCAGCGCACGGTGCGGGACGGGACAGGGCGGCGGCAGTAGCAGTAGGGGCTTTGAGTCCGGAGCCCGCCGGGCTGCGGCAGCGGCAGCAGCAGCAGCAGCAGCAGCGGCGGCTGCCCCCAGGGAAGTCCAAACTCGGCGGGCGGCTCCGGCGGCGTGCCGCCCCGCGCTGCCCGAGTAACCGCTTCGAACCGGTCTCGCGCGTCCCGAACCGGTTTTTTGTCGGGACCGCGACCTACCTCCATTTGGATGCGGCGCGGCGCGGCAGGGCAGCGGGCAGCGGGCGTTCGCACCGTGCGGCGGACAGGGCACGGCGGCTCGGCTCTTGTGCAAGGGTACGGATCTGGATCGAATTGGCGTGTCCCTCCCTTCGTCCTTCTGACTCATATCGGCCGCACAGCGCGGGGCCCACTACGCGCAGTCTTGCACGCACATACACACTCACACACACACACACACACACACATACACACACACATACACACACACATACACATACATACACACACATACACATACATACACACACACACACACACACACAACACAGTTTGCTAGACAAGTGGCGGCGGTGGCTGGGAGTCCGGCGGTTCCAAACGGGCCCGCCATCTGCCATAGTCACGTGGAGTACAGGAAATGCTCCCCTCTGGCCGCGTCGTCGGGTTCCCAGGGGGGGAACAGATGACGGCGCACTTATTCGCCCTCAAGGCTGTCGTGTATCGCGCATGTGTCCTTTATTTGCAGATGGGCGGCGACGCGGCGTTAACATTGCATGCGGCGCCTTTGGTCTCTGTGTTTGGACTTCCCTGTGGGAGAAAATAAAACTGGACGCCTCGAAATGGTGCGAGACGTTTCGTGCGGCAGCGAACGGCACCGCTCAGCCTCAAACGGCGTGCAGAGATGATGCTCGTGATCCGAGCTGCAGCCGTGCAGCGCAGCGGGTCCTGCCGGGTCCTGCCGGGGCCTGCCGGGGCCTGCCGGGTCCTGCCGGGGCCTGCCGGGTCCTGCCGGGGCCTGCCGGGTCCTGCCGGGGCCTGCCGGGGCCTGCCGGGGCCTGCCGGCAGCTGGAGGCAGGTTCCGCCAGATAGATGCCGCCGGATGAACCTATCCGAAAACCTATCCGTCCAAAGAGTACGTCCGAATCATTTCCTCCCAGCCAGAACTAAAAGCGAACGGCTCGGCGACGCGGAGCGCCTGCGAACGCCAGGGTAGGCCAGCCCGCACGACAAGCGTGTATGCAAAAGTCGCTGCTGCCCACCTAGCAGGCGACTGACTTCCGTCTCAGGTGACCGTGACGGAGCCCTTTTTCAGACGCGGGCCGGGTCACACTGGGTAACACACACACACACTCACACACACACACACGGGTAACACACGATACCCCGGGTAACACACACACACACACACACACACACACACACGGGTAACACACGATGCCCCTGGTAAACTCACACACACACGAGTAACACACCCTCGGGTAACACACATACACACACCAACGGGTAACACACGCCGCCGGGTAACACGCCATAAAACGTGGGGTGTCGCGCCATTTGCCACAGCGCAGCACAGCTTGTGGCGATAACCCGTTTTGTCGGGATCGCGAAGTCGCGGAGTGAGAGAGAGAGAGGGAGACCAAGGTGGAGCCGACACCGACGGACCACACCCTATCATTAAGGTGTGTACCTTGTCAGTCACCCCGTTCTTTCGCGATGAGACCCCTTTCAATCTCCCTCTCCCCCCTTCCTCTCTCTCTCGCTCTCGTACACACACACACACACACACATACACACAAACACACAAACACTCAGAGGAATGTCTGGTGTCTGAGTGTGTGTTGGTCTTTAAAGATAGCAAAGCGACACATTCGGCGGGGAGTTAAACAACGCGCTTCAATTGGCCGCCATCGCCACATTATCACAGCACAATTGACAAACAGCTCATTCTCTGCAACACACTCGCACACATTTGTTTGGTGACGTCGGCGGGGCGGGGCCAGTTGGTTTTGGCTCTGCCTGTCCTCCCCTCCCCTCCCCCACGGCGGCGCCCGGCGGGTAGGCCACCCACGGCTGCAGCACGCACCCGTGCCCGTGCCCTGCGGGCTGGCGGCTGGCCTGCCCGCCGGGCGCCCGTGTAAACGCACGTGTAACGCAGCCTACGAGCACTCGAGGAACGGAAAGCACTTGGCGCGATAGGCATCGACAGCAATTAACAAGAGTAAGCCCCCGTGGCTTTATCGTGAAGAACGCCTCATTCACTGCAGCGCGGGACTGAGATTCTAAGATTTCAACCGCAGGCATCGGATCGCAGCCAGGTGCCTGCAGGAAGCGGCTGGGAAACGAAGATGAAGAAAAAGGAGGGGTAGCGGGATGAGTCACATATTAAACCAGGAAAAAATCAATTATTTATTGGAAATCACGCTTTGAGAGATGGATGCTGGAAGAAGTCCGGGAACAGCTCTGCGACTGGGCAAAGCTTTCGTCCAAAACGTCAAAATCTACCCTCACCCTCCTCAGAACTTCCGGTCGAAAAGCTTTTTCGAGTAGTAAATAATAGAGGTTTCCAATGAGACTTTGGAAACGGAAGTTGAAGAACAAAAACTCTTCCAGGCCGGAAATTCTCGAGGGCAGGTATGAGAAACTTGAATGGTGTTTTGAGTGAAATTGGGGGTTACGGCCCATATTTGGCGCGCCCCTTGTGCATCGATATTCTCATACCTGCTCTCGAGAGTTTCCGGTCTGGAAGAGTTTTTGTTCTTCAGCTTCCGCTTCCAAGTCTCGCTGTAAACCTCCATTACCCCCTGCTTCGGTTGGGTGCCGTTATTGCTCCCTCCGGCTCCTCCCAAGGCCGTCCCTCACCAGGTGATGCAATGGGAGGCACTCTCCTAGCCCCGGCGGCCCAGCACCCTCATGTCATCACATCTTTCGCGTTCGGATGCTAAGCCCTCCTGGCCAGCACGGCCAGCCCCGGCCATGGCGGTGGGGGACTCCTTCAAGAGGAGGAGGCCTTCTGCCCCCGGCCCGGAGCCTCATCAAAAAGTACCCGTGGCGGGAGTGGCTTACCGCGCTGCGCCGCTGCACCTCTTGCAGCAGCAGCAGCAGCAGCAGCAGCAGCAGCAGCAGCAGCAGCAGCAGCAGCAGCAGTGCTCGGCTCGGCTCTCGGTGCACCGCGGCGATCCCCACGACATCGACCCCCGCTCCCACTGCAGCCGCAACCACCGCCGCAGCTTTCCAAAGCGCGAGGCGCGCATAGGCCGGCCAAAATGAGACGTGCCCGGAGCTGCCGCCGCCGCCGCCGCCGCAGCAGCAGCAGCCGGAGCAGAGCATAGCCGAGCCGAGCCAACGGAAAGGACTTTGACTTGCGCTACGCCGCCGCCACAGCAGCAACAGCTGCAACAACATCACTACTCATTTCGTCTCCGGCCGTGCCGTCCTTCCCTTCCATTCCCTCCCCGCCCGCGGCACTCCACTGGGACCACAGCTCCTCTCTCCTCTCCGCTCCTCTCCTCTCCTCCGCCCCCTCTGCGTGCTGCGTGCTGCCAGCGGCTGTGAGCCGGCCGGGCCGGGCCGTGGGGCTGGGCTGGGCTGGGCTGGGGCTCAGCGTGCCCGTGCCGGGACTGGCACACAGGCCGCACCGGCACGGCCCGACGACCACGACTCAACTCCACTCAGAACTCGGTGAACTGCTCCCGATGCAGGGAGGGCCGTCGCCGTAGCCGTAACCGATACCCGCGCCGCGACGCGCCACGTCGCTGCAGACGACACGCTGTGGTGACAGCGACCTCCGAGCCGGCCGCACCGCGGCAGACGACGCCGAGTTTAAATTCGCGTCACGACGAACCGCAGCAGCCGCAGCAGCAGCAGCAGCAGCACCGTAACTTGCGTCGCCGTCGACCTGTCTGTCATTCCCGTGAACCGCGTGTGAACCCGCGGGTAGTGAGTGATCTGTGATGAGCAGCAGTGGGCAGGGGCCGGGGCCGGGGCCGGGGCCGGGGCCGGGCTCGTCCAGACCCACGGATAAGGGCTTGTTCCGGGCGTCCTCCACCCCGTCCCGCACCAAGAAGCTCTCCCTACTCGGCTTCGACGACCGGGTGAGTGACCAACCTACAGCCGCCGGCCGGCCACACCGCGGCGCAGCACTACCAACTGTTGTCCGCTCCGCACCGGCATCGACCACCGAGCGTTCTAGGAATCTGCCCCCCCCCCTTCCCCCTTTACCCTGCCCCCCCCCCCCCCCCCCCCCCCCCCCCGTTCACACCTCGGATCGCCTGCTCGCGTGTCAGTGTGAGGTTAAATTGCTTGTTATTACTTGGCCAGCCCTGCTCTTCCTTGACTCGCCTAGTCTCAACACTCGCACACACGGCGCGCGGGTGTGGTCTGTGGTCGGGCCGGTACCGACGACGGACGGACGGCGTGAGTCTTCTCCGAACCGTGTCGGGTGCAGTCGGGTTCGGGTCGTCGGTTTTCGGTTCGGGGCGTACAGCGCAGTGATACCAACCCTAGTCCCCGCTGGATACGGCAGCCGCCGATGAGTGGTGAGGGTAATGGTGAAGGTGGCCCGCAGGTGAGGGTGGGAACGGGACGCGAAGGGACCGACAACGCCTCGCCTCGGTCATCATGATAATAGTTTAATAGTTCGCCTGACGGCCTTCTGGCCGTCCCCATCATTTCCGTCGTCCACTTGGAAGTCACTCCTGCTGCGCTGCCCCTGCCGCGGGCGCTTGCCGCTCGTTTCCGCACTTGTTCCGCCGCGTGCTGGTGCCCGCGTGCGGGTGGCGCGCCCGAAGCGCGCCGCGACTCGTCCTCCGTCTGTCTCCCTCCCTCCCGCAGCGCCCAGCACCGACGGAGAGAGACAGCGTCACGCACACACGCGCGCCCGGTTCGAACGCTGGAGACGCCGTAGGCCAGGCCTCGGCCACCGCCACCACCATCCCGAACCAATCAAGCGACTGGCTTTGGGGAGGCGCGGAGCCGAACGTGCAGGAGGGGTAGGCGGGTAGGGTTTGTAGGGGGAGGGGGGGGGGGAGGCTTCACAAGGGCGGACTAAGCGTTAAGTCTAGTTTCCTCGGCCGCTGCCACTGAACTCCGTTGGCCGTCCAACTCTCCGCCTAGCTTCCTTTCATTAAGTTGTCCGCTGGCGTCCGCGTGATCCGGGAGCCTCAGCCTCAGCGCCAGCTCAGCTCCGGGGCACCGACTGGCTTCATGCCGCTAGATTATCTCTGACCCAGTTTTACGGACTGCTTTGCTTTTCGCGTCGGTTCGAGTAATGACCCGAATCCTCGGCAGGACACGCGTGACGGTTCTCTGCTGGCTCGCCGCGCACTCCGCCCGGTGAGTCAGCCTCTCATTGGCTGGTGACACGCTGCTGACACGCGCGGGCGGCGCGGGCCGCACTTCTTTGTTAGAGTTCCGGTTTCCGGCCCGACTCCCCGCCCCTCTTCACTTCAGTCCCTGCTGTGTCGACATAAGTGAACGGTTGGGATCGTCGCGGCTCCCCCGCTGACGCTGTTTGTGTTCGGGCTGTCGTCTGCTGTGTAACCTGCACCTCCCCGATGCGCTTATGGTGGAGGCTGCTTGACAATAAGACCCCTCGAAATATATTTAGACACGCGACAGCCTTGTTTGTGTGCCTGGAGGGGAGGGCTCTCTAGGGTCCGTACCGTGGGTGGGGGCGCGGAGTGGAGCGCGTCCTTGGGCCCTGCGCAGCCCGGCCCAGCCGGCTCCATGCCCCCCGTCCCCGTGGTCCCCGTGGTCCCCGTGGTCCCCGGCCTCGAGGCTGGCGGCCGTGGCAGCCCTCGCCGCCCGTTTGGAGTGTGTTTTGGAGATCGAGCACGGACTTGGAGTGGCCGGGTCGGTCCGGCCACATCGTGATTGGTTAGCGGTCCGATCAGGAGGAAGGGGGGGGGGGCGGAGACCGTTTATTACGTGGGACAGCACGGACCGTTAAACTGGAAACCACCGTTCTGGGAGAAAGTGTCAAAATATAATTCATTTCGGTGTTGGCAGAAGGCTGCTTCCCCCCCCCCCCCCCCCCCCCTTAAGACAGAGACGTTGCAGTGGACCATGAAATGAAGGCAACGCGCATTACCGATTCCACTCGCTTGCCGCTTCTGAGGTGGTGTGCCGTGGCCCACCGCAGACACACGGGACACGGGCTCCGCGGGTTCAAATACTCGGCGTCGGGACAGTGCAGTGCAGAGGTGCGGTGGGCGTTGGCGTTGGGATTTCGCGCCGCGTGGCGTGTGTGTGTCTGTGTCTGTGTGTGTGTATGTCTGTGTGTGTGTGTGTGTGTGTGCAAGCGCGTCTGTTACCCTTTGGGACGTGTGCCAGCGAGCCCCCCCCCTCCCCCCGCATCTATCCTCTCATTGAAAATACAAAACTGTGGACTTGGCGGCCGACTCGAGAGCGCCCGAGCCTCGCGCTGCTCGGTGCCGAATGGGAAAGGCATTGCTTGCTTTTCATATGGCGTTCCGGCGCGGTCCGCCCCGCGGGCACCGTGACCTCGTGAACTCTGCGGCCCCGGCCGGCCCCGGCCAGCCCAGTCCTCCACGTTTGTGCTCTCCACTGCGACGGCGGCGTGCACAGCCCAAGACGGAATGGAGTTGATGTCTGCCGCCTGCAGCAGCGCCAAGCAGCACGGTTTGGGCGCGGAGGCTGTTTACACCAATTCAAATCAATTGCGCGGCCCGCGGCCGCCAGATGATCGCCGTCGTCGTATCGGCACCCCCGGGGGCCTTCGGCGGGCCGCGGTCGCCGTGATTTCGCGGAAGCACGTCGGCGTCGTCCATCATGCAGCACGGCCGAAGTCCCCCAAACACGGATGGTCGACGTGGGGCGCCTGCGGGTGCCGGGGTAGGCCAGCCCGCACGACACCCGTGCTTGCACCTGTCGTGTTTGCCTACCCGGCAGGCGCCGGCGTCCTCGCCAAGTCCGCCCATCATTTTCTCCACCCGGGAGTGGCCGGCTGGCCGGCTGCCCGGCCACACGGACTTGCCCGGCGGGATGCGATACAATGTGGATCGTCGCGCGCCGCTCGGGTCGGGTCGGGTTGAACTCCGATGTGACCGGGTCTGATTCTCGGTCTGATTGCTCCGAGCGTTCGCAGCGTCTGCTTGCTTAAATCACTTAAATCAGCTCGTTGACGTGGCCCCGCCCGGAGCGCTGTTCGTGTGCTGGGCTCGTCTGAGCGCGCGTATTGGCGGTCAGCGCCTTTACCCCCCGCGGGATCAGGCGTGGCTGCCCCGCAGCCCTGACCCGGCGATGCTGGGATTGATAAGGCGCTATCGCTGCGGAGACAGCAGCCAGCGGCAGTTCCAGCGGCCTGCTACTCAGGTCTGTGGCGCGGAAAGAAGAGGAGACGACTGGGGCCAGCAGTGCTGCGCGGACTGCGCCTGAACACGTCATGGCAGTTTTCTCTACCTTGCAAAGAAAAAATTAATTGTTCAGTGGTCGCAACTAATTTTTGAGTTGATTTTCAGACAAGCAGTAAATTTTTGTCAGTAGAACTGAAATTTTGTTGGGGGAACTAAATTTTAGTTGCGCCAACGAAACGTTAGTTTGCTACAACAAAGAGGCTCATTGCGGGCACTAAACAAATTTTTGTCCGCTTTTTGCTCCTTTCAGCGAACCTCTGCGTCGGAGCAAAGTTGTTTAGTTCCCCCAACAAAATTTTCGTTCTGCGAACCAAAATTTTCTGCATGTCTGAAAATCAACATAAAGATTAGTTGCAACCACTAATCTTTTTCTTTTTTCTCCGTGCGTGGTGCCCTGGGGCCGTGCGGACGTTCCGTGACCACGACGGCACTGCAGGGCTCGGCAGGCGCCACCTGAAATTGTCGTAGCAGACACGCGGAGTCCGTGCGTCCTTCGTCGCTTCGCCCCCCGGAGAGGAGCCAGCGGTGTTCCCGCCGTGTGGCGCCGTGGGAAAGGATTCGATGTCCGCGCCGATGACCCTGCCGTGCCGTGCCGTGCCGTGCCCTGCCGTGCCCGCGTGCGTCTCGCTTGGCAGTACGCGTTTGGGTTGGGCAGGTGGAGTCCGTCCTCCGCTCGCGGCGCGGCGCTCGTGGTGACCGTTAAAAGTGATAACGAAGTGGTCTCCCGGCACGGTACCGCGCCGCCGTGTTAGTGACAATTCGTGCACGCGTAGCTCGCGGCCACAATTTTTTTATACTTGTTGTATTATGCGCCCACAAATTTGCCATAATTTTTTTGGCGTAGTAGTGCAAAGTAACCGCGCATGCACGCAGACAAATGATCAGTTGTCACAACGAATTTGATCGTTGATTTTAGGACAAGCCACATAGTTGGTTGTCGGTTGCTTCTCCCAAAATCAACGAAAAAAATCGCTGTGACAGCCAATCCTTTTGATGCGTGTGCTCGAAAATATCACGTGCAGTGACGCCATGATAAATACAAGTACGTTGAGCGCACCTAGGCGGGACTCGAACCCGAGTCCTGGCGGGCGGGCGTCGGTGCCGCTTGGCGCTCGCCCGGCCGGTACCGGCGTGCCAACGGCCTGCGTCAGCACCGCGGAGCTTATCATACTCTGACCGCCGGCGGGGCGTCGGCCACGGGCCGCAAGACCCTGTCAGGAATAGGGTTTTAAATGCCGGGAAAGTTCCCGGGAAGATAGGAAATATTTCATGATTTTTTCCGCCTCACTGGTGTAAATGTGATCAGAACCTTGTACGATCAGGAAAAAATACGATCAGAAAATTTCCCGATCGTATTTTTTTCCTGATCTTAAAAGGTTCTGATCACACACTAGTTAGGCGGAAAAATTCATGAAATATTTCCAATCTTCCCGGGAATTTTCCCGGCATTTAAAACCCTAATCAGGAAAAAAAAACAAAAGCGAGCGGACGGATTTGTCAGTGGCTCGGCTCGAGCACCCACACGGGCGCGCGGCGCGGTGCGGCGCGGTGCTTGTGCAACGGTGGTGTTGATGGCCGGCCAG
The DNA here is from genome assembly GCA_038380765.1 of Odontothrips loti. Lineage (NCBI taxonomy): Eukaryota > Metazoa > Arthropoda > Insecta > Thysanoptera > Thripidae > Odontothrips > Odontothrips loti. Next base: position 17,341,970 of record CM076248.1, on the reverse strand, counting down.
GACAAGAGGCGTCTGCTGTCCTTGACCAAGCCGGCGGCTAGCTGTGTCGCAAGGCGCATAGTAGTAGTAACGTACGCAGGGTGCCACTGTTCGGGTTCGGAACGGCTTGCTTGCACTCAGCGAGGATTCGTGGTTTGGTTCTACCCTGGGAAGGGGGGGGGGATAAGAATAATTGCGCAAAGTTGTAACATCGAAGCAATAATTAAATGGAAATGTGACGGGTCTCGCGAAATTCAATTGATGAATCCGAGGAGCGCAGGGCAGAATTGGTGGCGGTGGTGCACACGTGATAATTGGCGGGCTGCACCGAGTCCTTGTCCCTGGCCGTCGTGCTCCTGGGCGAGTGAGGTCCTCGCCTATGCTGATATTGATGGCATCGATTGTCCGCACGGCCCCGTCGCGTATGTGAGGGCGCCGCCGTGCGGTTTGCGGCGCAGTGTTGGTGTCAGTGTCGGCAGAGGCGGCCGGGCCGGGCCGGGCCGGGCGGGAGGAGGGCCGCCGACTCCAGCGGTATGGCGGCGGCGGCGGCAGCCAGGCGTCAGCGTCGGATGGCGGTGTCCGTCAGCCTTCCGACTTATCTGTCTGTAGGTAAAGACGCGACTGCATCCGGTAATGCCTGTGATACAGAGCTGATCGCTTGATTACGGTGTCACACTGTACAGATAGTGAGGAAATATTCGCCGTACAATGCTTCGTGCTCATTTGTGTGTGTGTGTGTGTGTGTGTGTGTCGCTTATCTCGACCGTATACTTCACTTTTCCGGCACACGTGTTCCTGGAGATTCCTGATCTCCGTCATCATAAATATACATTTTTCGCTAGGCTGCTCTGTGCGCCCCTCGATGGGTATCGCGGACCGCGCCAAATCTTGAATAGTCCGTCCCTCTATGCCGGTGCGCCTGCTGACGTCACCGAAAACGGCAAGAAGATCAAAATGCTGACATGCACTGGACTCTACAGCGCATGCGTGGCTGCGTGGCGCAGTGATGTCCACGGTGGGCCAGCTTCATCCCGTTTCCGGTCACGTCAGCAGTCGCAACGGAATGGACTATTCGCAAACCGAACTGGAAGTAAGGGGTGCCTTACTCGAAAAAAAAAACAAAAACAATGTTTACCCTCAAAAGAGTTCGACGAAAATCCGAAAAAGTCAGAGCAAAATCCGAAAAACGTAAGAAAATATCCGCAAAAATATTGAAAGTTCGAAGGAAACCAAGAAAAAGTCAGAAAAAAAATCAGAGGGGGGGAAAAAATCAAGAAGTCAAATTTTGATTTTAAATCATGGTACTTGCACTATACGGTTGAGGAACCCCTCGACTGGAAGTCACCTCTTGAGGCCCTGAGAAAAGGAGCGAGATGAGACGAAAAGCAGCTTTGTTATCTTTCAATGGATTTTAATTTGACTAAAGGCGTCGGGCTGCAGCGGCTTTATCTAGTTGGCTTCGGCAGTCCCCCTACTCTGTTTCGATGTGAACATGGAAACGGACACCCTAGAAAAAAAATATAATAATAATAAAAACCGGTTGCTGTTACTCTACAAGACCAAGTTTTGCGTTGCGGCTCCACAAGCAGAAGCTGATTATCGGGGCCGGTTTTGAGCAAGAGCCTTCCGGTGAGCAAGAGTTCTCTCCGGGCCAGAAAAAAATTAAATAGTTGCTGTCAGCACGGAGTCTCTTGAGCAAATTGAAGAGCCCTCAAGCTGCGCTGGTTCTGTTTTTCGGTGACGATTGTGCGGCGGCTTTCGCAGTAAGTATAGCAAAGCGTCGGCTGACTTGACCAGCTTTGTCAGCACGTGCCCCTTTATCTGCGCGGGGATTTCTGTGGGAATGGATGCGGTGGCGGCCGTGGCGGCTGCCTTCAGTTCCTCTCTGAAGGGCGGCTGCAGCGGCTGCAGCGGCTGCCGAGCATGGACTGGACGGGGTCAGACGGCGCGCTGTACGCCAGACAGGTGGGCAACAACTCGGGGATATTCGACGCCAAAGCGACGCTCCGTGTTTCTGTTTTCTCCCCTTCTCTTATTTCGTTATCCTATTATTTAGGGTCAGGGCAGACTGGGTGGTTTCACGCAAATACTATGTCCAAGTCTAGGCAGAGGTGCGACATTTCGCTATATCACAATACGTAAATGTGAAATCAAACGAGGCAGCAACCACTGCAACATTTTTTATTTTTCATTTTTGTGCAATTAATCTGGTCATGATGTTTTTTCAAACTTTGAATACATGGCCTGTTAGAAGTTAATATGATTCAGAACGGTTGGCGCTGTCGGTTTTACGCCGGTCCATCTAACGTTTCGTGCAAATACAGTAAAACTTTTCACAAAGGAGGCCAGAATGTAGTTATTTGTGAGCGAGTGGCCATATATCTCGGCGGTCAGTCCCAGTAGAACTGTGTGCTCGTCGGGGTCCGGCTGCTGACCTGAGCGCACCCCCTGTGTGAAAGTCAGTCCTTGGCGGTGCCCTCCCTGCCGGGATAACTCTCTGCAGAAGGGGTTGGAATGTGCGTGTCAGGCCGCGGTGGGGACAGATTGCGTGTAATCTCGGCTTGGCGCCGCCTAATCCCGGGCTGACGTCGGGCAGAGATCTTCATCGACAAATCCTAGACTGCTTTGGCGATAGTCGCGGTCATCCCCCCCCCCCTTTTCCACCCTCCCGAACCAAAAAAATGTTGTAATAGAGATTTTTGACGATGCTAAAAAAGAATGGGGGTTTTAGAACTGGAATACTTTCAAAACGAAACATTTTTGTTCTACAACTTCGGTTTTTTAGTTTCTCATACTATAAAGCTCTCAAATCAACTCTTCCCCGAGGGCTTGGTACAGCTCACGCCCGTCCGTCTCGCCAGTCTTAGGCGCTTCACTCAAATCGCGCACTGGAGAGCGACTCGAGTGTAAACATACGGAAAAGTGTTGAAATCTGCTGTTTGTTGGGATAGGACGGTCAGACACTGATTGACGCTCTATCTAATCTCCCGAGATCATCGCTTCTCGACAGGACTGTATTAAATTCCGATTTATATGGCTTTGCTGCGGTGATTAAGATCTGAGTCGTCTGCATTTCGTTCATCCCTAAGTCCCCGCCAACTCCTCTTGGGTGGGCCTGCAGGCACTGTCACATGGTCGGCACGACACAAGTGGACAAGTGCTCACCCCGAAGCTGCCTCGTCGTAAACACACAACACGAGGCGCTGCCATTTCGTGCGACGCTCCACTGCACCGAGGGTTCTCGGAGCAGCTTGTTCCCACGTTTACCAATTTAGTCAAGGTTGTGCCTGGTGGCAGGCATCGATGCACCGAGGGGACGCGGTCGACATGCCAGGCCAGGCCGTGCCGGGGACGTGCCGGGGCACGGGAGCTGCTGTGCGATGCCGGAGAGCGTTCGCACCGCCGGAACGCTTGTTGATCTTCTCCCCCTCCCCTTCCGTCGTTCGAATAAGGATGACGCCGATACCCCTCGCCTTCGGGCCCCTCGTGCAGTGGGGTATTGGCGTTGCGGCTGCGGTGGCTGCGGCAGATGCGGGTATGGTACTCGGCACTCGCCCCCTGCTGGTCTCTCTCTCTCTCTCTCTCTCTCTCTCTCTCTCTCTCTCTCTCTCTCTCTCTCTCTCTCTCTCTCTCTCTCTCTCTCTCTTTCGCTTTCTCGCTCTCTTCCCTCGGTCGGTGTGTCAGGGAGGGGTGCATGACCTTATACACACACCCCCTGGCGGCAACCTCAAGACGCCTGACGGGTAGGCAACCTCGACTCGTCCGTGTCGTGCGGGCTGGCCTACCCTGGCCGCTCGCAGGCGCCCGGCGGAGGCGCCATTTGCACAGGATTTATCATGCTTATTGATTCGTCGTGGTTGTTTTCTTTTTTCTTTTTTTTTTTTTGGGGGGGGGGGGGGTATAATTTTTTTGATTTTTCACGGAAGGCCAAATTACTTTTTTTCCGGAGAATGTCTTGGCGTCACCTCGACGGGCTATGTGAGACGGCTTCTCGCCGTCTTCTTTCCCCCCTTTTTTTCTGCCCGAGAAGCACAGCAGAAAGCAGCCAAGACTCTCCCCCAGGCCCAGGGCCGAGAGCTTGGGCCTCCTTCTCCCTCAACCCTTCCCCCGACGGCCTTTATACCTGGCTGGACCGGCGCCGGCCACGCCCGCGGGGGATGCGTCTGTCTCCGTCTTTCCTCCCCCCACGCACCCGATCTGCCCCTCGGACGCCGAGCATATTTAACGACGACAAATTAATCTGGGATGGGTGGCTCGGCAGGAATAAAAAAAAAAGTATCAACTCTCTAGGGTTTATTGCCTCGTGCCAAGGATGTTTCTCGTGCCATTTCTGCGCCCCCCCCCCCCCCCCCAAGCCAGATCCATCTGTCTCTATAAAACTTTGGCCAGCCTGGGACGGTTTATTTTTGTTTGCGACGATGTTGTATTGCCTCACCAACTTTGTAAGCGCCATTAATGGCGGTACTTGGGCTGCAAACTCCCCCCCCCCCCACCACCACGACCACCACCTCCCTTACGCAACCCTTTTGTTGACTTCGAACGCCACTGCTCCCTTTTCGTTCTCTTTTATTCGGCGCTTTCACGCACAAGTCCCCTCGCTATTTTTGTTTTCCATTCTTTTTCCTTCCTCCTGGACCGTCTAGTTTCTCCATGTCTCCGCTCCAGTTTCTCCCGGTTTTCGCACCCTTTCCAGCCACACTCCAAAACCCGGGTTCCCGTACCGTCGTCTCTCGCTGCCATTGTTGTCGGCTGCCGAGATCATGGCAGGAGGCTGCGCCGGCCTGCCGCCCCCTCCCCCTTCCCCCCTCCCCCTCCCCCTCCTGCCCCGCAGCCTCACATCGATCCGAGTCCGTCTCTCTCGCACGCGGCCCTCTCTGCATCTCCCGCGCTCGCTCGCACTCCACCCCCGTTGGCCGTGACCTTCCTCGCGCGCACATCCAGCCAGGGGACCGGGCGCGCGCGCGCGCGCGCGGTGCGGCTGCATGACAGAGAAGGCGGAGAGAGAGGGAGACAGACAGAGAGCGGACCAGGAAGTGGTCCACTGGACGGCCGGCGGTGACGTCACGACCGTAGCGGACGCGGGATAACCTAATCGGGTTTGGAGGGCCGGACAGCCGGACGGCCGGACATAGCAAACAGTTAACATGTGGCGTTAGGGCGCCCTGGGAACTCAGTCCGTCTGACTTCTGGCGGCGGCCCCCCGCGGACTGGAGCGGAGGGCCAACTCCAGCCCAAACTCTGCCTGGGCGGGACTCGGTGGCCCCGCCCCGCCCCCTGCCGACTCCTGTGTTGATCTACGGCCGTCCCTCAGGTGTAGCCTCGTGTGGTCACCTCCCCCCTCCCCTCCCCCCGCCTACTCCACTCATCCCGGTTAGTCTACCAGGACAGCAACGCGATCCCGTTTATTTCGAAGACCGTTCGTCATCATGCGGGTATACGGAGGCCAGGCGAGGCGGAGGAGGTGTGGCGGGCGTTTTTAGTTTTCCGGAAAATTTCCTAGTAATTGTTTTGTCTCGTGTGTTTACGGGGGCGGGGGTGGTGTGTGCGGACGGCGCGTGGCGCACGCGTGCGGGGGCCCCAGGGGGCCGGAGGGGGCCCGAGGGCGCGTGCCGTGATCTGTGGTTGTTGGCGCACGGGGCGGGGCGTGCGGGGAGGCACGGGGCGCGCGGTCGTTATCCAATAAAGGAGGGAGAGAGAGAGAGGAGGGGGACTGGCATGCGTTCGTCCTTGGCGTGGGATTTGCAGCCCGGGAACACATCCCTTCCCTTATTGTCTGCAGGGAGGGGTGCCCTGCCCCGCCCTGCCCCGCCCTGCCCCGCCCTGCCCCAACCGTATGCAGGGCTATGCCGGCTCGGCTTGGCCGGTCGATCCTTTGGATCCTCTCGTCAGCCGCTCTTTGCCACGCGCTGCGCGCTCGCCTCGCTCTGGTCTCGGCCTCGGTGGCCGCCGGGGACATTTGCATCCCGGAGCGTCGTTGACAATTAATCCATGCATAATTCGTAGGAGTTACTTCCGGGGCGCCGCTGTCGGCGGGGCGCGAGGCCCCCGTCAACCCCCGCGTCGGTCACCCCTCCGGCGACGAGGGTGGGCGTCCTGGGGAGCGTCGTCGTCGGGGACGAGGCGAGGCGGCGTGCGCCCGGCTAAGCAGCCCGGCGGGGGTCGGCGGGGGCCAGCAGCGATTCAGCCCCTGATTTATCGCGGTCCCGGCCCTGAACGCTTGAGCCGACGATTATCCAGTCCGGGTCGGGCCGGGCTGGGCAGAGCCTGTCGGTGCTGTCGCGGGCGGGGCGGGGCTAGGCGGGGCGGGGCGGGCTGGGCAGAGCCTGTCGGTGCTGTCGCGGGCGGGGCGGGGCGGGGCGGGGCGGGGCGGGCCAAGGCCCCAGTCTGTCTTCCGCCGAGCAGAGAGCGCTCGCGTCGCCGCCGCCGGTTTTATGAGGGAAGTCCCCCGGAAGCGGGGGAGCATTTGGAAGGGGTGGGGGAGAGGGACGGAAGGGGGATATTTTTGGCGCGGCGCGTTACGGTATTATTTTGGTCTCAAAGGACCGTGCCGTGCCGTGCCGTGCCGTGCCGTGCCGTGCCGTGCCGTGCCGTGCCGTGCCGTGCAGAGGCCCTGGCCCCCGTCGGCCCGGCCTGCCTGTGTGACGTGACGTTGATAATCCGAAGTGAAGACTTTGATGTCTGCGGAGCCGTTGGAAGCGGAGCTTATCGCGGCCGGGGGTGGTTATTCATGAAAGTGTCGGGGTGCGGTCAGCGGGGGGCGCATAGGGCGCGGGCCGGAAGGAGAAAACGCCGTGTCGTGCGAAATATGCAAAAAGGAAGCTGGGGCGGTGCGGGGCGGGGCGGGGCGGTGTCAGCAGGTTGACAAGACGGCCATGAATATGGTAAGCCGGATGGCGCACAGTGGCGCGTGTGAGCGACGCTGCTCCCTGCTCTCTCCGCTTTTCTGGATGAGTAAAAACTCGGGTGCGAACCAGTCAAGGGCTGGAAAAGGCTCGAAAGTCATTGGGCATGGCCGTGGAGGGTCATAGGAGACTGTCGGCGGTCGGATAATTTTTTTGAAGCGTTCTGTTAAACTTTAGGCGGCCGTGAAGATCTGATTATTTAATTTTTGTTGTGCCATGGACATTTTTGAATTTTTGTCTGTAATGTCATGGAAAATTATTTTGAATTTTTTTTGGTGAAATTGTGAAAAAAAAAAAACACTGACCTTATGTATTTACATATACCTGCGTACTGACCTATGTACATATTGGGGGATGCGTACGGCTGTGACTCGGACAAGACACCGGGTACCGAGAGGCTGACGCGGGGCTGACGGCAAGGACGGGGGTGTGCGAACGGGATGGAACCGTGCGGGGCGCGACACGCAGAACGCGTCCAGTGCGGGTCGGCGGTCGGCGGACAGGTGCAGATCGATGGCGTTGGTGCCGCGCGGGTCCGACTCATCTGCGTGCCGTCGGCTGCCGTCGGCACACCGGCGCACACCCGGGGCACACCCGGGCCGCCCCGGGGGAGGCGCGGCCGGAAGAGGCGTCGTCGTCGCCGACGTCGTCGTCTCGATGATGTCGCCCGTGCGTCACGGCAGCGCGGTGTTGTGATCACCCGTAATGACCAGGCCTGCTGCCGGGGGTGGCGGTAGGGGTGGGGGTTTTTGCTCCATTAAAATTAACAAGGGGAGCAGAGCAGGGCGGGCCGGCCGTGCCCCGCCTCGGCCCCTACCCCTGCTGCCTGCTGCTTGCGTTGGCCGCCGTTCAGACGCAAACGGAACACACGCAATTCGCGCCGGTAATCAAGCACCCGGCTATGGTATGGGATAAAAAGTGATTGCGAGAGGTGTCGGAAGGTGTGCGTGCAGTGTTGGCACTGCTGGGTCGTGGGTTCAAATACCGGCCCGGGCTCCGCAGCACCCCCCCCCCCCCCCCTGGCAGCAGCACGGCACCGCTTCCCTCGCTGCTACTGCTGCTTCTGCTGCTGGCAGTCCATTTGTTCGCGAGAGCAGACACGTAGCTGGCCGGAGTTTTCGGAGGGGGTCAGACCACCCTTTTTGCCTACTTACAGGCGGGATGTCACGCTGGTTGCCTACCTGCCAGGCGGTGCCCTTCGGGCACCGAGCTGTTTCGGGGGGGGGGGGGGGGGGGGCATGACCCCCCTGACTACACCCCCCCCCCCCCCCACAGCTACGTGCCTGCGCGAGAGTATAAAGGTCTCGCCGCAAACGTGTGTCCGTCCGGGTGGAGCCCGCTTCACTTCACTTCGCTTCGGGCCGGGCCGGGCACCAGCATGCCTTTCTGTACGGCATTGTGTCTATCGCCGGGCCATCGCGTGTTCGCTGGTGTTGATTGATTGCGGTGCCATGGGCTGCCATGGGTCATAGGTCTCCGGACGTAGGGGCTAGACATGCGAATGAGGAAATTTGTCAGAAATTGTCCGTCTTGACGGTCTGTACGGGAAAGATTTCACGAAAAATTGAAAAATTTCACTACAATTTTCAGTCGAGTTTCATATTTTTCAGAAAAGTTACATCGTTAGTCAGGGCGGCGCGGGACCATATTTGCATTTGCGGTCTCGGCGCGCCCTTTCCCTTCTGCCTGTAAACGTTGCGGACCCCCCCACGAATCGGATAAACCCCCCACCGCAGCCGCCGCGCCGCCCCTGTTGCTGCTTCCGTTGTACTTCCCGGGTGCATTTGTAATACCTAGCTGGACAGGGCTTTGCTCTCAAGGTCATGGTCACCCCCTCCCGCCCCCTCCACTCGCGGCAGCATGCGCGGTACCATGCGCATAGCAGCCCCTAGTGGCCCGCAGCCTCCCCCTCCCCCCTCCCTCCGCCACTGCTCTTGTGTGGCAACGCCAGTTCGAGAGAGAGAGAGAGAGAGAGAGAGAGAGAGAGAGAGAGAGAGAGAGAGAGAGAGAGAGAGAGAGAGAGAGAGAGACGCAGGACCTCCTCTGCTGCTGCTGCCACTCGAGGATAAACCCAGAGAACGAGCGCCCTGCTGGGTAGGCAGCCCCCGAGCTCTGCACGCACGCGTGTCGTGCGGGCTGGCCTACCCCGACATTCGCAGGCGCTGGACGCCGCCCGCCCAGGTCGGGGTACCGATGTCGGCGCTGCCAGACCAATCTCACTGATGGCTCGCTGCCGCCGCCGCCGGCTCGCAGCAGGTGGACGACTCGTCGGTCCGTCCTTGCCGCCGACGGGGGACGGATGGCTCTGGAAACAAAAAGTGTTTGGCTCCCCGTCGTCTCTCATGGCACCGGGGGAAATTGAAAGTGGCAAGGGCGAAGGGGGCGCGCCGCGCCGAGGAGGCTGCTACGCCCACTGAGTAAACGCACGTGCAAAGTGGGGGTCGGCGGGGGCCGGCGGGGCAGGACGGACGGGTTGCCTCCCTGCGCCGTGGCCCCGCCTCGTCCCTTCGCTCGCCACGCCCCGCCACACACAGGCGGGCCGGGAGAATCGATATGTACGTACGTACTTTGCCCGGCCCCCCGCCGGCCCGGCCGCGACCTGCCACGCCAAGTCGAACACATTTGGCGAAATGAGCTTGCACAGCCCGGCGACGACAGCGGGGGCTCCGAGTCTACCGGCGACCCTCGAGGGTCTGCAAGGGCGGAGGGGGGGGGGGGGGGGCTAGCGGTGAGCGGAGCGGAGAGAATTGCGCACAGGTTAGAAAGGATGACACTGCGAAGAGAATCAGCTTCTATCCCCGTCTGCGTGGGAGGGACTGCCGAAGCACTCGTCTGCTTGTGCCGACCGTCTGCTCCAGTCTGTGCCCCCCCTACGCACCCCCTCCCCCTTCCCCCCTCGCACGCACCCCCCCCCCCCCCTCTCCCCCTCCCCCTCACACGGACTCCGGATGAATATCGCTCTTCCTCTCTTCGCCGGCGGTCACACCCTGCTGGATCAGTCCGTCTGGGCCGTGGTGGTGGCGGGGTGGCCGTCGTAGTAGCCGTAGTAGGGGGCCCGCCGCCGTGGTGGGGGCGGGCGGGGGCGGGCGGTGATTGGGTGGGGGCGGGGAGGGGGCCGCGGTGGCCCCCGCGCTGGGGCACCTCGGCGCAGCCAGTGCTGGGGGGCGCCAGTGCTGGGGCAGGAGCAGTAGCGCACGCAGGGGGTTGGGTTGGCTGGGTCCGGGGACTACACGGGCCGCGCAGGGAAGGAGCACGCCGAGGTGACGCGTGCCGTTCGCGTGCCATCACGGGAGCGCTGCCGCTGTCACGCCCCGTCGGTTCTCTCGCTGGCACGCGGCACGCGCTGCTTAGCGCCGGCGGGGGCGGCCGTGGGGCTCCGCTAACGTAGTCATTAGCGTCGCTCCCACCGGCACAGCCTCCACCATCATCAACACCATCATCAACATCATCACCGTCGCGTCGCAAATAAAATTGAGGTAGGCCGTCGACGGGCTGCAGGCGCTCCCCTCCGCGCCGTCCGGGCCGTGAGGCGGGAACGAGCCCACGCTCAACGGCCGCCAACGGCCCCACCCAGCCCGGGTGCCCTGGGCAGGCTGCACACTGCACACGAATGTGGTCGGGGATCATCCCGAGGGCTGACTACAGTAGTGCCGCAAGGGAAAACTTACACATTAACCAGCGCCTGGTGGGTAGGCAACATCAACTGCTGCGTGCACGCGTGTCGTGCGGGCTGGCCTACCCGGGAGTTCGCAGGCGCTCGGCGTGGCAAAAACGCCGCAAGTCCGGTCGAGGCTGTTTTCTTTTGTCATTTTCCCATTGAACTTCCATGAAAATTAATTTTCATTGCAGACCCCCCGCCCCCCGCCCCATCCCCTCAATTTCTATTTCAAGGCAGTTTTGCCTACCCCAAACTGGGAGAGTTCTGTAATGAAATGCGACTCCATTTGTCGGCGGTGTCGTCGGGGATGAGGTAGGGTGGGATGGGGACGACGGGTCGCTTCACCTTTACACCATGATTTCTTTTCGGTGGTGCCTTTTCCCGGCCTCGTGCATTTCTAATGACCGCAGACGCCCTGGTAAGGGGAAGAGGAGGGTGAGGTGGGGGGGGGGGGGGGCTCTCTAATTTGAGCGAACAGCAGCGAGCGAGCGGCGAGCAACGAGCCTACTGAGTGGTTCGGACAACAAAAAGAGAAGTATGAGGTTTTGAGGCGGTTTCAGGTCAGGTCTGGTGCCCCCCGAGAAAGAAAGGCGCGTTATTAATTTTATTATCTCTCTCTCTCTCTCTCTCTCTCTCTCTCTCTCTCTCTCTCTCCTCTCTCTCTCTCTCTCTCTCTCCCCCCCCCCCCCCCTCCCTCTATCTCTCTCTGCTGCCTGCCTCCGGATCGGTCCGACGCAGCAGGACAAAGCCGTGACCACGACGGCCTGCACAACAAAGGAGCAAAGGTCATCCAGCCTGGGGAGAGTGAGGAAGTGGGGATCGGAGGAGCTCAGCCCAAAGGGGAGGGCACGGCAGGCAGTCGCATGTGTGGTCCAGGACGGCGGCGGCCGGGCCGCGGGGGTAGGGGGCGGGGGGCGGTAGCGATCGAGCCGGCTGCGTCCTCACCCCGCCCGGCCCCCGGCTCCACGGCCCCCACTCCGGCGACGCGATTTCCTTTTCCGAATCGGCGCGGCGCTTGGCGCTGTCACAGAACCCCTGGGGGCTCTGCGCTCTCCTGCTTTAACGGGACGAATTAAAGGTTCGGCCCCGCCCCACCTCCGGCAGCCTAGCTGTGGCGTACCTCCGGCTGGCTCCGGCAGGCTCCGGCCTCTGGACCCGAGCCGCCTGTCGGTGATGGCCCGTGACGTCATACCCAGACCCCACGGACCCATCCGCCCCGGCCACAGCCGGACTAACTCCGGCCCGGAGTTTGGCGACGCGTTGAACGGTCTGTGCCGGAGCCGCTCTATCTGCCGGAGCCCCACCCGGAGCCCAGCTGTGCTGATCTCGGTCCTCCGGTCCCCCGTTAGGCCTCGCTCAGCAGAAACTGTTGCTGGAGAATCAATAGGAACCCTGCTGCAGGGACGGCTGCCTCCCCGGCCCTGACCCCCCCCCCCCCCAATCCTCCCGCGCTGAATATGGCCCGCGTTGTACCGACAACACGCTTTACTCTTCCGATTTGTTCCACCATCTGTCTCTCTCTCTCTCCGTCCCCGTCCGACCACCACTTCCGCCTCTGCACCGTCGTTAGTTGGCAGTAGTTGCGCGCCGCTCCGGCCTGGCTCTCCCGCCTCCCGCCTTAACTGTCCTCCGACCTGCTGCCTCCCTGTCTCTCCGGCTGGCGTGGTTCCCCTAGTTTATCTGCGCCCGAACAGAACAGAAGGGGTGGAGGAGGAGGGTGGGGGGGGGGGGGGGGCGACCCCGCGGAAGAGTGGCGCGCCCGGTGACGCGGAGCGGGGGGTTGGTAAGACAGGGCAATACAGGCGGAATAGCGTGCTGCTGCTGCTGCTGCTGCTGCTGCTGTCGCTGCCGCTGCTGGCGGATGTGATGTGGGAGATAAGAAGACATATCGACTCACCGCGCACCGCTAAGGGTGAGGGGAGGAGCAGCCAGGCAGACAAGACGAAGGTGTGCAAAGCCGTCTGTCTATCGACGGGATGGGACAGGACGTGCCCTAGTCGCGTGTGTAGGCTGGGCCTGGGCCCCGGCCTGGCCTTTAGAACTCCCTGGCCTGCCCTGGCCCCTCCCCTTGTCTCAGACACTGTATTCTTCCCTTCTGACGGGCGCGTGAGGGGCTGCCGGGGCTGCCGAAGCTGTTCGGTTTCAGTTTGTTGAGTCCAAGCCGTGTCGCTGTGCCCTCTGGACATCCTTGGGACTTCATGGTCCTATGTGTATATATATATATATACATATATATATATATATATTGAGACGGGGGGGGGGGACCTGCTGGGGGGAGCGCGGAGCGGGTTTGGAGGTTGTGGCGACAACTCGGCTTTATTCTTTGTGGTGGGCGCAGGGGTGGTAGGCACGCGTAATAAGCTTAGGGGTTCGACTTGCCGCCCGGCCCGCAGCGCCCCTGCGGCCCCCGCAGCCCCCGGGCCCCCGCCCTGCACACTGTGGCGACACACGCTGTGGCGACGCCCCGTGAACGCCCAGAACCGAAAGCGACTGTCGGGTGACGACGGCGAGGGTCTCTCTCTGACGGGGTCCCGCGGGGGATCCCGGCCCGCCGCCGACGCCCCCTACGGACCCGGGATGGGCGATATTAAACGGGGTCCTAAAAGTAGTGCATCCCTCCCCCAACCTCCCCGAGTGTCCTGCCGGTCCTGCCGCCGCCTGACATCAAGGCTGTCCCCACGGATGGGGGAGGACGGGCCGTGGCCAAGGCCTGCCGCGCCGTGCCGTGCCGTGCCGTGTGCTACGGTTGTGGTACGGCTATTTTGGACCGAAGTCGAAGCGGAGCAGGGGCCCGAGGCAGCCTCGGCCAGGGGCAGGACATGACAGCCGTGGCGCCCTGGGGAAGGCGGTGATATGCTTTTGCACCTGGACCTGGGTTCAAATACCGTCTCAATACCATCTCATCTTTCTTCAGCGGTTTTTATTATTTTCTCTCGGTGGATTGAACCGGCCGCGGGTGATTTTCCCCGTCGCTGCCTGTGGCCGTGTATCCGCCAGTATCCGCTGCCAATCCGCGGGGCACGAGGGACAGTTTTGCTTTCCCCTGCCGGCCATGAGGAGGAGAGGAAGCCGTTGTTGGGTGTGGCTGGGCGCGACGTGTGTAGAAACACTCATGCCGACGATCGTGTCGGAGCGAGCTAAGGTCACGCCACGGCGGGGGGCGGGGCGGCTCTCCCACCCCCGCTGCACCCCATCCCCCCACAGCTCGGCGGAGCTGGCCGGCCGGCCGGGGGTCTCGGAGCTGTACCTGCTGTGCTGAACGATGTGCTGCGTGCCACTGGAACTGCTGTGAGGGCGGCAGGCGGCACGACAGCAGGGCGGGGCCGGCCGCTGGGGCCTGTAGGCCGCCTGTAGGCCGCGGAGGCGGTGTGCCCTGGGTCCTGGTCTTTCGCTTTGATGTCGGTATCTGCCGTCTCCAATTCGGTCTGTGTGTTCGCGGTCGTCGGCCTGGTCTGCCCTGGCCTGGCGGTCGGCGCGGGCTCCTGCCTGTCCCCCCGCGCGCGCCCTGTACTTTCATCTCCCGGCCCTCCTGAGAGCCGTGCGCGCCATCTGTTGCGGCCCCGGACGCCTCCCTCCCTCCCTCCCTCCCTCCCTCCCTCCCTCTCTCCCTCTCTCCCTCCCGCGGGACCCACGTTCCCGGAATTGATTACTCTCCAGTGGCGATGGGCGTAATCTGCATGTTTCGGGTACTGCATAATGAATATTGCGAACCGTTCGCAGGGGCTGCCGCGGGCTGCCGCGGGCTGCCGCCGCCGCCGCCGACGTCACATATCAGGCGCTGACTTTACACCGCGTGTGCTGTTTGCAGAGCCATGGAGCGGACCGGGACCCGGACGCGCCCACCCTGGACGAGGAGATGGACAAGGTGTTCGCCATGGGCTCGAGCGACAAGTTCAGCCTGGCGCGGCTGTCGGCCAACACGCCCGAGCCGGGCTCCTCGGGCTCCGGGGGCGCCGCTGGACCTGGCGGACCTGGCCACCACCGCCGCTACCAAGAGGAGGACCTCAGCTGTGAGTACTGCTTCACCAGTTCGCTGGCATCGTCGTGCCAGATCGGCGTACTAGGCCCTGGGGGGCGTTGGCAACGCCGGCGGCCACCGGTAACGCACGCAGGGCAGCGGAGCGGAGCGGGGCGGGCGCAGTCGAGTGTGGAAAGGAGCGGGATAGAGCGGCCGCTGGGGGAAGGGTGGGTAGTGTAGGGTAGAGACGGCTGCGGCTAGACTCCATCCCCTCCGGTAACCGATCGGATCACCGTCCGATTCTGCCCCTTCGATCGGATCACCGTCCGATTCTGCCTCTGCGATCGGATCACCGTCCGATTCTGCCCCTGCGATCGGATCACCGTCCGATTCTGCCCCTGCGATCGGATCACCGGCCGATTCTGCCCCTTCGATCGGATCGGAGAGCGCCGCGGCTGCGCAGCGACCACAAGTTTTGTGTTGCACGAAGGTGGAAATGACTGAGTTTTTGTTGTACACCATCGTAAACTTGAATTAAGTTTATAACGTTTTTTATTATCTTTCACGAAGTATTTATGACAATTTTTCCCACTTTTTTTTATTTTACTTTTTTGTTCCTATTTTTTAGAAGTTGGAATTTGAAATTCTGGTTGTAGAATGTTGCTCCGTGTGTCGTTTTGCTTTGTTCGCAGACCGGCGGAAGAGCTACCAGCACACCCACTCGCCGCTCAAGCCCATGCGGCTGCACTCCCACTCCCGCTCCGGCTCCGGCTCTGGCTCCGGCTCCATGAGGCGGCACCCCTCGTCCTCGTCGTCGCCCCGGCCTTCCATCAGCGAGAGCAGCGCGCCGTCGGCCGAGGTGAGGCAGCCCCCGGCCCCCCTGCCCCCCGCCCCCCTAGCCCATCGGTCCCCGCCCCCAGGTCGACGACGCACCAACTCGACTCCCCGCCTGCTCATGTTCACATCGGCGCCCGGGCCGTCCTGGCCCGTGCCGGGGGATCCCGGCCCCGCGAGAGTGCGCGATATGAAAATATTGTCTCGCTCCAATGAGGACGGAGTAACTGTTACAGTGACTAAATTATGGCCCCCCGTTGGCGCGTGGCCGCCGCCTCCTCCTATTTCGTTTTCTGTATTCTTTTGCGTGGGGAATCAGCAGTGTGTGTATGGGTCCCTGTAGTGCCATAGGATGATGAGTGTCTCTCTCTCTCTCTCTCTCTCTCTCTCTCTCTCTCTCTCTCTCTCTCTCTCTCTCTCTCTCTCTCTCTCTCTCTCCTCTCTCTCCCCATTTCCCTCTCTCTCCCCCTCTCTCTCTATAGGTTATTAGCTTCATGAGACATGCCATTTTCAGAGACCGGCTTAAAACCATAACTTCAAAGCCCTTCTTTTTTCTTTTTTTTTACCGTGTCTCGGACGTGACAGCACAGCGGGGTCACATCACGGTGGGGACGGGCGAGTCTTTGTGCCCGGCCCGGCTCACCGGGGGGGCTGGGGGGGGAGTGGAGGGGAGGGGGTGTCATATTGCTGCCGCCGCCAGCGTAGGCGAGGCGAGGCAAGGCGAGACTTCATTGTGCTGTTGCAGAAGGCGGTAACTTCCGACATTTTCCGTCACTGTTCCGGGCTTCGCGTTGCGGTGGCATTCCCTTTCCTCTTGACCCGACACTCATGTTTAACCATCACCAGGAAACATGCAATAACCCATCCGCAGCAAATTAAACAAGCATTTTAAGTGTTTTTTTTTTTAAATGTATATATATATATATATATATATATATATATATATATATATATATATATATATATATATATATATATATATATATATATATATATATGTATTATTTTTAATGCACGTAGGGAAAGGAGATTTCCGAGGGTGCAGCAGGTGTTGCAGAGACCTGACTGGGCTCTGATGTGCGTTGGTGTTCCAGGAGGGTGCGGGCGCGGACCAGCCGCTGGCGGACGTGCCGAGGGGCTCCCAGTGTGCCTCCCTCGTCTCCCAGGTCTCCCACGAGTCCCAGGGGTCCGTCGACACGGAGACATTACCTGCGAGCAGGTAAGCCGAGTGCGGCGCGGAGGCCAGCGGAGGCCAGCGGAGGCCCTCAGACTGGGCCTGCGACCCCTCCTCCCCCCCCCCCCCCCCGGGCCAGCCCCCCTGCGGCGTTTGTCCGCAAGCGATTGCCCTTGTGCGGCCTTTCTTCTTGATTTGTCCGGCCGGCGCCAGTCTGATTCCCAGAAACAAGCAGACGGCAGACGTGGGGGCGGGGCGTGAGCGGAAAATGTAATTTCACGTTTGTCACGGCGCCGCGCCGCGCCGGCCCGGGCGGTCTCCGGCAGGGAGCTTTACTCGTCGCCCTCTGCCTGCAGCCTCAAGGATGAGGTGGCCGACGATGACCCCGAGCTGGACCCCGAGTACGAGCTGGAGCGCCGCGACAGTGTGTCCGAGGCCCTGCTGTCCGAGCGCGCCTCCCTGTACCAGGACCTGGGCTCCCCCGACGCGCTCAAGCGGGTGCAGTTCCACATCGGTAAGCGTCGTACTGTTTTACAATGGCTGTTTGTATTCTGTATGTTTTAACTCCTCTATCTGGACACTTTGCAGGGGGGATCGCGGAGGAGCAGCCGGGCCCGCACTCGGACTCCGAGTGCCCCGAGGGCCCCGACGGCTACAGCGCCGTGGACCCGACAGACGCCGCCGCCGACGCCAGCTCCGCGACGCCCACGCACACTGGCACCGGTGCCTCCACGGCGTCGCCCAAGGAGGAGCGGCGGTCCAAGAGGAAGCACGGGTAAGGGGAGGCCGTGCGCCGTGCCTAAAGCAAGCAAGGGGAGCACACAGGCCGGGCCGGGCCGGGCGCCGACCTTGTGGGCTCTGCTCTGCTCCGCACTCGGGCGCCTGCGAAGTCGAGGGTAGGCAACCCGAGAGAGCTGTGTGCACCGCGGCGGAGCCGGTGGCCTACCTACCGGCGCTCGCAGCCTCAGGTCAACTGCGTGTTCTCGCGTCCCGTTGATCCTCACCCTGTCTGTCTCCTGCAGGCGCCACAGTCACCACCACCACCACCACCATCACCGGTTCAGCCGCAAGTTTAGCCTCCAGGAGGACTTAGAATGGCGGAAGCGGTCCGGGGCCGAGTTCACGTCGCAGAGCGAACGCCGGCGAGCCAGCGTGCACCCGGAGGAGGCCGCCACCCTCAAGGAGATGGACCTCGAGAAGCTGACGAGTGAGAACCGCCACGGTCTTGCTCCCCAGTGAAGGGGAAAAAAAGAAGGAAAAAAGGTCGGATGTTTCATAGCTGAGTCGGTTGCTTTCTGTCTAGGCCATCGCTTCGACGACGTGAAGGGCATGCGCCGCTTCAAGATCCTGCACCCGCCGCAGCAACACGCGCTGCCCGGGGACCGGCTGGGCTTCTCCAAGCGCGTCTTCGACCACACGCCGCACGAGGTGTTCGTGCAGCTGGACGAGCTCTGCGGCGAGGGCGAGGACCGCGAGTGGAAGGAGACGGCGCGCTGGATCAAGTACGAGGAGCACATCGAGGAGGGCGCGGACCGCTGGGGACGACCGCACGTCGCCTCGCTCAGCTTCCACTCGCTGCTCAACCTGCGCCGCTGCCTCGAGACGGGTACGGAGGCCGGAGTACAGCGTGGACTGTGGACCACACTGTGGACCACACTGTGGACCCCTGGCAGCTGCAGCTGCAGCTGCAGCGGCACCACTCTTACCCTCCCTGTCCTCTCCTCCCCAGGCGTGGTGATGCTGGACTGCGAGGAGCACGACCTCCCCGGCGTCGCCTACCGCGTGGTGGAGCAGATGGTCATCTCGGAGCTGATCCGGCCCAAGGACCGGGTGACGGTGATGCGCGCCCTGCTGCTGCGGCATCGGCACGTCAACGAGCACGAGCGCTTCCGCTTCGGCATGAAGAAGGCCTCCGTCAGCTACACCAGTTTGCAGGTGGGTCAGAGGAGGCGACTGAAAATTGACTGGGAATTTCAACACACTCTGTGAGGATTACATGCCTACATTACTGGCAGGATATCGAAGGAATTTCACCACTTGCCAATGTCTGGCAAAAGTGAAAATCTAATCGCCAATGCAGGCAGACTGACAGCGGATCTGACTGTGTATTTTTTCATGCTCTTTTTTTGTTGTCTGTCACTACTGTAATAACTATTGGTTGTTGTATATTTATATGGGGGACTTTATTAGATTCAATTTTCTCACTTTTATCATCAATATCTCTGATACACATTGGTTTGTAAGTTAATTACTTATACCTGTGTGAAGACTGCTCCTCCACTTCGTTTTAGCATCCAGTGCTGTCAGCTTATCCTGACTTCCATTGATTCTATTTCGCCTCAGAAAAGATGTTTCTCCTGTTAAGTTTCCTCATGCCCTCCCCTTCCCCCTCCACTTCGACCCTCTCAACTCTGACACTCTTTGGTACACGTTTGGTGCCAGTCTCTAGCGGCGGCGGCGGAGGCCGGTCGGTGCCCTCTCTGCGCAGAGCCAGACGACTGCGACTCTTACTACTACCAGTCATCCTCAATTGTAACTCTCTAGTTCTGCCAAATAGTTCACCTCTTTCTCTTGCCTTATATTGTACATTTCTTATTTCCTTATTGCTATCTGTTTTTCTCCCCCATTAGATCTCTGAAAAATACAGCTGAATTATTTTATACCTGCAGTTTGTCTGAATCTTAGTTTGCAGGCAATTATATACTATTATTATTTTTTTTTTTTTTTTTGAGTTTTTAGGTGCTACTATATGCTGCATTATAGCTTCACACTTTCATGACAGATTTTATCCCATATTAGTTGACCACAAATGTGCTTTCTGGCATGCTTTCAATAGTCAAGGGTGGTAAATTGATACTTTCAGTTTTTTTGCAGTATGTATCAAATATTGAAGTCTTCATATTACAGCAGTAAATATTCATATTGGATAGCATTGAAAATTGATTGTGCTTTACCATTCTAAAGAAAATGCTAACTTACACATGGCTATTTAGATACCAATTACATTTAGTTTTGATGTTGTCTGTTACACTTGGGTTCAACAGCTCTGTATACTGCTGCTTTTTAAATTCCATATAAGTATTTTTTTTTGATGCAGTGTAGAAACAGACAGTAGGACTTAATGTGACATTTTCGTGATGTTTCCCCTCTTATCCTTTGCTTACAGAATTTGAATGATGACAAACGCACACGGATTATCCCACCCCAATCAAATAATACTTCGCTGAAAGATGGTTGTAATAATTCTTCAAATCACAATGATGGAAAACACAAGGATAGTCTTGTGGTGAGTATGTGTGAAGCTTAAGAGAGGAAGGAATAGAAATCTGATGGGAAAATATGTTGCTGACTTCTCCTCCCTACCATTCCATTACAGATTGATATGAAAGAAGAAACAACTTACAGTTCATCAACTGAGGACCTCAATAAAAAAGGGACCAATGACAGTATTTTGAAAAGAATACCTACTGGGGCAGAGGCAACAACTGTTTTGGTTGGATCTGTAGACTTTCTTGAACAACCAACAATCGCCTTTGTCAGATTGGCTGAAGGTATCCTTATGCCATCTATTACCGAGGTGAGAACTTTTAAGGACTCAAAGTGTTGGAATTTTAAGTGAGGATGGTATTTTAAATGCAATGTGACCTGTAGTTGATTTTTATAATGTTTTGTTATAAAGGTGTCAATTCCTGTGAGATTCGTTTTTATTCTGCTGGGTCCAGTTAATGCAGATATGGACTATCATGAAATAGGTCGATCACTTTCAACTTTAATGGCCAATGAGGTAAATGAGGCTATAAGTTTTTACAAATCATAGCTTGAATGTTGTACTCAGTGATTTGACTTCTTAACACAATTGTTTCGCAGCAATTTCATCAAATTGCTTACAAGGCCGAACACAGGACAGAGCTTCTCTCTGCTATCAATGATTTTCTTGACTGCAGTATTGTGTTGCCACCTGGTGACTGGGAACGTCAAGACCTTATTCCTTTTGATGATATCAAAGCCAAAAATGATGCAATTAAGCGAAGAAAAACTACCAAGTATCTAGAAACTGATGAAGCTCAGAAAGGTACTATAGTTGGTACTTTGGAGGGGTAAAGGGAAATTTGTTTTAATAAATTTGTTATTTGACGAAAACAAAATTATTTTCTCAGCTCTTTTGGAACAAGCCGCAAAGAAAGCTATGCGTCCTGACCCTCTAAGACGCACAAGAAGGCCATGGGGTGGTCTTGTGAATGATGTAAAAAGAAGATTCCCTCTATATTGGTCTGATTTCACAGATGGCTTTAATCTGCAGACAATTGCAGCAGCTATTTTTATGTATTTTGCTGCTCTGTCAGCTGCTATCACATTTGGTGGTTTGATGGGTAAGACAGTAAAAATGAATCCCTATAATGATGAACTATCATATTTAAGATACACATCCAAATTTAATTGTGATTTCCTATTTTAAATTTTCAGCTGATAAAACAAAGAACATGATTGGCATATCAGAAACACTTATAGCCACTGCAGTTTCGGGAGTGTTCTTTGCACTTTTAGCTGGGCAACCTCTAGTTATTGTTGGAGCTACTGGACCACTTTTGCTCTTTGATGAGAGTTTGTTTCAAATGTGTGATTCATATGGAATTGATTATCTTGCTATGAGAGTATACATTGGTATCTGGCTCTTCATCATTGCTTTTGTTGTGAGCAGTGTTGAAGGAAGTGTTTTTGTGAAGGTGTTCACTCGATTTACTGAAGAAATATTTGCCTCCCTCATTTGTATTATTTACATTGTAGAGAGTTTGATTAAACTTTTTAAGGTAACTATTACAATTACAATTACAATTTTCTGTTCTCTCACTTGCTTTCTTGTATCGTGTATGAAGCAATAATATTATCTTTACAGATATATGAAATACACCCATTAATGTCATTGGCAGATTATTGTGAGGGTTCAGGCAAATATTTGCCATCACCCTGGGTGCCTGAAAATGGGACTGATTTTGCAAATGAGTACCTATCTGTTTTGTAAGTTGAGATATGTTTGTTTCAGCTGCAACATAATGCAAGAAAATTTTAAAATATTGCTGTACTTTTTTGTATTTTTAGGACAAACCAAAGCATCATCAATCCGCCTCTTTCAACTGTCAGTAGTGCACCCACTAGAAACGAACCCAATACTGCATTGTTTTGTACAATCCTTGCTCTTGGAACATTTTTTATTGCCTACTATTTACGTCAATTCCGTAACAGCAAGTTTCTTGGTCGAAGTGTGAGTAGTTCATACAATAGTAACATTGAGTGCCTAAAACATCAGATCTGAACGCACTGTGATTCTCCTATGTTTGCAGGCCAGAAGAGCACTGGGAGACTTTGGTGTACCCATTGCAATCATTGCCATGGTTTTAATGGATTACTTAGTACCTGGCACTTACACAGAGAAGCTAAAGGTACCAGAAGGTTTATCTCCTTCCAATCCTGATATCCGAGGATGGATAATATCTCCTGCTGGCAAAGAGGGATCCTTTCAGTGGTGGGTGGCATTTGCATGTGCTGTGCCAGCTCTGCTCATATACATTCTTCTCTTTATGGAAACCCATATTTCTGAGTGAGTAAGACGGATATGCAACACACTTATTTTTCTCTCACAGCCGCACAATTTAATTGTTTTTGGCTCTCTACATTTGCTTTTAGGCTCATTATTGATAAGGAAGAGAGGAAACTTCAAAAAGGCTCAGGCTTTCATCTAGACATAGTTCTTGTCTGCATTCTCAACATGGGCTGCGGATTCATGGGTGCCCCATTTGTGTGTGCTGCTACTGTGAGATCTGTTGCTCATGTCTCAGCTGTCACGGTAATGTCTAGAACTCATGCTCCTGGTGACAAACCACACATAATAGAAGTCAAAGGTAACTGGATTTTGAAGTCATTGACCATGACTTGTTCATTTTTTCTCTTAACTAAAGGGATTTTTTTTTGTTTCAGAACAAAGGCTTAGCGCTTTACTGGTTGCTGTGATGGTGGGGCTCTCAGTCTTAATGGCTCCATTACTAAGACTTGTGCCAATGTCTGTGCTCTTTGGTGTTTTTTTGTACATGGGTATCTCCTCTATAGCTGGCATTCAATTTTTTGAGCGCCTAAAATTGTTCTTTATGCCAGTAAAACATCATACATCTGCTCCATATGTGAGAAGGGTAAGCATATAACATGAAGTTTCGATGTAAATTTAAAATTTTTCATGCCCTGGCTTGATCAATCGGTTTTGTTTCTCAGGTTGCCACTTTTAAGATGCACCTATACACACTAATTCAGTTGCTCTGTCTTGTGGCACTGTGGGTTGTAAAATCAACCCAATTATCACTAGCTTTCCCATTTTTCTTGCTGCTGATGGTTCCTCTGAGAGCCCAGCTTAGCCGAGTATTTTCTCCAATCGAGCTAAGAGCTGTAAGTAGTTTTACAAAGATCCAGTTTACATTTGTCTTTTTTAACTGCATGTCACTAAACCTCTCCCTTCCATCATTTCTCCCTTTTTAAACAGCTGGATAGCAACAAACCAGAAGAAGAGGATGATGAGCCTGACTTTTATGCGGAAGCTCCACTCCCTGTGTAAAATGGTGAAGCTTTAGCAGGTATATTATAAAACTTCTTAAATGTCCTTCACTGTTGGAATAGATGAAGGTTTTTTTGTTTGTTTCTTTTTGTACGAAAACTCCAACTTTCAGATTCCATAGAGTTAAATGACAACACAATGAAGTTAAGGTACCTAAAAAAAAAAATTTAAACAAAAAAGTGAGAGTGAAAGAGCAGTTTATAAGATCAGAGTGAATAGATGTGAGATGTACAAAAATTATGTTGAGGCTGTGGGGCATTTGACTGAGATAGTGTACTCAGGCCTGAGGATTTACAAGAGGTGCCAGTTTTTCCTTCACATCAAAGTGAATTTTATCATTTATTCGTATGTGCTTCAGATAGCTTTGTTAATTTCTTTTGAGTAGCTCAATGTTTCTTTGAATATGATTTTGTCAGTATTTAAGTACATTTTCCTGTGATGCTAAAGAACTTACCCTAAAGTAGGATGTAAATGAATACCTGTGCCTTTAAAGTACTTTTTATAATTGTATTATTATTATGGTAGAGATATGTATTTTCTGGATTCTGTGGGTGCTGTTATGCTGTGCATTAATGGTTCTTGTTGTGATGTCATATTTGTTGCCCTGCGTGGTGTATCAGAAGACACAAATATTTATTATTACATTTTGTTGTGTAGATTGTTACTTGTTTAATATGTTCTTTTTGTAGAAGCTGCTGAAAAACTTCTGTATTTTCAACACCTAGAAGAGCAGTTGCAAATGCTAGTTACTTCTTTCCTGTGATAAATCATTTAAATCCATTATAGAGACCGTTTTTATTTTCTGTGTTGTTTTATTCATGCATTGCCGATAGTATTAGACTTAAATTGTATCAAAATGCTCAAAAGAATTGATGGTAGAAGCTATTTTGCCAAATCCAACTCTTTATTAAAATTACCTCACGTACAACGTTCATAAACATTTGCCAATAAGACGTAGACATGTGATGGCACATACTGGCTTGGTGGAGACATGCTCTATTGTTCTGGCCAATGTTTCTAATGTTTCTGCAATTTGTAATTCTTATATTAAATACATTTTGAATGAAAATCATCATTAGTTGGATTTTTTAATTACAGTATGAGATTTGCTTTCTTCATTCTTTCACTATAAATTTGAATGAACAACAGTAGAAATACCTGTAGCCTGGATACATTAATTATACATGTAACACCTTAAAATATTGCAGAGAAGATGACTGTTAAATGGATTGTTAGAAAGAATAACTATAGGTTCATTGTGAGGGATATTAAGGTGCATTGTGCTGACGACATGCTTCTTTCCATGTGGAAGTCTTACTTTGAATTGAAAAGAAATCCAGCCTAAAGAGTAGTTGTTTAAAAAAATTACTTTAAAACTTCAATATTTTAATAATCTTTTCACTCTTAAAACTTCTTTATTGAGAAGTGATTTTATGATTGAGGGTGCTATTGGCAGAGAGGTAGCATTATCCTAAAAGAGTACCTTGTACCTGTTCTGAAAACAGATAAAATAAGTTCTGAATAATTATCCTATTGAAAATGAAAACGATCATATCATTGGTCCAATAATGATATTCAGTTATGAAACATTAGGTTTGTTTCTCTGGAAACAATCCCAGGTATTCTGGACCTTTCGAATCAACAGTATTACTAATATATTCTCGATACTAATGTTTCTCTCTACGACTCCTCTGTATTATTGACGTCGTGTTATGTAAGTTAATAAATATCTTTATTTATTTTTAAACTTTTTCTTTTCTTTTCCAACCTGCCATGACTGGGAGACAGTGGTTTGCTACACTGTGGGAGCAGGTAGTAATAGTAATGTGCGGGCAAGAACCCAGACTGAGTTGCTCAGGTTTGCCTACATCCTAAACACATCTCTGTATTTTTTACCATTTTCCCCCACTAAATTTTTTTAGGAATTTCTGCGCTTTGAGATTCCGGGTACGCCGCACATCCGTGAGCAGCGCAGTACCCTGGCGCAACGCGTGGTCGTGGTGCTGGCGCTGGTGGCGCACCCTCTCCCCCAGAAGAGCAGCAGGCTGAGGGCGCAGCCTCCACGGCAGCCTCAGCTGCCTCAGCCGTGGGGGAGGGCGGTGCTGCACGCCGCTGTGCCGTGCCGCCGTGCCGCTGCGCCGTGCCGGCTGGGCGCTGGGCCCCATCCCATCCCTCTCAATGCCTACCCCGCAGCCGCCGTGGCCGCCGCCACCGCCGCTGAGCTATATCCAGACCCCTGCGGGGAAAGGGGACGCGGCGGGGCGCGGCGGGGCGCGGCGGGGCGCGGCGGGGCGCGCACAAGCTTAGCACAAGCTTTGCCGCACACACTCACACTCACACACATACACACTCTAGTCTCGCCTCGCGTCAGCCACCAGCCCGGCCCGGCCCCCGGCCTCCTCTCCTCGGTCAGTCGGCTGTTCGTCTTGGGCCGAGCTGAGCCGAGGCCTCCGGCATGGTCGCGCACGGGGTTGGGGTTGGAATCCCGGGCCGGCGGCCGGGCTTTGGCCCGGAGGAGGCACTTCGATCATGACCCCCGCGTGACCCCGATACCGCTGACGGCTGCGCCCCGCCCCGCCAGACACCGCCGCCGACGCGGTCCGCGTGGACATGGGCAACCAAGCGACCAAAGAGTATCCGAAATACCACCGAAACGCGGCCAACAAGAAGAACGTGCACTGGGAGGAGGCAGGTCAGTGGACGAGGAAGGGTAGCGCAGCGCGCCCCGCGGCACCGCTGACCGCCACCGCCGGTCCGGCCCGGACACCGTGCTGTGTGGGGCGTGGCGGGGCGGGGCGGGGCGGGGCACAGCGGCTAGCATTCTCTGTGCGGTGGCGGCGATTTGCTATTCCTGTAATTGGGACCACAGCACATGAAACACGCCGCGCAAGGGGCGGGAAGCGTAAAGTGGCAGCGGTGCGGTGCGCGTAAATCGGCCGGCCCGATCGTCTTGGAAAACGTTATCACAGACAACATATCGAGCTCCCCCTCCCCCCAGTCGTGTCGCCGGGGGATGATATTGTCATTACGATATCATCGCTGGCGCAACCACGGCCGTTTTACCTTGTTCTGACGCGGTAAAAATAAATGCTGTCACTTAGCGGGGGGCAGATTGCTGGCTCGAGGCGCTCCTGCCAAAATGAGGCGGCATTGTCTCGGCGTAATCTTTCAGCTTCCACAGCCACAGCGGGGCGGAGTCGAGGAATGCCGGGGCCGGGCGCCGGCGCCGCGCGGGCCCCCCGCAAACAGCTTTGCGTGATGGACTTCTCGTCACGCCTCTGCGCACACCGGACCACCCGGGCCCGTGGTCGGCTAGACAAATCCGAATCCCCCGCTCTTGTTCAGTGTTTCCTGACAGCTCCCTCCCTCCCTCCCGGCCGGGCCGGCGGATCACATCACAGATCGATGACTGACTGACGGCTTGGTCGCCGCCTGAAGCAGAGGTGCGACGATCGTGTGCGACACAGACGGTGTGGGCCGCGGGATGTCTCCGACAGTCAAGGCTACGCCGGGCGCCGCCGGGCTCCGCCGGGCCTGGCTCTGGCCCGTGATCCCCACCCGCGTGGCCGATGGCCAAACGACTGCTCTATCTGTCTATACCCCCCTTGTGACCGCGACACTGGGCGGGTAGGTCGCGCGTCCTCCCTCTATTCCACCCCCCCTTTCAACCCGGGGCAGCTTATCGCCTCTGGGAGGGATAGAAATAGATAGACACAGATAAAGTCAAGGACACTCGGCTCCGCGCGGGCTGCACCAGGACCGGGAGCACCAGCAGGGCACCAGTGGGCGCGCACGACACGAGAGCGAATTTCTCATCGGGAAGGAAGTGGCCGTTCGCGAGAGACGACGCGATGTGGGGGGGGGGGGGAAGCCTTACAGCTTGTGACATCATCTGGGCCTTCAGGCGCCTGGTGCCACCAACACGAAGGGAAGGCGACGGCGGCAGCGGCGTGTGTGCGACTACAAGGGAAGGGGGGGGGGGGAGGTCGCAAGCTCGGTGTATCAGCTCAGAGCGCGCCTCCTGCCAGATGAGGTTGACGATGATGAAGGCAGCCGGTATAATGAGCCTGTCTTCATCACACACACCGCGGCCGCCGCGACGACACCCCCGCCCCGCCCCGCCCTGACGGCCAATGCACACAGCGGGTGCGCGCGTCAATTTAAGCCCACGACGGCTGCTCGCGTCGTGTCGCGTGCATGTTGCGTGCCCGTGAAATGGAATCGCGTGCGCAGCGCCGTGCTTGTCTTCTTCGCAGACCTCCACTGCAGCCGTCCCCTGCCCTGCCCTGCCGAGTAGAGTGTGTTTATGCCGTCTGGAAGCTATTTTCAGTCCATGAGGTGAAAGGCGGGGGCGTGCGGCCTGGCCTGTGTGGCGCGGCGGAGCGAACGCTACCGCAGAGGTTTTATGCGCGGCACACTCAATGAACCCGAACCCAGCCGTACAATCGCGAATACCAGAGGTCAGCGGGAGGAGTAAACAACTCCTAAAATACGGCGGTCTAGAAGCGTAGTCCTGTGCAGAACAGAGCCGAGGTTGTTATTGCTGTTCCTGTCGGTGTTCCAGAGCGGCCTCATCCTCCCGGGCAGCCCCTACTGGTCCCCGCCAGTCCGGGGGCACAGAACGACGTGGTCACGGTCCGCTGGGACCCGCCCATCAGCGATGGAGGCTCCCCGATCACAGGTGTGGTTGTGGTGCTAACACCGACGTTTACCACTACTTGATTTTATTTTTATTTTATTTTTCTAGAAATAGTACCGTCTTGAACTTGTATTTTCCCCTCCCCTCGATGGTCCTTTGACTCTATTTTCGCCACTATCGACTCATTGTGACAAGAACGTTAAGTCTGGTTTGGCCTGGTCTGGTCTGCAGGCTACATCGTGGAGCACCGGCGTACGGGGTCCCCGCACTGGGTGCGCGCTACGCCGGGGGTGGTGTCCCGGTGCCAGCTGTCGCTGTCCGGGCTGGAGCCGGGCTGGCGGTACCAGTTCCGGGTGTCGGCAGAGAACGCGGCGGGCCGCTCGGACCCCTCGGCCATGTCCGAGCCCCTGACCGTGACCCTGGCCAAGGGGGTGGCCACGGCGCCGCACTTCTCCAAGGAGCTGCAGGACACCGTCGCACTCGAGAATGAAAAGGTGCGCGGGTAAGGGGTGGGGGTTGGGGGCGAAGGGAAGCGGGAGATGACCGGGGTGTGGCTGTTTGGTGCTTCCAGGTGGAGCTGACAGTACGGGTGACGGGGACGCCCGCCCCCAAGATCTCGTGGTTCAAGGACGGCCTCGAGGTGTTCTCGGGCCGGCGGTCGCGGGTCGTGACGGACGGCGAGGGCACCGTCATCACAAGTTCCCTCCTCATCCACCAGGCGGCCCTCGCGGACGAGGGCGAGATCAAGTGCGCCGCCACCAACCGGGCCGGCCACGCCGTCACCAAGGCCAAGCTGCGGCTCGAAGGTAGCTCGGGTTCAAGTACCGTCATGGTGGACCAGTTTTCAGCCCCGCCTTGTTCATGGCCATGGCTTTCCCCCTCGCAGCGCCGCCCTCCATCCGGCTGCCGCGGCAGTACGAGGACGGCCTGCTGTTCGAGCTGGGCGAGGTGATCCGCGTCAAGGTGTCGGTGGCGGGCCGGCCGGCGCCGCGCGTCTCCTGGCTGCACAACGGCGAGGTGCTGCGGCCCGGACAACGGCACGAGATGACCCTCACGGACAAGGGCGCCATGCTCAGGGTGTCCGAAGCGCGGCGCTCGGACCGCGGCGAGTACCAGGTGCGCGCCGTCAACCAGCTCGGCGAGGACGTGGCCGCGTTCCTCGTCACCGTCACAGGTCGGTGTTGATTCTCCTGTAGCTTCACTCGCACTCCTCGGGCTCGGCGCGGATCGTGATCCTGGCTGCCTGTTCGCAGACCGCCCCACGCCGCCGGGCAAAGCGATGGTGGCGATGACGCTAGGCCGGTCCGTGACGCTCAACTGGGGGCCCCCGGACGACGATGGCGGCTGCAAGATCGGCAACTACATCGTCGAGTACTACAGGGTGCGTAACCTGCTGCTCAACTCCGTCGGCTCGGTTCGGCTCGGTTTCGTGAACTTACACCTGTGGCCCTGCACCCGCAGGTGGGCTGGGACATGTGGCTCAAGGCGGCCACGTGCCGGCAGCTCAACACGACGCTGGGCGACCTCATCGAGGGCTCCGAGTACAAGTTCCGCGTCAAGGCCGAGAACCCCTACGGCGTCAGCGACCCCGGCGACGAGTCGGAGACGGTGTTCATCCCCGACCCAAAGAGAGGGTGAGTGGCTGCAGACCAACACCCATGGCGTTGACGCCTAGACGCTCAGTCTGCCAGGATGTGATGGGACTTTTCCGTTTGCCTACCAGGATACACGACCCGCCGCAGAGAGACGCGGACGGCGCCGAGCAGGGCAGCGACTGGTGGCACGACCGTAAGCGTCGGCGGGACCCGGGCTCCGGCGCCAGCCACGAGGACACCGACGACGGCCTCGACGAGAAGAAGGTCCGCGCCGAGGCCGTGAGCTCGCCGACGCGCCGACGGCCACCGCCGCTCAGCATGGAGGTGCAGGACGTGTCGCCCATCCCGTCGCCGGTGCCGCGGGCCAGCCGCGCCGCGGAGAAGTCGCTGTCGCTGCCGCGGACGAGGAGCGCCGCCCCGGAGGACACGTCGCCGTCGGCGCCGCGGCGGAGAGGCGGCGGCGCTGACACTGCCGGCGCGCCGGAGCCTCCCAAGCGGCGGAACCGCAGCGTGCCGCGCCGCGGGGACTCGCTGTCGCCGGAGCCCGACTCGATGAGCAGCCTGGGCAGCTACCTGCCGACCGCGCCCGACGAGATGGGCGTCGTCAAGGGCCGCCTGTACGGCATACACCTGTCCACGGACAGCATCCGCAAGCCCCGGGAGGGGGAGGGGGGCATCGAGGAGGTCATCTACCCGCCGCTGCCCAGCCCCCGGCCCAGCCCCGCGCGCAGCCCCGTGCCCACCAGCCCCCCGACGAGCCCCAGCCCCGGACACAGCCCTCGTCGGAGCCCCATCGGGGCCGGCGCCGGGGAGGTGCCGCCCGTCAAGTCCGAGACCAACGGCGTCCTGGACCTGCGGCAGGTCGAGAAGTACGCCAACAAGTACGAGGCCAAGCTCATGGAGCTGGAACGGCGGCAGCGGGAGCTGGAGGAACGGGGGAGGCAGCGGCAGCACGAGCTGGAGGAGGAACAGAAGCGGGAGATGGACCGAATGCGGAGAGAGAGGGACATGGAGAGGGAGGAGCAGGCCAGAGCCATGGAGAGGGAAAGAGAGAGAGAAAAAGACAGGAGGAAGAAGCAGGATGTCGCCGCCCTCAGCAGCGCGTACAGGGAGCAGGGCGGGGTGGACAGGCCGTCGACACAGACCACGGCAGCGAAGCAGGCCGCCGGTCAGCGGCAGCAGCAGCAGCAGCAGCAGCAGCAGCAGCAGCAGCAGCAGCAGCAGCAGCAGCAGCAGCAGCAGCAGCAGCAGCAGCAGCAGGACAGGCTGTTCCCAAGATCCGAGGACGGCTCCATGACGGGAGATTCGTCAGAGTTCCTTCTGGTCCTCCTGCCGAACAGCCGAGCCACGACCGAGGAAAGAGGTGAGTGTTTATTCGGCAAACTTGGTTCCCGCAGTGCGTGATTTCTGTTCTGTGCGTGCTAACGCCTCTACGTCGCGCAGAGACGACGCGGTCGCAGACGGTGGCTTCCCTCCGGGACGGTGCGAACGGCGATGGTGAGCCGGCCGTCGCGCCGCCGATGTCGCTGTCGGCCCCGGAGCTGGGCGCCATCGACCCGGACGTGCCCTTCATGCGCAACGCCGTCAGCTCGACGGAGCTGCTGCACGAGCGCGCCATGGCCCGCTTCTACCAGGAGGTGGCCGAGGAGGAGGCGGAGAAGGCCCGGCGCCGGCGGATGAGCATCGAGCGCCGGGTCAGCCTGGAGCGGCGGCTCAGCATCGAGCGCAAGAACCGGGAGCGGCTCAAGGGCCGCATGGACTCGGTGGACGAGGACGCCGAGGACGACATTCCCAACAACTTCAGGCGGTTCGCGGCTGCGCGGCCGAGCGACGGGTCGGTGCAGTCGGCGACGGGGTCCACCGCCGTGACACCACCCCCGTCCAAGGCCGTGGACACCGTCAAGGCCGCGGCCGCAGCCGCAGCGCGCGAGAGGGTCATGACCTCCGAGGAGCGGGAGCAGGCTGAGTTCGCGGCGCTGCGGGAGCGGCTGAGCAGAGGGACCAGCAGAGGCAGTGAGGACACGAGAGACAGGAGGCGGAGCCACGAGGACGCGGAGCTGGAGGAGGACGTGGACGACTACCTGGAGGAGGAGGAGGAGGAGCTGGAGGAAGAAGAGGACGAAGAACTGGAGGAAGAGGAAGAGGAGGAAGAGGACAGTGACGAGATGGTGGAGGAAGAGGACGATCTGGAACAGCCCGAGGAGGAGCCCGAGGAAGAGACGTACCATCCGCGCTTCGGCCGCCCATTCTCGGGCCCGGCGGACGACGGCACGCCCCCGACGCCACCGCCACACCGAAAGGCGCCGAGTCCGCCGGTCGAACCGGAGCTGTTCATTCCCAGGGCGGAGACGTACACGACCATGACGGAGCACGACAACGTAGCCAGCGTGCTGCTCACCAAGCGGCACTCGCCCGTCAAGGGCGACGTCAAGCCCAAGCCCATTCTCAAGAAGCGGAGCAGCGTGCGGAAGAGCAAGAGCCCAGGCAGTAAGAGCCCCGGCAGCAAGAGCCCACAGCGGGGGCCACTCAGCCCGCTGCTCAAGATCAAGGACAAGCTGCGGCACGGCGAGCGGCGCAGGAGCACGGACTCGGCAGACAGCGACAAGTCGGAGAAGCGCCGGTTCAAGCCCATCAGGAAGGACAGCCAGGAAGAGGATACGCTTCCCCCTGTCAAAGTGCGCTCCCGACTTCTCGAAGACGACGACGAAGACGTCCACGCCGCCGACCGGGCTGCGGAGGTCGACATGGGCATTTCTGCGGCCGAGGCGGCGCGCACGAAGCGCGGACTGCAGGCCGCGCCGCGCAAGGATTCGCTGAAGGACGAGGCCACCAAGGTCGTCATCAGCCACTACAGCGAGCTGGTGCGCGAGTATGGCTCAGCCAACAAGCCTCAGCAGCCCAGGTACCTGACGTACGACGAGCTGAGGGCGCGCGCCGTGAGCCGCGCGGACTCTACGGAGGAGCTGGGGCCGGCCGAGCCGCAGCGAGGAGTGCTTTCGCCGCCCTCACCCTCACCCCCGGCCCCCGCCTCCACCCCCGCCCCCATCCCCGCCCCCACCCCCGCCCCCGCCCTTGTGCTGACCCCCATCAAGGTCGCACCTCCAGCCCCGCAGCCCACGGCCGAGCAGGACAAGGTGACACCCCCTGCCCCCGTCACCAGCACCAGCGTCCGCGAGGACCTCCTGGCTCGAAGGGAAGCGCGGAAGGACACGACCACCTCGTCCAGAAGAGACTCCTCTGTGGCGCCGAAAACCAAGAGGGACTCGTCCACGCCCGTTAGGGACTTGTCCGTGCCCCGGCGTGACGCGTCGAAGCGGGACCCGTCTGTGACCAAGCGGGACCCGTCCGTGACCAAGCGGGACCCGTCCGTGACCAAGCGGGACCCATCCACTTCTAAGCGGGATTCGTCCGTCGTCGGCAGGAGAGACACGTCCGTGGTGTCCTCCGGGCGGCGGCGTGACCCTTCCAGAGTCAGGGATTCGTCGGTGTCATCCAGGAGGGACCCTTCTGTGTCCAAGAGGGACGCCTCAGTCTCCAGGAGGGACGGGTCCGTGTCAAGGCGAGACGGCTCCGTCTCCAGGAGGGACGGCTCCGTCGCGCGACGCGCGGCAGCACCCGGGTCTCTTGGGCGGGATAGGACGTCGTCGGTGAACCGGTCGCACACGTCCGTGGCCAGCAGCACGTTCAGCGACGACCTGAGGCCGCGCACCCCAGAGGAGGAGCAGGCGCTGGTGCAACGCGTCGAGGAGAACGTCAAGTCCACCATCGGCTACGCCACGGACGTCGGCATGGTGCTACTGGCCGTGTGGCTGTACTTGTTCCGCAGCGAGGTGCTGGCGCTGCCCGTGCTCGCCCTCGTCGTCTACCGCCAGGCCAAGGAGGAAGTGCGGCGCCGGCTCCACAGGCTGCCCCGCCTGGTGCCGGGGCTGCCGGCCAGACCCGCCTGGCTGGACCGCCTGTCCGCGCGCTTCCGCAGCCCCGCCAACAAGAAGGACGTCGCTGCCGAAACCCGATGACATCGACACCCCGGTCCCGGTCTGGGAGACGTACTAGAACCCCTCCTTCCCCCATCATAATCTGCCATCGCCGAGGTGGAAGGAGTTGAAGGAGAGGGGGCTGATTCCGATGACAGCACAGTGCCAGAGGACTCAAACTTTCGTCCGGCCGTGAAAATTTGTCACAAAAGAATCTCGTTTAATTTATTTTGGGTGCAAGCCTCCGTCTGTGCCGGGACTTTGGTGCGGCTAAAATTAGTGCTGGTCTGTCGGAGGTGGCGCGTTGTGGCGGCAGCCCTACCCCGCGCCTCAAAGACTTTCAAAGCTGTGCTGGCGTGCGGGGGTATTGGCGGACTGACTGCGCCTAGCCTGCGCCCACCAGCACCCACCTGCGCCTAGGCTTAGCCTAGGCCTAGCTTAGCTGCAGCCGCTCACTTGCATTTCCTCCTAGATGGCGATCATGAGGGGTAATATGAATCTCGTGGAAGGAAAAATATTGTGTTACTTGGTGATTAATTCTGGAAGTTTCATTTGATTGTGCGTGCGTATTTTCTAATAAAACTTTATGAAAAATATGAATAACAAGATTCCTATTGTTTTTCCTTTCCACTTTCCAGCCACCCAAAGCAAAATCAAATTTTAAAAAAATCATTAGAGACTCCTCATTATTCTTGATACATAGGTTGCAGTATCCTCGATGTCGGCTTCGGAGCGCCTGCGAACCCCTGGGTAGGCAAAGCCAAAGCAGCCGTGCACCAGCCAGCATCAGGTTGCCTACTGACCGAGGCGTTCCTCCGTATTCCTTTCCACCGCCTCTCCCAGCCTCTTCCTCTCGGGGCGTATGGCTGCACTTAGTCACGCTATTTGTCTCTGCAAAGCTCGCCGTGGAACCCTTATCAGCTTATCGGCGGAGGAAACGGACTGCGGCGTGTCCGCAGGCCGCAGGTTCACTCCGGTCCCCGGCGAGGACACTGGGACACGGCGGGACGGGACAGTCTAGGCCCGCCCACTGCCCAGGGCTTCTTCACACTACGAGCGGGGCGCCAACAAGGACAGGACAAGGTAACCGGAAATTCGCACTTTGGTTCAATGTCACGAATATTGTGCTGGGAGTGGAAGCAAAAAAATACAAAAATTACATTTTCTTTGAAAGGATTGTTCGGGTGTGACTAGAGCCCAGCCATGGCCGCGCCCCTGCTGCAGCTCGTGCTGCCGCTGGTGGTCTGCTCGGGGCTGACGGCGGCCCTCGGGGCACGCACACCCTGCCGCTGCCCGCTGGAGATGCAGCCCAACGTGTGCGGCTCGGACGGAAACACCTACCTCAGCAGGTGCGACCTGGAGTGCGCCAAGATGTCGACTCCGGGTAAGGGACGGCCGGGCTGTGCACCCAGCGATGTGGTGATGCAATACCCTGTGTGTGAAACGGCTCAGTGTGCTTCACAAAGTCTTCCCCCGGGCCGGCAGGGCTGACGCTGTGGCGTGACGGTCCGTGCGGTTACATCCCCGGCGAGCTGGCGGCCGGAGGGGGCGGGCTGCGGCTGGAGGAGCTGAGCGGCTGCCTGATGCGCTGCATGTACGAGTACGACGCCTGCCTCCAGGCCTCGTGCCGCTACAACGGCCACGACATGAGCGACGCCGAGTGCCTGCAGGCGTGCGCCCGGAACATGTCGACGTGCACCTGCAGCTGCAGGCAGCCCGCCGCCGGGGGCCCCGCGGGGCAGCCGACGACCACCACGGCGTCGCCGCGGCCGGACGTCCGGTGGAACGCGCAGCAGATGCTGCAGCGGTGGCGGCAGGGGGCCGGCCAGGGCCGCGGCCTCACCAGAGCGACCGGCACGGCCAGCTCGACCGCGCTCCAGATGTACCAGTGCGTCGAGGAGGCGGGCGAGGCCCTCGGCAAGTGCATGTGGGACTGCGAGCCGGACAACAAGTGCGTCGTCGCCTGCTCGCACAGCAGCCTCGACGCCATGTGCCGGTGCTCCAGCGGTGCCGCGGCCGGGACGGCACTCGCGGTGCGCGTCGCTGTCGCGGCCGCCGTCCTGACCTGGGTGACGTCCTGGGCGAGAGCGGGCTGACCACCTTGGGGCACTACGGGCCCTTCTCCGCCCGATACAGACGCGGACGGAAAGTGTGCCTCCGGCGAGCGTGCCCAGCTGTTGGCGAACACGCGGGGTCACCGCGTCCGCACGGCGCACGGCCGTGATGTAATATGATGCCCGTTTATCGTGCGCTTTAATCCCCGGTTTCGCCCGGGGACTTGGCCGCGTATTTACGCCGGCCATCTCCTCGATAAGACGCAGTCATTAAGGTAAAGCAGGCTCCGAGGCCAGAGGGAGGGACGACTTCAGCGTCATCCTTTAGGTATGGTGTCCGCGGTCGTCGTCACGAACACGAACGTGGTGAACTTGGCGAAGGAGTCCACGATCGCTTCGTCGTGCCAGCCGCTGAACCTCTCCTCCAGCGCCAGCGGAATCTCAAAGTGGTACCGCGTCCCCTCAGACGTCGCTACTGAGCAACTGAGGCTGCCCCTGAACCGTTTTAGACCTCCCCTGTCGGTCTAAGTCAATTTAGTCGGGGAAAAAAAATTCGGACAAAAAAAAAAAACAACAGGTAATGCCAAATTTTATGGAAAATAAAATTGAGTTTTTTAGGTGGCATTATGTTTGAACCAACCCTTGATTTTTTTTAATTGCCAAAAACTACTATTGAAGTCTACATACATCTTGTCGATCCCCATACTCAAAGAACAAGCCTGTTCTACACGCATTAGCGTTCTCCAAGCCTGTCAGGTTTTCCAGGTCGATTTTCACCTTTGTTGTCGCGGCTTTTTTTTTTTATACAGCCGACATAGCATTCCAGTGTGTTTAAATGTGGTGATTTACCAAATAAAGTACTGACAGACACATTCGAAAAATAGAGGTTGTATTTTTAAAAACAACCAGAAGTGGTTATTAAGACACACATTCATGGAATGGCGACGAACAATCTGTGCTGCTGCGACACGTATCGCAGCTGGCAATAATACTGCTGACCCTCCCCTCTCCTCTCTTGCCCGCGAGCCCATCACAGCCAGCCGCGCTTGGCGAACTGCAGCACGACGTGCTCCGCCCGCCTGGCGTAGTCGGCGCCGCCCAGCTCGGGCAGGAAAGGGAACGTGTCCGGGTTGGCGCGGATCATGGCGGGGTCGGCGTTGATGAAGCGCAACATGGTCAGGATGTGGAACAGCTCCGAGCGCGCCAGCGCGTTCACCTCCTCCCACGCGGCCTCCAGGGTGAAGGGGGTCGTGTCCACGCCCACCTGTGGGGAGAGCACACTTGTTGACACAGACACGCTCCCGGGGGCTGCCGGGGCTCCCGGGAACCCACACATACCTGAGCCAAGCAGCGGCAGAAGCTGGCGTGGTACGCCTCAATCAGCTCGTCCAGGTGCGCCGTGGTCACTTCCAGGTGCGTCGACGAGAAGAGGAAGAAGATGACGTCCTTGAAGGGCGAGTTAAGCCTCGAGACCTGAAGGACGGGAAATTTGAGAACAGCGGTCGAGACAGGAGGGCGGTGTGGTCCCAGCTGGGCGCTTTCCTGCTTACCTGGAAGTCGATGAGGGCCACGGCCTGCGGACGGCCGTCCTGGTCCCGCTGCACCAGGATGTTGTTGGTCCAGAGGTCGTTGTGGAAGATGGAAGCGTACGGCTCCCGCACCTCAGGGAATAACGCGTCCCCGGACTCGGAGTTGGCCTCGGCGCAGATGCGCTTGACGGCGTCCCGGTGCAGCGCCGCCTCGGGGCTCTTGTCCACGTTGTGCAAGATGCAGTCGCTGAACTTTTTGTTGTGCTCGCTGAAACCCTTGCCGGAGCCCATGCTGAAGTCGCGGCACGCCTTCAGCACCGTGTCCTTGTACACCTGTGGAGGACTTCCCCGTCAGTGTCCATCCTCAAGGCGGCCCCCACCCCCGCACTGCCCCAAGGCACCGCCCCCGTCGCTACCCCTCACCTGTGGCCTCTTGTTGCGCAGCGCGACGGCCAGCGCATGGAACACGGCCAGCTTTTCCAGGATGAGCTTGCTGTGCTCCAGGTCCATCCCCGCGACGCGCTCGCCCGTGCCGAAGCCGCGCAGACGCAAGTCCTCCAGCACCAGGGCGGCGTCGTCGTCCACCACCTCAGTGCCCTTCAGGTTGCAGCGGGCACCGTAGCAGCTGGGAGAAAGAAATTAAGAAGCTAAAAGCCACGGCCCGGTCCGCCCCCGCTGGCGTCAGGGCCTAGCCGGGGGAGGGGCTACCACTGTCCCTTACCGATGTATACTAATCATGATTTTTAGGGCAGTCGCTGTTATTTTCTTTGTTTTTCCCAACGAGAAGCTGACTTTTCTACCTTTTGAATATATTCTTTGTCTCAATGTTCTGATAAAAATAAAAAAAATTTTGTTTTTGTTTTGGGCCTTTTCTTTTGCCACACCTACCTGGGAACGAGGTTCGTGGCGAGGTCCGCGTCCGGGACCCCGCAATCGCGCTGCAGCTGCACCATGGCCGGCACGACCAGCGTGTACATCTGCATCTCCTTAATGAACGTCACATCCACGCTGAAGATCTCGCGCCGCTCCGGGTCGTCGGGCAGCATCTTGCAGAAGGCGTGTAGGTGTCGGCGGCCACGGCTCGGGTCCCGGCCGCGGACCGTCACGTCCAGGGCGATGGCCGTGCTGCCGTAGTTGTCGCCCAGCGCGGTGGCGGGCTTGGCGGCGAACTCCTCGATCTCCTCGCCGTCCGACAGCTGCGCGGCCAGCAGCGCCGGCAGCTCCCGCACCTCCTTCAGCCCGTGCTCCAGCGACTTCTGGTCCGCCATGCCGAGTGGGGCCGGCGCAGCAACCTGCGCAGAGAAATTGTTATCGATGACTCACACTTCGCTTATCTCTGGTAATGGGTGGGGCATGTCGCCCACGGCGAATTAACCGAGTGATCGGAGCCGCGTGGAGCGCGCTGGACAGCCGGCTACCGGGGATGTGCTGGCTGTCTGTCTACTGGGCGCACGCCGCACACTTCGGGATAGTCGTCGGCCTCAGCCTCAGCTGCATCAACACATCAGCACTGACTAGTCCCCCCCCCCCTCCCTCCCCCCACCGCTCAAGGCCGATCCCCGCGGTCCGGCCGCTGACGGCGTCACGCTGGACAAACTCTGAGTAATGCCGCCACATGAACATGAGTTTGCAGAATCTGCACATGATGGGCATACATTTGTGACATTCGTTTGCGCTCGTTTTCCCAGTCGCAGTCTGAACACTGATGACAACTGCTTCGAGAAACTGTCTTTCTTGACAGACAACGCAAAATATAGTGATCATAATAATAAAACTTTTAAAAATGCACAGAATTGAAAGAGCTTGAACCGAAAATAATCTCGGCGTCGGCAGTCCTGCGAATGCCCGCGAACCCGTCAAGAAGGTTGCCAAGGTTGGGCAGTGGACCGGACGGGGAATGCCAAGAATGGCAACACCGGGCAACACTGAAGATGTCATGCTGGCAGGCGGGACGAGACACGTTGTGACAATCACATTAAAGTCGGGCCGGGGAAGGCCCAGCAAACATACACAAAATTAATTTTAAATGAGGCCGCGGGCGTGGGACACGGCGCACAAACATTTACCACTTTATCTCCATTTTACGACGCCCGCTCTGCCTAACGCTGAGCCACACAGCAGTGCTGGCAGTGCTTGTGACGACGCGGGTTCGAATACCGGAACACGAAAGAGGGAACGGCCGCACCGTCGGAAGTGGTCGGAAGTGGTCGGACTCGGAAGCTTACCGCGCGCGGGAACGTGGATGTGTCGGCGGTGCCGGCTGCTGCTGCTGCTGCTGCTGCTGCTGCTGCTGCTGCTACTGCTGCTACTGCTGCGGATACCGCCAGTTGGCCGGTACTGGTCGACGTGGTCGGCGGTACTGATGGGATGGGCGCTGAACCGATGTCCCGTTCGCTCACCGCTCTCGGCTCGGCTCGGCTCCACGCGATTCGACCTCCCAACTCAACCAAGCGGCTTGCACGCCCCGCTCTAGCCCAGCCACGAACTGCCGCTGCTGCTGCCACCGCTGCCGTTGCCACCGACGCTGCCACCGCTGCCGGCGTGAGAGGGGCGGGGCGCGGCGGGGCGGGGCGGGGTCGGAGGGCGCACACTAGCAGGAGTCGACGGATGCTGCCGCTGCTGCATCTAGGATCTAGGTCATTGACACTAGGCTAGGCACGACAGGCGCCGGCCGGATGGGTCGCTGCAGGAGCTGCCACCTTAATCTCTTGATTGCAGTCGGTGTGTACGCGAGCGCCGGACACAACCAAATACTGAAATATACTTGGGTCCTATGCAACGTGTATCCATTTACAATGAGAAACGTTTTTCGGTCGAGCACGTACAGATGATAACCCCAGAACATGACATGGCATGCCGGTTCGATTCGAACCCACTCACCAGAGCATTATAGGGGCCGTACACAAACCACGAGGTCAAATTTATACCGAAATCAGCCCCCCACCTCCCCCTTCGTGGCCAGCCTAACCTAACCTTTCCGATACTTAACTGCAGGGACGTGGTTTTGGGCCGTATTTACTGACCTATATTGACCACGTGGTTTTGTGTACGGCGCCGTATCGCTGATGTTACTGATTGTGTTAACATCCATCGCAGTCTCGGTAAGCCTGAACCATGGAGTACCGAACAGCCGGGTCAGTTACGTTACGAGTTTGGTCACGTTCGGTGAGGACCGGAAATTTCAGCACAACAAAGCGTCGCCGCCTTACGTATGCATTGAAGAGATGCAAGTCAGCAGCAAGCTCGTCTCGTCGTGTGACGACTTTTACTCCGATCAGGAAACCCCAAAGCTGTGTTTGTTGCACCATCTGTTGACAGCTCTGAGGCAATGACCCTGGCGACCAATCATACTGCGCTATCTCTGAAATCAATATCTGCGAGAGGCAGCCAGGGACATGACAATCACGAATATGTGCTCGCAGTAGAGCTTTCCAACGCGGCTCAAAAGCGGAAGCTGAAGGACAACAGTACTTCCAGACCGGAAACTCCCGCGGTATGAGAAATATTGAAGCACGGGCTGCACTAAATACGGGGAATCACCTCCAAGTTCACTACTGAGAATTCCATTCAAGTTTCTCATTCCCGCCCAGTCTGGAAGTGCTTATGTACTTCAACTCCCGTTTCCGAGTTTCTTCTTTCTTTCGCGGTAGTCGCTCCGCAGCACGGACCCCGTGCGCTGGCGCGACTCTTACCGCGTCGGTGGTGGTTGGGCTGCCTAACCTCCCGGGCGCCAGCAGCAGCATACTGCGTGCCGCGCGGTGACTTCGACTCCTACTGGTGGGCAACACTGCGGCCATTGCAACGCCGCCGCCCATCCAGCGGGCAGCGTTACGGAATTTTTGAACGAACCCTCAGTATTCGCTTCCTTTCCCGCCGTACGCGCTTTTTAGCGGCCGTTGCGGATGTGAGCGCCCGCGGCCCGCACCCTACCCTGGGCTGGGCTCTGTGGCGCTGAGAGCTGAGCTGAGTTGCGCGGACTAAATGCAGCATGGCCTGCACTGCCGTGCCGTGTAATTGCCCGTCCGTTTGTACCCGGCACGGCACGGCACGGCACGGCACGGCACGGCACGGCACGGCGCGTACAAAGGGCCGTGCCGCCGTCAGACACTTTCAGACACTTTCAGCACATGACAGCTGCTGACGCCGGCGGCTCGGTGCGTGCGGTGCGCGGTGCGCGGTGCTGCTGCTGCTGCTGCTGGTTTGGCGGTGCAAAACGCCGCGCTGTGTTGTGTCTTCGGACACCAGAGCGAGAGTGCCCCCATTGTCCGCCCCGCTCGTCAACACTAGGGCGAGATGGGGCCCCCAGCAGGCGCGGACACGATCGGCGGCAGCGCCCCGGACGCCAGGGGGGCCAGGGGCCTCGGCGGCGACCTCGGCGCGGGGGCGGGACGCGGGGGGCGGGACGCGGGAGTCTCCTGCTTGACGAGGAAGAGGGGGAGGAAGTAGGGGGCGCGGACGCGCGCTGCGCTAACAATGAATGGGCAGGCCGGGCCGGGTACGGCGCGCTCGGCACGGCGCGGCAGAACAAAGGGGGAAGAGGTGACGACGTTCGAGTGAGACGATCAGAATGAACGTTAATGCCGAGTGGCGGCGGAGTGAGCGAGAGGGAGATAGGGGAGGGGGGCGGGTTTGGCACACACTCTGTCCCCGCCGCGTGCCTATGGCTTTGGGCGTAAGGGGGAGAAGGGGCGGGGGGAGACAATGGGGGACGTTATTCGAACATCAATCCACTCGCGGCTTTCCCCTCCCCGGCGAGCGGCGGGGTGTGAATGGCAGTGTTCCCCCGGGAGCGGCGGGAGCGCCAGGACAGGACAAGATGCAGATCAATGAGTCGGACCGGGGCTGGCAGCAGCAGCGGCAGCAGCAGCGGCAGTAGCAGCGGCAGCAGCGGCAGCAGCGGCAGCAGCGGCAGCACAGGTCCGCGCCGTAACTACACAGGTGCGTCGGACGTGGACGGCCATTTCGGTCGTCGGGAGGGGGGAGGTGGCGGGGGCAGGGGGACGGCGCCATTGCGGACGCAGAGGTCCCCGTTGTCGCGCCCCATCGGCGGTCCAACGTCGCCGTCCATGATGCGCCAGAGTCAATGGTTCGTGAGGATTCCGCTCTGGCAGGAATTGGCCCAGGAATCCCTCCTTGTCGCGCAGGCCGCGCGTGCCGGGCCCGTGCCGTGCCCGTGCCGTGCGGTGCGGTGCCCGGCCTAGCCCAGCCCCAGTGAATGGCAGTGTCAGGAGCGCCGGGACAGGACAGCGGACAGAATGCAGATCACTGGCCCTTCCCGATGTACACCGATTCAAACCATGGCTGATTCTTTTGATTTTATTTAATTTTTTCTGAACAAAAAAAAATATCTGATTTTTCTGAAAATAATGGAGTGAACCTGAGTAACAAGACAGGCATGGAGAACGCTTTAGCGTTCTAGGACAGACTCGTTCTTTGAGTTTTGAGGGAAAATAAGTTTGTTCTGTGTGAATGGTGTGTGAGGCGCAAGTGCAGGAAGGGGGTGATCCTCCGAAATAATTGAAAAACAAAATTAGGCTTCCTGCGGGGTGACGGGGAGAGTCGGTCGCCGCACCTCCGTCCCATGGCGGCGGCCCTCATGGCTCTTGGACATGAGCGCGCCCATGTCAGGTCGGTAGTGCGGGCGGCGGCGGCGGTGTATTTCGGGAAGGAAAT
Source organism: Odontothrips loti (assembly GCA_038380765.1). NCBI lineage: Eukaryota > Metazoa > Arthropoda > Insecta > Thysanoptera > Thripidae > Odontothrips > Odontothrips loti. The sequence goes on along the minus strand of CM076248.1, from coordinate 17,299,403 downwards.
ACAGAAGGCTTGCCTAGCTTGCGTGTTGGTGAGGAGCAGAAGGCAGTGTGATCCGCACGCGCGCACGCGCGCACGCACGCCGCGGGGGCGGAGCGCAGACGGCCGCTTAGTTAGCTGAAGCGCTGAAACGCGGATTATAATGAGCGGGGGGCATTCTAGAGGACACACACGTCGGCGACATGGGACTTACGGCCGACTGCGACCACAAGGCGGTGGCGGTGAGGGCGCACTCCACCCCGGTCCCCTTTCAGCTCTCGGCCCGCCGTATCTCCTGTCTCCCTCCCACACACAGGGACGCGCGGACAATTACTAAACTCCCCCTCCTGCCCCTGCAGGTCCTGCTCCTGCACGCCGCGCCCCCTGCCGCACCGCGATCGCCCGAATATTAGGCCCGCTCGCGCCATTTCTCTTGGACGACGACCAAATTGTTTATCTAACCGTGAACCACTCAGCGGAGACCGGGCCGCAGCAGATGCAGGCCGGCAGGGGGCAGGACGGAGAGGGTGCACTTGTGGGAGGCGAGCGACTGCGCTGCCACTGGCCTCGCGGCCTCGCAGCCTATCCTGCTGCCTCACCTGGGCGCCGGCGCCAGGACCCCCCGGCACCCCACCCCACCCCCATGCAGGCACGGGCGCCCACAGCAGCTGACAGACTCGCGTACAACGAAAGTGTTATTTCATGATGGTCCACCACATTCCCTGCTGAGAATGTTTTAAACGGTCATCGAACCAGAGACGCCACACACACACACACACATACACACACGCGCGCGCGCGCGCAGCAGGCGGCGCGTGGCGTACGAAAAACTTTTTAAAGAGCACGTCACAACAACTCATCGTTCCAACCCGAGGGGCCAGCCGGGGGCAGCCGAGGGCAGGGTGTGTGATTGGGAGCGGGAGCGTAATATGATAGATCGCCGCGCCGTAAGAATGATGCCAACAACACGGGAGTAGCAGCCGCAGTCCGCCCCGTCCGCCCCGCCCCGCGCTCATCATCGCGGCCCGGACAATGCTATTTATAATAAATGTATCCACGGGGCCGGGGCCCGGCGGCATGGGCGGGGGAAGGGCTGAGCTCAGGACGGACACGGGTATCAGATGAGCGGCACGGCATGTGCAGAGGCAGCTCGGGAGACGGCTGCCCGTGCTAGCCACGCAGCCGCAGGCAGCGGCTCCGTAGTGTCCACTATCAGTGACGCACCGCGCGAACACTGCACTCGGCCGGTGCAGCAGATAGCGTTAGCGGCGGAGCGGCGGCCCTCTCCCTTTCACTCATCGACGAGATTATTTTTCCCGCCCCGTCCGCCCGCCGCTCAGAGCCATTTGAGAAATGGGCGCGGATGTGACCAGAGAGGCGACCTGCTGCTGCTGCTGCTGCTGCTGCTGCTCTTGCCGTTATTTATCGCCCCCCCCCTCCCCCTCGTGACACTCGCGTGCGCATTCTTCTAAGCGCACGGCTAGAGCTACACGGGGACCTTTATGTGGCCTGGCGCTGCTCCGTGTTCTTCTGTGAACCCCCCGCCCCGCGCGCCAACCTCCCCCACCCCACTCATCTCCCCTCTCGCTCCCACTCGCGCCTATTCGCACAGAAATATCCACGCACGTTGCGGCATTCTGTGAGGCGGTCAGAGACAGAGACAGACACACATCACACAACCCCCCCCTCCTCTCCTCCCCTCCCCGCCGCGGTTCCGTTCGGCCAGCCTCAAAGGCGGCGGGCAAATGAGAAATTGTCAAAAGTGGCGAAGGAACGGATTTCAGTTTCAACAAAACGCCTCGCGTCGAGCGCGTCTGCGGAGCGGAGCCGAGGGTCGGTCAAGTTAGCGACGCGCGCCGTGGACGCGCGTATCAGCCAGCGAGCGTGCGAGTGAGCTGGGGCGAGCTGGCCACGGAACTGGGTATTTACAAACCGCAATTTATGGATTCAGAGACGCGCGTCTCCGAGGGCTCGCAACAGGAGGCGCTGGGGCGGTGGGGGTTGGGTCTTCTCTTCTGTCGTCCAGACACTTAGGCGGCGGAAGCCCACCTCGCGGGGGTCCGAGGGGGTCGGAGTCTCTCTGGCCGGACCCCGGGCCGCCCCTGCGACTCTGTCCGACTCTGTCTCCCTGGGCCCGCTAGTGCAGTGCAGTGATCCTGCATCACCCGGGAAGGGGGGGGGGGGGAGGCCTAACGATGCTTGTTGCGGGCTGAGATGGCGTCGCTGCGTCGCTGCGAGTATTGAGTCCAATCGGCCTTGGTGAAGTGGCCATTGGACCGGGGCCGTCAAAGGGAACAATCGAAGGGCCAAAACATCCGAAGCCGATGCAGGGAAGGGCGGGGCGGGGCGGGGCGGGGCGGGGCCGGGCGGGGCGGGGCAGGGCCCACTGGATGGTAGCAGCAACTAGTAGTGCTTCCCGATGTCTCCGCTCCGCGCGGGCGGGGCAGGCACTGGTCGCACACCAAAGCCAAACGGTTCGGAAATAAAAGGGTTTTCTTGCCCCAAATGTGAGCGGGCTGCATGTGACTACTGAGGCAGACTGTATATGTAAAACATGGCGCAAAGACCCGCGAGAGGAGAGAAGGCGGATGAAAATAATCCGTGTTTATTGTAACAGAGACTGAGCTCCACTTCACACTCCATTTTTATGTCCCGCTGTCCTGTCGCACGACAAGCATGCTGCGGGAGCCGTCGACGATGTTTTCAGACCACCAATAAGCTCCTCGTTCTCCTAATCTCTCCAAACGCGGAGAAAAATTATGCGTGGTTGTTCTATTACCTCGCACCTAGGGCTGTGCGGCTAACCGGTTAACCTGTTATTAACCGGTTATTTTTGATAACCGGTTGCCCGGTTATTTTCTTGTAGAATAACCGGTTAATTAGGGATTTAAAAATACCAGTAAGATTCAACCTTACGGTAAGTTACGGAAAGATAGGTAAGTTAAGGGTATTTTTGGTAAAAATGAGAAAGATTTATTTACAGCGGGTATTTCTTAAAAATAGCACGCTAGTATGTCTTTCCACATAACGGTAGCCAAATCATCCCATCGGTTCTGCTCTCTGCGGGACCACAGTAAGCGCCAAGAGCGCGCTCCTCTCCATCGTAGCACCGTGGCGTAGTGGGCTAGCGGACTGATCGGTGACCGCAAGGTTCGAGGTTCAACTCTTTGCCGGGGTGAAAATTTTTCTGAAGTCTGCCGACCGAGTATGGTGGGTAAAATATACCAAAAGAACGTGTTCAAAGTGTGTTGTCTGAGTGACCGCGGACGTTGGGCCGCGGCCATTCCCCGGAGGTTGAATACACTGCTGAGGAACAGTGGTTCGACGCCCGAGCAGGGGAATGGTGCTTGCCAAGACTCGGCAGAAGTTAAATGTAGAGGCCTAGGGTTCGGCCTTCTACATTTTTCAAGCGTAAGGCCTCGGAATCTGGAGTATTCGGGCAACACCTACTTGGATACATGGCGTAGAAGAGTAGAGTACAATCGGCTTCGGCCGTGTACGATCTGGGCATCCTACCTCCCTCTCAATCCGCGAGGGAGTGGCCTCACGGCCACAGACCAACTGGCTGGTCGAAGGGGGCTGACTCCTGAAATCTGGTCAGCGGAAGGGGCGATGTTGGCCGTTGCGGAAGCCTGCCTACCAAGGCGGCTGCGCCGTGCCTGTGTCTTAGCGGCGGTCAACTCCTGGTACACCGGTTCCCATCCGAACACCGAAGTTAAGCAGGAACGGTTCCGGACGGAAGTCTGGGACGAGGTAGGACCCACCCATTTTTTCCGTTTTTTTTACACCAAATGCAGCTAATTTTCAGAGTTTGAAAATCTGAATATTACCGAAAAATACCACATTTTTCAAGGTCGGGTAATATTACCGTAAGTTACGGTAACTTAGCGAATCTTACCGGTAATATTACGGGCCTTTAAATCCCTGCGGTTAATACACTAACCGGTTAAACCGGTGAAAGGGTCAACCGGTTGTGACAGTTTCAGGAAATAAACCGTTTTTGAACTAACCGAGTGGTTAATTTTTATGTCAATGAACGAAGCTTCTGTCGGCTTTTATTATTTTGTACATATTTTGTACTTCCCGCTCATTTCCTGCACTATGATAATCTTCCGAACAAATTATTTAAAGTGGTTCTACACCCATTACTATGTTGTCATTTCTGCCATTCTGTACATTTTAGTAAAAAAAATTTCCAGAATAACCGGTTAATTTGAAATAACCGGTTAGTTCGAAGAAACCGGTTAGTCTGAAATAACCGGTGAAAAATAAATAACCGCTAACCGGTAATAACCGCGGTTATTCTAATAAACCGCAGTTATTCTAATAACCGATAACCGGTTTTGAAATTCACTAACCGCATAGCCCTACTCGCACCTCCCGGGGCGTTTGAAACAACGTATACAGTGGGTGCTGGTGGTGATGGTGGTGCTGGTGGTGGTGGGTGCTGGTGGTGGTGGTGGTGGTGGTGGTGGTGGTGGTGGTGGTGGTAGTGGTGTGTGTGTGTGTGTGTGTGTGTGTGTGTGTGTGTGTGTGTGTGTGTGTGTGTGTGTGTGTGTGTGTGTGAGTTCGGGGTCCCGTCATGAAAGTGTGACCGTCAGTCCCAGCGCAGATCTCACTCATAGCGGCCGGCGGAGCGCCTCGCCTCCTCACGCCTTCGCGTGACACGATACGGACGAGCAGGGCGCGTTCCGTTATGTGGTGCGGCGGCCGTCGGCTGGTCGGCTTCAGGCGGCAGCGCCGTACACGCATTTCCTCACAATTGACGACGAGACATAAACGGTCCGGCCCGGCTAGATCTCTCGAGGGGAGGCAGGGGCGATCCAAGTGGTCTGCTGTCTGCAGCAGCTCGTGCTCGGCTGGGACTGTGCCGGGCTGTGCCCTGTGCGGCCCAAGGGGGTCAATGGGGCTCTATCCAAGATGCCTGCTGGTGGACCAGGCGCCGTGATGGCCGTCCGCGGGGGACGGGCGCCGGCCGTGTCATGTCCTGGCGCCCTGCGGGGTGCCGCCGCCGCCGCCGCCGCTGCAGGACATAGCCTTCCCCTCCCCTGAACCCTTCCCCACAGGGGGCGGGGAGTGGCGGGGGGCAGCAGCGGCTGCAGGGCGGGGCGGGAGGCGCCGTGCGGTGCGGCTGGGCTCGGCCGGGCGACAGCCAACAGCAGCTGCGGTTTGTTACAGTCCGCGCCCCGCGCCGCGCTGCGTTGTGTCTGGTCTGGTGCGCGCGCGGCCACCTTGTGGCCACCGGTTACCGCTGCGGCGCCGCCAGCCTTTACCGTCGGATCACACCGCGATCTCGACCACGACGGCCACGGTCAGCGCTCTGCAGCGGGCGGACGCCGTCCCGTGTAGTGTAGTGTGGTCTTGTGGGGGCCGAGTGCCGAGCCACAGGCGGCGCGGTGACGATCGTGAGCCGGCATACGACGAGGTGCGGGCGGGCGGCAGGCGGCAGGCGGTGGTACGCGGCCCTGGGGCGCCCTGGGGCCCCCGCCCGCCTAGGCCGCCGAGGCTGCGGGCCGCGGCTGCCTCTAGTGCCCGCCTAGGCAGTACGGCCCCGAGCCCAGCCGAGCCGAGCGGTATCCGCCGCGCACCGAATAGAATAAGCGAGTACCCGGCCCCGGGACCGGCCCCCGGCCACGGCCCCCGGCCCCCGGCCCCCAGCCCGACGGGACACGCCTCGCCTTCAGTCCGTCCCGTCCCGTCCTGCCCACAGCCGGCGCGGCGGCACGTCCAGTGAGGCGCCTATCCACCGCGCCGTCTGCTGTCCCGTCCCCATGGACCTGCGCTGCCAGCGCCGACCGCGACTGCTGACGGCGGCCACCCCCAGGTGTCCCAGGTGTCCCCGGTAGAGGCGCCGCGTGCCTGCGTCCGCATCGCCATGGCGACCCCTGTGAGCGCCAGCGCCGGCAGGCTGCTGTCATGGCTGCTGGTCCTGTCAGGTGGGTAGAGTGGTTGGCGGAGGGTGGAGCGGAGGTCGGTGATCCTGGACGTGAGCCCGAGGCCGCCGCCGGCCCTGACCAGCTCGGCCCCTACAAGAGGGGCCAGAAGCTCGACACGACTGTCGCGTTCGACAGAACGACGGGGGCGTTGGCGCCGACGCCGTGCTGCGACTCGCGGGGGCTACCCCCGGCCGGACGGGCCGCCCCCCGTCGTCCTCCTTGTTGTGAACTCCCACGCGCCGTGCGTCTTACGGCGTGGCGTGGCGGTGCGGCGTGTCGGGGTGAAATGCACGCCGTACATCATTGGGGATTAGCGGCCGTAGCCGCGGGCAGAAGCGTTCTGTTCCTGGGCAGCGGCTCTGCCGGGGCCGTGTGTCCTGCCCCGCCGGGGCCTCGCCTGCAGCGCTCGCTGTCTCTGCCGCTGCGAACAGCCTCGCCTCCTTCAGGGGGCGGCCCCTAAAGCACACGCCTTGGTCTCACGCTGCCGCAAACGCGCCGTCCGGGCCTTCTTACTGCCTGGCAGGGAGTCAGGCGCGGCTCCAGGATTTGGCCAAGATGTTTCACCGCGAAAAATCATTGCCAAGTCAAAACAGCATGTGATATCTAGGATGATATGGAGGGGTGGCCGGCGCCCTTCGGGCGCCACATGGGCCAAGGGGGGGGGGGGGGGGGGGGGTAATTATCCCCATTACCTTCCCCCCCCCCCCCCCCGGAGCCGCGCCTGCAGGGAGTGGAGCGCCTGGGGGGTAGGCAACCCGGACTCGCGCACGCTTGCATGTCATGCGGGCTGCCTACGCACCGGGCGCCGACCATGGCTGTCCCGGACGTCCCTTACGGCCGAACCCCCGCCCCGCCTCTACGTCCCGTCTCACAGCTCCCGGCTTTAATACGGGACCAGCAGGAAAAACACACCGTTCAGATAGAGAAAGCACGGGGACGGCGTTGTTGTCAATGCCCGTTGCCTCGAGGGTCGCCACTTCGAGGACACAAAGCGAACTGCAGCGCGAGCTCCGAGTACGGTGCGTCGAGTACAGGCCAACAGCAGCGCGAGCTCCGAGTACGGTGCGTCGAGTACAGGCCACACCGGCGCCACCTCTACCGATGCCAGAGCGACTCGCTCCGATCCGATCCGCGTGTGTCAATTCGCTTGGCACTCGTTCTGGGCGCCTGGAGTCACGTGTGTGTGTGTGTGTGTGTGTGTGTGTACCGCATGCCCCAGCAGGCCAAGAATATGCGTTATTCAGCGCGAGAGGAAGGAAGATCGACACAGGCTCATTGTTCACTGCGGTGTTCGTGATTGGAAAATAATTATTTTGACTCGTGCTTGTCTGCGCCCGGGAGGGAGGGAGTGGAGTGCGGGGACCGTCTGTGGGAATCGAACCCACCAGGCCAGGGAAGGCCCCCGTGCCAACGACAGTTCGCCCCCCGCACCGCCCCTCCCGCCCCTGTACGCAGATGACACGTGGTTTGTGAACGCCCCCCGCGGCGTCCACGGGGTGTCCGCGTCCGTCCATTCTTCGGCTTGTGCGTAGCGCGGCGCTCGTAAAGCCCTCGCAGAGTCAGTCGTAAACATCCGCCTAGTGTAGGGGGCCCGGGGGCCGGCTGCCCGCCGGGCGTGAGCGGCGCGAGTGGCGTGAGCGTGACACCGCGTGCGTGTTGCGTGGGCAGCGCGTGGTCACAGCGCCGAAAGGCAGCATGGACGTGCCCGGCAGGGGCCCGCGGCGGGAGCGTGGCTGAAACGCACGCACAACACACGCTCGCGCAGCTGGGTAAATATCCTCAACGAGCAGAGTGCTGCTCGCCTGAAGGACGCGGACGCTGCTTGGTCGCTGCTGCTGCTGCTGCTGCTGTCACACCATGACAAACCAAACGGCAGTAGTAGCGCTCCGCTGCTCCCAAAAAGGCAAAAAGCCCGCAGGGAGGGAGGCCTGGCGCTGAGAGCACAGAGAGAGAGAAGAGAGAGAGAGAGAGAGAGAGAGAGAGAGAGAGAGAGAGAGAGAGAGAGAGAGAGAGAGAGAGAGAGAGAGAGAGAGAGAGAGAGAGAGAGAGAGAGAGAGAGAGAGAGAGAGCGTCCTGTGGCCCACCATGGCCTCAGCCAGCGCCCAGGCAGCCCACCCAAGGACCGTGGCCGGGAGTGGTGGTACAAAATAATAAAAGCCGACAGAAGCTTCGTTCATTGACATAAAAATTAACCACTCGGTTAGTTCAAAAACGGTTTATTTCCTGAAACTGTCACAACCGGTTGACCCTTTCACCGGTTTAACCGGTTAGTGTATTAACCGCAGGGATTTAAAGGCCCGTAATATTACCGGTAACATTCGCTAAGTTACCGTAACTTACGGTAATATTACCCGACCTTGAAAAATGTGCTATTTTTCGGTAATATATTCAGATTTTCAAACTGAAAATTAGCTGCATTTGGTGTAAAAAAAAACCGGCAAAAATGGGTGGGTCCTACCTCGTCCCAGACTTCCGTCCGGAACCGTTCCTGCTTAACTTCGGTGTTCGGATGGGAACCGGTGTACCAGGAGTTGACCGCCGCTAAGACACAGGCACGACGCAGCCACCTTGGTAGGCAGGCTTCCGCAACGGCCAACATCGCCCCTTCCGCTGACCAGATTTCAGGAGTCAGCCCCCTTCGACCCATGCTTCGACCAGCCAGTTGGTCTGTGGCCGTGAGGCCACTCCCTCGCGGATTGAGAGGAGGTAGGATGCCCAGATCGTACACGGCCGAAGCCGATTGTACTCTACTCTTCTACGCCATGTATCCAAGTAGGTGTTGCCCGAATACTCCAGATTCCGAGGCCTTACGCTTGAAAAATGTAGAAGGCCGAACCCTAGGCCTCTACATTTAACTTCTGCCGAGTCTTGGCAAGCACCATTCCCCTGCTCGGGCGTCGAACCACTGTTCCTCAGCAGTGTATTCAACCTCCGGGGAATGTCCGCGGCCCAACGTCCGCGGTCACTCAGACAACACACTTTGAACACGTTCTTTTGGTATATTTTACCCACCATACTCGGTCGGCAGACTTCAGAAAAATTTTCACCCCGGCAAAGAGTTGAACCTCGAACCTTGCGGTCACCGATCAGTCCGCTAGCCCACTACGCTACGGTGCTACGAGGGAGAGAGGCGCGCTCTTGGCATGGCGCCGGGGCCGCTGCTGGTGCGGGCGCTGCTGCTACTGGGCTTTGGTCTTTTTCCTTTTCCTTTTATCAATTCGGCTCGTCGGCTCGGCTCGGCCCCACAAGCGGCCACCGCACATCGGTCGGGCAGAAGCGCGGCGGGTTTGCGGGTTCAAACACTACAGCTTCAGACGGCTTCTGCCGGCCAATTCCGCACAATGACTTCGTAGGTCTGTCTCTGTCGCACTGGTGGAGTGCTCCGTAGGGGAGCGAGAGAGAGGTCCGAGTTCACAGAGTTCGGAAGCGTCCTGGTGGCTGTGCTGCCGTGCCCAGTGAGTGAACTTGACGTGCCGCGATGACGGCAGAGCTGCGAATAAGGGAGCCTGACCTTGCAGCCGCCCGCCCCCGCCCCGTGCCCCTGCCCCGACCCAGTTGCATGCGCACACGCACACGCGCGCACGCGCGCGCACGACAAACGCTGCAACGGTCCATTGGTGCCGCTCCGTCCTAATTATCGGCCTGAATAAAAGTTGTCCCAGCCAGTAGTACGCTCTACGCCTGGCTACGCCCCGCCGAGCACAGAGGATGGGATGGGACGGGTAGGCGCGGCCAGGCGGCGGCTGGGCGCGTGCCCCCGCGTGCGTGCGTTGTGGAGAATGATGTTCGATGGGGCGGGGGCCGTAGAGTCTGAGGCGTAGCCGGCGGGGCGGGGCGGGGCGGGGCGGGGCGGGGCGGCCTGCCCATGCTCAGGGTGCCAAAGCGTCGGCCAGCGGGTGGAGTACGGAGAGCGGTGCCGCTGACACTGATCCGCACGTGTCCGCCGTCCACACACACACACACACACACACACACTCACTCACACGAACACAAACACACACACTCTCTCTCACACACACACACACACTCACACAAACACACTCGCCACTTGGTCTTATCGTGCAGGCCGTGCTGTGCAGGCTGTGTGCCCACAACACCATCGTGGGCAGCGGCGCGGTACGGATAAGGACCACCGCGGACGATACGGAAAGCACAGCGGAGCGCTATCGTCCAGCCAGCGCAGCAGGAGCGCGAGCAGAAATAAAAACATGAAACTTGGAAATGAAATGAGACGTAAAACCTGAGTGGACGGCGAGAGAAAAGAGGAGACCCCTACCACCCCTACCTCCTCTTTCGCCCCCGCCGAGATTCGAACCTGTTTAATTTTTTATTCACACTTTTTTTTTTCAGAGCTGCTGTGCTGGTGCTGCGCGCTGCGTGACGTCATGTTGGTGATGCCCCCCGTGGCGCGGGCGGGCAGCAGCGTCACCCTGCAGTGCCTGTACAACCTGGAGGACGACAAGCTGTACTCCGTCAAGTGGTACCGCGGCAACTTCGAGTTCTACCGCGCCACGCCGCACGAGCACCCCCCCAAGCGGGCCTTCTCGTACCCCGACTTCCACGTCGACGTAAGTGCACCGCCACGGGTCACCCGCGTTCACCGGGAGTTCCAGAGGGAAATATCTGTTATCCGCGAACAGGACCGACACCGGAACGACACCCGGACGAGCGGAATTCCTGATTAGCCATGGGCCGATTCCCTATTCGCGCTTACCCGTTCAGTGAACACCGTGTGTGTGTGTGTGTGTGTGTGTGTGTGTGAGTGATTGTGTGTGTGCGCGCGCGCGTCACTGTGTGTGACGTCCTTGGTCTGCAAACTCGCGTGCTTCTGACTCTGACCATAGAGTGATAAGCACCGTCGCGGAATGTGTATGCTTTGTATTTTCTCTGTTTGGCCCAGCTTCGCGGGACCCCTGGCGGGGCCGGGGGCCATCCGTAGCACTGGTAGCACTGGAGGTACCGTTCGCCGGGAGGCACTACTTGGCTTGGAACCCGACCCGATCGGCTCGCCTCCCTCTGTTGCAGCTGTCGCAGTCGGACGAGCACAAGGTGACCCTGCGCCGCGTACCGCTGCACATGTCCGGGACGTTCGCCTGCGAGGTGTCCGGCGACGCGCCCAGCTTCTCCACCTACGTCAAGAAGGGCCAGCTGCTCGTGCTGGGTGAGTGTCAGGCAGTGGAGGTGTTGCGGTAGAGGCAGACCTGTCTGGAGGCGTCGTGTAGTTCGTGAACGTCGTCCAACACGGCTTGGGAACAGAAGTTGAAGAATAAAAACACTTGGATTTGGGGTACGGCTCCATTTGGCGCGGCGCTTGTGCATCGAGATTTCTCATAACTGCCCTCGAGAGTTTCCGTTTGGAAGTGATTTTGTTCTTTAGCTTCTGTTACCAAGTCTCATTTGAAACCCCTCCTCCTCCCCCCAGATACCGTCCGGAGGCCGCTGCTGACCGTGTCCAAGATTCTGTACCGGCCCGGGGACGAGCTGGAGGCGAACTGCACCATGCCGTCAGCGGCCAGCGCGGAGCCGCTGCCCCCGGAGCTGGGGCCGCCGCCGCCGCTGCCGCCGGACCACCCGGCGCACCGGCACCCGGGACAGCAGCTGCAGCAGCTGCAGCCGCTGCTGCCGGACCTGCCGCCGCTGCAGGCGCACCAGCTGACCGCGGAGCAGCGCCGCCACCTGCAGAAGGACACGGACTCACAGCCGCCCGTATCCTTCGGCTTCTGGGTCAACAACAAACCGGTCAGTGCCACGCCTCCCTGGAGCGCGCATCGAAATTTCTCATAAAAGTGTCCACCGAAAAGCACAGCCCTGCTTCCCCTTGCCGTTCCCGGACGCACAGGTGCCCGCGGCGATGCTGCAGCAGAGGCCGTGGAGCGCCACCCTGCGCCGCCCCCTGGCCGAGGCCGACTTCTCCGCGCAGGGCGAGCTGCGCCTCAAGTGCGTCGCCACGCTGGCGGACAAGTACCGCGAGCCCAGCCACGTCGTCACCGTGCGACGCCAGGACGACGAAGAGTACGACGACGAGGACGGCGAGGAAGAGGAGGAGGAGGAGGAGCAGGTGGGCGTGGAGGAGCCCCCCGTGGTCGTCACCGAGGCGCCCGCCGTCAATGCGCCGCTCCCGGGCGCGGCCGATCGATCCGTCGATGCTCGTGAGTACACCGATATCGATATCAGTGTCCTAAGTGGTGTGATCCCCGAGCTGCTCAAGTAATAGGGTATTCCGGAGTAGAGCTTGTCCTGAGGATGCACGTCCCCGTTCCGCGCGATTGAAGTCTGCGCTGTCTGACTCTATCATATGGTCGTGACATTTCTTCAGCGAGAGCTAAGTCTTCAAAATTTAGAGTCGGCTCGTGGCTGACGGTGCGGCACGTGCTGCGTAACTTTTCTTACCGTAGACTTCCGTATCCGCTTTTGTGATTCTTGTCGTCTTCTCGTTTCCGGTCAAGCTCCACTCCGGAATACCCTATTGTTATGTTTCTGGTTCGGCAGGCGGTGCTTCGGCCTCGGGGAGGGCCTTCATCGACCCGCTCGCCGCGGCGCTGACGGCCGTGACGGCGGTTCTGTTCCGCGAACTGAGCAATCCGAGAATAAGACTTGTTGTACCTTAGACGTGCCTGCCAAGAGAGTGTGAGTGTTTTTTTATTACTGTAAATACATACGTTTTAATTGTTTTCCATGGCGTTTCAATTCGGTTCCTCTACGCTTTAATTTTGAGCTCCAAAAGACCAAAACTACAACTACGAAACACGTGACACGTGACACTGGCCCTTGGGCAGTAGTATCAGGCCCGCACCCACCTGTTCGCACGCCCACAACAGGTGTTTGCCTCGGTCGCGGGCCTCCGGCGGGCAGCTCGGCAGCACCCGTGGGCATCAGAGGTCCTGGGTTCAAACACTGACACCCCTGTTGGCCACGGCTGCTGGGGTGAGGCCCCCAGCTCCGTCGGCAGGCGTGGCACACCCTGGGACGGGACCCTGGGCCTGAGCCCTGGATCCCGGGGACCCCGGGGACCCCGGGTGCTTACCCGGTTAATGATAGTGCCAGGCAGGTCGCCGTACGCAACGCCCAGCCGCAGCGCCGCGGCGCAGACGCAGGAGCTGGACTAATGACGCGCTGCGCTCGGGGCTGGGCTCGAGCCTCGAGGCGACGAAGCACGGGATATCGTCTCGTCACGGAATACCACGTTCACGTTCCTCCCGTACCACTACCGCCCTACCGCCCCGCAGGGCCCGTCCTTAAACCGGATCATGGCTAGTAACGAGGGTCCTGTGCTGCTCACCCTCATGCGCGGTCCTTTCCCTTCTCATTCCCCTTTCTCATCGCCGATCCTTAGTGAGGATTACAGTAAACGGCGGCCGGCTCTTCGCGGCTAGAGGCAGGACTATTCGCGGCCCCCGAGTGGAAAGGGGGGGGGGGACACCTGACCTCACGGCGCGAGTTGTGGAGGAGGGAGGGAAGGGCAGGCGGGTGAAGGGAGGGGACGGAGGACGGAGGGGGCAAGGAGGTATGTGGAGGGCAGGGCAGGCAGGGCATGGGGCAGGCCGGTGACCCGCTACCAACCTTCTCTCTCTCTCTCTCTTCTACCTGCTCGTTTCTGCTCGTTCGCCCCTCCTCCCCTCCCACCCACCGAAGCCGGTGCCGGTGCGGTCCGGCTGCCTGGCACGGCACGGCACGGTCACATTTGAGTGCTGGAGGAGCTGGAGTGGCGGAGTCTGGACTGGAGTCGCTGGAGTCCAGCCACCTCAGCGAAAGCCAAGCTAAGCCTGGCGTCGCATCACATCGCGTCGGCTACGCTATCCAGCTTCTCGTTGGAAAAGCGCGTAGGCGCGTTGAGTGCACTGACAGGGAACAGAGGCAGAGTGCGTTCGGAAGCCCGGGAAGGAGACGAAGCCAGTGGAGGAGAGGCGTAGCGTTGACCAGTGCCGGCATGCCCCAAACGTAACAGGTGATTACCGTGTAGGTTTGACAGTGTTCGCATAGCATCTCACACCCCATCATCCACCGACCCTGTGTCTTGCTATCTACATGATGGGTTCAAGAGTCGCTCCCCACTGTCCCGGAGACAAGGGCATTCCTCGCCTCCTTGAAGACTTGCAGAGACTAGCAGAAGACCATGATTCTGCTGATGTTGTGTTTCTGGTGGGAAGAGATGAAGTACCAGTGTATGCTCATAGAGTTATCCTGATGGCTCGATGCAAGAGTTTCCAGACAGCCAAGCGAGGGGAGTTATGTCGTATTCCAGGGTGTTCAGTAGCTCCAGCTGCTCCTGGAACTCCTACGCCAGTGCGACTTCCTCAGTTCCAGGGGGATACATTCAAGCTATTTATTTTGTATGTGTATACTGGAACAATTATGCTTCAGGACAGTGCAGTGTTTGAAATGCTAACTCTTGCTCAAGAACTAGGAGTTGAAGAACTCAAGAATTGTTGTGAAGATCATGTATCGTCAACACTTTCGGTCTTGAATGCTTGCACTTTTCTTGCTGCAGCCTTAGACGTACAAGATCGGTCAGCAGGTGGAAAAGGAGGAAAATCATTTGTTGACCGATGCACTTCTTACATAGGTGAAAATGCACTAGAGTGTATTAAAACAAATTCTTTTTTAAATCTTCCTAAGGAAGCATTGCTGAAGCTTATCTCATCAGATCATCTTGCACTTGAAGAGGAGGATGTGTGGAGAGCAGTTCTTAATTGGGCGAAACACCAGGCTGGCGTGACACAGCCAACAGCTCATTGGACAGAGGAGGAAAGAGGGCGAGTTTGTCAACACCTTGCTGGTGTTATTAACCATGTCAGATTACTGCTAATAGATAGCCAAGTGTTTGCTGAAGAAGTTGAACCAACAGGGGCTGTACCAATGGAGTTGTCTCTTGAAAGGTACAGATATGCTGCGTTACCAAATAAATTCAAAGAAAAGTCTGAAGACAAGCGATTACAGCCACGCATATCTATAAGACTATTTCCTGGTACTCAGATATTAATAAAGGAGAAGACTACTTTTCAGCGTACCTTAAACACATGGTATGGAAATGCTAAACAGCAATGGAGATTAGTTTTCAGAGCATCAAGTCATGGCTATTCTGCTGAATCATTTCATAGGCACTGTGATGGTGTATCTCCTACATTTGTTATTATTATGGGAACGATGGGAGATGTTTGTGGTGGTTTCAGCGATGTAGCATGGGGGAAGCCAAGTACTAAGGGTCATTACATTCCATCTGATAAAGCTTTCCTTTTCTCTTTGACAAATTCAACAGGACTTCCACCAACAAAATATGACATTCAAAAAAAGCCTTATGCCATATGTTACCATCCAGAGTGTGGCCCAATTTTCGGTGGAGGTGCTGATCTCTTAATATCTAGCAACTGTAATACAAATCTTGAAAGTTATTCAAACTTGCCTCACTCCTATGATGGTGACGGAGCATCATGTAGTGCACTTATGGGTGATTATAATTTTTCTGTTTTAGATTATGAAGTATTTACCCTTTCTACTAAATGAGTCAATGTACTGAACCAGAAATATTTAGGGAAAATACTGCAATGTACTTTTCAGAATATATAGAAGAATGCATGTGATTAAAATGAATAAATATTTAATTTTATTGATTGTAAAATTTTTTCACATACAAGGCATGTTCACTCAAGTTAATACATTTACAAACAGAGTACAGAACACAGATTTCTGCTATACCTAAAGTAAGTGTAAAAAAACAATACAAATTAAAAGAGAAAAAAAAAAAAAAAATATCACACTACTTAATATTAAAAGTATCAGAAGATAATGTTAACAAAACTATGTGATGTGATAAACATCAGATTTTACAAAGGATATCACAGGTGTTGGCCTCTGCCAAAGATTTGGGAGGCCTGCTAGACTGCACAAATACGGCTGGTGATTATTTTTTTTTCAGTTTTTGAGGCCATGTCAGGTGTCTATTGCAAAATTAGGTAAATGAGAAATCAAATTAGAACTAACTTCATAGCAAAATTCACTGCATAGCAAAAAATTATAACAGAAAAACTATACTATACCTTACATGCTGTATTAACAGTCAACAACACAAAATACTAAATCATGAGTGAAGAAGTGGAAAAATCTTCCCCCACAATGTAAGCAACTTGCAGTTGATTATTGGTCTACAAATAAAAAACAAAACAAAATTTGAAGTCAAATGTAAATTGCACAAAATTTTCTTAATCAGAAAGAACACACACCTCAATAAAACTGAAGTGCGTCTGATCTTGTATGGATTCAGGAGCAGCACCAGCTGAATCCTCAACTCCTGTGCCAGTGACTTCTATTGATCTCCCTTCTCCATTATCTGACTCAGAGGCTTGTTGTGTGCCTTTGTGGAGTTTTCTCCATATTGTTGTTTTGGGAACCTTGGAAAGTTAGGTGAAATAAAAGTCAAGAACAAAACAAAATAGGAAGGAAAATAAGTTACCTTTTTAAAATACAGCAATTAATGCTGAAGAAACAGAAGAAAGTACGCTCATCATCTTTACTGAGTCTAAAAAGTTCACTGTTCCCTTAATATAAAATTACCTGATATGTAATAGATGCCACAGCTTGAGACATCTTCCCATCCTTACATGCAGCCACTGCCTCTTTGAGTCGAGAATGTTTCATTGAATGAGATTGGGACTCCTGGTTTTTTAAATTAGACCATGGAAGTTTGCCAGCTTCTATCAGACGAGACTTCTCTCGAAACAGTGTGGTCTTAGGAATCTATGTAAAAACACTTGATTTAATATTGTTTTAAAAATGAGAGAAGGTAACTGAAAATCAAAAAGTGCTGGTACCTGGTACTGGGCAGATATTCTAGAAAGATTCTGCCCTTCTTGCAAAGCTTGTACAGCTGCTTGCCAGTGGAGAGGTCCATAGGACTTTACAGGTACTCGACCTACACCAGCTCCAGCAGCTTTTACTCTTCTCCATAATACCGTTTTGGGAATCTGGTACATTTCTGATGCTTGTTGAAGACTTGCTCCTTCTAAAATATAAGTTTGAAATGCAGTTCAACCAGTGATAAGCTAAAGTAAGACCACATGATAAACAGCTGTTGCATAACTTACTGTTAACAGCTTGGACAGCAGCATTCACATTTTCCCCAGAATGTTCTTGCCTTGTTACTGTAATAGGAATTCCTTCAGCTTTGGCCCGTACATACAATGTGGACCTTGGAATATTATGTGCATATGCAGTCTCTCTCAGGAGCTGCCCACTCTTCAAATCACTCAATGCAGCAGCAAGTTGTTCTTCGCTGGAAATAAAAGCCATGAATAAAAAATTAAAAAAGGCCATAACTACCTGTTATTTTTAACTGATGTCTACCAAAAGTTGACGAACCTATATTCTTTCCTACAACTCTCTCGACGTTTTCTTTTCTTGCGCTCCTGAGCATTAATTACCATAGGGGAGTCTGTAGTCCAATTTTCTCTTTCGTTGCTGCAATTTTCTGCAGGGGGTTCAAGGAGTGAACCAGCCTGAAGTTGTCCGTTTGCCGCATCAACTGGTTCCTCATCTTGCATCTCTCCACTTTCGTGTAGCTTTACCTAGCATGGAATTTTTTAAATATTAGTTAACTTCTGAAAGTGTCAAGTAAATGTGAAACAAAATAGCAGTTAAAAATTTCAAGGGAGTTAGCATATGAAAGATATCCCTCGTTCAAAGTTGTGGTGTTTTCATATTCAACATCACTTACAGTAGCAGTCGGTATATCTGCATTACAGTGGTAGGGTTCCACAACTACTTCATTAGCGACTACTTCTTCAAGAACAGGTACTTCCTGCCTTTCAGATTCTCCAAGTTGCATGGATGGTAGCACTTCTGCATCAGAGGAAACAAGAAGAGGTAGTTGATCGCTCACCTAGAATGTAGAGAAGAAGTTGTAGTAAATTAAATGATAAATAACATATGACATACAAGCCTTAAAAATATATTTCTCTTACTTCAGTTAAACCACGTATTTGTAAGGCAGCAGCTACTTGAAGAACTTCAGTTAATTGAGATGCATGAACATTGAGTTCACCATGATACACAAACTCAAGAATACAACGAAGTACCCTCGATTCAACTTCACTTAAAATTACAACAGGGTGATAGTCATCTAGACTTGAAAATATTTCCTAAATGTGAGAGCAACAGCATTACCAAATTGATCATAATGCAAGAAATATAAACAGAAAGAAAAAGACACAAACATGCAGACGCAAAACCAAAGAAGGGGAAAATTGGGTTTATTAATCACCTCAAAGTAGGAACTTGCAGCGCATAGAACTATTCTGTGAGCAAAGAGCTTCTCTCCGCTGGATGTACAGAGAGTGACATCAACCATTGACTGTGCTTCTAGTAACTGTACAAGAACTCCTATCACATGAGATTGATAGTTGCTCCATTTGAAACAAAAGTTATCAGGATTCATGGAATTGCTTTCTATTCCATCCATTTTCAATATGTTGAAGGCTAAATAAGGCAAACTGGGTACTTTCACATACGTCAAGTGATCTCACAAGGTCAGCATGTCTGATGAAAACGTGAACTAGGCCTCATTTTCTGAACGACAGTAAAATATAATCGCAGCGTATGGCTTGTAAGTACTTTCAATCGGCGTCTTTGAATGAAATATTTCAAAGCATCCTTATTTTATCGCAAGCATCTATTTTATTGTGAGTTTGTAGGTTTGTTTATGTTTACGGAATCGGAAACAAAAGACGAGCACCACTACGGCCCGGCTGATCCACGAACAGCCTCAGCCTCCTACGTTTCTCTGAACAATAAGTACATATTCAACATTCTTAAGAGGATTTGAGTCCTCCACGAAATATAAGCTCAGCAGTAAATTTTTGGACACTTGGAACTGCTCGAAAAGGTCTTCGGTCAGAATGATAGTCACTAAATATCAGCGGTCAAATCCGTTGATTTACATATTTCGAAAGTCTCGCTTCGGTAGTGCGCTCTGTGGTTGTGCACGGAACTACTAACTGACATAACCTCACTCCGATGAGCTTAACGAGCTTAAAATATTTATTATCGGTTGACATTAAACGACAGGAGTACCAAGTACTTTCTAACGGCTGAGGCATGTATGATAACTGAAATGTAAGTTAATTTACTTGTATTCAGTTATTTGGTCATGTCCAGGTGCGAGGTGTGCGAGGGTGAGTCTGCCCGCGCTGCCCGTCTAAGCCCGGACCGGATCCCCGGTTCTTGCCCCGCCCCTTCCGCTTCCGCCCTCCCGCAGGCGCGCGCTGCGCGCGTGTGCGGTGTGCGGGCTGTCCCGGGGCTTACTGCCATATGGGTTGCCTAAGCCGCCCGGCGCTCTAGCGCCCCCGGTTGCCCAGAGGCGCCAGAGGGTCTTCTGCCCGCCCACCCATCTGATATGGTGTGCTGCTTGTGCTGCTGGAGGGGATGAGCAGCGAGGGGTACACGTAGGTACACCCAGAGACGGCTGGGTCGCTTATCATTGGCGCCGCCGTTGGATCGGCAATCCGAAGTCTGTTGTGTATGCAGGCCTGGCGGGGACATGATGCATGTCTTCTCACCTTGTTCAGAATTTTCTTTAAAATGACGTTTCACACTGCCGATGTTTCTTACATCAAGTTTATTTAACAAGGAGGTAGATTACAAGAGAAACACAACATTTACAAAATTACATAAGTACATTTCTGCCAGCTAAATCACTTTCTCTTTGATTCGTTTTAAACTATCAGAATACATTTATACATATGAATTGGAAAGATAAATGTGAAAATTTAACAGTTTTCTTTTTAAATTTGGAAAAATAGAAAAATGTGTACAGCTGTGTACCAATTTTAAGATTTGTGTCATTCTAAAACTTCTCTATATAAATCAATACCGACTGATGTCAATGAATCAATTTTGAATTGTTAAGAATCATGCTACAACTAGAAGTATGGACACATTAAAAAATATATGTATTGTTCCCTGGTTCCAATACCTTACAGTGATCCATGTATATTTTAATGCAGGAGAAGAGTATGCCAGAGAGAGAATATTGGAATGTTTTTAAATAAAAAATATCGAATTTGCAACTATAAAAATCCTTTAGGATCATTAAAATAGAAAATCATATGTTTGTGTCAATTAAATTCAAGGCATGGATCACAAATCATTCACCCCTCCCAACATTTGGTCTCCTCTCTGTACCCACCTTGGAGTCCGATGCAAAATTAGTTTAACTCCTGAATTTTATTGTCTTTCAATGATCGGTGGTATATTTGGTACAATCCTCCGAACTTACAGCATGTAATAAAAAATACAACCCGTTCGATTTCATGGCCAGGTCCAAATTAAAGCGCGATTGATACGGGACATCAAGCTATGGTTGCCTCTTGGTAAAAAAGTGAGGATCTAATATTTACTGACGGGTCTGCGCCCCCTTGCCAAGAATTTGATTGGACCTGCCCCTAGAAGCGAAGAAGAGGGAAGATGCAATAGCTAGAGGACAATGAGGATGACAAAGATGAAATCGCATGAACATGAAAAGACATAGTTTTCTTTTTCACAGGCAACGTATCGAGTCTAATATTCTATTATGATACAATTTCGCCCCAGTCCCCAAAAGTAAAAGTACCGTAGTGATAAAAAGAAAAAAATAAAGTACGGAATTTATCCCCCACTTACATATACAACCAGTTATATTTGTGACTCTTTCGAGTGCAGTCTGTAGAGGAGGGCTTGCAGTGCGTGTGCGTGTACGCCACGCACAAGCGGCGCACCGAGACGCTGGTAAAGTTGAGGTGTAGTTTCTTGCGTAGTTGGCACTGCATTGTGAGGCGTGACAGGGCACGTCCGGGTGCACTGGGGACCACAGGGGTGCCAACTGGGTGTCTCTCGGTGCCGACAAGGGATCACTGGGTGCCATGGTGTCACAGGGGTGTCACTGGGTGCCTTGGTGTCACTGGGGTGTTACGGGGTGCCGCAGGGGTGCCTCGTGGGCAGGGTGCACCCTGCGTGCGCTGCGTGGTCTACGCTGCGCCTGTGGGGGTGGAGGTTGTCGCTGAGCGGTTCGCGTCAAGGGGCTGTATATTTACAACCACTTGTTGCGGGCGCCGCTCATCCTCCTCCCCCACATAAGGTTATATCATACTATCGTCCCCTGTAAGTTCTGCGGGTCGCCGACGGGGGAGGACGGGGCGCCGCCGGTGGCCGACGGGGACGGGGGCGAGTGGGCGTGGTGGTCCTGGTCGGGCGGCGTCACCTCCAGGCCGATGCTGCCGTTCAGGGCGATCTTGATGGGGTTGATGGGCACGCTAGGCGGGTGGCGGGGCATGGAGCCGGGGCTGTGTGCCGGCTGGAAGCCCTGGAGGCCACCGCCCACCAGGCCGCCGACGTCCGCATGGTGGTGCTGCAGGCCGATGTCCTCTAAGCTGCTCTTGCGCCGCCCGCCTGCACTCAGGCCCTGCCTCAGCGAGCTGGACCGCCTGTGGGGGCCATACACCACACATCAGAGGGAGACAGACAGAAGGCAGGCAGGCTGGCTGGCTGGCCGCGGGCGCTGCTAGGAGACATGCGTGGAAGGAGGCATTCATACAAGAGGCTTCTTCTAGAGGTCGCCTGGAAGCGCGCGGGTGTTGCAGCGGAAGGAGTGAGAGGCACACATAGGGGAGAGAGAGATAGATAGAGAGAGAGAGAGACAGCGCCTGCTGGCGTGAATGTGAGGCGTGATGTGCTACAGGGTGCTTCGTGGACTCTAAGACTGGCGTACGTGAACTGATGGCCACACTCTTCAAGTTGGTCGTGTTGGCCGGACTGAGTCTGCGTTTCCTGCCACTGCCCTTCTGGTCTCTTGCGCCACTCGAAATTTAATTTTGTCGAGTGGTATGTCTCTTCATTGGTTGTTTTTGGCGGAGGGAAGGTTTATTTGAAATGAAAAACTTTGACGTCATTCTGTATATTTTTTGTTGAACCTTATTTTAATACGACCAACAGACGCATTACAAATATTGAACAGCAATTTGATCAGAGTGGCTGTGTACCAAACAGCTGACTGTTATGTTCCGGGCGAGACACCCTTCCTCCTGGAGAAGGTTACATTAACCACGCGTGTAGGGAGAATGTACACTTTAGTGAGAAATTTTCAATCATCTTTTAGGCAACTGTGATTTAAAAAACAAAAAAGGTCAAGAATGAGAATGGGCAGCAGCTTAAAAGTCTGATTTTATGAGAGTATGTCACACTGCATAGTTTTCGTGTGCTTCTTGGCACCCTCGCTGAAATGCACACAAACACACACTCCGTGCGCCATGCTGTTTTTACAAAGCGGTTGCAGGAGGAAAGAAAAAAGTCCGTTTCTAGGGTGACGGAAGGTATCCGTATGTTCTGTTTCTCGTTTCAAAAAATATCACAGTATTTTTAAGAAGGTCGGAAGGAAAGCATCAAGTTTGTGCTTGGATGATTGCAGAGAGAGAAATATAGAGTGATGAAAGAAGGGGGCTGTACAGTGATAGAATGGTTCTCAACACCAGGTACGGCGTAATATTCTAAACTTGATGAGCTACCTCAGTCTCTTGTTTTTAGTAATAGAATACCAGCGTTTGGAACACAGCCGCAAGTTTACAAGTAGCTATAAATAGTAGAAGAATTACTCAGGTGAGATAGGTCACAACTACATTATTGTACGATCAGCATTCAACAGATGCAGGGATACAATGTTTATAGTTACAGAAAACGAGACCACTCAATAAACCGTGAACCGAAGAATAAAAATAAGTCGCGGATTTGAAGTCGTTTTCATGAGCTCCGCTTTTGTTATTTTATTTTTTAAGAAGAAAACGCCATGTTTTGGAGAGTGGCGTTTATCAAGTGGCCCCGTATTATGATCAAAGAATTCACGTGCATTTATACACACTCGCACCCACACACGCGTTCACACATACAAACACTCACACAAGCACACATTGGTCGAAGGGATTGGGTGGGGAGCGAAAGGAGGGCTGGTAGTACAGGGCCTTTGGAGTTACTTGGATCACATCTGTGTCCTCACGGCCTCTGCCATGACTCCTCCGCATCCCGCCCGGGCATGCAAGGGGAGGGGGCAAAGAGTACGTTGTAAGCGACGGTTCGCTATTTAGCAAACGGGATATGTCAAAGAGAAACGAACCGACCTTCAAAAGTCGAGTACTATCTAACAGTAATAACAATCTTGCAAGATATTTAACAATATTACTTCTTTAATTTCTTTAGGCGAGTCAAAAATATATAAATATCAGAACTATCGTATAACTGAAAATAGACCATACACTACTATGCAAACAACAACAAACACTGGGATGTGGGGGGGGGGGGATGATTATTGATAGGTAACAAAACTGTACAAGCTAGGAGCCCCGTGAAGGGTATTGGGGCGCATGCATCACAGACACTACGACAGGACAAAACCGTGCAGACTAAACAACACAGTGCCTACGACAGAGACACGTTTCCTTCCAGAGCACGACGCCCTACATTATGACGCCGTTCTCTCGCGCCTAGCAAACGATCAGGGAAAACAAAAAACAAAAAAAAACAAAAAAAAAACAAGGTGAGGTGTGGGCTTTGGACCATTTCCCCAAAGTATGAGCAGTGCGGAGAAATGCACCGCGGGAGCCTGTTCCTGTTCGCCGGCCGGACACTAAAGCTGACCTTTTTCGAGATGGCGGTGTGAGAAAAATAACTGCGCGTCCTCGGCTAAACCCACTTCGGAAACAAATCTAAAGTCGGGAGTACTTTCCCTCGAAACGACGTTGTTTGTTCGCTCTCCGAATCAAACTCAATATGCTCACACCTCCGCGCGAGAACGCCGCATTAAACCCTGAAAAATCAGACTGACCAAGACCCCGAGGACAGACGGGGGTGCCGATTCACGGGTTCATCTCATGAATCGCGATGGGCCGCGGCAGCCGTGGGAGCGGGGGCCGTTGGGGGTGGGGCCGTTGGGGTGCTGGGGTGGGGCCGCGGGTCAGAAGGACTGGCGACTACGTGCGCACCTCAGCAGGATGTCGTCGGCCACCCTCAGCGAGTTGGACCGGCCCCGGAAGTGGCCCTGCACCGTCGGACTGTCCGGAAGCGACAGCGAGTTGGCCTTGGTGGTGACGAGGGGCGGCCTCGGCGACGGGAACGGCGTGCTGGACAAGCCCAGCGACGACCCCCTCCGGGATCCTGTCGCCGAGCCGCCCGCCTGCTGAGAGCAGAAGCTGATGTTGGACTTGCGCCGCGAGTTGTGCCGCTCGAACGTCTTCTGCGCTGAGAACGGGCTGGGCCGCACCAGGTAGCTGCAACAGACGAATGGACCACCCCCTCAAGGCTCGGCCTGGGCTTGGCCAGCTCCGAGCGCCTGTGAATCGCAGGGTAGGCAGCCCGCTCGTCCTGCGTGTCCGGCGGGCTGGCCTATGCTGCGACCAGCAGGGGCTCATCGGGCAGCGCCCTCGGAGCACACACTCACATGACGTCGCCCTCCTCTAGCTTGAGGTCGCAGCTGGGGTTAATGATGACGTAGCTGATGTGGTTGCGCTTGTCCCCGACGTCATCGTAGTCCGTGTACGGCAGGTTGAGGCTCTCCATCCTGGACCGCACCAGGTTGGCGATCTCGGCGCGCTCGATCTGGTTGGTGTGGTTGTCTCGCGCTTCGTCCACCATGTTGAGCGAGAACTGCAAAAGGTACGACGTCACTTGCCACGAGCCCACTAATCTCACCGGGCTGCTTCGAGAGTTGGAAGACATCGTTTATTGATTGAAGAGAAAAACGACGGTTACATTTTTTCATTTAATTGGTTTAAAATAACTCAAGGCAAAATTTTGTACGGCTCAGTAGTTTTTTCTTGCGTTATGCACACAATTTATATTTGGTGATACAATAGTGAAAACTGGAACTGTCAAGTACAAGATAGTTAAAACAAATTGGAAAAGGATAAACGTGTCTTTGATGCAACCAACCTCAACACAAGTTGTCACCACAAACTCGATGCACAAACTCATGCTGGTGCGACAAACAACAACAACGTGCGCATTTCCAGAGCTCAAAAAGGGAGTGCAAGTGTAACATATAACACACAGCAGGCTCACTCTAACATGAGGTCTAACTCCGAAAGACGTCACCATGCGCAAGAGAGAGTGACAGAGAGTGGAGAACGAGACAAACCAGAATCATGCTCGGTGAAGAGAGAGACACAGAGAGAGAGGGAGAGAGAGAGAGAGAGAGAGAGAGAGAGAGAGAGAGAGAGAGAGAGAGAGAGAGAGAGAGAGAGAGAGAGAGAGGTGGACAGAAGAAGTCGCAATAAAGCGTCGAAGAACAGGCAGGCTATGCAAAGTACAATTTGCTTACGGATTCGAAGAAAGACAAAACCGTGCCAAGACACGTGAGAACGCACCGGATGCTACCAAGAAAAGGTGTATGTAGAAAATGAGAAAAAACTTTGGGAAAATAAACCGTGCAAAGTTGTTCGGAGTGGCGCCTTAAGACGCGCCGACCCGAACCGACCATTGTCCAAAATAGGGGTTTGGTTGGGTTAGGTCTACAACAGAAAAGGGAAAGAGGGAGTTGTGTAGATGGAAAGCTCTTCTGTCGTCTCATTTGGGCTCATTTTATCCTTCTTCGTTGATGTGATTTCAAATGAAGCACCGCCCATGGAAAAGGGCTGTGAATGACTACCTCGGCTTTCACGGACCCTGCAGGAGGCGTGTGACACTTCTAGGAAAAAAAAAAACGTTTACAGTAGCTACTGAATTAGCAAGCCCAAGAGTCTACTGCAGTCTATCCGCAGCTCCTACGCGAGTCTTACGACCGAGTCTAGAAAAATCGGACCCCTTACACACTAATGTTTTGAGGAGGCTAGACAAACGTAAAAAAAAAATATTATTTTTTTTAGAAAAATAACAGCGGTAGAATGGTCATGGCTTATTTACCACACCACTCAAAAGTGTTCGAAGAGCGTTCTACGCTGTCCTACACAAAAGTTCCCGTTACAGAAAGCTCAAGACAGTGCAATACCTCCAAACAAATATAAGTATGAAACCAAATCGCTATCGCAAACTTTTTCTGGTCCAAACCTTAACAAGACACACGCCAAGGGAGGTAGAGGTAAGCACTGTATATTAACTCAGGGTTCTTACAGCTACGGTCTGGGGGCACAGCTACGTATGTACACACCAATGGCCTGTACACTGCTTCTGCTTGCTGCCTCTAGAGCAACCAACCCAGGTACTGAATGTGTCATGCGTGAGGTGGCGTGTACAGCGAGGAAAACGATCATTTGCAATACAAACAGCGGTAGTTACGCTGTCGAGACACTCTGCGGTATTTTAAGATACGCGACTGGAATCATTTCCATAGCTCTCCGCCTGTCCCTTGTGTGACTGAGGACCTCCGAGTGGATGGCACAGAGCCACGCAGCGCGGACCGGGTTCACATTCCTCCTCGGACTCGTCCCATCTGTTCTCGTGTGGGGCTTTGCATGCGGGAGTTCCGAAGTGCCTGAGAACCGGTGCCGGCCGGCGGATTCCTCTGCGGATCGTTCCAGCGCACCACGACGCAGCCCGGAAGTCGACGACGCAGAGGTCACTGACCCAGAGAGAGGTCAGTGAACCCTGCGTCCGCGCGCTCTGGAGGCAGCAGCACATACAGCAGCAAGCAGCTGCAGCAGCAACAGCAGATAGCAACGGGACGCACGCTGTGTTCGGCCGTGAGGATGGGTTGGTAACTATCCGCCCGCGATCGCTTCTTGTCGGCTCGGCCCCAGCGGGGCCAGCGGGGCCGCCAGCTCGACGGGCTGTCCCCGGGGGAGGCCGCGGGGGACCCCTTCTGAGCGGCTGAACCCCCTCTGCAGCAGCAGCCACCGGG
Source organism: Odontothrips loti (assembly GCA_038380765.1). Classification (NCBI taxonomy): domain Eukaryota; kingdom Metazoa; phylum Arthropoda; class Insecta; order Thysanoptera; family Thripidae; genus Odontothrips; species Odontothrips loti. The sequence goes on along the minus strand of CM076248.1, from coordinate 17,272,649 downwards.
GGGTGGCGACGCGCTTCGGTGGGACTCGTGGTCGGCATCCTGGTCGGCACCGCCTCCGGTGCCGCCTCCTCCGGGCACGCTACTCACCGCAGAGCTGTGCTGGTCACACGCCACGCACATGGACGAGCGGCCCCGTTTGGGCTTGTATGTAACACCCACGCCGTCGTCCTCGTCCAGCTTGTGGAGAAGATGCAAGTGAGAGAGAGAGAGAGAGAGAGAGAGCGAGAGAGAAGGGCGTGTGGAAATAGGGACGGAGAGAGAGAGAGAGAGAGAGAGAGAGAGAGAGAGAGAGAGAGAGAGAGAGAGAGAGAGAGAGAGAGAGAGAGAGAGAGAGAGAGAGAGAGAGAGAGAGAGGAAGAGGCAGAAATTATAAGGAGGGTAGGGTATAATGACGCGCGATACAGAAGAAATAATACCAGAAGATATGGGATACAAAAAAAGTATGTCGAGGAAAGAAGAGGAAAATGGAAGGCGCAGTGAAGGGAAGGGAAGGAAAAAAGAGAAAGAGAGTACCTGTTATTAAGGCGGATGTGTTCGTTTTGCTGATCATGGTGTGTCCTGGTGTGTTTTTCGTGTTGAAAAGCAAGTGAAATCTATACGGGCTTTTCAAAAACTTTATACAACTTCTAAAGTTTCGACAGTGAGTAAATCCAAGTGAGATTACTCGTTCATGCGAGTACGAAAATAACAACAGAAAACTACTAACGGCGGTTATCGAGCTACGGCCGCCATCGATAGACCATGTCCAAGGTACAATAACAAGAAGATTACATGCCGTGAAAACGACTTGCTGTACACGAGTATCCAGAGTCCACACATTTTCCTCTGAGTTTTAAAGAGGTGATTTAGCAGTGCGATATATTTAATTTAAGTTTGTTTTTAACTCGTGTCATCTGTACGTTATTATTGATAAGGTTAATAATTTGCTCGTTTCTACTTTCACGTCTCCATCAGCACCTGTCCATGAAATGTGCAAGACGGTTACGCTTTCAAAATGCTTGTATTTAATTTTGTGTTTTTCATTTGTAGCTGCAATTTGCTTTGGCTCTGGCTGGTACTTTTCTGATGAACTTTGGCGCGAGTATACGAAGTGCTACCAGTATTTTATGAATGATCTAGGTTAAAGGTAAAGGTCAAGCGTATTTTCAGATCTGTGTCGCTACATTAAGTAACAATATACTTTACACTCTAATTGATTCATACTGCCAAGAAAATGTTACGGCATAAACCCCGCAGCGCTCTGAGAGCAAATGGACAATGCATTCCACTTGACCATTTGATTCAGAATTCGGGGCTTATGTAAAGTATTTAGAGAGGAAGAGCTATTTAGATATAATAAGGAAACTTTCAATGTACGACCTACGAAAGTGTTGTTTCGACCAATAATGACACTTACATGGGTGGTTTCTGTGAGCGTTGTCTCTTGGGTGCGGTAGATCCCGATCGGGATCTCGCAAGTCGTTGAGCAAAGCTTCTGGTAGAGCCGACCGTAAGTTCTGATCCACATGTCGTCTTTGGTAATTTTCATCTGCAAAAAGTATTCGATTCGAATAAGCGAACAATTCTCCGGAAAAGTAAATATTATTTCGATTTTGGGTTTTTCGACTCGCTGCGATCGTACCGAGGTGAGGAACCCCGAGCCGGGCGCTTGGTCAACGCCCAGGAGCAGTCTGACGAAGGTGATGACGTAGTCCTTGACGAAGGCCTGGTAGAGCAGAGTATCCAGCATGGACGCCGAGAACACGGTGCCCGCCGCGAACGGCAGCCGGAACATGTACGATATATGCGATCCCCGCTCCTTCTCGCGCTGGTTGGGAGAGGAAGGGATTAATGTAGCCCGGATGCAACTGTCACCAAAAGTGTGAGTTGTCAGCCCCAATCGCTGCAATATGTTATCAATGGTTAGAAAGCATAAGCATCGTATTAACATATCTACTAATATCTAACAATATTAATAATGCCACATGGGAAAGTTGCTGAATTGAAATGCAAGGTGAAGGCATAAGCAAAATGAGCTCGGCAAGTAGCACGACGTGTCAAATGAACATTTGACTACGACAATTTGCTCTATACGAGACAAACGAACTTTCCTGGCAATGATGCAGGTGGCTTACATTTCTCACCCTACTTCTGGCACCGTAACAACAAGCACTGCCAACGTCTACTCAGGTATATACTTTCTAATGCTTGGGCATAGCATGCAGTCATTTAGCCTCCAAGTGTACCTGCACATTATAACGCGCTCCGAATGCGATTAAAATTGTCTGAGACAAGGTTTCAGGGTGCGTAAACTAAAACATGTCATGATTTGGAATGATTTTTAACAGGATTAATCATGTAAATTCAGCAGACAATTCCAGTATAAATATATGTGCGTTTCGTCGGGAAATCTCTGAAATGAATCTAGTAAGTTGATGGAGCCGGCTTGAACTGGGTGTTTTGGTTTTGGATCAAAGCAAGCACTGCGCGGCACGAGAAGCATGTGCCGATGGAACGGAAGGTAAATCACAGTGCAAATACACAGATGAATACATGGAGGACACAGTCATTCTATAGGTGGTCTTGGTGATTCCCCATGAAAGCGGGTCCTCTGTGTGGCTTACTACTTCTAAAGTAAAGTGATTCTGTACAGTCCGCAGCAAAAGGAAGTTGGAGAGTGTATAGTTTATTTCTATTGTATTCAGCCTAAAAATTCTGACTCGTTAATATAGGCATTCAAAGAGTACATATGTTACGCGGCGAGAACGATGCCACTCACTACGGCAGAAGTGTGAGAGTTTATTAAAAAAAAAAAAGATTACGCTAAAGTACATACGTTCGATGAGGCCTCACTGTGGCTCTCGCCCGATGATCCAAAAAGTCCACTCGTCAACAATCCCCGTCGCTTTTGAGTTGCGGTGCTCCCAAAAGTCTTTGGAGGGATATGAAATTCGTGCGTAAAGTGAAAGAATGGGCAATTTCACAAACTCAACAGCAAACATAGAGAGATATATATAAAAGGTGGCCAAGGAAACGAACCCCCTCATCCCATTTTGCTGCAGACAAAGGAGATGAGCTCAGAAGTTTTGGAAAAGTCTTGTCCGTTGTGTGTGTTCACGGATGTGCCCCGACATCTTATGCAGACATCGACGTCGCCTCTCGGAATCTAATATTACTCTCAGCGAAACGGCAGCGACCCAGCGCACGGCTTGCCATGCAATGCAGTGACACTTCACATAATGAAATTGAGTTACATGTTAAACTAAAGCCGGTAACGTGAAAATGCTTGTGAACGAATGGTTGTTTTGCTTCTCGCCAATTTTTCCCACATGTTACGCAAAGCAGTGGAGCTTTGTGCATGATAACCGCTGCCATTCGCTTATTATTGCAGATTACAACGAAAATGCGCAGAAACCACGCCCAGAAAACAGAATTCTTGAGAAGTGAGCCAATGAGTCCGATTCAGAGAAACAAATATACAACGGCTCATAGAGGACAACGATTTATACGATAACGATATACCGGGGGCAAGAATTCACTTTTCTGAGTGCAACCTCTAAGGCACCATTATGGAAGCTAAAGTCTGTATATTCTACGCCACCCGGATATTCTGGATCACCCGAAGGCCTTCACACGAACACTCACACGGTCATGCACTGAGGGATGGACCTACAGACGAAGGACCAACAAACAGCAGACACCCACCTTTTCCATCTTGGAGAGGTGCAGGGCGTACTTGTCGTGCGCCCGGAACTGCATGAAGCGCATGTTCGACGATTGCGACAGTTCTGTGATGCTCTTGATGCTGGGGAAGTACTTGAACATGGTCTGCACCGCCACGATCGTGTTGCAGTCGGCCAGTGTATCTTCCTCGGCCGAGTTGGACAGCTCCTTGTTGACGACCACGACGTTGTCGGCGAGCGTGATGCCGGCGCGGAGCAGGTCGTCCGTGCTGCAAGCAGAGCGCGGGCGGGGCAGCGTCAGCGCCTGCAGAGCGTGGGGTAGGCAGCCCGGCGGACACGCGAGCTTCACGGGACGGCCTACCCACAGTATCGCAGGCGCTTGCACGTAACAACTCTACGCTATCAAATTGTTTGCTCTCACAATCTATTGCGAATCTATGCGCGAAGACAAAAAAAGAAAAAGGAAAGAACATGTGGTGCGCACCAGTCGATGGAACCGAGCATCCAGTAGACGAGCGGGAAGTAGGCGAGCGCGTCCAGGAAGACAAGGTCCGGCCTCCTCTCAAGCAGCAGGATGATGGGGTGCAGCGAGTTCTTGGAGCGGAAGTGCGCCCGCAGCGGGATGATGAAGTTGTAGATGCCGTTGGAGGCGTAGTCCGCCGCCAGGATGATGGTCCGGTTCTGCCAGTTGTACTCCCTGGCGTTCCGGTACGAGCAGTGCTCGCACACCTGCGCCAGCTGCAGGCAGCACAGCGGCTTCTTCTCCTTGAGCAGGTAGCAGAGCGTCGGTGTCACGCCGATGTAGGGGGACACCGGTGGGAAGCCCTTGACAATCCTGGAAGAGAGGCGCAGGGGTATCAGCGCAGCCTGTGGTATGGCCTACGGCCACGGCCGTACCTAAGCGAGGCGCGGCTACAGCCGTACCCGGCGCACTAGATTTGCTCACCTGAAGGTGACCGAAAAAAAACGACAAAAAAAAACAGCTCGATCGCCTACAAGCCTCTGACTATAGCTCCCGGGGCTTACGAACTCACCGAAAACCCTCAGGGGAGCCAAGTGCGGCCATTTTAAACTCAAAGTGAAATCCAATATAGTGCACCCAAATATCGTCCTGAATGTCACATGTTCCTGCCGTCACTACGTTTGCAAGACTTGACGTCGGTGTCCGGTGATTATCAGTTTAAAAAGCATTCCCCTTTCCTGAACAAGCCACATTTATTTTTACAAAACAGCGTTTGGGCAGGTAGGCAGGCAACTGGGCGAATCTACGCATTCTCATGCAAGCACAGGAAAGAGTGTGAGAGAGAGAAAGAGCGAGAGAAAAGACGAGGAAGACAAGACTTACCCGGGCACTTCAATATCCCAGGTAGATTTAGAGCAGTGGCCATCTCCCACTGTGCTAGAGCTTGAAACCAATCTGAAGGCAGACGGAGGGGAGACTAGACAGTTAGGACCAATGCAAGGGATTGTGCCATTGCTGTCGAATGGGTGCTACTGAGAGACCGCTGAGGTCCACTGAGCATTGTCCGCTCGAGTGGTATGGGGCCCCTTCTCGATGTACACCGATTTAAATTATGGCTGATTGATTTGATATGATTTTGAAAATTTTGTGGCGTATATTTGACTTTTTTCAAAAAAAAATTCTCAACTTGATTTATTTTGATTTTTTCTTATTTTTTTTTTGCCACCGTACACCGATTTTTTCAAGTGAAGTCCCCCTTGAGTACAACGACGAGACAACTTGCCGGATGGCCACTGGCTATAAATGACTATCTCCCGACTATTGTTGTCAAACTATGTTGTCAAACGTACTAGAGAATGGATAAAATAGATGACGAAACTGACTACCGGCTACTTTAAGGTGCAGGAAGGAAGATTGGAAACAATGCAGACAGAACTTAAGAAACAACGTACGAGAAGAAAATGGTTAAACAGATAGGTGTGAACTGAAAATGGAGGCAGATATGGATACGAGCAGAGATGTGTGGTGATAGAATGAATGAAAGCGAAGCAGTTTCATTCAGTGCAGACGTTCACATCAAACAGGACTCGGAGACTCGGCGGGGCCAGCAGGCCGAAACAGACTTGCCACCCGCGCCTCCCTTGCCAAAGTACGAGTGACTTTAAAATGAAAACAAAAATATGGATGCGATGCGGCGAGGATGCTGGTGAGAGGCCAAGAGTGCGCACACGGGAGCGTACTCACGCTATTTTCTCCGACGGCGACCTCCAGGGGACGTCGTCGTCCACCTCGTCCTCGCTCTCGTCGCCCTCGTCCTCCGCGTTGTCCGTGGAGATGTTGAGGGCCGAGCTGGTGAACATGTCCGGCACGGGGAGGATACTCGGCCTCCGGCTACCTGCAAGGTGGCCTCACGTCAGCATGACGATGTAGGCGGAGGACCCGGAGGACACGGAGGTGCTGGTCGGCGCCACACTCACCTCTCCGGTTGCTGAGTATCTCGGGGCTGAGCAGGTTGGGGTTCTCGCCGGGCCTGGGCACGTCCAGGTGGTTTCCCGCCGGGGCCGCCTCCGGGGCGGCGGGGGAGGGGGGCGCAGAGCGCACATCAGTCTCAATGGGTACTGAAAGCAGAACAAGGGACACAGTTTGTGACGCGCTGCCTGTTCCGGACGGCCCGGCCCAGCCCACTCCGGTCCCTGCCACCGCCGGATAGTTAGGTGGCTGGATGGATGGAGCGTCAACTTTCACTTTCACTCGGGCCTGCCGGTCTGGGGCTCCGGGCTCCGGGCTCCGGCTGACGTGAGGGTGGGACACAGTGGTACACTGTGGGACACCTGCGTCTCCGTGCGCGGTGCGGGTTAGCCAGGTGTGGCGTGTGGCCCCCAGCCGAGAACACGGGCCAGATCGTTTATGCACTCTGAAAAATGCATGCTTGATTAAGGCATGTTTTGATGCTTGTGTGATTTTCTTGAATCAATAATAACGCATTTAGGCGTTTTCCAGAATGAATCACAAGTCTTAAACAGGGATTTAAGAAAATCTCACAAGACTCAAAATACGCTTAAATCAAGCATGCATTTTTGAGAGTGTAGACTCGAGTTCCACACGACGCACACAAGTCTTTGTCTCTCGTTCTGCCTTTATGTCTCGTGGAAAAATGCCGCACAAGGGGTCCTGGTTGAGCGGATGGGCTCCCCAGGGACCCCTGTGACCGAGGGACAGGCAGACCGGGAGCCCGGCTCTACCTGCCAGTGCTGGCGCTGGCCGCTGGCCTGTCACACGCTGCGGGCTACAGGCCGGGCCAGGCCGGGCCGGGGAAAAAAGAATAGTGTTCGCAACTAATGTTTCAGTTGATTTCCAGACAAGCAGTAAATTCGGTTCTGAGAACTAAAATTTTGTTCGGGAGACTATTGGTCAGCTGCATCAACGAAAAGTAATCTGCCCACATTCACATACACACACAAACACACATTTACCGGTGCAGTCTTTTGGCTTCTCCTTGTGGCTTGGCGTCGCAGCGGGCGCGTCCGGCGCTGCCTGCTGCTGGTTGGCCACCACGAAGGCGGAGTTCTCCTCCTTGGTGATGCTCATGTAGTAGCACGTGTCCGTGGCCTTCATGATGTGCCTCGGCCCCGGGTTCAGGAGGATCGTCTCCTCGTAGAACTCGGGCAGCTCGGCGGGCCGCACCGCCACTAGCGCCACGCCGTACCTGTGTGCACACAAGCGGGTTTAGTCCCTTACAAAAAAAAAGTCACGCTGAAAATCGCGCTATGATATGCTGCGCCGTGTCGTGGACTCGTTAAAATTGAAGAGCCTTGCTCGTATACTCAGAGCTTGACTTCGGAAGCGCGGCGGGGAATCAAGTTGTGGGGCAGGCGGCGGGCGCTGGTCCCGCCAGACCCTGTTTGCCCCCGCCAGGCCCCACTCCCCGCCTCTAAACTATGCTCTCCCAACTTTTGAGTGGAACAGGATCCGGGCGGCAGCCTCAGGTCTGACTGGGCAGGGGGAGGGGGAGGCAGGGGTTAGGGCGCCGACAAGCGGAAGCAACTGCCAAAGGTGGCACCGTCTTCAAGGTTACGCTTTTGTACTTAAAAAATAATTATCGGGCTACTCACTTTCGATGCGAGTGGAAGCTGGCGTAGGTGAAGCTCTTGCCCTCGTACTCGCCGAAGAAGCGGCTGTCCTGCAGCACGATGTGGTAGATCTCGTTGCCGGAGCAGCGGCCGTACAGTCGGTGCCAGTCCTCCGGCGAGGTCTGGCCCTCCCTGCGAGCAGCACAGCGCCGAGTCAGGATCACCGCGAGCACAGGGGAGCAAAGCCACGGGGGTCATGGACACGAAGCACTCACTGTCCCCTGGACGTGTGCAGCAGCAGGGTGACGAGCGTGGACGTGCCCGGGCAGGTACAGTTGTTGGCCAGCAGGGCGTACTTGAGCTCGTCCTCGCACACCACGTGCTCGGCGAACTTGACGTGCAGCTTGTTCTCCGGCCGGAAGATCTGCACGTATTGCGGCACATTAGGCGCGAAGTCCTTGACCGCCCACGAACGCAGGATGGTGTGCTCGTCCTGGAAAGGCATCGTCAGTCAGATGTCGAGAATTGCCGCACATTCATCGGAGCACTTTTCATTTATTTATTTTTTGTACTTTTTTTTTTGTCGCTCGACACGAACACGGAACACGGTTCGTTGGCTCAGGGCCTCCGTGGAGCCCCATGGCACCAAAGTGGGTCGCGTCGTCGTCAATTATTCCGCCCCCTGATCAGGGCTTTCTCTGTCCGCCGGTCCGGTGATCACCAAAGGCGGACAGAACCTCATTGCCTTGTAACTACCCCAACCCAGATGCTTTTGTGACTCCAAAAATAAATGAACGGTGAGAGGGATCTCATTTAAAAATTTTTTTTCTCAGAAGTCGTTTATAAATTAAATGACGCACTTTGAAGCGCGGGTTAATGCTTTCGCAGACACCCCTCCCTCAGTCCTCAGTCCCCCGTCCCCGGCTCACTAACCGCGGCCGTCTTGTCGGCGTAGTTCCTGGCGGCGAGCACGAAGCACGCCTCCGCCTCGTTCATCCTGGCCCTGGCCAGGTCGCCGTCCTTGAGGCACGAGCCCTGGATGTAGATGACGCGCTGCGCCCAGATCGGCACCTGCAGGATCATCCTCATGGTCGTGTCCAGCTCCATCGGCGACAGCAGCACCACGTAGTAGTCCTAGGAGGAATCCGAAACACAAGGCAACGTGTGTGAGAATAAGGATTCAGGAGACCAGAAACTGAGGATCATTTCTGTGACATTTCTCTTCTGCTTGGACAAAGCCACCCGGTCTTCGCGACAGAACTGGCCGTGTATCTCTGATCGTTTGAAAGCGGGTCGAAATGGGTGTCATCCCCGCTGGCGTCTACCGGAGACACGGTCACGGACTCGGTGGTGTCTATGAGGGGGCTCCCGCTGCAAAAGTAAGGTGAGGCGAGGAGGAGGGGGGAGCAACTTCCATTCCTAGGCCCGCTTTCCTATTCCTGTCCTCCCCCACCTCTTTCATCGCCAGGTCACCGAACACGGCTCCTCGTTCTAGCTTCTCACGCATTTCGGATCACTCCGCCCCACGGCCCTCTCCCCACGCCCGGGAGCCCTCGGCCACGGGATGCCACTGCGTTTGCTATAATCAAACTTTGCACACGGCTGCCTCCCGGTTCCCCGGTCAGGTACCCCCGGGTACCCCCTCACCTGCAGCAGCGGGTGCGCGTAGAACTCGTTGAGGAAGTCCATGATGGTGTCGGCGTGCAGCGTGGTGGAGCACACCACCACGTGCTGCTCGCTCTGGGCGCGGTGGGACGAGTACGAGCCGCCCAGCTTCTGCCGCTCCATCCACGTGAAGGCCAGCTGCTCCAGCTGCAACGGCGACAGATGGTGAACGGACGGTCAGCGGCACTCACAAAAATAATTAGTTGTCAGAACAATTATTTTCGTTGATTTTGGGGTAAGCAGTACATATTCAGTTGCGAGAACTAAGATTTCGTTGCGGTAACTAAAAATAGGTTGCGTCAGCAAAACGTCAAATTTTTCACTTCTTGCTCCCCCAACGAAATCTTAGTTCTCCCAACCAATAATGTCGCTTGTCCCAAAATCAACGAAATACTTCGTTGTGACAACCAACTAATTTTGCTGCGTGTGCGGCACGCTACCTGTGTCGGCAGGACGATGAGCGCGACGCAGATCATGATGACCATGTAGAGCTGTGACGGCCAGATGTCGGGCACGAAGTCACCGTAGCCCACCGTGGAGAAGGTGACGACCACGTAGTACGTGGCCTGGAACAGGTTGAGGTGGCGGTGTCCGGCGCGCTGGAAGTGCTGGATGCCACAGACGCTGGCGGGCGGAAGAAAGACGCGTGAAAAACACGAGCGAGCGAGAGGAACCAATCTAGCGAATAGGAGGCTGACCTGGTGAAGACAAGGCACAGAAGTGTGGCGGAGAGGATCATGAGCTGCTGCGAGAGTGCGGACTGCGACCTCTGCATGGCGCGGTGGAGGTCGTTCTGCGGGAGGGGGCACGGGCGTGTAAGTCACGGCAGGCCACACGGCTGCATGGGGCGGCCAGGGCCCAGGGCGGATACTCACGAACATGTTCTGCAGGGACTGCTTGGCGAGCCAGCAGTTGAGGAACACGGGGATGAAGAGGTGGCGCAGCGGCGGGTACAGGAGCTGCGAGGACACGGACGTGCTCATTAGCGTCGAGAGGGAGGGGCGAAAACAGAGAGAAGAGAGGGAATGAAAACTCACGGTGAATAAGAATGGTATCGTGTTGACTATCTCGAGGATGAAGTGGAAGGACAGGAGCTGCTGCCAGATGTTTCCCTGCGGAAAGAGTCGTCGGAAAGAGTTTGGATTATTGCGATGAGTGCCAGTAGATGGGCGCTGCAGGGCTGCAGGGGCACGCTTCCAGTATCCAGCACCCGGATGCCGCCGAGACGGCGGAACGCGATCCGGGGGCGCTGGGCGGGGGCTGGCGCCGCGATTCCACTTCTGGCCAATAGGGTATTTCGGAGAGCGTCTAAACCGGAAATGAGAAAGAAGTCAAGGAGAACATCAGAGGAAATAAAACGCGATCATATTAAGGGTTACCGTAGCAGAGAGTTTTTCCGTCATGGCGGCAGCCGCGAGCCAACGTCAAAAATTTAGGGGCTTAGCTCTCGCTGGCGATATGTCTCGGCCATTTGGTAGTGGTAGGGTCAGGCAGCGCAGCTACCCTGCGCGCGGCCTGAATAGACCCCTACTCAAGCCGCGCCTGGAGGTCCTGCGCTGCCTGACCCTACCACTACCAAATGGCCGAGACATATCGCCAGCGCTAAGCCTCCAAATATGTGACGTTTGCTCGTGGCTGACGCCGTGGCGGAAGTATTCCCTGCTACGGTAACCCTTAAGATGCCCGCGTTTTGTTTCCGCTGATGTTCTTTACTTCTTCTTCTTCATTTCCAGTTTGGACCATCTCCGAAATACCCAATTTACCGCCGAAGCGACAGAATCGGTACGGGGTACAGGCGAGTGAGAAAATGAGCTGACCTTGTAGCCGAGGTAGGCGAGCAGCAGGGCCTCGGTGAGGCTGATCAGCGCCAGCACCACCTGCACCATCCACAGGTACGACGGCCTCGCCACCCACCAGATGGCGTCCCAGTTGATGATGGGGTTCTCCTGGAACATCTCCTCCGTCAGGTTCTTGGACTCGATGAACTGCGCCTTGTCCGCGGCCGTCACCGTACAGCCGTAACTGCGGACCGAGAGGGTTGTTACTGCGGGAGCTGCAGTAGCTTGGCGTACCGCACGCGGCAGCAGCTGCAGCTGCAGCGGCTCACCATGCTGCGTAGATGGGATCGCTGTCGGTGATGACTCGCCCGATGTACAGCACGCATGTTAACAACTTCAGGACCAGGTCAACTATTCGTATCCGTAAACCTGTGCAACAGAACGGGTCACGGTATAACAGAGGTTTCCAATGATACTTTTGGAAACGGAAGCTGAAGAACAAAAACTCTTCCAGACCGGAAACTCTCGAGGGCAGGTATGAGAAACTTAAATGGCGTTTTGAGTGAATTTGGAGGTTAGTTCTCATATTTGACGACGCCCTTGTGCGTCGATATTTCTCATACCTAACCTCGAGAGTTTCCGGTCTGGAAGGGTTTTCTTTCTTCAGCTTCCGCTTCTGATCCGTATTGGAAACCTCTGTTGATGACAGGTACGCAACTAACCAAGAGTAAAGCAAACCGAAAAACTACACAGTTCCCCGCCAGGTTTGGGCAATGACTTGTTGAGTGGGTTAGTGCCGCAGTGTACTGTTGGTGTTCGGAAGACAAACAAAGAGCGGGCTGGCCGCCAGCCCCGGGCGCGGTTAACAGGGCGGGATTAAAATTTAACGCCGCGTTGTGTGCGAGAGAGAGAGAGAGAGAGAGAGAGAGAGAGAGAGAGAGAGAGAGAGAGAGGGGGGGAGGGGGAGAGAAGGAGATGGTGCAGCAGCCTGCTGCTCATAGTGGCGCAGTCCTGCCTTTGTCGAACTCAACAAAAGGCCCAGGAGTGAGGAAGGATCGTCCTACGCACAACACACACGGCCTGGCTAACGGGCTGCTACTGCTGCTGCTGCTGCTGCAACAGCTGCCGACAAAGTAGCGGGCCTTTCTGTGGAGTCTGGGCATAAGGTACCGTCAACAAAGTGCATAATAGATTCGTCGCGAGCAATTAGAAGTGTAAAGCGTGCGAGAGAGAGAGAGAGAGAGAGAGAGAGAGAGAGAGAGAGAGAGAGAGAGAGAGAGAGAGAGAGAGAGAGAGAGAGAGAGAGAGAGAGAGAGAGAGAGAGAGAGAGAGAGAGAGAGAGAGAGAGAGAGAGAGAGAGAGAGAGAGAGAGAGAGAGAGAGAGAGAGAGAGAGAGAGAGAGAGAGAGAGAGAGAGAGAGAGAGAGAAGTAGAGATTGGGCAAAATTCCCTTTCGAGAGGTAGCGGAGCACGCAGCTCACGCCTTTTCCAGCTGATTAGCTGGTCATAATATTTGCGCCCCTGCTTTGGTGCCGGGGTCGGGCGGGGAGGCCGAGTCCGAGGAGAGTGGAAAAGCCAGCCGGCCGCTATTTGCCCTCGCGCGCGCTTATTTGCAGTCGGCAGCACGCCCTCGAGCAGCCGGTAAGCGGCACAGTGAGGGACCCCCCCCCCCCCCTCACGCCCCTGGGCACGTGTGGCGTGATTCCTAGTGAAACTCTATCGCAGAGTGCAGCACGGAACACTCCGCCACTGGCCGCATGCAAACACTATACTATCCAGGTCAGGTCGCCTCTCCGCCCCTGCGGCCGGCAGCCCAGCGGGGCCCCCTGCGGCCGGGACCTCTCTAGTCTCCCTCTCGACTCCGTCCCCCACCCCTCCTTATATTCCTCCCCTTTTTGCGAATTTAGCGACGCCAAAAGCCGATCCGTGCTGGTCGTCCGCTGGTGGTAGGCCGGGCATGGCCGGTCCGTAAACGGATTACACCCTCCTCTCTCGGTCCAGCGTCTCATCTCTACCGAGTCGCCTCACCCCCCCCCCCGCCCCCCCCCCCCCCCCCACTCCAGTTCGTCTCCCGAATGACGAAGATGGGGGTGAGATGCTCAGAGCTAGCGGAGCGTGTACTCACTAGATCGTTGATTCTTGATGAAATACAGCTGCAGCCGCTCCTTGAAGGTGTTTTCGTTCACGTAATACTCGACTCGCACCCTGTCAACACAGAAGGTGAAACAAGCACTGTAAAAATGGATGCAAGCACTTTTCAAAAGTTTCGTTTGCAGTTTGGCACGCTCGTATGTACGCGGAAGAACATTCTGAGAAGGCGACAGAAAAACAAATAAGGTCTTTGGAATTTTCTTTGTAGCAATCGCGCCCCTGTCTTCCTCTTGCAGAATCCCTCGGTGGAATCCATTACCAACATGCGGCCTGGACTGGTTAATGTCGGCCCGATAGGCGGGAGGGTAGGGTAGGGGAAGGGGAGGGGAAGGGGAGGTCGTGAGGGGAGGTCAGGGGGTGGCTGCAAGCTCGGCGGCGGGGCCGGGTGAGGCACCACTCCACCCCATCGTGGCAGGCGGAGACGGGGGCATCGTCTCTGATGAACAAGCTTTCCTTAGTTGCAGTAGATCTCGGCCAATAAACCAGCCAACGAACCGGGAGTCCCCCCCTCCCCCTCCCCCCTCCGGCGCCGCCCGGCGCCGCACGCGACCGAAGATGGTTCTGACGACGTGCCGGCACGACAGCGGGGGCGCACACGCGCACACGTCCGCACGCAGCCCCCTGAGCATGCGACACGCACGCACGCACACACACGCACGCACAATGCGCAGTATCGCCGCCCCGCACGGCACGCTGCGCGCACACAACAGGTCACGCGTCACAAAACGCCGCGTGAAATATACGAGCCGGCGTCCACCGGAAATAGGCCAGGCGCTCAAAGGGGCCTCGCCGACGGGGCTGTGTCTGCGATTTGCACTCACAGGATTCCAGGCTATTGCAAGCGCCATCTCATGCGACGAACGACTTTGTCCGTCCGTGAATTTTCGATGTCCGGGACTCTAGGGCCGCGCCTCCCGCCCGCCCGGCCCCCGAGTCCAGCCCTGAGTGGTTGTTTAGGCGCAGGCCATTTACTTTGCGATGGGCCGAGCGGCCGGGCGGCTTGCTGGACCCTAAACCAGCAGTAGTCATGTGTCGCCGGCGAACCTGTTGCCGCCCCCCGCGGCCCCCACCGCCCCCGCGGCCCCCGGCCCGCGTCCGGACACGACATTGACGTGCACGGCCTGGAAATAGAACGGGGTCAGCAGTGGGTGCTGGCCGGCAGCAGCGGGGCGGCGGCTGGCTCCCCTGTAGTATTTACCAGCCTCCGTACACACACACACACACACACACACACACACACACACACACACACACACACACACACACACACACACACATGCAGCCACCAGCCAGATCCTCTTTGACGGCAAGATCCCCCTCGTCGAATAATTTAAACACCGGAGTGCGCGCGGCTGGTGGCGCCGGAGCAGGGCGGAGTCCGGCCAACACGGAGGAGAAGGAGGAGGGGGAGGAGGAGGAGGAGGGCAACGACTTTATTTTTCGCTCTCTTCTTCTGTTCTCTCGTAGAAGCAGAGCCTCGCCCCCTAATTACTGGCAGCAGAAGGCTGGCAGGACGCTGCCCGGCGCTGCCCGGAGCTGCCCGGAGCTGCCCGGAGCTGCCCGCACGGCGCGGTGGTGTTCGGGGTTAACATGCCGTTGCCGCCCGACTCGCCGCCCGACACCCCCTCCCCCCCCCCCCCCCCCTTACGGGCTCCGGTCAGGCTCCGGTCGGGTTCCGGCCGGACTCCGGACTCTCGGTATGATATATACTGAGCTCGGTCTGGCCGCGGGCCTCACCCTCCCCCCGATACGGCGGCCAACATTCGTCTCAATATCGTCCGACGTGGCGCTCCGTTCTGTTCTGTTCCGTAAGTTTGCTGATGTCTTATGTGCTCCGCCTGAGTGGATCGGGCGCTGCCCGCAGAAGAGAACGAGCGCAGCAATTAGAAGAATCAGACAGAGTGAGGGCGCCCTCTACGGGCGCTACGGTGAAACTTCGAAGCAAAAAAAAAATGTTTTTTTTTGTAATTTAATTATTTTTTTTTTTTGTCTGCTGTGCGAGGGGTGTCTGAGTCTGCCGAGCGCGCGGTCTGACGCTACGGTCCGTGGAGGTGACCTCGTGTGCCTCGCAGCCCCGCAGCCCCGCAGCCCCGCAGCCCCGCAGCCCCGCAGCCCCGCAGCCCCGCAGCCCCGCAGCCCCGCAGCCCCACAGCCCCACAGCCCCGCAGCCCCGCAGCCCCGCAGCCCCGCAGCCCCACAGCCCCGCAGCCCCGCAGCCCCGCAGCCCCGCAGCCCCGCAGCCCCGCAGCCCCGCAGCCCCACAGCCCCACAGCCCCGCAGCCCCGCAGCCCCGCAGCCCCGCAGCCCCACAGCCCCGCAGCCCCGCAGCCCCGCAGCCCCACAGCCCCGCAGCCCCGCAGCCCCGCAGCCCCGCAGCCCCGCAGCCCCGCAGCCCCGCAGCCCCGCAGCCCCGCAGCCCCGCAGCCCCGCAGCCCCGCAGCCCCGCAGCCCCGCAGCCCCGCAGCCCCGCAGCCCCGCAGCCCCGCAGCCCCGCAGCCCCACAGCCCCGCAGCCCCGCAGCCCCGCAGCCCCAGCCCCAGCCCCGCAGCCCCGCAGCCCCGCAGCCCCGCAGCCCCGCAGCCCCGCAGCCCCGCAGCCCCGCAGCCCCGCAGCCCCGCAGCCCCGCAGCCCCGCAGCCCCGCACAGCCCCGCAGCCCCGCAGCCCCGCAGCCCCACAGCCCCGCAGCCCCGCAGCCCCGCAGCCCCGCAGCCCCGCAGCCCCGCAGCCCCGCAGCCCCGCAGCAGCCCCGCAGCCCCGCAGCCCCGCAGCCCCGCAGCCCCACAGCCCCGCAGCCCCGCAGCCCCGCAGCCCCGCAGCCCCGCAGCCCCGCAGCCCCGCAGCCCCGCAGCCCCACAGCCCCGCAGCCCCGCAGCCCCGCAGCCCCGCAGCCCCGCAGCCCCGCAGCCCCGCAGCCCCGCAGCCCCGCAGCCCCGCAGCCCCGCAGCCCCGCAGCCCCGCAGCCCCGCAGCCCCGCAGCCCCGCAGCCCCGCAGCCCCGCAGCCCCGCAGCCCCGCAGCCCCGCAGCCCCGCAGCCCCGCAGCCCCGCAGCCCCCCCGCAGCCCCGCAGCCCCGCAGCCCCGCAGCCCCGCAGCCCCGCAGCCCCGCAGCCCCGCAGCCCCGCAGCCCCGCAGCCCCGCAGCCCCGCAGCCCCGCAGCCCCGCAGCCCCGCAGCCCCGCAGCCCCGCAGCCCCGCAGCCCCGCAGCCCCGCAGCCCCGCAGCCCCGCAGCCCCGCAGCCCCGCAGCCCCGCAGCCCCGCAGCCCCGCAGCCCCGCAGCCCCGCAGCCCCGCCGGGCTGGGAGCCCGTGCCCGTCGGGCCAGGTGAGGGTGATGGGGACGGCGGGCTCCGTTTGTTTTGACAGAGTGTACAGCACGCGTATCACGGCTTGATCCCTCAGAGGCAGCGGCTGGGGGGGGGGGGGGGGGGGGGGGACCGCCTGCTCGCGGCAGCCCGAAGGCTGTCGCCGCAGTGTGACAACTAATCCCCACCCTCGGCTCGCTTACACCTCCGCGCGACAAAACCCCTCACAAAGCCTTTGCCAATCAAAACTGCGTTCGTTCCTCCCGTCCTCATTCTCATCGCCTTCCCTTTCATACCCGTGACGTGTTTAGCCGCTGAGCACGGCGACCACCCGCATACGTTACAGAGGGCTGTGACTGCAGGCGCCATGCTTTTGGACTCGTTCCCGGTGAATTGGGGGGGGGGGGGGGGCAAGTCCACCAGACTCAGACATCGCGCCGCGGGTGGAGATGAGCACAGCACGTCACCCCCACGCAAAAAAAATAAAAAAATAAATTAGTTGTCACAACCAAATTTTTTTCGTTGATTTTGGGACAAAACATATTTAGTTGTGAGGATTAAAATATCGTTGGGGCAACTAAAAGTCATGTCAGCGAAAACTGAAAAGATGTCCTTTTCGCTGACGCGACTTTTCACCCTTCGAACCCCCGATACAGGGCGGCACAGCCAGCCTGAAAAGGACACGATGGATCCTATACCCCGCAGAGAGCCGAGTGCGAGAGAGCGGGTCCTGCCGCCGCCAACGCCACAAACCGTGTGAACAGATACCCTTCTGCGTCTCCTTGCGGTGACGCCTCGCTGAGCTCTCTGGCCTCCGCCGTCCTCGGCCCTGTGCCAGCCTGTGCCCTGCGCGCCTCCTGGAACTACCTACGTCTCAAGGTGGGCACGTCAGGGGCTCATGCTTTTGAGCCCTACAACTCATTCCGCTCTGCCTCTCAGGAAATCTCATTGGTATATTCCGCTCTTTTGAGAGGAGTCGGCTTCGTTACAAACTCAGGGTGGGAAATATAAAGAATACGAAGCCAAAAGCAACTGTGTGTTCCCAGCACTGCAGCACACTGGGTTCCCCCGCGTTGCCCACCCCATACCCCACCCTACCCCATACCCTACCCCATGTTTCACCCCATACTCCACCCCACCCCATCGCCCCGGGCCTTGCCAAAATGTCTTGCCAACACTCTCAGCCAACGTCTGCGGCCAGGGCACGCGCGAACGTTGAATGGACTTGCATTTGGACGCGGAAAAAGGAGAGCCACAGAGGGTACACGCTTTATCCGACCTCCCTCCCTCCCTCTCTCTCTGGGAGGGGGAGATAGATAGATAGAGAGAGAGAGAGAGAGAGAGAGAGAGAGAGAGAGAGAGAGAGAGAGAGAGAGAGAGAGAGAGAGAGGTATTATAAATATCTGTTTGAGATGTCGTGGTGGACAAAATATTCCGCCTGCCGCGGTTTTCATGACCGCGAGGATTTGCATCCCATCCGCGGACCAATGAAGCCCTCGGAAACACCACTTGTGCGCGCGTTAAACCACCAGCTGAACACTGACAGTCTCACCTCGCCCCGCTCTCCCCGCGGACGCTCGACGCTCGAGTTTCTCCGTGCTCGCGGGGAAGCGTATATTGTGATGTCCTGGCAGGAAAACCTGACCGGACGGCTCTGGAGGGAGCCCCTCCCGCGGCGACCTTATTGGGTCAAGTAGCGGTGGTAACTGGGGTCTCCGGGGCCCCTGCTGGGGTCTGCGGGGCCCAGGCCCTGGCACCGGTCCTTCGATATACCGCATTAGTGCCTCGTTAAGGTCCGCACACGGCTCTGGCCAGCGCCGATCGGCTCGGGTGGCCTGGCCTAGGCCTGGCCTGGCCTGGCCTAGGGTGGGGACCGCGAAAAAAAAAAGGGTGGAGTGTGACCTTCCGGCGCCAGGCAACGGTCCCGGTGAGAGTTAGGCACGGTGGTAGTGGAAAGGGGAGAGCGCACTTTTAGCAGATGATACATTATCATCAGCTTTAAAAGAAAGAAACAATAATGTAAAGATAATGTGTCAGCGGCTTGTACTCTCATGCGGAGGGCATAGGCAGCACGCAGAAGTATTATACCACAGGGGGGCCGCGTTCCCCCGTCCGCGTCCGCGTCCGTGTCCGTGTCCGTGTCCGTGTTGCCCATCGCTCCCTCTCTTTCTTCTCTCCTTCGCTGCGCCGCGCCGCGCCGCGCCGAGTCGCGCACTCCTCTTTCTCTCCCTCTCCTCTCTCTCCTCTTATACGCACCGCGCCGCGCACTTCTCTCGGTGTCGCTCGCTCCCTCTCTGTCTATCTCTCCTATTCTATTCTTCGTTGTGGCCCACACGGCTCACACCAGCCGCAGCCTCCCCCCTCCCCCACGTCTCTCTCTTCTCTCCTTTCCTCTCCTTCGCCTGGGGTACTCAGGGCACTCGGGGATACCCCGGCTCCGATCCTTCTCCGCCTGGCCGAGCCGAGACGCGTAAACTTCCATGGCTGCCCCGGCCGCAGGGCCCACAGTGCCATAGCGTTGCAGTCACACATCAGTGGCGTGTCTTATTTTCGTCGCCCTCCGATATGCAAGCTAGGGGTCGCAACGTGAAGGAAAATAGGAATAAAACATGAAAATACAACCCCAAAGTATCATCTGCTTTCATGACGGTTCTGTATCGTCATTTTTTTTAAAAGGAAGTAAAAAAAAAAATAGAAATCCGTTTAAGATTTACACCCTTAATTCTATGTGCTGCAACAAGCAGAGTTGCCAAACCCCCCGCCTCAAATCGAAGCATCAAAATATGATTGGGCAGATAAATCAGAATTGTGGGTGTACGCTTAATCTTCGGGACGCATCGAAAAGCGCATCTGCCGAGCGCGACGGCAAACGCTGATGGAGGTGCCTTCGTGTTTGACGTGTCCGACGCGGGCCGGACATGGCCCCGGGCCGGAGACATGGCATCCCTCACATCGGAATAATATCGGTCGCGCTTTATATGAACGCGGGGCCGAGGGCCGGGATTATTGAGTCGTGTGTCGTTCCGGTTTGAGGAGTCGCTGAGCTGGTCACTGTTTACCTGGGGAGTCCCGACCCGGGATCACATCAAAGGCTGCTGCTGCGGCTTCTGCAACCGCAGCGGACAAAGCGACAGCACAACGAAAGGTCAGCCCGGACTGACCTCTCAGTTCGGTGTTTTCTCTCCCTCCCTTCCTCCCTCCTTTTTTAATTTTTTTTTTTATCTTTTACGTGGAGCCGACAGAAGAGAGTGAGATGCGTTTAAAACCTTTTACTATTCGCGTCCCGTACTCCGAGTGCAAAGTGAATTATGGCAATGAGGGGCGCGGCTGCAGGGGCGGGGCGGGTGTCGTTCACTCACTTGCGAGGGCCGCGAGCCGAGACGGCACGGGACGGATGTATCCGCGGATCGGAGGAGACAGCGGCTGGTGCTGGTTGAGGGGCCGGGGGGGGGGGGGGGCAGAGATCCCACATCTGGCGGCCCTGATGTATACACCACGTACGCTCAGAGCGCGGGACTGCGGGACTCGGCAGCAACCCGTATCCGGGCGCGTACAGAATTATCAGCAGCAGCAGCAGCAGCAGCAGCAGCAGCAGCAGCAGCGTCCGCCTGCATTATGGAGGCGCGCCTCATTCGCATCATCGGAAAGTCGGCGCGCTTCGAACTGTGACGTCACCGACGGCCACAGAGACTGCCTGCCACTGCCCCCGCGTTGGGTCCCAATCGCGCGAGAGTTCGGGACCCCAGCGGTTTGCAAGGTGAGATCGTGTTTGCCGAACGCCCCCTCTCTCCCTCCCTCCCTCCCTATCTCTCTCTCCCTCCCCCTCTCGCCCACACGTCAGGCCTCGGCCACGCCCAGCTCCGACGAGGTTGGTGTTGAGAGGTGATGATGCTCTGCCAGAGGGTCCCCCGGTAAAGAAAAAGCGTCTGTTGATCCACGCGTATTGATGCAGACGGGGTCGCCCCCCCCCTCGACACTTTGCATCACGGGATGCAGTCGGGTAACAGGGCGTCAGCCGGGACTGCCTCACCCCCCTTTGACCTCTGCGTCGTTGCCGATGACCCACTCCCTCCCTCCCTCCCCCCCTTCCCCTCGGAATAATCTCGCGTCAGTGATTTCTATTTTTAAGCCGTTCATCTCCCGGGAGGAAGCCATTAAAGTCGCATAACAAAACTACAGCGTTTGGAGTGTAGTTTCAGTAGAGAAAACAGGAGTAGCGTGAGACTTAAAATATTAGGTAGTTCCAGTATCCAGTCTATCCAGTACCTCCTGCTCTCCACAAAAAAACAAAAAACTAAAAAAAAAAAAATACAACCACTACAACAACGCTGAACTACAGTTGAAGCTCTGCACTGCAGCTGTGTGGTATCGGATCCTGCGTGCTCGGCGGCGCGAATAGAGCTGAGCTCAGTGATGCGGGCGGCTTCTCAGCCGGCTTATCTTACCTGGGAATACGGTCGTAGCTGTCCCAGCTGGTGAGGCAGTTGTAGGACGAGTACCGACTGGACGAGGCCATGGCCGGGGTGGAGGCGGGGGAGGGGCGGGGGTTGGGGTTGGGGACGGCTAGCAGGTTCATGTCACGCCGACACCACAGCCACCACCACCACCACCACCACCACCACCACCATCACCACCATCACCACCATCATACCGCCGCTACCATGTCATTTCCCGACGTGCGCGGGGCATACAGATTTTTATCCAGCCGCGATGTGTGCCCTTCGATAATGCACCTTGATGGGTCGTGCTGACGGATGCACCCTCAAAAATGAATGCTTGAACTAACGCAAAATGTACGTTAAAAGAAGATTCTTGGCGGAGTTTCTTCAACAAAAGAACATGATGCTTGTTGCAAGCACATAAAGCGTGTTCCACAGATATGAAGCTTGTTCCAAGCATAACGACGCTTGGCGCCAGTGTGACGACATGAGTCAAGCATAATATTCTTGAATCTTGCATAGTAATGCTTTGAACAAGCATATTATGCTTGGCGGAGAATTTCCGGTTTAAGCCTAAAAAATGCTTTGCATCAAGCTTATTATGCTTGATTCAAGCATCCTTTTTTGAGAGTTTGGAGTTCGATGGGACTGTTCAGTCGCAGTTATGTGTGCCGCCACCAAAGTGACTGTAGTGGAAGCGGCACGTGCGTAACCGAGTGTCGCACGGCATTCGAGGTGTATTGGAAACTTCTGTAAATGACAGACGTGATGGATCAACAGTGTGTGTGTGTGTGTGTGTGTGTGAGAGAGAGAGAGAGAGAGAGAGAGAGAGAGAGAGAGAGAGAGAGAGAGAGAGAGAGAGAGACCGAGGAGGGGACAGATGGCGAGTGGTAGGGAAGTAGGACAGTGCGCGAAAAGGCCGAGAAAAGGGTTTGCGTGTCCGTGTATTGCTAGTGGAGAGCCTGTTTTACTGTCCTGCCCCCCCCCCCCCCTTCTCCCTCCCCGCGGGGACTGCGGGGCGCCTCCCCAGTACGTCACGTTTCCGTCACCGCAACGAAGCCAATGCCTTTACTTTCGTCCGCCTTCCCTTCCTGTGCAGAAGCCGGGGCAGGCGGGAGGCGGCCGGCCGGCACCAGCTGCCATGCCGCATCAGGCGAGCATCAGCCCCCCTCCCCCCCCTCCCCTCCCCCCCCTCCCCCCAGCGCAGTGCGTGCGCTCCGGAGGGGGCCCGGACACCCGGAGGCACTCGTCCAAAACTTTTGGCATTGTTTGTTGGGTTGAGTTGGCCGCTCCCCTTCCTCTCCTGCTGGGCTATCAGATACGGCCCGGCCCTGCCCCACAGCCGCTGACAAGTAATGAGAGCGGACAACACTGGCCAGGTTAGGAGGCCTGTCTCGGCGTCATCTGATACCAAAAGCACTCCTCATGCAAGCACCCAACCTGCGTTTAGCTCCCTCCCCCTCCCTCCCCCCCCTCCTCCGCTTAATCCAGACCCTCAATTATTACCTCCACCCCGCCCACCCACACCCCGCAGCGAGCCTGCCACCGAAACGCCTGCAGTGATGAGGGTAGGCAACCCGCCGGCACTGTTGCGCTGCGGGCTAGCATACCCTCTCGTTCGCAGGGGCTCTCCCCAATCCACCACCACCACCACCACCACCACTACCCTGCCCCCCTGCCCCCACACCCGCACAAAATCCTATGCTCGATCTATATAGTGTGCCGGATTAATCGCATCGTCATCAGCGCGATGGCTCCCGGTGCCATTCAGGACTTGGACAGCCCGTCTGCCCCGGCAGACCCGCGGCGCATTGATTTCTCATACACAGCGCTGCAATACCGGGCTGCGCCGGTTTCGTGGCGTTGCGTGACTCCCGCGAGCCACACTGTGTGTGTGTGTGTGTGTGTGTGTGTGTGTGTGTGTGTGTGTGTGTGTGCACCTGATAGCGATGCACTTGCTGAGGCCGGCGTGGTGTACCCCACCAAAGCAAGGGTCAGATGTCCAGAAAATAAAATGAGTAAAGGACGGCACAAAATAGTCTCGAGAAAATTCTCGTTATTTCCGATATATGGCAGCTTCCGTGTGGCCAGAAGTAACAAATGGGTGGTGTTGGACGGAGATCCACTCGACTCGTGTGTGTCCACACTACACTACGCCCACCCCCTCCCCACCTCTGCCGTCATCAACAGATTCGAGTGCGTCCCGCGGCCATATCGTCTGCCCTTCCGGCCAGGGAACGACCCTGGTCACGACAACGACATCGGGGAGCTCTGAAGTCCCTGCGGAAGGGGAGGGGGGGGGGGAAACAGAGAGAGAGAGAGAGAGACAGACAGACAGAAAGACAGACAGACAGACAGACTGAACCTAGGGGTGGCATCTCTCCAGCACGCGACGGGGCCAGAGGGTCGGCCCCCTCTCTCCAGAGCGGGTCCTCTCTCCTCTCCAGCGGCTCGAGATGAGGACAGAGGAGAAACCCTCGCAGCTGGACGTGACGTCACCGTGGCACCAATGCCGACTCGAGGGGGAGGGGGGGGGGGGGGCTGTTGTTGACGGGGGGCACAACTCCGGGGACATGGGCCGCGGCCAGCCTCCCGCCCTGCAGGCGATGGCCGCATACCCAGCCCGTCGGCTACCTGCTCGCTCACGCCGAGCTGTCGCTGTCCGCCGGCGGACAGCCCCCCGGGGCCCTCGGGCAGGCCGTCGACGGAGGCAGCCGGCGGAGGCGGCACTCAACGCGGCACGACGACGACGGCGTGGCGGACGCGGCGGCGGCACCGGCGGCGGCACCGGCGGGGGAGGGGGAGGGGTCCAGCACGGGGCGCATGCTGCCCGCGGCCTGCCTCCAGTCGGACTGGACTGACGGGGGCGCGGCGCGGCGCGGTGCTGCCGGGGGGGCCTGGGCCGCCACGCGCCGCGGTGGGGGTAGGCGGGCTGCGGAGGCACACGCAGCGCCCCCTGCCGGCTCGGCGCCCAACTCCTTCGCGGCAGGCAGCCAGCGCCGGGTAGTTCTGTGATTCTCTCCCTCGCGGCCTGTTTATTTTATACCCTTTTGTCTCCGCGGCCACGGCTGCTGCCTCCATTAGTCCGCCCGCTCTCTAATCCCATTAGTCATCATTGCCATTATTATTTTCTGCTGCCTCTCCTTCCAGGCCCGTCCCCCTCGGCGTCGTTCCTGGCCTGCCACATCAAACTTTTCTTAGAAGACTTAAAAAAAAAGCAAAAACCCGCAGCAAATTGAAAAGGCGACCCAGTTTATTCGATTTACCGCCGTCATTTCCGGGCCGGTGGTCGCCGGAGCCGCGCATGCGCAGTGAGTGGTCTAATCACCGGACGCGCGAGATTTGATTTCACGGCGGAGCGAACACCAGCGCGGCCCTGCCCAGCCCTGCCTGCGGGCGACGAATCGAAAGTTGTGGTAATCTGGGCGACGTGCGACCACGGCAGCAGCAGCAGCAGCACTAGTCGGCTCTGCCTGTGTGTGTGTGTGTGTGTGTGTGTGTGGGCAAACGCTTCTCGCCGCACGATTTCAGTAATAGTTCATGACGCTTTTTTAATGGTCGCGGGTCGCACAGGAGACTCACGCAGGTGTAGGGGACCGATGGACGTGGTGAGTCCGCACTGGACCACTGCAGACACACGGACAGTGGCCACACGGACAGTGCTGCACAAACAGAGTGGCCGACAGCAGCGCATCGGGGAAGGGCGGGGCGGGGCGTTGCAGCGTCGTCCCGTCCCTTCGGAATGGGAAAACTTTTTCCCGCTACCGATGTCGCCGGACGTCACCCGGCCTCGGCCCTCTTCAATTATTTGCCATACCCGGCCGGGCACCACGCTCGCGCCACGCTCGCGCCACGCTCGCGCCACGCTGTCTGCTGTCATGCTGCCAACTGAACGCCCCCTTGCGCTCGGCCCGGATGCACACGTCGTCCGCTCCCCGCCTCCCTCCCGTAAAGGTCGAAACATGGCAAAGGAGTAAAACTTGCACGAGACGTTTGGCGCTGAATATGTAACTGAAAACCACAAAAATAAAATTCAGGGGAACTCTTTGCTGTAATCGGGTTGAGAGGCCGATCAATGGGTGTGTATCCAAACAACATTTGTCTTTTTCATGAGCGAGAAAAATGGAGGTTGCCCATGAGAGCCGGAAACGGAAGTTGAAGAACAAAAACTCCTCCAGAACGGCAACTCTCGAGGGCGGGTATAAGAAACTTGAAATGCCCTCTGAGAGAATTTGAAGGTTAGTTCCCATAGTTTTGCGCGGCTCGTGTGCATCGTTTCCGGTTCTGAGCCTCGCTGGAAACCTCTATTCTGAAAACTCGTATTTTCTGATTCTGGGTCATCCACGTGTGTCCCAGCCCAGCCCAGGGGCTCGCAGGTGTCCGCAGGTGTCCGCAGGTGTCCGCAGGTGCCCACAGGCCGTCCCCTCTCCCCACCCCTCCTCGGCAGCGTCTCACGTGTGTCGAGTCGGGCCGGGAGGCAGCCACGGGAGGAACGGGCGGGGATCGGATGGCGGCACTAATCAAGCCGATGGCCTCTGACGTCTCACGGTCGTGGCCGGCCGCTGGCCGTTGGCTTCTGGCCTCGCTCTGCCCCGCTCTGTTCGGCTCGGCTCGGCTCGGCTCGGCTCGGCTCGGCTCGGCTCGGCTCGGCTCGGCTCGGCTCTCCCTGGCTGCATCCCTTATAAGTCCTGATTGCCTGGGCTCGCTGGGGTCCGGCTACCTCTTTGTCATGCTTGCGGTCCCCTCCATCACGGCAGATAGGGTCGGAGTCCCCAATGTCACCGAGGCCCTCAGCTCACCGAAGAGATTCCATCGGCCGAGCGGCAGCAATAGCAGCCGAACGGTCCCGGCCCCGTCCACGCGCAATTTTATTCCTCGTGCCGCGAGGAAAGCGGCATGGAAACGAAACTCGCAGACGCACTGAGGCTGCCGCCAGAAGCCTCAAGTGTTGCACCAGCTCGAAGGGAGGGAGTGGAAGAACGCCAGAAGTGAGGCGTAAAGTTTGCGGCGCATGACGAAGGATACTGAAAAGTTGGTCCTTTGTGGGCAGGCGGGGTTCCTGTAGGGCTCCGGTGGGGCTCCAGTTGGGAAAACCCTCCGATATGTAGATAGCAGCAGTCCAACGCTGCGAAGGCACAAGTGTGCGCAAGGGAAACGATGGCGGATTCGGCATAAGGACTTCAGAAAAGGGGGGAAAAATATGAAAATGGGGACCTCGTTACAACTAATGAGTATGGAAAACCTGGCGTGCGGGCCACGCCTGCCTTGGGACGATATAGGGCGAAATTGAGGAAAGAGGTGGTGGCGGTGAAAAACGACCGTTTCGAGTAGACACCTCGCTGGCGCCGCTGGCCGTGGGCGCGAGCTGGAGGCATCCCTATCTCTGGCCGCGCCCTGAGCGGTGCGCGGTGTGAGCCTACTTCACGGGGAAAAGTGATTGTACGACATAAGTCTCGGGGAACTTGGCGCCGCGCTCTGCCAGCTCTGCCAGCTCTGCCAGCTCTGCCAGCTCTGCCAGCTCTGCCAGGTGAGCCGTCTCCCCCGCTGCCTGCGTCCGCCTGCGTCATCACAGCGGTACTTTTGCTGCGCTGCGAGGTAGGTGTAATACCTCTCTGACGCTACAAAAAAAAAGAAGGTAATAATTTGTTTCGTGCACGAGTTTCGTGATCAATAATCTGGGGGATGCCTGCACGCCGCTGCTGACCTGTGTTTGGTTTAGATTGTTAAGCGCCGGGGCTGACTGACGGACCCGGGGCAGGGGTGGACGCCCCCTCCCCCCCCCCAACCACCCCACGACCAACGCGTCAGCGGTTCGGTTCGGTGGGTCAGAGGCGTCCCGCTCAGCTGTGATGGAATAACATCCAAAGGACACCCCCACCGTCTCGCCTCTGAGTGAGCGGGCCGGGCGGGGCGGGCTCAGTGATCACAAGCGTGAGCGCCTGGATACGACGCGCGCGTGACAGTGACACGACGCCCGAGAAGAGTAAATATACCAGGTGTATCACAGTTTTGGTTTTAGGTAGTCCCGCAACGCACCATCTCCGTCTCTTTCTGTCTCATGCCTCTGACCGAGCCAGAAAGAGACGGAGATAGTGCGTTGCGGGACTGCCTAAAACCAAACCTGCCCGGGGCCAATGATACACCTGGTATATATAACTAACACCCGACGGGCACCAGCAGGCAGCGACAACAGCGCGCACCACCTCGCAAACATCTCCAGAGCGAAAAATGTCTACAGAACTTAAAAAAAAAAAACCTTCTGTGGAATTGAAGCCTTACACTGTTGGGCAAAAAGAATCTGGTCAAAGGAACTGGTTGAACAACTTGGTTCGTCGATCGATGTTCTTAAACGGTAGACGATTTATTTTTCCAGAGAGCACGTGGGAGCCCCGGCACGCGTTCCACCTGGAGTTGGATATCCAATCGATATTCTTGCGGCGTGCGCGATGCTGAATGAACAACCACCATCACTTCGCTGGGTTATTTCCTGTCTCGCATTTTGCGGTTTCGCGGTCGCAACAACGTTAGTGAAATTACTAATTGCGAATGTGGTCGGAAAGTATGCCGCGCGGTAAAGCTATTATGAAGGAAACACGTGGACAGAACCGCCGGGACCTCCCCCGTTGGGACCGGGGGAAGCAGGCGGGCTGCTGTTGTTATTATTTTGTTGTGGTGGTGGTCAGAAGAGTTGCGCGGGAACCGCGGCCCCCTCCACACACACGTACGCACACACACGAGGGGCATAACTCCCCTAATTTATCCAGCGAATACCAACGGAACGTTCCGGTCGGACACGGCGAAAAAACAGTGCAACTAACAAAGAGTTCACTCAACAAAATGTTAGTTCTCAGAACAAAAATAAAATAAAATTACTGCTTGTCTGAAAATCAGCTAAAAACTAAAATGCGACCACTAATATTTTTTCTCCGTGGCAATTCCAATGGGGAGTGGAAGTTGAAGAACAAAGAATACGTTCCGCACAGGGCACGGAGTCAGAGGAGAGGCCAGCACTCGTCCCCAAGGGGAGGGGGTGGGGGGCGGCACCTGGACGGGACCCTTCGGTCTCCCCCCCACGACGCATCCGGTGCGGGAGCGGATTGAACGCGGAATAAGAAGGTGCCAAGGACGACGCGTTCACGTCCCCTATCCGGATCATCCTCCCTTTCCTTTTGAAATTAGCTGCTCGATATTCGGCGTGGCGCCTTATGGCCGGGACTTTCCCCAGGTCTCGGGGTGTCGAAGGCGTGGAAGAGCGGAGCAGAAAGAAAAGGCCCGGCCCTCGCCAACTCAGCCAGAGGGAAGAAAAACGGGGGCCGTGTGCGTCCAGGAAAAAAAATTTGAGACTAGGACGCCTCCTCGCCGACCTGTGCTCGCTTTCGTTTGGAGAGGTTGTGATGTAAATTATTTTTCTCTGTTTATTCTCTTATGATGATGGCAGACCAAAAAACCAAAGTGCACGACGACCTGGGAAATTCTGTATCTCTCT
Source organism: Odontothrips loti (assembly GCA_038380765.1). Taxonomy (NCBI): domain Eukaryota; kingdom Metazoa; phylum Arthropoda; class Insecta; order Thysanoptera; family Thripidae; genus Odontothrips; species Odontothrips loti. Next base: position 17,244,137 of record CM076248.1, on the reverse strand, counting down.
TAAAATGCCAGCGATCACTTGAGAACTCATTTTCACATAGGCGCTAGTCCCTGCCAACAAAAATTCGATTGGCTCTTTTTTTTTGGTGTGGGGGGGGGGGGGGGGAGACTAAAGCAGACTGAGTGGCAGACAGGACAGAAGAGGAAAGAGAACCGAGAGGCGTAAGCCGAAGAAGCCATGCGGGGGGCGTACGAGGTGCGTGCGTGTGTGTGCGAGTGTGTGCGTGTCACGCATCGCCCCACTTCTGGATGATGAGATGGCCATAGCCACCGAATGGATGGGAAGGGCTCTGGGCCCCCGGTCCCAGCCTGAGGCCCCACAGCCTCACAGCCCCGGGGGGTGGCCGGGATCGGCCCCACATGGGGCTCAACGCTCAGCCGCATGTCCGAGCCAAAAATAGATACACGCGTGCAAGTGGAGAATCGAAAATAAAAAGAAAACTCTACCTTCCATGGCCGGGAGGGAAGGGGGCGAGGGAGGGAGGAGATCAGTGATTTTTTCTGACAGCAAAAAAAAAAAATACATTTATGGTACTTTGTGAGTACTGCACATTGCGTTTCGCAGTGAATGAGCTGCTAATAAAATGCGGACGCGACCACGAACGTGACTGCCAATGGCGCTGCAGGCTCCGAGAAGCGCACTGAATATGCCGAGCACTGATCCCACTGCTGTTTGTGACCGACGCGACATTATCCGAACCGCGTGTTATATATTGTGTGCGCCTTGGAAGCGAGCTAATGGGAACACAAAGGAAGCGGAGTTGGGTTGGCTGGCGGAGACCGGATTTATCTCTGGGGACAAGGCGAGCTAAACAGCCGAACGCCTTGGGCCGGAGCCTGGCCCGGAGCCTGGCCCGGAGCCTGGCCCGGAGCCACCCGGAGCCACCCGGAGCTCCGAAGCGGCCCCGGGGGAGGCCGCCGGCAGCGCGGCCGCGGCCTCCTTTATCCCACCACGCCGACGACTACAATCGTAACGCGATAAAAAACGCAAAACGCCCCGGGGACCGGAATTATGAGAAACAAACAGGAAAATCCCCCCCCCCCAAAAAAAAACAAACAGACGAAGACCGCCAAGCCACTCCAGCGCTCCAGCAGCGCTCCGCGGGCTTTATGCGCAGGACCGCGGTCTGTACGGGCTGGAGCTGGAGAAACGGCTGGAACCCTGCTTGCTCGGCAGGTAGGTGTCGACGGGGAGCAGCAGCCCGGACCCGACTTGTGGCGCTCTCTGGCGCCGGAAATGGCGCCGGAAATGGTCCCTTCCCGGACCGCGGCGTGGCCCGGGGGCCGGGGGGGGGGGGGGGGGGGCTGCTCAGGCGGGGTCGTCGGTGACCCAGCGCCGCACATCGGCCCTGCCCGCCCACATCACGGTTGGTACGACAAGGAGGGCACCGACAGAAATAGACCTCTCGTCACGCTTTCATCCTTTTGGCTGCGATGAAAATAGGGGGGGGGGGGAGAAGAAGAAGAAGAAGAAGAAGAAGAAGAAGAAGAAGAAGAAGAAGAAGAAGAAGAAGAAGAAGAAGAAGAAGAAGAAAAAGAGAATGAGGACAGGGGTAATTTTTCACGCCCTCACATCGTCCTTTTCGCGACGACCAGGAAAGGAAATTAGGGCACAGAGATTAGGTACATTATTCAGGTTGAACGCGCACATCCGTACGGTTTGCAGAAGCGACGCGGTCGAGGGAGGGGGGAGTAGGAGGGGGAGAGCCTTCTGCCGAGAAGTGGAAAATGGATTCAACCTTTCTCGAACGTAGATTTTGGGGGACGGCCGTGCGTGAATCAGAAGAGCCTGTCCGTCTCACGCAAACAAAGTGGAAGAAAGGTGAGTTTAATCATTTCACTCTCTCTCTCTCTCTCTCTCTCTCTCTCTCTCTCTCTCTCTCTCTCTCTCTCTCTCTCTCTCCCTCTCTGCTCTGGGGGTTGGAAACGACGATTCATCACTGTCACGACGCCCCGCAGGACGCACCGTGTCCTGCTAGGTTTTTCAGGAAGAACTCCCAACAGGACGAAAAGCTCTCTCTCTCTCTCTCTCTCTCTCTCTCTCTCTCTCTCTCTCTCTCTCTCTCTCTCTCTCTCTCTCTCTTTCTCAGGACGGTCCCGCAAGATTTCGTTCCCTCTCTCTCTCACTCACCCTTACCTTTCCCACTAGCACGCGTCTCTCTCCCGCTCATGCGCGCAGCGGCGCCGCGTTCCGCGCTCAGACGCAGTCAACCTCCTGTCCGTCCTGGGGACCTGTTGATCCGGCTGCCCCCGAGTCTGGCTGCACAGTCGGGGCCAGTCCACGATGCGGGCCGGATCCCGCCCCACCGTCCTCACTGCCTTATAAGCCGGCGCGCTATACGGGCTCGGCCTGCCTCTGTTTGTAATTGGAAAGGGCTCTGCCGTTGGCGAGCTGTACGAGTCTGTGTGAGCCGGCCAGCCCGGCCCGCACTGTTCGGAGAGGACACGGCCACCCTGCCCTTGAAGGCCGCCCGGCGCCGCCCGCTCCCCGCCCGCCAACGCCACTCCGGAGGAAATACGATGTGGGGAATCATTACTATTTTAGAGGCCCGGCCGGGGCGGCCAGGGCGGCCATTCGCTGGAAAAACGCGCTTCGGCGGAAAATGCGGTCGAAGAGGCATCCAGTCCGGGCTGGGGGCGCCGGCGAAGGGGAGCGAGAGAGAGTCGTTAATGCGGTCTTGCCTGGCGTTACTTTACTGTTGGAGGTTCTCATGTTAACTCCGACTAGCCTACCGACAAAACCCACAACGGCTGAGTGTAGCACAGACGGGGGAATCAAGGCTACGTTTAACTGATAGGACTCGATTTTGGGTTAAGGAAACCACCAAGCACTCACTTCCAATGTTGCTCGTCCGAGGCCGGAGACACGTCTGCCTGCGTGTGGCTAGGCTCGTCGCGGCGAGGGCTCGGCCGCTCGCCGCTAGTGCTAGCTCAGCATATATCGCCAGTTCGTCTTTTCGAGCCCGCGCTGGTTTGAATGCCAGCGCCACCCTGACATCCTCCCCCTCCGGGAGAAGAACGTCCCGTTCTTACGCTCAAACTAAGGGCCGAAAAATCGAAATGACGATTTGAATTTACACTAAGGGCAGATAACAATTTAGATGACTCTACGATAAATCATTTAATATTCACGCAAAATTTTGATTTTTCTCTGTACTTGTTGGCTTCCGTTTATTGATAAGAAAACTTTCTCTTTTCTTTTCTTTTCAAAACGTCCTTATGATCTAGATTCTTACAACTATTTTCCTACTCTAAATTTCCCTCGGAACCCTGCACTAATTTTACATTTTTAAATTACGCAACAAAGAACTCGAAAATCAATCTCAATCCGAAACCAATACTGTCCAAAATTATCATTGAGTTCTTCTTTCTTCTTTCTTGAAGTGCAGTGCTCGCCTCCTCGGGGTCGGGAGAGGAAATGTCCGCATTTCCAGCGCACACCACCGTGCAGGTCCGCCGTGGTTCCGCCGCCCCGCACTTTTCTCGGGCCGCCACCTCCACACGAGCGGTCGCCTCGAGGTTCAGACATGACCTGTCGTTAGCGCCCCGGTCAACCATTGCGGTTGTCAGTGCATGATTTGCCCGGTTCGTGCTTCCGTGACGGATCCCTGGTCGTACGGGTGAAATCACCGGAGAACGACGAAGTTGCGCGTGGAGCAAATGCCAGTCTCCTTGCGGACTCGGCAATGCTCACGCGGAACTCAAACCAAGGAGTCCAGGTCACCGAGTTCAGGCTCAGCTGATGAAGATGCTGACGCCGATTGCTCGCGGCGACGGCGGCCTGGTGACTGGCAATGGCACGGCGCGCGGTGTTGTGAGCGCTCCGGCCTGGCCGTCGGGCTGCTGCGCAGGGTGACAAGCAGCACGCAGTGCGAGTCCAGCGTGACCCGAAGATGATTTAGTCAGTGACTTTAGTGGGTGACTGGGTGACTGCAAGGTCCTGCAGGAGTCATGGCGAAGAGAACGAAGACAGATCCGAGGCGGGCTGTTTGACAGCTGCCGGCTCGGGTCAGTGCGCGCGCTGGGGCTCAGTTGACGGAGGCCCAGCGGGAGAGCGGTCAGATGCTGACCATGCAGATGTTGACTCGCGATGGCCGCGCGTGACGGCCAGCTGCTAGTCGTGCGAGTTGATGAGCACGACGGTAGGTGGCAGCACCTCACGGGGAACGCGCCTCGAGCGCTGCATCCCGCAAAGCGTACGCGCACGGCGGGTTAGGCCGTGCCTCGAGACGTCGAACGAAACGCGCGCGGTTTTCCTTGGTGGTCGGGAGGAAAGGAAGGGAAAAGGGAAATGTCGCCGTACTACCCAAACTAACTACGAACTACCTGCCTACGCCCAAAAGCACTTAAAGTTACTTACACAAAAAACTTACTCTAATTTATTCTAAACTTACACTAGCTTAAAGATAGCAAAATTACACTAACTTACACTAGCTTAAAGATAGCAAAATTACACTAACTTACACTAGTGATTACTTTCTAGCCGATTTATCCGACACCTAGATGGAAATTTACGGTACAGACAAAGCAGAAGCTTCTCCAGATTGCAAGTTGGATCGTACAGCCATGAGCATGAGCCCTAAACCATTTTTACCCGGTTTGCGCAAATGATAATCACAGACACATGAACCATACAAAGTATCACATTCTTCATTTTCATAGACAATAAATTTATTTCCTGTCTTTTCTAGTTTGTCCGCCAAAACGGGATTGGAAGCAAATTTAGTAGCAACACAAAGTTTCATATGACTCTCTCTTATATCCGTCCAATCTTTCCTAATTTTAATTTTCTCTGCTCGCTTCCTGGCAATTTTCCAATTCTCTGCCCGTCTAATCCAGTCAAAGTCCTCTGAATAAGCTGCTTTTTCTGCCTGATACGCATGTTCAACAGATGAAAACCAGTGACCACGAACAAGAATTTGACTCGGAAAGTAGTTTGAGAGAAAAGCATACTCGCCTCGAAAATCTGTAATTAATTTACAATCAGTTGAGGGAGTGAAGTGATACATCGAAATTTGAATACCTGAATTATGAAACACTTTATGTAGAATCTGCAGTACTAGGGTTAGTTCCAAGGAGTCAAGACCACAAGCAATTTTGGGAATAGACAAAAATTTCTCAGCATTTGCCTGCATTTCCTCTTTTAAAACGTTCAAGGACTTTTCCAAACTTGCATAGTTTGGTTTCTCAAAATGTAATTCTTTTGTAACCAGGTTGTAGAAAGTTCTACCTTGAGATTTTACACGGATTGCATTGCCTACCGTACACTGTTCTGTACAAATGAGGTATTTAATCCTGAAATATTCATTTATAGTCTTGGCAATGCCAGCACTCATTTTTCTGTTTGCTGAAATACAGTGAGCGATTACATGGTCTAAAGGGGCATTTAGTACATTGCCATTAACATGATTAATAATTTGGTCATTTTGAGAATGAATAACTTGAAGTTGCAATTCAGTTGGTCTATCACAATAGGGCCTGATATTTATTACATGGAACTCTTTCACAACTTCACTGACTTTCCCATTTTCATCTGTATCTTTGATAAGAACAAAATAAAATCGATCAGATTTTTTTCCAATTATCTTGTAGGGTCCAAGCCAATTAATTCTTTTCTTTGGCCAAGATATGTCATCAGACTCATTTTTCACTCGAACCATTTGTCCAATAGTGTAGTGTACTTCTTGTCTGTCTTTGTCATAGGCCTGCTTATGCTGAACTTGTGCTTTCTGTATCCTTGATTTTAAATCTGTGAGCAATTTGGAATGTCTTTGGAGCTTGTTCTCCAGACTCTCATCACTATTTGGCAAAAGTTGCAAAATACCAGGAGTTGTAGGGTTGTACCCATGAACAGCAAAAAATGGGCTGCACTTAATAGTGTCATGGTAATTTACATTATACAGAAAAGTAGCAAATTCCAAATATGAGTCCCAGTCATCTTCAAACTGTAAAAGAAATTGAGATAGCATTTCTTTAAGTGACTTCACAGTCCTCTCACACTGACCATTGCAATGGGGAACTCGCCTAAAAGCGTTATGGAAAATGTCCCATTTATTAAGCATTTCTTGAAATGAAAATGAGGTGAAATAGGAAGCGCTATCCGTTGTATATGAATCACATAATCCAAAATTCAGCGTATAGGACTCTAAACATTCTATGGCAGTTTTTGTATCAGCAGTTTTGACAGCTCTAGTCCATGCAAATTTTGTGTAATAATCAACAATTATACAAAAGTGTTCATTTTTCCTTTTGCTGGCCTTTAATTTTCCCACGAAATCACATGAAATTTGTGAAAACATCTTGTCTGGCGGCGTTGGTGCCAATAAGCCTGGTTTCTGGCGAGGATTACTTTCTGTCATCTGACAGTATTTGCAGCTCTTCACATAATCTGCTGCATCTCTCTGTAAGGTTCGCCACCAAAATGAAACTAAAATATTTTGGACTAAATGCTTCGTTTTTCTGTGTCCTCTACTGTCATGATATTCTGCCAAAATGTATTTTCTGCACGAACGAGGAACCACAAGAAGAGATTTAGAATCGTAATCCCAAAAAAGTAAACCATCTTTTAGTTGATAATTACTGTCTTTTGCTGACAAGTTTCCTGCCTGTACTTGTTCAACGATTGCTGCTAATTCAGGGTCAGATTTCTGTAAGTCTTTTACTATTGCTGATTTGTTCAAAACGAAACTCATAAGTTCTGAGTCGTTCCTGTTCTTGTTTTTGTCATCTAACAGTTGTGCCTCTTTTTCAGCTGCCTGGTCTTTAGCCAACTGTCCTCGGGTAGTAACTGCATGCAAGAGGTTATTTTGTCCTTGAAGCCTATCCGGGAATACCTGTTCGACCATTTCGTCAACAGTATAGTCTGCTTCGTCTACTGGACATCTTGATAAACTGTCAGCATCAACGTTAGTTTTGCCTGGACGATAACGGATTGTGAAGCGAAATTGGGATAAATACAAAATGTGCTTTGCAAGTACACCCTCTGGCTTGGGTGTCTTTAACAGTGACTGTAAGGATTGGTGGTCTGTCAACACTTCTGTCTGGACATTGCGATTCTGAACATAGCATCGAAAATTTACAAATGCAAACACCAGAGCAGAACATTCAAGGTAATAAATTGGTAATTTAGTTTCTGAAGCTTTCAGTTTCCTACTGACAAATCCAACTGGATGAAACCTTTTTGTCTCTCTGTCTTGCTGATAGTAAGCCACACCTAATCCTTTGTAGGATGCGTCAACCGTGAAACGATTGTTCGCTTTAGGATCAAAAAGTCTCAAAGAAGGAGGATTAGAAAGTGAAGATTTTAGTAAATGAAAAGCATTCTTTTGCTCGTCTTCCCATTGAAATTCCGCATCATTTTTCAAAAGTTTCAGTAAGGGATAAGCTTTTTGAGAAAAGTTTTGAATGAATTTCCTGTTGTATCCAAATATTCCGAGCGTACTTCTCAGCTCATCTTTATTTTTGGGAGGAACCATTTCTGTTATGGCGTTAATTCTCTTTTTAGGGATGGACACCTCTTTTCCATCAACATCAAATCCCAAAAACGTTACTTTTCTTTGAAAAAATGTACTCTTTTTGATGTTCAACTGAATTTTGTGCTCTCTAAGTAACACAAAATATTCTCTCAGGGTTTCCAAATGTTTATCAAAGGATTCTGTTCCTATGTGGGTATCATCAAAATAATTTACAATTTTCCCTTCTTTTTTCATTTTCATTAGGAGATGATCCATGGCTAAAGCATACAATGCTGGCGCAATACTCAAACCCTGTGGTAAGGATTTCCAACGAAACCTGGAACCTGACGGCGAATCAAATGCAGTAACATCCCTGCAATCCGGATGTATTGCCAATTGAGTATATCCTGAGCAATTATCAGTAACAGAATGCCAAAATTTGCCTTGAAAACTGTCAATTAAGTCTTGTTGGTCTGGAATTGGGTATTTTATATCAGTCAGCACTTTGTTCAATTTTCTATAATCTTGTACAAGCCGATAGGATGGATTTGCTGGCGTGTGTGACTGCTTAGGAACCACTAAAATAGGTGTGCAGTACACAGAAGTACAGTACTCAATTAAGTCTGAATCCAAAAGTTTCTTAATGTACTCTTCAGCAAATTTCTTCTCATCTACGCTCATTCTGTAATTTCTCTGGTTAACCACTTTGTTTTGATCATAGCCAAATCGAATTGGAGGGTAATTGCAACTTGTTAGTTCTGACACATCAGAAACAAAGACATCTTCAAATTCTGAAAGTAATTTTTTAGCTTTTGCTTGTTGTTCCGGAGAAAGAGAAGGGTTAATATTAAATTTCAGATCCTTCTTGGATTTTTCAGATTGCAAATTGTTGACATTTGATTTAGGATAAAACACATCCTCATGGTCTTCATCAACAGCTAGATTTAAACTAGGCGTTAGAAGCACTGGTTGCGTTCCTGTATTTGTCACCTGAACAAATTTTCTTCCATTTGGAGTAAAAAGGAAATCGGACACCATAAGTTTATAATGTCTGAACAAATGGGGATTTCCAATAAAAACTGTATCCTTCTCAATTTTTCCTGGATTGATTTGTACTTTTACCCACTTAATTTTCTTGGCTGGGACAGTAATTGTCGATGCAGACCGAACAAATAATGCACCATCATGCAGGTTTTCAACTTCCATATTTTGAAAAACATTATTTTCTGCAGTCAAAGCATTAATTGGTACTTTGTAAAACATGCCAAACTGTACAGATTTCTTCCTCACACGGTCTTTGAAAGTGACTGTCATTCTCTCATAGTCAATTTGGGCTCGAGATTTTAGCAAAAAGGGATTGCCCAAAATCACACTGGAAGAAAGGCCTTTTACAACATAAAATTTTGTTGAAAATTGAAGACCAGCTATTTCAAACACTCCTTTCCACGTTCCAAACATTTTTAATGGATTGCCATTCGCTGCTTGCAGTTGCTTTCCAGTTTTTGCAACAACTGCTGTTGGAAAAATTCTACGTAAAGTATTATTATGAATGCAATTCACAGCAGCTCCAGTGTCCAATAAAACATTTTCCTCGAAACTACCAAATTTAGCAGTAACTTGGGACATTAATTGTACTCTGTCATCATCATCATCTTCTTCTGTGCCAAATCTAGGCGAAGACAGTGCTGAAAGTTTTGACTGAATTTCAGAATAATCTGGGGAACTGTCATCGAGAATACGAATCTTTTTCTGAGGTACATTAAATTTCCTTGATGCATGTTCGTTGCCTGAATTTTGAGGTTTGCTTTTGCCTTGAGAACTGGATTTGACTATTTTCTTTGCCTTTAAGCTGGAGTTAGCCTGTGGTGACAGCTCGCGCCTATTCGCAGTCGAGCCACCGCCTTGGCTGCGCCGGTTCGCGTTCCGACACACTTGCTGTGCGCGCGAAACTGAACACGCCTCGGGCTGGTGGTCACCCTGCCTAGCGGCAACGCGCGAAAATCCAAACGCGCTCTGAGAGCTGTGCTCCACTGTGGTCATGCACTGGCTGGGGAATCTTGGAATTTTTGGGCAACTCATACACTCGCTACGTGACGGATTATTGCTATCCTCTAGATAATCACAGGTGGTCATGTCGTTGTCACATAACTGTACCACAATCTTTTTCCCTGGTTTTCCCATTCCAATTCGAGTTATACCAGCACTCTGAATAATCTCCAATGGACAGTCAAATAATTCTGACACAGCTATTGCATCACAAAAATCACCAATTTTGGTTTTGCTAACAGCATATTTACTGTATGCAGTCCTTGTAGAAAATGTCTGGCCTCCAGAATTTACAGCAATTTTGCAAAATCTTTCCCAATTCTTGATCACAAACTTTCTGATCAGTGCTTTCACGTCTTCAAAATTACCTTGCCTGCCAAAAATTGCATAGCTGATGCACCGAAAAAACGCATTGACATCGTGAACCATTGGGATGACTTCGTAACACGGTCTCTTATCTGTCTCGCGGTCTCGCGATTTACTCCTATGTCGGTCATCCGTATCACTGTCACTACTACTAGATCGATTCACTCCGTGACTGCTACTCTCACTACAACTACTACTCTCACTACTGCTCTCACTGCTGCTAGATGAGCTCTTACGTCCTCTATCTCTCGCACCGGACCTTCGGTCGCGGCCGTAAGAAGAGTCACAAAACCGAACACGACGCGTTGGCCTTGAGTTCATCATGTCGGCACAAACATTTTTTAACACTTCCAAATTTTTTGCAACTTCTCTTAACTGTTCCTGTTTAGTCGTAAATGCCAAATACTCTCTCCTCATGCATTGCACTACATCATTCCAACGAAAAAAATAATCACTACATTGACTGTCTGCTATTCTGAACCATTCCTCAGCTTCAGTCCCTCTCACTGAATGCTGCATATGCACTAGTCTTTCTTCCTTTGGACATTCCAGAAACTCTGCACATCTAGTGAACTCACTTACAAACGTTTCAAAATTTTTACAGTCTTTGTACAACGGAAACGTAACAGCAACTGCTGGGGCCATGCGCACAACGAGTGGTTCATCCTTAGGCTGCCAAAGCCTCACCTCCATCTTAGAAAATGAATTTAATACACGTGACTGTGTAGGCCTCTACTGCAACTGAATCTGCTGACGCTTGACCATCACTGCGGCGCGCAACTCAGCGCTTTCACGGCAGTGGACGGCACCGGACTAGCCACACGGCACTCAGCAGAGAAAAAAAATCACAAAATAATTCCTAACCTTAACGCTAAATGAACCTATTCTACTCTACAAGCTAACAAAACATGAAAAAATGAAAATCAAGAAGAAAAACATGAAACAAAGCGAGAAACAAAAATACACAAAAAATCAAAATTCACTCACACAAAACACTCAGACACAAACACACAGGGCTCTTAAATCACTTCACAACTGTAACACTTTGGTACCTGCGATATTTCGCGCGATTTGGTGCTCCTAAAGGTACAAACTGAAATTGACTTAAGAACTATTTTTTTTTTCCGGCAACGGACTACATGTGCTGTACATGCAAAGAACTAAGTATCAGAGTGATTAGCTCCCACTTAATCCTAAACCCACTATTGGCGACGCCTTAAAAGGAAGTGGGGAGACGGTCGGGAAGGGTACTTCTTTAACGAGCCGTTCGACTCAGTTAAAGCCGTCGCAACCTCCACCAAGTCGTTAATGCGGTCTTGCCTGGCGTTACTTTACTGTTGGAGGTTCTCATGTTAACTCCGACTAGCCTACCGACAAAACCCACAACGGCTGAGTGTAGCACAGACGGGGGATCAAGGCTACGTTTAACTGATAGGACTCGATTTTGGGTTAAGGAAACCACCAAGCACTCACTTCCAATGTTGCTCGTCCGAGGCCGGAGACACGTCTGCCTGCGTGTGGCTAGGCTCGTCGCGGCGAGGGCTCGGCCGCTCGCCGCTAGTGCTAGCTCAGCATATATCGCCAGTTCGTCTTTTCGAGCCCGCGCTGGTTTGAATGCCAGCGCCACCCTGACAGAGAGGTAGAAAGAGAGAGAGAGAGGGAGAGAGAGAAAGAGCTCATCCCAGGGCCTCGGCTCCTGACCGCGGCCGTGTCCCTCCTGGGGGCCAGAGGCAGGCCCAGAGATGGATCGCGAATCGTGCAAGTGAATTATTGCCCGGGGACAGGAGGGGAAAGTTGCTTAAGCGGATTAAATGTTCATTACCCGAAACGCACGGGTTAGTGCGGTGGTCGGTCACCGGGGTCGTGGTCGGGGGACATGAGGTGGGCGAGGGTAGTTCAGCGCACTCACCAGCAGAGGGCGGCACGGCCACCGCCGCTGCCAACCCCGTCAGAGCCCCCTCAGCGAGTCATGCATGCCGCTCACACATGTGAACCTCACCTGAAATAGAGCAGAGCACCGAGTTAGCCAAGGCGCGGCTCAACCGATTAATGCTGCCCGTAAACATAAATATAGGAGCAACCATTTTCCCCCCGTAGTGCTGGGATGGTTACCTCTCACCTTTTTTTTTTTTTTTTTTTTTTTTGAATGTCAATCTGTGATTCGGAGCGAGCAGGCTACTTTACAAACCTGTGCCACCACGGCCGGTCCCGCTAGCATGAAGAGGCATACCTGGGTATCTGGAGGGCCACCTCGTCCAGCGAGTCGGAGGGCGTGAGTGGCGTGCGCTCGAACAGGCGGCTGGGGGCCAGCGTCAGGTTGTTGGGGAAGCGCATGGTAGGGCAGCCGAGGGTGCCGCCGAGGGAGCGCCGCTGTCGGGTCTCCCGCTGCCGACGCTTCTTGTTCTCCTCCTCGCGCCGGAGGTTGTGCAGCCGGAAGAAGAACATGGACATGCTGGGGGCCGGGCCCAGCGCCACCGTGAGTAAGCGGGTTAACCGGAGGGGGACCAAACCCGGAGGGAACCCGGAGGGAACCCGGAGGGAACCTGGCAGTGTTGTCTGTGTTCAGTGCGAATAAGCGGGGCGAGCTGTAACAAAGCGGCTTGGAAGCGCTGTGGACCAGTAAGCCATATGTAAAGCCAGGCGCAGGCAGACAGCTGTTCTGGTGGAGTGCGGACAAGCCGTGCAGATAGCAATCCCGCTACAGTGTTCCCGCCTTCTATGGAACATGACGTCGTCATGAATATGTCGCTTGAGCCGGGGAGCGACACTCGGTCAAGAGGCTCTGCTGACGAAAACTGCTTAATCGCTGGTTATCCCCGCGCGTGGGAGGGTGAGGCGAAATAACGAGGCTCTCCCCCAGAAAACCCCCATCCCAGCAAACCCATCGAGGCACACGAGGACCGGGGCCGGGGGTGCCGAAGGGGTTCGAAGGGCCGCTTGTAGAGCACGTCGTTGAGGGTCTTTCACGACAACGGGAAACGGACGAGCTGAGGATGTGGGGAGGGCGAAGCGGCGCCGTCTGGATGGGTCGCCGGTCACTCCCCGGGCCGGAACACAGCCGGACCTCCAGCAGAGTGCGGCAAAGACCACCTGCTGCGGGAATTTCACCTTGCCATGTTTCAAAACACCCCCGGGGTGGGAGACGCGAGCCAAGCAAAAAAAAAAAAAAGAGGACAGGCAAGAAAATTATTAACAAAGGCAACTGAAAAGAAATTGTGAAGAAGCAAACGAATTAATCAACGCGAAGAATAGAAACAAAAGGAAAACGCAGTATAATGAGGACAAAAAATAAAAAGTACGAAAGGAAAGAAACCATAGAAGGTAACAAGTGAAGGAAGGCACGGAGTTTTTGTTGTTGCCAACGAGGATCAGTGCTACAGAGATCCGAGGCTGTGACATAAAGGGACGAGGAGTGGTAGCGGCCCTCGACACACATCGATCGGCAGCCTCTGAATGCACACAGCAAGCACAGCCCGGCACCGCTCCGCTCCGCCACAGCCCACAGCCCCCTCCACCGCAGAGGACAGCCCCGGTCAGCCCATCCCGTCATGCCTGTGTGTGCTATAGCGTATACGCCATGGCACGGCATCGGCTCGACCGCGACAGATGAGGAACGGAGTTGTCCAGCACGGCTGCCCGCCTGTTAACACGCGGCTCCCGGACGCCGTGTGTTTGTGTGTGTGCGTGTGTGTGCGTGTGTGTGCCCCAGGTATAATGAGTTTTCGTTATCGCACCATCAAGCGATCGGGTGCAAGATCGACAACTTCACGTTTCGGTGTACAATAATGAATATTCACTTTTGTTTTTTGTTTTCTGAACGTGAGGCTAATCGCGGCTCAGTGAACCAGTACAGTACCCCCAGCCCTGCAATCTAAATTTTAACCTTTCTCGCCGTTTCATCGAGCTCTGGAAGACCTGTAACCCTTCTTAAAAATCCCTTCGAGGGGAGAATTCCACAATTATTTTTAAACCGTGCCTCGGCGGCGCCTGCGGAGACAGTGTCTCGCTGGCAATCATTTAAACCGTGCTGACCCCCCCGCCCCCCTGACCATTAATTGAGGCCAAAATTCACGGCGAAACTCGAACTGCACAGGCGGGCTGTGGCTCGCTCCCTGCCCCCCCCCCCTCTCTCTCCCGTACCGGGAAAGTTCCGGGGGGACCGTTTCCTCTCGTTCGCGCAGCATTCCTCTTCGGGGTCGGGTCGGGCGCGCTGCGTTCATCCGATGCGACGGCACCCGGCGGGGCCCCTGCCCCCCCCCCCCCCCCCCCCCCCGCCACCCGCGCGCCCCGCCACCCTGCGAGGCGCCCACTTGAGCGCGCAGCCCCCGCAGCCCCCGCAGCCCAGTCGGCCTCTCATTCCAAGTGCCAACCCTCGGCCTCGGTGACCTTTGCCCCCTCTGGCCGTGTCTCCGCTCCGGACTGGTTACTCCACTATGCGCTCTGCCGATGGAGTCTGTGCCAAAGCTTCCCAAGGGCCGCGAGGCGGAGGACAAACAGACTATGAAAACGGTCGATTATATACGAGGCCAGTAGTTCCATTAGTTCTTGGACTATACGCCACCCTATGCCACGCCCCCCGCCCCGCTCCTCTGGCTTTGCTACGCACAGCGGCCCAAGAGAGCCGCAGCGGACCAGCGACTCCGGGCGCAACGCTGCGCTGCCACCGGCCCACAACGCTGGCCGTACACCGAAGTGCAGCCTGGTTGTCACACCCTCGCACACACACCCACAAAAATTAGTCGTCCGAACTAATCTGCTCGTTGATTTCGGGACAAGCAGTTCGAATGTAGCGGTGAGAGATAACGTTTCGTTAAATGAGCTAAAAGTTTGTTCGCGGCAGCAAAAGCAAATTTAACTACTCATTGCTTTCCCGCGTATTTAAAAAAAAAACAAAAAACAAATTAGTTAGGACAACTAATGATTTTTTTCTGCGTGCACGCGTGTCGCCGTCAGCGCCGCGAGGCACAACGGATTAGCATTGGGCATCGTTGTGTGGCCCACTGTGCCTCTGCAATCCTCGCCGCGCCCCCTCTGCCCGGCCGACCAAGACGACGAGTCGTGCCGCGGCCCCCGCCGACCCCGCCGCCCCCGCCGCCCCCGGCCCCGGAGGGCACGGCCGGGTCCCTTCCGCGCACCGTTATTCAAGTTGTCCCCAACGAGGACGCCCGGCCCCAGCCCCAGCCCCAGCCCCGGCCGGGTGCCTCGGACCAGACGGGCCCGGTCAGCCTGTCCGGAGCAAGCCGAGCGCGAGGGCCGGGGACCAGCGAGGACGGGCGAGGACGGCGAGGAGCACCCCGACCCGTTGGAGCTGTCCTCACTGCTGGACTACCTGACCATGATGGCGTGAGGCCCGGCCGGCAGAGGCTTGTCACATTCACTTGACTTTGGCCGCGGCCGAGGCATCGGAGGGCCTGTTTCCCTATTCAGGTCGCCGGCCGCGCGGGCCCAGGGGTCCCTATCCGTCCCCGGCGTGTCCTCGCCAACTAGGGGTCCTGGATGTCCGATCAGCCTCCGCCGCCGCCGCCGCCGCTGCTGCTGCTGCTGCTGTTGGCTGCCCCCCTTTACAAACCCCTCGTTTCGGATCAACTCGGTCGCAAAGTGCCCCGTCCTCCCCTCGGCCACACCGGCGCCGTCCCGGCCAGGTTCGCTGATATTGAAACACGTCCACGCCCATGTCACAGAGACAGCGGGCTAGGCGAGGCGGCTGACTCTGCTGACGTCTGACAGCCGTCCACGCGTTTGTAAACGGCGAGCGGGGGCGGGGGCCCGGCTAGGCCCGGCGGGGCGACCGCATTCGTACTCCGTAATGGCCGGCCGACAGACTGAAAGCCCATCAAATCACCGGGCCGGCCCGGCCCGAGCTAGTCGTCATTGTGGTGTGACGCGCCCGTTGTTTGCCTTTGCTATAGTGGTGCTAGCCGGTGATAAACGCGCCCACGCCGAGCCATGCCCAGCCGAGCCCTGCTCTGAGCCATCGACCGCACGACACCCATCCAGCTCTCGGAGAATGAGAAAAATAGCACGGAGTCAAAGTTTTTCGTACACGCGGAAGGAAAACAAATTCGTGTTTGCAAAGTGATTTTTATTTCATTTCCCAGACAAGCATACATTTTTGTTCTGAGCACTAAAACTTCGTTGGTGGAACTATCCGTTGCGCCGGAGAAAAGAACTTACTTTGACATTATTTGCTCACGCAACGACCTTTTTACTATGGCGCTACTAACAGACAGTTCGCCTAGCGAGATTTTATCTGTTAGGGCCCAAAGGTTATTGCTTGTCACGAATCTCCCTTTTCCTCTGTGCATGCCACCCATTCGTTTTCGGCGGGGTCATCTCATTAATGTAATTCGCGACCCCCTTAATTCGACTCCCTACTCGGGCATTGTTTGAAGAGGTGCAGGACGATATCGCGATGCCAAGAAAGTGTGTACCCTCGGCGTATTTCCATCCCACCCGCCGGCCGCGGCCGGCCGCTGCTGGTTCTCCGCCTCGCAGAAGCTCCCATACACAGTCAGGTTTGCTCTGTTAGTCTGGGATCTTCCCTGTCCCTCGCTCCGACACACTCCAGCCCCTCCAGCCAGAGTGAATAGGAAGCCCCTATCCAATCGCGGGTGTCCCCCGAGTCCCGCCGGTCCCGGTCGGAGGCCCGAGGCCTGGAGGCCCCGGAGGCTCCAGGTTTCCGGGCGCTGGAGGGCAAAGCATATCGTCGGATTGGATCTGCCGGCGCCGAAAGCAAAAATGAAAATAATAACAAAAAGTTCGGAAAGTGCAACTGTGTCTGCCGCTTGCCTCTGTCTTTCAGTGTCGGCTCACTCTCGGCTGTCAGCACGCACCGTGCGCGGCGCACCTGACCCGGTGACCTGCTGTGACCTCCGAGGTGATTTGTGCGGCCGCCGGCCGTCAGTCACATCGCGCACACACATACGAGACACCGGGCCGATGCGTCTTCGTCAGCGAGGGCAGTCCTGACAAGCGAGCCGGGCCCCCGCTGCCCCCGCCACCCCCACCGCCCCCGCCGTTCCCGCCGCCGACCCCCCCCCCCTCCCGGAGTTAATGAACAAAGTCCCACCCCCACGCTCCTCCCCAACGCAAACGAAAGGACGAGCGCGGCAATAAAAGGAAATTATTAAAAAAATCGCACCTCTGAAATTGAAAAGGAATATAAAACAACTCGTGACCTCTGAGGTCCTCTGCAGGGGGCCGTGATGGCGCGTGCTTATTGCTCTGCACACACTAAATGTAAACGTACTCATGTACAGAACTACACATACATAAATAATGTACTACGTGTGTAATTCTGTACATGAAATATGTACAAATTTGTACGTTTACATTTGACGTCGAGGTGTAATGCTCCGCCCTCAGAGTGCGGTCCGCATAGCGCAGAGGTCTGCAGAGGTCGCAGGCGGGGCGGGCCTCCCTCCCCAGAACACTCGCACCGGCTCCTCACGCTGTCCCTCTCCCAGGTGTGCAGAGGGACGGAGACAGAGAGATGGGGGAGATTATCACGGTTGCGTGGCGTGAAACGATTCCCTAAGCCGTTAAGACACGGTGAAATAAGGGCGGCGCGTGTGTAAAGAGCGCGCCCGGGCCCTTGACCCCGCTAACGCCATGCTGGCCATGCTCTTTGAGGGCCTCTGCGCAGCCCAGAGGAGCCCCCACTCGGCCATCACGGTCTTCAGCGCATCGTAACCCTCGCCAGAGTTAAGCCGCCCCGAGCACAGCGGCCACCAGGGTCCACGGCCTCCCACTGCCTCATCAGGCCCGCAGACCTGCTAACCATCACTTTATGTTTTCCGATGATCGGCGCAAAGTTTGTGCCAATTTCTGAAGGCATGGTCCATCGCCTTTTTTCCCTCGCGTGTGTATGTGTATTTTAAAATACTGATGCTTGTGGGACGGGTTTGAATTCCATAATAAAACTATTTTACCGCAGAAAAAAAACGAGCAGGAGGGTGCTAAAAAAATTACAATAATTAAAAAGGGCAATGCAAATGTGTTGCCGCGGGAAACGGAGAGCGATGGTAGCGCGGCGGCCGGGTCCGTGGACCTGCCGGGTCAGACAGCCTCCCTCGGCCTGGAAGTGCTGCTTCATCTCGGGCCTATCACTCCCGAGCTGAGCGCTGCTGCTGCTGCTGCTGCTGCTGCTGCTGCTGCTGCCGCTGCTGCTGCTGCTGCTGCTGCTGCTGCTGCTGCTGCTGCTGCTGCTGCTGCTGCTGCTGCTGCTGCTGCTGCTGACTCTGCCGCTGCCGCCACTGCTGCTGGCCCGGCACCGGCCCTCGCCCGGACCTCCGGACCTCGTTACTCGGGACGCTCTCCCGCCAGGTGCCCGGTCTGCTCGGCCCTGACCCGTCCGTCTCCATTATTCTGGGCCGCGTCAACGGAGTGCCCTCGAAATGGCGAAACGAAGACGACTCTTGACCCTCCGGCTGGGCGCCGCAGCGCCGCAGGGAGCAGCGAAGAGCGTCCCGTCCCGTCCGCCCAGCAGCCCGGCTGCCTCGGACGCCTGCGAACTCGAGGGTAGGCCAGCCCGCCAAGCACCGGCGTGCTGCAGGGACTCGCTTGCCTACCCGCCGTCTGGCAGGCGCTCGCTGAGAGCTCCGACGTAAAATGCAGAGACTGGCAACCTCCGCATTCCACTGTTCACGACGCCGGCTGACATTTTTCTCATAGCAGCGCGGCGCGAGAGTCGATGGCATTTAAAAGGGCTCGGTGGGCGGCGCGTGGTCGCTCTGTCATAATTCGGCCCGACAGGCGCCCCGCGCCGCATCGGGGCCCGAGGCTCACCTTTCACCGCGCCGGACTAACAACGCCGCAGTACAACAGGAGCCTCTCGCTCGTAACCGAAAGGCCGGCCGCGGCGTCCGCCTATGCAGATACGTGGCTGGGCCGGGCCGGGCGTGTTGCCAACTTTTGATTACGCGCGCGCAGGGGTCGGTGAAAGCTCTGCCGCCTCTTCGCTTGCCTCCTCGCAGCCGCACGTGGTTCATCAGCGACATAATGCCCCCCCCCCTGCCCACGATAGGAAACGATATAAGAACCTGACCTCTCCCAACGCCCCCGCCACCCACTTCCCCAGCCCAGCAGCAGCACTGCCATCCATCCTCCAGGCCCACGGCACCTCTCAATTATTCGCACTGCGCGCGCGCTTCCGATAGGCCGGCCCGGTGCATTATTCACCCTCCGGACCCTGCCGATAACGAGGCAGACAGACGGGGGTGGGGCACGCGAGAGGAGGCCGTCACTTCTCGCACCGCGGTGCAGCAGCAGTACGGCATCCCGCAGGAGCAAGCGCTCACCAGAGGGATATTTGTGAAAAAAATAAAATAATCACAAACTGAAACTTTCAAATGAAAATACCAAATTGTTAAGGATTTAAAAAACAATTTAAAAAATACTATCCCACTGTGTGAGATACTGGTAGGCCCGGAGTTTCACGGGGGTTTGGTTAAAATAGACGTTAAGTTTATATTTTTTCTGGTTATGTTTGCGTTCTTTTTTTTTTTTTTTTTGAATTCATAGGATGAGGCTTTTGGTTGAGCCTTGTTTCAGTTGTGGGGTGGTTTAGGGGTGGTTTTAGAAATTAAGTTTATATTTTTTTCTGGTTTTGTTTGCTTTCTTTTTTTTAAATTCATGGAATGAGGATTTTGGTTGAGCCTTGTTTCAGTTTTGGGGTGGTTCGGGGTGGTTTGTATCTCTTTCGAGGGGGAGAGGGAGTAGTTTGAAGAGCTAGGGCGTCTAGGTAGCGGTCAGTGTAACGCTTGCATTCTCATACGCGGGCCGCCTAGCGCTAGCCTCCTGCAAGGCTCTCGCACTGTTGTCCCCCCACCGGTCCCAAACGGTCCTGACTCTTGAGTCGCCTCCCTTTTAGCGGGGCCTCGGCGTGCCTCGGCTCGGCTCGCCACATCGACAATGGGTACCCGGCAAAGGCTACGCAACAAAAAAGAAGGACGTCCGATTTGGCTGTGCTCTGGAGGAGGACAGAATGATACTGAGTCAGGCAGAGGTTGCTGATGCAGCCTGCTGACGAGTCGAGCATAGCTCGTCTAGAGGCGTTGTAACAGTAGCTCTGTCTCTTGCTATCACCATTGGATGGAGAGAGCAAGCTGAAGTTTGAAGTGGTTTTTCTGATCACTATTATATTTTTTGAATGTAACAACACGCTAGACTATTTAATACGACTATTGTCCGTAATTCTGTTAGACAGATTTTTGATTTTTTAGATCGTTTTGATTTTGGACTAGTGGTACCTGTTGACGAGGTGCTCTGTCTCTTACTTTCCCCATTGGAAGGAGTGAGAAAGCCGACTTTAAAACTCGTTTTCAAACGGTGTGTGATATTTTTGAAGTGTAAAAACACGTCACCGTGTCTTGTGCGAGTACCCTTCGATAATATGGAGAGTTTGAAAAACTTCTGTCAGAGGGCCATATGGGGCTATGCTTCCAAGAAAAAAAAATACTATCCCACTGTGTGAGATACTGGTAGGCCCGGAGTTTCACGGGGGCTTGGTTAAAATAGACGTTAAGTTTATATTTTGTTCTTTTTGGTTTTGTTTGCCTTCTTTTATTTTTTAATTCATGGAATGAGGATTTTGGTTGAGCCTTGTTTCAGTTTTGGGGTTGTTTGGGGGTGATTATAGAAGTTAAGTTTATATTTTTTTCTGGTTTTGTTTGCTTTCTTTTTTTTAAATTTATGGAATCAGGATTTTGGTTGAGCCTTGTTCCAGTTTTGGGGTGGTTCGGGGTGGTTTGTATCTCTTTTAAGGGGAGAGGGAGTAGTTGAAGAGCTAGGGCGTCTAGGTAGCGGTCAGTGTAACGCTTACATTCTCATACGCGGGCCGCCTAGCGCTAGCCTCCTGCAAGGCTCACGCACTGTTGTCCCCCCCCACCGGTCCCAAACGGTCCTGACTCTTGAGTCGTCTCCCTTTTAGCGGGGCCTCGGCGTGCCTCGGCTCGGCTCGCCACATCGACAATGGGTACCCGGCAAAGGCTACGCAACAAAAAAGAAGGACGTCCGATTTGGCTGTGCTCTGGAGGAGGACAGAATGATACTGAGTCAGGCAGAGGTTGCTGATGCAGCCTGCTGACGAGTCGAGCATAGCTCGTCTAGAGGCGTTGTAACAGTAGCTCTGTCTCTTGCTATCACCATTGGATGGAGAGAGCAAGCTGAAGTTTGAAGTGGTTTTTCTGATCACAGTGATATTTTTTGAATGTAACAACACGCTAGACTATTTAATACGACTATTGTCCGTAATTCTGTTAGACAGATTTTTGATTCTTTAGATCGTTTTGATTTTGGACTAGTGGTGCCTGTTGACGAGGTGCTCTGTCTCTTACTTTCTCCATTGAAAGGAGTGAGAAAGCCGACTTTAAAACACGTTTTTAAACGGTGTGTGATATTTTTGAAGTGTAAAAACACGTCAGCGTGTCTTGTACGAGTACCCTTCGATAATCTGGAGAGTTCGAAAAACTTCTGTCAGAGGGCCATATGGGGCTATGCTTCCAAGAAAAAAAAAAAAAAAAAAAAAAAAACAGTCCAATCTGACGAAACTATAAGGCAACTCCGTTTCACTCCGTGCCTAAAAACAGTCCAATCTGACGAAACTATAAGGCAACTCCGTTTCACTCCGTGCCTAAAAACAGGGACGCTGTGCTCCGCTTTGCTTGGCCTCGTCTACATCCCCGCCGGTTGACACTGCACACAAACGAGTGGCCCTGTCGGCCGCTGCCTGTGCGCCGTCTGCCTCTGAGTGTGTTCTTTTGCGATATCGCCCAGCACTTTCCATTTTTCGCCCGCGCAAATTTGATGAGCCGGGGCCGTTGTTGACGCGACCTTGACGCCGCAAGGTCACCGCCGAGTCAACACGCCACATGGTGTCCTTCTGCGAAGCGTGCCCGGACGGGGCGTGGGGAGGGCCCGGCGGGTCCCGGCAGGGCCCGGTGCAGCGGCAATGTGCACGGGGCAGGCCGCCACCGGCTCTCAGAGAACAACGATGGTCACTAGGCAACCCTTGCAGTTAAATATTTAAGGTGGGCCCGAGCAGCACCAGCAGCAGCAGCAGCAGCAGCAGCAGCAGCAGACAAACTCGCTTCTGCAGGGCGAGTGTAGCCACACTGGAGTCAGAGAAACACGCCCGCGCACGGACCTGGCGTGGCATCCGACCTGGCCCTTTGCCTTTTCCATATTTTTCCCGCGGGTACTTCGCCGCTCCGCTCCGCACCGAGAGCGCGCCCGAGTTTGATGGAACGCTGGAACGCGACCCGCAATAGCGGGCGCCACACACGGGGAGCGCAACACGGGCCAGATAAAAAGACAGCGGCAGCGGAGGCAGTGAAATTAGAGTCAATGTAATAATATCGGTGCGTGAGCGGAAGGACACACCAATAACGGCGACGGGAAATGCTACACGAGGCCGCGGGGCGCGGGGCGTGTGGGACCCGTCCCATTCAGTCATAGCGTGCTCAATACGCGACGCGTGGGGCCCGTACCGCCGTACCGGAGACTGTCTGAAAATTTTAAAAAAGTTTGAAAGTGGAAAGTCTTTGGGGTTGGGTTGTTTTTATTGTTTTTTTTTTTTTGTTTTGAATTTTGGTCTTTTTTTCCTTTGGTTTTTGAAAACTTTGAAAGTCTGAAAAAAAGAAAAAAAAACGAAAGAAAAGACGAAAGAAGTTGCCTTCTTTTTATCGAAAAAATTTGGCAGTTGTGAATTTTTTTCCCTGTGAAATTTGCATTTTTAAGTGACGCAAAATGTCACTTCTTCCCAGTCTCCTACTCCAGGAACTTATTGTCTCTAAAATTTTTGGGTTAAATTTCGGACGGTGCGTATAGGCGACTTTTTGAGGGGAATGACCCGCAGCAGCCCGACGCGTTCCCGAACAAGGGCCGAGGTTGGCGCCGTGTGTTCCACCAACCGTGTTCACCCCGGCAACCTGATGGTGATCTGTATCGGCCGCTGCTCTGCCTTGGAGGCACCACCACGGCGCCACCACGGCACCACCACGGCACCACCACGGCACCACCACCGATGGCAGCCGTGGTGGCAGCCGTTGTGGCCGTAATCCCCTCTCCAAGGGGTTCCCTGGGCACCGCTAGGCTCCCCCCGTCTTCGGGAGACACGCCAATGACAGAAGGCTTATTACTGGGCGTTGGACCTTTTGCAAGGTTCGCTCGGCTCCGCTCTGCCGCTCGGCTAAGTAACTCGGCCTCACACCTCTGCCGGTGCAGCGGCCGGCGGTGTCCCTGGAGAGCCCCGTCCACTTGAGCCGTTGTGTCCCGGCGGGTGCATCGCGGGGGTGGGGGTGGGGGAGTCCGGGGGTGACCCCAAACCGTGCGAAACGAACCGGTATATCGTGCCGAGCCGAGCTTATCCGTGCGCTGCAATTACTTTCGTGTAACGACTATGGATGGATCTCGTGTTGCCCTGACCTGACCTCTGTGGCGCCCTGCGGCGCCCTGCGGCGCCCCGACACGCTGGTGGGTGGTCGGGCCGCCTGGACCTCCGGACCTCCGCCATTATCATCGCGCCGCCCAAAGGCCCGCACTTCCTGCACGCAGCGGACGGCGCCAAACTCACAGCCACGTCGTAGGCCGCGCCGCCCCGAGCCGAGCCCTGCCAGCCGGTCAGAGCGCCTTTGCTGCCATTAACCCAAATTAGGACTGTTTGCAGTGCGCAGAGCGTTGTCGACTGCTGGGGATCGGCTCGGTCCGCTTGGTGCTTCCTCATCGTCGGTCCCCCAGCCCGGCCACCCGACGCTGCTGCTGCTGCTGCTGCTGCTGCTGCTGCTGCTGTTGCTCTTCGGGCAGCCGTCAGTCCTCCAGGCAGACCCTGAGCGGCATAGGAGCGGACTCAGAGAGTCTCTCTAGAATCTCTCTAGAGTCTCTCTAGAGTACCTCTAAAGCGCACGGAGGCAGCGCGGGCCGCTCGGCGTGAATGCCTGATTGCCGAAATGGGAAGCGGGTCCCGTCGAACCTGGAAACCGGAGACGCCGCGTCGTCCAGGACCACAACAGCTGTGGAGCGGAGGGGACCGGAGGAGGGGCCCGGAGGAGAGGCCCGGAGGAGGGGCCCGGAGGAGGGGACCGGAGGAGGGGCCCGGAGGAGGGGCCCGGAGGAGGGGACCCGTGACACTCCGCTCTCGCGCTCATAATTCCATTCGCCGCGCTCGCTCGGTCGACTCGGAGAAAACTCTGTTATAGAAAAGGAACTACCGCGCCTCGCGGAGTGCTTTGAGCGGCAAGCTTTCAGCCGCCGACGCACGTTCCTAACACCCCCTCTGATGCTGTGAGGTTATAGGTGTGACACGGATGACTGCGTCAATGTCAGCGGAGGCTGACTATCCACAGAAAATCCGAGAGAAGAAAAAAAAAAGAAATAAACCCAGATCAACCTCACTATGTGCGCTTGGAATAAAAACATATTTTTTTACCCCTTTTTTTTTGGGGGGGGGGGGGTTGTTGCACGGGTGGGGTGACAGTGTGTGTGTGTGTCTGTGTGTTGTGTGTGTGTGTGTGTGTGTGTGTGTGTGTGTGTGTTGTGGGCCGACACTGCGTGTGACAAGGTCGGCCGGCCCTCCGTTGGGCCTCACCAGCAGGACGCGTCCACGGCGCGGCACGCGGTCGATGGCCAGGTGATGCCCTTGGGTCAGCCCGCCGCACCGCGCCACGCTCCTCTTGTCTCTAAAGCTAGCGATAATACAACATGGCCGTGTGCCGCCCCGCCCCGCTTCCCCTGAGGAGGAGGTGCAGCAGGGTAATTGGGCGCAGTGGGGCCGGGGACCGTAGCCACGGCAAGCGGCTTCGACGTATCGGCGGCGTCGGATTAAAGTTTGGAGCGTGATACGCCACACACACACTCACACACACACACACACACACTCACACACACACACACGCCACGTACACAGAGAAAAGTTCAGGCCAACAAGACAACAAGTTCAGCGGGCAGAGCAGAGAACAGAAACGCACTACACTACGATATAACCGCAAAGTTTAAAAGACTATAGGGCTTCACCAAAGTGTCTATCACTGCGCTTAAACTTGCGATACCAAAAAAAAAAGTACCCTTAGCGTGTGAGTGGCACTACCTACCTCAGCCCGCCAGCGGCCCCTTCGGGTCCATGGCGGCGCCCATGGCTGCCGTCGCGTTGGTGTCACGGGGGGACGCAGGACGCACGCGCGTGCACACGCACACCGGCACGGCTACGGTCTTGGTCTAACTGACGACCGGCCTGACGGACGGCCCGGGACCCCGGGACCCCGGGACCCCGATGCATAAGGTGCGGCAGCGGCGGGGGCGGTGGTGGGGGCCGGTCAAGAAAGTGCGAGGACACCAATCAGCGGGGCGGGGGTAGCGGGGGTAGCGGGGGTAGCGGGGGTAGCGGGGTGCCTTATGAAGACGCACGCCCGCACCCTTTGCGGAACATAGCGGTGTCCGCGGAGTGTCCCGCCCCCCCCCCCCCCCCCCCCCCCGGCACAGCGCCGCACACCTCCGCACAGACGCGGCACAGAGCCGCAGGGGACGGCCGTGACCCTTGACGACGCGACACGGCCATCGATCCGAGTACATATCGTCCTTCCGGACCGGTCGAGGCGTACGCGTGGCGGCGCGTGGCGGCGCGTGGACATGTGGCGGATCAGGGATGCGTCGCGGGTAATAAGACAGCACACTGCTGGGCGTGTGGCACGCGTGCGGCGCGGGCCGTGCCCTGCATACAGCGCTGCCGGCCGGTGCCCACGGCTGCCAGCTCCCGACCACGCACGCACGCACGCACGCACGCACGCATGCATGCAGAGCTCACCGCGAACCGCTGACCGACGCGCAGCTCTGCGAGAACGAGAACTGCGAGCGCTGCTACACGCACACACACACACACACACACACACACACACACACACACACACACGGACACACACACACGCACGCTGGTGAGGTGGCCGGCCGGGTGAGGAGGACCTCGCCGAACAATCGAAACGAAGAAAGTTTTATGACAGTCAAGCCCAGCCGATCGACTGCTGATTAGTTTCGCTACACAAAGTAGTTTCGACGGGCCTCCGCTCACGTTGGCCCCTCCCGCCCCCCTTCCCTCGCGGCCCCGCTGAAACTACCGCAAGACGTTGATTCGAGCCGAACGCGTACTCTGTGCGGAGGCGCGGGGGTCAAAAACACCCGCCGGCGTGCACGCCACGTAATATTTTGCCAGCGGCGGCGGTAGTGTGGGCGTAAAAATAGGCATGTATTTAAAGAAAAAATTCGATTTGAGGTTGAAAGGTCATTTTAAAAATGTCTTTTAGTACTTTCAAAACAAAATCTAGGAACAATCGAGGAATTAATTTTAAAAAGAGATACCCTACCTCTCCCGGTGTGGGACGGTCCGGCCCTGATTAGGGAATCCCTCCCCAAGGTTTGTGCCATCCGGGAGGCCACTACCAACTCCGGTGGTCGAGAGTGTTTGTGCAACGCACTCCCCGCTGGAAGGGAATGCCACTCAATGGGAACCGCTGTCTCTCGGTCAGCTTTGGAGTTGCGCGCAGTGCGCTCCGTCAGCGCTGAGGGTCTGGTCCGCCCTTTGGTTCAGGTGTTGATGAGTGCCTTTGGGAAACCGCGCTGCGAAGGCCGCTCTCGCCCAACCATGCTGCTACTGTGGCGTGGCGGTGCAGTCCCCTTGTCACACGTTGCATCCCCCCCCCCCAGTCCCTTTTCTGGATCCTGGGTGGCCCCTGCTGCTGCCGCTGCTACTCTGTCAGAAGGCCCCCGCCCACCCTCGCCACTCGAACACTCGGTGTTAATCGTGTTTGTGGCGTCCAATGTGGTCCGTTGACGACGAGTTAGTGTCGGGGGCGGCAGGCGGACCGCGGGGCTGGCCGGGCCTGGGTGGGCCCCCGCCACAACCAGCAGATCAAACAGCCTCAGCGGCCCGCCCTGACGTCCCGGCTCCCAATATGCAAAATGCCGAGGCATGTCATTGCATGGGATTTGCATGGCATTAGACGGCGCGGCAGGCTCGGAGACTACCGGCCCCCGATTGTGTGTCCGGGGCCCCCGGACCCCGAGCAGGATTAGGACAGGGCCGTCAACACCGGCGATCAGCAGCTCGTCAAGGACCCCGTCGTCATGTTCCGGACACAATCAGGCCCCTGACAGACAATTTAGCCCCCCCCCCTCCCCGTTTTCTGTAACCGCCCCGACGACGCTATGCTTCTTTCTCGTTGACGAACGACAAACAACCGCGAGGGACAAGGGGCGGCAGAAAAAAAAAGAAGAAGAGGGAGTCGGGAAGTAATTAGCAACTCGAACGCATGGTTCGTGCCGGAGTAACAGGGTGGCGGCCGGGCGGCGACAAAGACGCTGTGTTTCGTCCACAATGAAGCCAATTATGAAGCCCTTGAAAGCTCCGCCGGCTGCGGAGACGTGGACGGGCGGGGAGGGCGCCAGCGGGCCGCAGCGGGGGGCCGGGGCGGCGCGCCGCCGACGGAGAAAAGCTTTTGACTCGGCGGCGGCCGACTTAATGGAATTTCGACGGGAAAGCATTTGCCTTGACAATATTGCAGGGCCCCAGATAGCTCCGGCAGCGAGATCGGGCCTAAATCACGGGGATCATCATATAGATTATGGCGACGACTCAGTTTATCACCGCACTCAATGGACCAGAGCATTATTAACTTAGCAGTATTGCGCAGCGGCGGCCGGCCGGGCTGTAAGCCTTGTGCTCCCTGCCGCCGAGAATGGCGGCCCTTACTTCTGTCCGAGTCAGATTGGCTCCCGGTTCTGCTATCCAGAGGGGAGGGCAAGGGCCCCGGCAGGCCGCGGTGTGTGACCACGCTGGCGGACAAAACGGCGAATGGAAGAAGGCAGACGTTCCACTATCGACCGGGGCCCTAGCGGCCCTGGGCCTCGTGCGAGCCGCGCGAAGTGGAACCGTGGAACTGTGTGGTCGAAGGGAGGTAGGCCTTGGCGGAGCAGCGCGGAGCCCGCCGTGTGTTTGCACGGTTATCCTTCACGTCGTCATCACGGCTGTGTGCGGCCCGGCGGACCGTCTTTATCTTTGTATGCCCCGGGGCAGCGGGGCACCCACCACCTCGACCCTCTCCAGCCACGCCCACGTCTTGAACGGACCCGCGCCGGTCCCGCCGCGCTCAAAAGGGAATGTGTTGTGCCCGCGGACAGCCCCGCGGACAGCTCCGCGCGGACAGATGCGGGGGAAGTATTGGAATAACCCCGGCGCCCTGCCCCCCCCCCCCCCCCGGACGGTGCATTCCAGCCAAAGCGGGCCGAATAATACACAACCATCTTCTGGCGCCGAGCAGCGGCCCCCACCCGCAGCAAAAGCAGGGCTCAATCAAAAAAAAAAAAAAGGAAAAAAAAAGTTACCACGTAACGGGCAGTAGTCAGCGATTATCTGCTGCTCAGGTGTGCTCGTTGACCGTGGGCACCTGAGGTCCCCTGAAGTCCCCTGGGCGTTACGGGGATCCTCTGCCGATTCAGAAGGAGCGGGACGGCAGACGCACCCGTCCCAAGAGGTTGCGGTGCGGTAACCTGCCGAGTGCCGTCTTGCGCGTGACGCGACGCGACGCGCCGGCTGACGGGACGATCCGCCCACAACCAGCCGAGTCCGGCGCGCTCCGGCCAGCCGGGCCCCCAGCAGACCCGACCACCTGTGCCGTGCCAGGAAATGAACACTTACTACAGCCACGGACTGTTCCTAGAGTAGTGTTCTCCAGACTAAAATTACCATGGAACTGGCCATGGTTCATCCTTGCCCGTGGCCCACCCTTGCCCGTGGCCCACCCATGGTTAGAGCAGTGTGCGTGGCCATGGTAATCCGTCCATAGTATTATCGTCATGGTTATTTCGAGACCATGGTAAATAAAGGCCACGGTAAAACAGTGACCATGGTAAAACAATGACCATGGTAAATTGCCTTTTTTGCCCCCACTGGCATTCGAACCATCAACCCTTCGCCCCACAGCTTGCCAGCTAAGCTATTCGTCTACCAAGACGCCCCGCTCTGTGCCAATCATACTCCGACCCTCGCCGCCCCGCCCCGCCGTGACGGGCTCCGCCTGGCTCCGCACTCCCCCGGCTCGGCTCACCTACAGCGGCCGCGTGCATGCAGACATGCCGCCGACAGCGCTGGTCCAACACACCATCTGAACGTGCGGGCGTCTCTCCGGGAAGCCGAGTAAACCCACCGCGACCTTGAGCTCTTTTAGACAGTTGCCGGTTGTTCCCGCGGCCCGCGGTCCCTCCCTGGTCGGTGACAGGTGAGACAGGCTAGCTGCCACTGCTACTGCTGCTGCTGCTGCTGCTGCTGCTCCTGCTGCAGGAGCTTGTCGGTGTCAGGCGTCCATTAGGGATCGCGAAGCAAAGGTATATAAGGGAGTTCCGCAAAGGCAAACTCCGGACGAGAGCCGCGGCCGGCCCGGCCCGGGCCTGGGACTGACACTCCGGGAGACCTTGCCGAACCACACCAGAGCCCCCGGCCCCGACCCAGCCGCGGCTTGACAATGAATGAGCTCATCCGAGCCGAAGGGAGGGGAGGGCCAAGGGCGAGTGCGGCGCTGCGGTTAGCCGCGGTGAACTTAATTTGGGGGGCCACGCCACGGCAGCGGCGCGGGGGTGAGCGGACAGCACGGTGAGCACCCTACGCCGGAGCAACCTGCAGCCCCCCCTCCCACACGAGCTCCCGCCCACCCCCAAACCTCGTCGACGCCCACATGACACACGCCAAAGCGTGGCGCTTTTCGTTTCATGATACTGAGTTTGATATTTTTTTTTTTTTTTGGCGCGTTGCGCCGCCACCAGCTCGAAATAGAAATCAAGTTCGCCCTCCGCACTACCTACGGTGAGTGTGGTGTCGGCGACAACAGCTTTTCCGTGAACCGACTTCACGGCCAGGAGTTTTAGACAGAGAGCGAGAGAGAGAAACAGAGGGAGACAGAGAGAGACAGAGAGAGAGAGAGACAGAGAGAGAGAGAGAGGGGAAAAAGAGAGAGAGTTCGGAGAGCCGTCATTAGGGCGTTCTGCTCGCCCGCGGCGTCCTCGCGTCGCCATCCGAAAGGTTGTTGTTGTTGTTGTTGTTGTTGTGGTAGTTGTTGTTTCTGCTGCTGCGAGTGCGTGTGGGTGGGGAGGAGTGTGATTGTATTATTGGTAGGCCGTGTTAGGGGCCCCGGCTTATCGTGCAGGCATCCGCGCGGGGATGACTCCGGTGTTCGTCATATCCGCGCCGCCGTTTGTGGAAGCGCGGGAATGGGGGTCGTCACAACGCTCGGCCCACTATCGAGCACTGCAACAAGCCTGCCCCCAATAAATGTCCATTCGCGTCATCTCCCCCGTGTTTATCCCGAACAATTTCTGAAAAGTTTTATTTAAAAAAAAAAAAAAGTATATGCGATGTGAATATTGATGTATTGGCTCTGGAAGCACAGGGGAATAAGTGTGGAATTTTTCAAGTCTTTTTCTCTTTTTGTTCTTCCTGCTGTAACGTTGTTGGGACGTGACGTGCCTTATACGCTCCGTGTAGACACACGTGCAGCATCTGCCGCCCACACGGCAGGAGGGCGCACCGCTTCGCACCGCTGCGCACCGCTGCTGATGCCGCACAGCAGAAACCGATGGCAGCGCGTGCCGACAACGCAGACAGCCACGTGTCAGCCACGTGTCAGCCACGTGTCAGCCACGTGCCACACCAGAGTGTGGCGCATTTTCATATCCAACCACACGCCTCCCCATTCCGCTCGCGGCGACGCGGGTCTTCGGGTCTTATATCGACGTGACAGAGACAACAACTCTGAATATCGTGTATTGCACGGACGGAGGAAAAGTGTGAACAAAATTCTGCACCACCAGTACCCAAAATTAATTTCGCGAAGAAAAGTGTGCAAACGTTGCCGCAAACTTTGCGCGCAGTCCACCCCGACCTGCGTCATCGTTCTCGCACCACCTCACCTCTGAAGGGGGTTCCAGTCCGCTTTTGGCACGAGCCCAGCGGCGGCAAACGCGTGAACGACACAACATCAAGGGGAGGAGGAAGAGGAGGAGGGGATGGGGGTGGGGGAGGAGGAGAAACAAAAGGGCGTGACTTTGGGCAGGTGCTGCGGAAGGCAAGGGCGTCGGGCCAATCAGCCGCGGGGACCAGGTTGGGCAGGCGATAACAGACCAGGCCCCCGGCGGCGCGCCAAGAAACACGAGCGGCACCCTGTCAGCACGCCGCCGCCTCCGGGACTGGACCGGGGCAGTGGGGCCGTGTCGTAATGGTGCGCGGCTTTCCTGTTTGTGTCCGCGATAAACAAGAGGACGGGACGGGAAGCGCTGTCGGGCGGCGGCTAAGGACTCGGGCCGGGTGGGCCGGGGGGCCGGGCGGGCAGGGCGCCGTGTCAGCTGGCGGCAGGCTCACGGGGCTCG
This sequence comes from Odontothrips loti, assembly GCA_038380765.1. NCBI lineage: Eukaryota > Metazoa > Arthropoda > Insecta > Thysanoptera > Thripidae > Odontothrips > Odontothrips loti. The sequence continues at coordinate 17,212,873 of CM076248.1, read as the reverse complement.
GCACGGCCCCCACCGGGGCCCACCGGGGCCCACCGGGGCCCACAATGATGATGAGGGTAAGCTAGTGTCGCAGTCGGAGCACCTGGACGAGGAGCTGAATAATGCAGAGGATCTCCAGCAACGATGATGTCGCGCAATCACAGATAGGGCACCGCTGGCCCCCGAAAAAAAAAAACAGAACGTCCGCCACAAAATTCTTTTTTTAAAAAGGAATAAAATCCTTCGTAGAACGCACGATGTTGTAACGTCAAAGTTTTGATTTCTGTCGTTTTTGTATTTCCGGCTGACAATTTAAACCTATTGTGCCGCGGAGAACAAACCCCCGCTGCTGCTGCTACTTGAGGTCGGCCCTGCGATGAGAATTAATTCAAACTTTCCGTCTCCTGCGGCGGCGCGCCTACCCTGCTCGCCCCGCTGACTGGACGCCTGAACCTGAAGTCCACACGTTTTCCGTTTTCCTTTCAATAACTTCGCCATCACTGTCTGCCTGTCTCTCCTAATGAGGCTGCTGGCCTCCAATCAAACCAAAATCCCACCCCTCCCAGGCCACCAGAGCGAGAGAGAGAGAGAGAGAGAGAGAGAGAGAGAGAGAGAGAGAGAGAGAGAGAGAGAGAGAGAGAGAGAGAGAGAGAGAGAGAGAGAGAGAGAGAGAGAGAGAGAGAGAGAGAGAGAGAGAGAGAGAGAGAGAGAGAGAGAGAGAGAGAGAGAGAGAGAGAGAGAGAGAGAGTGGGGTGTGATCGCCGTCTCTTCTCTCTTTCTTGCACGCAGCATGCATAAGGAGGACCGACAATTAAAAAAATTAACTCGTAAATTGCAGTGGGCCCCGCTGGTCCATGCATGATTGGACTGTAAGCAGACGGTAAGCAGACGGTAAGCAGGCTGTAAGCGGGCTGTAAGCGGGCTGTAAGCGGGCTGTAAGCGGGCTGTAAGCGGGCTGTAAGCGGGCTGTAAGCGGGCTGTTAACAACCTCTGACCGCTGGTATGGAGATGTCTGCCGAGCGCCCCCGCCACGGCTCCCCAGGGAGCCTGCCAGCGAAATAAAGTGCCGGGATACTTGATTAAATAGCGGTTCCGGCGTAGCCATGCGTTTACGACTGCCGACAATGTAAACGTCGGCGTAAGTCCGGCGTATTTACGGCCTCTAAACGGGGGCTTCTTCAAGAGTCGAGTGCAGCGCCGGTGACGAGAGTGAACCCGAGCCGAGTGCGGCGGGCACCGGCGGGCAACACAATCGGCCGGACTGACATTTAGGAGGAGGAGGCGCCCGGGAGCCCCGGCCGCCCCGCTCAGGGGGCGATACGGAGGGGTCTGCGGGGTCAGCGGGTCAGCGCCGGCGCCCCACTGCACGCACAGGGCACCATACAGGGCCCCACAGGAGGGTGGGGCTGGGGCGGCTGGAGATTGGCTCGAATTTTTATTTATAAACCAGCAGCAGTGCGCAGGGTCGTAAGGCGGCTCAAAAATATATAAAACAAAAAAAAAAAAAGATTCGCTGATCCAGTGAATTCTGACCTTTGAAAACGCGTGTCAAGATTTTATCGCTGAGTCATCGAATTTTACGCTCACTCGGCGAAAAGTCTAGTCTGATTTAGCGAATTATTCGCTATGGATCAGCGGAAAAATCCGGATACGCATGTTTAGCAAACTTTTTTTCCCCCGTGGATCTGTCGCTGGACAGGAAGAAAGTCGCCTAAGCGGAACTGTGAAAGATCGAAGAAGTGGGATGGCAAAAGCAACTGCATCGAAAACAGAAAACAATATCAAGCATGCGCCGGCACAGCGAGCGTGTTTTGGTCGTGTTGTTGGTGTGTGGTGTCGCCATCTTGGGACTTACGCGGCGGAGCGTGTCTGTCGTTTCAGTCAGATCTGGCTGACACCGAGTCCCTTGCCGCGGATTAGGTCAGGCGGCCGGCGCCCACCTCCTCATTGCTGTCTGCGTGGACACCACTGCTCGCTGCAGCGGCAGCAGCCCCTCGCCCGAAACTCGCAACGGCTCTCTCGATCCGCATCGAGATTCTCGATTCGATATGTTTACGTTCCACGCTTCTGCGACACGACGCGAGGGGGCGCCACCTGCGCCCGCGACGACGACGAGTGGGACGACGGACCGCGACGAAGAGAGCACTTCCCCGATGACGGCTCTACTTTTAGACGAGCGGCCGCTGCACGATCAGTCCGCGCGCCAAAAGCGAGTAGTGCTTTCGAGACATCGAAGCTGTCGACGGCGTCGCTCCGACCAGGGAAATCCCGGACCCCTCAACGCGTCGGGCACCGGACCTTCTCGCCGCCGTCGACGACGGTGACGGCGAGCACGCGACGACCATCAGCACCGCCAACAGCACCACCACCACCACCACCACCACCACCACCACCACCACCACCACCACCACCGATACACAAATAAGAACAGACAGCAACCACGTGAGGTTATTCCCGAGCTGCGAAGGGGCCCGATGGAGAAGCCATGTCTGCGTCTGTCACGGCACTCGCCGGCGTGCCAGTCACGGCCGTGTCTTCTTCAACCCTGGCGGCGCGTGGCGGCGCGTGGCAGCGCGTGGTGCCGCCGGGCGTTCCGGGGGGTCGTGGCGTGACGTTACCGCGTGGCGCCGCTCGACGGACTGGGCCGGGCTGGGCTCCGGGCTAGGCCGGCCGGGCTTGGCGCTCCCCACCTCGGCTTCGGCTCGCGCCAGCTCGCGCTGCCCCAGACATGCTGCCTGTAGCCCCCCGCAGCGCCAGCCGGCCGGGCGTGGTGGGGAGGGGCGGGGCGTGGCGGGGCGTGGCGGGGCGGACAGCGAGCGCACGCGCCGCAAAAAGCCTTCGGACAATCAGCCCGGCCATGTGAGCAAGTGCAGCCGCCGCCCTTGTACTGCACCGCACCCACGAACGCGTTCATGACGGCCGCAATTCTACCGATTTGACCGACAAACACGTCCCGGGTCCTGTATGACAAACACGGACGGCATTTTTTGGGTGGGATTGGAAGGTGTGCCGACTAGCATTACCTAACGCTAGCGCTGCCCTGGCGGCCCCGGCGGCCCCCGGCGGCCCCCGGCTCGCGCCTGTTCGATATCATCCAGGGCATACCTACCCGTGCATAGCGTGGCCGCCCCACCGGGCCGTCCGAACCGCGTCCTTTTGCATCGGACAGGTGGGAGCGGCACATAGAGGTTCTGTCGGCCGGGTGGTGCGGCACTGGCACTGTCATGTCCAGCAACGCCATTTTGCGGACATTTGCGGCGGATCGGCGTATGTGCTGCGCTGGGCTGAGCCGTAGTTTGGCCTAATCGAACCGGACAGCCCCGGGAGGCCGAGACCACATCATACCAGCCCAATATTGTCACTTAACATGAATGCCCACCCGTGGACAGGCACCGACACTGCCGTGAATACTCGCCGGGTTCTCGGGCTTCGGGGTTTCCACGGGTTGAGCGAGGCTCCAGGAAACTGGGACAACCTTCATAAGCGGAGGGAATGGCCGACGGCCAACAGCAGATTCCTGAGATGGTCTCAGCAGGCTGATCTTGAGAATAGACCCTACAGCAGAGGTCCTTGAGGAACATCTACATCCCCACCCCCTCGGCGTTGGCCGTCAAAGGCGGATAAATCTGCCGGCGCCGCAGCGGGCGGGCGGGCTGCCCAGCCGTGGCAGGCCCTGAGCTCTAGTGCGGATAGAATATTCTATCTCACTTAACCCCCTGGACAGCAGCGGAGGCGGCCGGGCCGAGCCCAGCTCTAGCCGTGTAAGCACCCGTAACACTGTACTCTTGGACACACACCTGGCTGGGAGTGTTCGATGGGTCATGAGGTCGAAGCGCGGGCCGAAATCACTGCTGCTGCCTGCTCTTTGGCCCCTCGTTTTTGAACCGAAAGAAAAGCAATCTTCGCGTGCTTTGTGTGCGTATCCGATTTATGTCGGACGCCAAATGACACGCTGGTTCTGGGAACGTCTTCCCTTCCCCTCTGACGCCGCTTCTGCCTCTACCTTGGAACGTCTTCTCCTCGGTCTTCTTTTTGTTGTTGACAGTCTCTTTCACGGGGTGAAGCTTACTCGAATAATACGTTCGGGGCCAAAGGACCAACCCGATCTACTCACCGTATCCACCGTCCACAGCATGGAGAAAAGTACTTACTTGTCAGTCCGCGCTTGTACTCCGGTCACAAGTACCTCTTATCTGCGCAGCCTCTCAACGTACCTGCAACACGAAAACAACGGGTGGTTGTCAGGGCGATGGAAAGTATTGGCTTCTATTTTTTGAAAAACAGGCTTCGACGGTTTTACAACGTTTATTCAATATTCATTCCTCCTCGTAAATGAAACGCTGAAAAAAAGTCTTCTTCGGCATAAAACCTTATTTACTAGCTGATGTACACGAAGCATCTCGGGGACTACACACTATTATTTTTTATTTTTTCATTGAAAGGCAACGGCATTGATGGAAGGGGAACGTAATGACCCCCTAGGTCGTTGAGTGTAGTACGACAGGGGAGGGAAAGAGGGTGATGGCGGTGAACGTTGAACCACGCCAACAAAGGCTCCGACGGAAACACAGGGTATTGAGGGTGCTCTATTCTGAAGACACACACACACACACACACGCGCGCGCGCGCGCGCCAGGGGACAGGCAGACTGTGAACACCGCGTACTGGGGGAGAGGGGGGAGGGATTCTTCGCGCTTTGGACTCTTAATGAAATTCGTCCCCATCCACTCCCCCCCCCCCCCCGACCCCGGCAAAGGACCGATGAGGGGAGAGAGAGAGAGAGAGAGAGAGAGAGAGAGAGAGAGAGAGAGAGAGAGAGAGAGAGAGAGAGAGAGAGAGAGAGAGAGAGAGAGAGAGAGAGACGGGCAAAGCGAAAGAAAAGAGACGATAAGAGCAGACAGAAAGCGCGGACAAACATGAAAGGAAGTAAACACTTTTCACACCGAGAGAGCGGCGCGCTGGCCTGGCGGGGCGGGGTTTCTGCTGGTCCATTTTCACCGCCGCGCCCCCGGCGAACGAAAGGTCTTCCAAATGCGACGTAGCAGGTCTGTGAGCGATGGAGCGTGACGCGGAGGACTCGCCCTGGACGTGCGTCTTGGACATTTTGGTCGGTCTCGGCGTGCACGGCGCCTGATGGGTAGGCAACATCGAGTTCCCACATGCACGCGTGTTGTGCGGGCTGGCCTACCCTGGCATTCGCAGGCGCTCCACACTGTCACTTTGAGCGTGCAGTTTAGAAGGATCCCAGAGTGAGGAAGCCCTGCAGGTGGCGATAGCAAAGTACTCCTGCGTCCGACACGGCCCCCCAGGGGTTCCGCTGCCGCCGCCGCCGCTGCCACCGCCGCTGCACCCGCCGTCCGCACCTGTTGCCCGGGCGGACGCCCTGGCTGCCGTGTTTACTCAGTGCTGCCCGTCGCTAAGGATCTGCCCGACCCAAGTCCGACCGAACCGATTCATCACTTTTGAAAGAGTACGTCGGTGCGGCAATGTTTCCGGGTGCGGCATGGAGCCACCGAAAGCATAGGAGGGCGCGCTTGCAAACATGGATGACCTCGGCTTTTGTAGGGTGCACGGAGGAAAAGGATTAGTGGTGGCAACTAATTTTCAATGTGATTTCCAGACAAGCTGTCTTACGCTCCATTCGCATTTTGCTCCTCAGCGAACCTCTGCTTGTCTGAAAACCAACTTAAAAATTAGTTTGCGACCACTTACCTTTTTTTCACGGTGTGTGACGGCAATCAAAGGTAGGGTTTCTAATTTTCCGGAAAAAATAATTTTTGAAAATTTCAATGGAAATTTTCGGAAAAGTTGTGAAATTTTCGGAAAAAATTGGAAAAAATGCAGAAATTACTCACAAATAATTCCCTTGCACCCCTGTGACAACATGTTGTCCCAAAATCAAAATCTACTTCTTAACATATTCGACTTTCCAAATCTTTGATATCTGTGAAATACTATGACACAACGCTCTTATCGCGTGACATATGGTTTCACGTTCGCGGAAATTCGAATTTAGGGTTCGCGCCCGCGCCCTAGGGGCCGTCCATATAATGCGCACGCTCATTTTCGCCCTATATTCCCCCTCCCCCTCTCCCCTTCGTCCGCTTGCGTCCGCTTTTCTAGAAAGACTCGACATATATGACCAAAATGCTATAATCTTCACATTTTAACAAATTACGATATAACTGCGAGTTGTAAAGATAAAAATAAAAACGTTGCGCACATGACAATGGTAGTGTATGATTTACAAAAAGGCAATGCTAAAATCAGGGGGGGGGGGGGGGATATTTTACAGGTAATGTCAAACAAATGTAAAACAAAAATAAAATTCAGGCACCGAAACTACGCTTTCTGAAAGGGCACTGCTGGGACGCGCCGAGTATCGACGCCTTTTTCGCTCCTTCACAACTAATCATATGCTCAAATTTGAAATTAAAAACTCACGTCCTAACCGCAACGCCTCCCCCCCCCCCCCCCCGACCCCCGGTCCTTCAAAGTCCGCTTTCGACGACCTCCCCTCGCCCTTCCGCCCCCCCCTTTTCGCCCGGACGTACTTTATGGACGGCCGTTTACTAAGCCTAGCTCAATAAAAAAACTATCCATTTCCTTCACACATGAGTGGTGAAAATTGAGGTTTAATGTTCCCTCTACTGTTTTAAATGACACATATAGTACATGCAAGTCTAACAGGGAAATGGCATACTATACATGTTTAAGCCACCTGTTAAGTGTGGTTTTAAAGGTTTTGTGAGAGTTCTGGGTAAAGAAATCATATTTTTCCAACTTTTCCAATTTTTTCCAACTTTTCCAACCTTCGTGAAAATTTCCGAAAATTTCCGGAAATTTTCCGAAAATTTCTTGGAAAATTTCGTGACTAGAAACCCTAATCAAAGGGTTTGACTTGACTCGCCTGGTCTGCGAGGACGACGGCTGTGCGCGCGGGGAGAGACCGTAAAACGGCGATGGCATCCGTGGAGCGCACAGACTCACGAGCACACGCCCAGGGCCAGACCTACCCCAGCCCAGCAGTGCAGAGGAGGAGGAAGGGGAGGTGGTGTCGGCTCGGGTCGGGGAGGTTAATAAACCCATGCGAGGTCACAGCGTCACGCCGCACCGCGCCGCGCCGCCCCGGGTGAGGGGATGCTGCTGCTGCTGCTGCTGCTGCTGCTGCTGCTGCTGCCCGGACCGAGGCCTAGTGACGTCAGCTGTCCGCCTCCTCCGCTGCACTCTTCACCTCGCGGCCTCGCACAACCCCGGCGCAGCCAATGGCATCCGTTATCCGTTTTTATTGCCGCGCTCTCCGTCCGAGTGCTGCGCCGAGGGCTGCACGAGGGCTGCAGCATCACGCTCGCCGCGCACACAGGAGGAAAAAAAAAAAGATTGTCTCAACTAATTGGGTCGTTGATTAAGGGACAAGCAATTAATGTAGTTGAGAGAATTAACGTTTTGCCACAAAAAAAAAATATGTTGCATGAGCAGAGGCAGAGTACGCAACTTACTCTTTTGCCGATCCAACAAAATGCTGGCTCTCGCCGAAATCAACGAACAAGTTAGTTAGGACAACAAACCTTTTTTTTTTTTTAAGCCTTGTGCCACACGTCCGGGCGCGGCAACTAGCACCGTCATTGTTTTAAAACCATTAAAAATTCCCGTCATGCGGTAAAATAATGCATGACGGTCGGGCGCCGCTGGGCGGGGCGAGCCGAGGCCGGCAGCCACGTCAACATGAGGCCGCACTTTTCCGGAACGTGGCGTCGGATAGTCGCACGGTAGTTCGGCGAAAGGGGGGGGGGGCGCTTACGCACCGTGGCAGGGCGTGGCGCTGCAAGGAGTGGGGGCAAGATAGCATCGTCACCATTATTCCGCCCGGAGCACATGTCGGCGGGGTTCGGGTTCACGCAGCGTCCACCGCCCGCGCCGCTCCTGGGACGGGCCGACGGAACAGTGGTGTGGTAGGGGTGAGTAAAAAGGTGCGTGGGACGGCGATATAGAAGTGTTCCACTAGGGTACCGCACGCAACGGCGCTGGCGGGCGTGCGCCCAAACGCGTTTCAAGAGTTCGGCCAGGTTTTGGCCAAGGTGTTAGCGGTGTCTGCACATAGGGCAGGGGGATAGGACAGGGGGTGACCCGGGAGCTCACGGTGGTATAGGACAAGACAGCGGGGCCGGGGGCCGGGGGCCGGGGCCGGGTGCCGGGGGCTGGGGGCCGGGGGGCGGGCAGGGCCGCCAGACCACAGTGTGCGCTGCGGCGGCTGCTGCTCCGACTTAGTGATTGGTTCGCCTCGCAGGAGGGGAGCACGCTGGGGGTCACTGGGGGCCGGGGCCGGGGTCGGCGGGGCGGGATATATATGGGGTCGGGCGGCCGCAGGTGCCTGACGCGCACGGCTGCCGCCGATGACGACGTGGGCCAGCGGACACGTCACGGACGCAGGGGGACGTCCGGGGGGTCCTCCGGGTTGTACAGGTGGAACATGCTGCAAGATAGCATCGTCACCATTATTCCGGCCGGAGCAACATGTCGGCGGGGTTCGGGTTCACGCAGCATCCGCCGCCCGCGCCGTGTTCGAGGAATCAATGAGAAGCCGGACTGGTGCCGAGGCTAGACTCTGAGGCTGGCGGCACGTCCCGCCAACACGATTCCAGATTCCAGCCCGCAATAACAGACCGGCCCCGCGGGCTGCCTCTCCAGGAACAGCACGCCAAGACATCCCCGACTGGTGACAGCAGCACCCGCTCCAGCGGCCCCATCGGCTCCAGCGGCTCCAGCACACCGCCGGCTACGGGGCTGTTTGCCCGCAGATATCCGGCCATTCGCAGAGCGGCGGCTGCCCCGAACGCAAATATTATGAGCGCCGGCCACCGCCAGCAGATCCACATGTGCGTCATGGCGGGCATGCAGAATGACGTCCGTTTGGAATCGGAGCGCGCATCAGGTACGCCACGGCGGGCACCTGCTCTGATTATTCCTACCCGCGTCATTTGAGACCCCCCCCCCTCCGCCCGCCCCCATTCCCCCCTGTGGTAGCGCCCACAGCCGTGTATAGTGAATGCGTGCGGTTTGGGGCATGTGGGATGTGAATGGGCGGTCTCTGGGTCCGGGCGGGGCCGCCGTGCCGGTGGTGCCTGATCGTGGTCGAGGCCGGCGGTATTGCCCGGTAGGGGTGCCCGTGCCCGTGCCGCGGGGCTATGAATAAACATGGACACCGGCCGCAGGGCACCGCAGGGCACCGTAGGGGTTGTGGTTCCCTTGGATCCCGGACGAGGTGTGAAATGCAGAACGAAGATTTGTGACGAGTAGAGGATGCCAACCGGACCGGAGCAAGGGAGCTTTGGCAGAGAACGGAGCGCTGGAGTATAACAGTCGCCTCACGCCTCGCCGACGACCTCCCGCGGTCAGATCAGAGCGAGGCGAGGCTAGTGCATGCAGGGCAGTTTGGCAGGGCAGATCCCTTTGGTCTCGGATTCTCCTGTAGAAGGCAATAAATTGATGCGCTGGGCTGCCTGCCGTAGCCGCGCGGCTGCATCGCGGTGCGAGAGAGAACGGCGGTTAAAAAGATAGAGACGGATTTGTTTGGTGGCGCGAAGCAAATTATATCGCCCCGCCCCGTCCCCTCCTTGCTCTGTATTCCCACCGCGTTCGCACGGGAAAGGCAATGGTTGGCAAACACTGGCGGCGTTCGAGTAAAACACGCTCGCTCCTCTCGGATTCACCTCGAACGCCGCCCGGGGGAGTAAATAACTTTGGCGAGTGACCTTCGCAGCAGATTTATCGTTTGGGGCGCTTCGCAATCGGACGCGAATAAGACAACAGGGGCCTTGCAGCAGTCGGGATTCGCCCGCTTGATGGACCCACAAACGGCACTTTATTACTTACTCCCCAGCGGCGGCAAATCAACGGCAGCGACACAGCCACATAAATATATTTATGTTTAGTAAAATCAGAGCAAACCAGTCGAAGAATTGCGAGAAGGCACAATGACCGCCACGATACTGCAGAAGCACAGTGCAGCAAAACACCACTCGGGGAGGGTGGCTGCCAGCGCACACGAAAGATGTGCGGGACGAGCTCGGATTACGAGCAGAGATTGCACTATCAGCGCTAAGAAATGCCGCCCCCGGGGCCCTGGGGGCCGCAGGTTCCTCCCCGCCGGCCCCCGCCGCTCCCCGGGCACCCCTCCCCCCTCCTGCCCCGCCGTGCATAGTCATGAGGGGACGGGATTTACAGCGGCGGGACGTGCTTAGCTGGGCGCGACAATAAAGGGCGGCGCTGGGAGTGTTCGAACCCACGCCGCTCAACAAGTGCGCCGTGAGCCGTGACCACCGCAGAGCGCTGCCAGCGCCGCCGTAACTCTGCCGGGCGCCACAGACCGGGCCGGGCCGGGCGGGGCCGCCATGCCGTGCCAACCGAAAGTTGTATGGGTTTTGTGGCTGGTAATCCTGCGGCCTAATTAGTTTGGAACAAAGTGAGCATTGGCTGTGGAAAAGCGGGTGCCTCTCGCGGCCCGGCGGCCGCCCCCACCACCGTGGTGCGCCACAGACAACGCGCTCCGCCGGGCCGCTGTGGACTGCTGGTTTCCGGGCGCCCCCTCGCGGCCGCTGGTCGGACCCGTGACGGCCCAGGCCGCTGGGGGTATGGACGTGGACGTGGACGTGCCTCCGCTGCTGGCGCGCGGGGTATGGACAGCGGCGCGTGGCTAGCGCGTGCGCGTGGCTGCCGGCGCTACCCCGCCCGCTCCCAGGTGTCGTCCCTACCCCCCGCGGTGAGGCCCGCACCACCCCCGAGGTTCTGGCCGCCGTCCCACAGGTGGCGCCTGCGCTGCCGACGGCGAGGCCGTGCCGTAACGCCACGGCGCCAAACAAACCCCGCGGGAAGACCGGAGCGAACCCCCGGCGGAGTCGTCTGCGGCGGCCCCAGTGCCGAGCACCCCGTCAGGCCGCTGCTGCCACCGCTGCTACCGCTCCAGCCGCCGCTGCTGCCGCTCCAGCCACGGCTGCTGCCGCTCCAGCCGCCGCTGCTACCGCTCCAGCCACCGCTGCTGCCGCTCCAGCCGCCGCTGCTACCGCTCCAGCCACCGCTGGTACCGCTCCAGCCACCGCTGCTACCGCTCCAGCCGCCGCTGTTACAGCTCCAGCCACCGCTGCTGCCGCTCCAGCCACCGCTGCTACCGCTCCAGCCACCGCTGCTACCGCTCCAGCTCGGCCCCACGTTCACAATTAACGCCCTGTGACCGCGCTCTGCATTGTCCGCAAAATTGCACGGCCATGCATGTTGATGGGATGGCGTCGTCGTAGGGCTGGAGTGGGAGCGCCGCAAAAATGTGTTGTGTGGCCGACGACCCCCTGTGTGTGCGTGTGTGTGTGCGTGTGTGTGTGTGTGTGTGTGTGTGTGTGTATGTGTGTGTGCGCGCGCGCGCCTGTCACGGAGCGGGCTGCGAGTCTCCATTACGACGGCGTTGATATTGCGAGTGCTCCTGCGGCTGCATCAGCGGGCCCGGGCGGTCAGACGGGATTATCCCCCGCCAACCACCCCCTCCGCGCCCCCCTCCGCGCCCCCCTCCGCGCCCCCCTCGGCGCCCTCTCTCAACCCATTCCAGCCCGTCACACTTAATTTGCCGACAGTTATGATTTACGAGAGCGTGCGCCGGCCTATCCCACCACACTGCTGCGCGCGGCGAACGGAGCAAGACGCCCTCGATCGTTCTGCCTGCTGCCTTCGGTCTAGGAAAGATGGTCTATAAAGCTGACCTCATCGGCACCACCGCGAGGCCCGCGCCCCACCAACTGTTCCTGCTGTCGGAAGGCCCCCCCCTCTCCCGCCCCCCCCCCCCAGCTCCTCCGCCCCATCGGACACGTCCGTCGCTTATCACTTTGTTATTGGTGGGCTCTGGCGGAGAGGAAGGGTCTGTCAGCGGAGCGGCGGCCGGACGGCGCAGGGATGGGGCGGAGCAGGCCGTAGTAACTCCGATGCTACGAAACGCTTAAAAAGGCACTAACTCTCCATAACGACAACATCCCCTCAGCGAAAAGTCCCTACAACACCCTATGCGAAGCTAGTGACTTTAATGGCGGTGTATTGCCGTTATGCTGCGTCAAGCTCAAATAAGCAACCGGAAATGCCCGTAAGAGTTGCTGCCCCCTGGGGCCAAGCGCGGCGCACACGACGCAGAGAGGCGCGGCCAAAACGCGGACACCTAAGTTTCCCAACCTTTTCCCTCTCTGTTGATTAGTGAAGAGATTTACAGCCGCTCTCTCCCGCACAAGTCTCGAGGTGGACTCTCACCAGCATGGCGGTAAGGGACCGGCGCTGGGGTGTGAGCCAAGCGGCAGACCACTGCTTGGCCTTGGAGGGACACATTAAACAACATCTCTTGTGCAGCGGCAGCGGATGGAGACGGCGATACTCCTTCGATACGGCCCGACCAGCGCCTGACTGGTGATGGCTGTGGGCCTCGGGCTGGGCGGAGCCGCGGCGGCCAAAATATTAATCGGGTTAGTGGGGGCTGTGGGAGGGAGAGAGAGAGAGAGAGGGAGAGAGAGAGAGAGAGAGAGAGAGGAGAGAGAGAGAGAGAGAGAGAGAGAGAGAGAGAGAGAGAGAGAGAGAGAGAGAGAGAGAGAGAGAGAGAGAGAGAGAGAGAGAGGGGGGAGCAGGGGGAGCGGTAAGAGAAAGGCCGCGAAAGCGAAGGGCTGTTTATAGCTGGAGGAGGAGGAAAGTGGGAGGCCTTGAAAATCAGCTGCTGGTCGCGGGCAGAACGCCCTGCAGGGGGGTGGTGCCCGCCCCCGTGTGCGGCGGGGTGGGGGTGAGGCGCGGGGGTGGCGGTGGGAAGGCCGTTTGCATTGCCCCCCCCCCCCCCCCCCCCCCGGATTGGGGGTGTGTCGGGGGAGGACGACCGGCGGCAGCTGTGTGTGTGTAAAAGTGCGTGTAGCGGGTGTCCCGGCCAATTCAGAGCAGTAGGCCGGGTCTGCCTAGCCGCTGGGGAACAGGAAGCGGACGTGGAGGGAGGGGCGGGTGGGCGTGCCAACCAAACAGCCGCCGGGCGGGGCGGAGCGGGGCGGGGCGGAGCGGGGCGGGGCGGGGCGAGGCGGGGCGGGGCGGAGTGCTGTCCGAAACAACGGAGCACCGCCACCTGGACACGGTCCGGGATAGAGAAGTGCTGCAGCCGACTCTGGCAGCCACTCTGAAACGGGTGCCGGGGGCCGGAGGAGCGAGACAGAAGAGAGAGAGAGAGAGAGAGAGAGAGAGAGAGAGAGAGAGAGAGAGAGAGAGAGAGAGAGAGAGAGAGAGAGAGAGAGAGAGAGAGAGAGAGAGAGAGAGAGAGAGAGAGAGAGAGAGAGAGAGCCGGCGGGAGCGGGAGTAACGGAAGGTAAAAAGTGTTCAGGCAAACAACGGAGGTGGAGGAGGTACACACTGCAGGAAGGCGAGTGGGCCGAGGCTGATGGCTGGATTAAAGACGAGGAGGGTTATCGTTCCCTCCAGCTGACTTCCTTTCCCACAGGCCACGGCACAGGTCGGTTCTTGGCGGGAGTGGCCGTTTACAGCTCTCCCCATTTAGCGGCTGCCGCGCGTGACCCCCCCCCCCCCCCCCTCCCTCCCTCTCTCCTTCCTCTCTCCTCCCTTTTCACCAGCAGCTGGAAAGAAAGACCCCTTGCGGTTCCCACTCGAACAACCCCACCCGTCCACCCGTTCCCGCGAGGACCGCGTCCTTCTGACCGAACCCTCGCCCCCTTCATCTGTTCTGATTTACGGATGTAAATAGAACATTTCCCCTTTTGTTTCTTCGGAGGGTAAACAGAGAGGACTGTGTTTACACACAAAGGCCCCCTCCCTGGTGTTCCAGAGCCGCACCTGTGCCAGACTGTATACTAGGGCAGGGCCGGCCGTGGCGCAGCGCGCACCGCTCCAGCAGCCTCCAGCAGGCCTCCAGCTCCAGCGGGCCGGTGCGATGCCACGCTGGAAGCAAACCGCATGCCCCGCCCCAACCCGCACCGCACCGCGCACAGACCGCACGAGCTGCAAAGCAAATAAACTTTTCTTTGAAATCCGACGAAACGAACGCCGGTTCAGCCGCGTCACCACGGGAATTCGCGCACGCTAGTCCGACCGAGCGCGCGTCAATAGAGAGGCGTGGAGCAATTTTTTTTTTTTTTTTTTTTTTTTTTTTTTTTTTTTTTTTAAGGCCTGAGTGTCGCACCTATCTGCGCCTCGGTGCTCTGGAATTTTTGTTGCAGTGCAGGACCCTCTCGGGCCGTGCCCCTGCCGCCCCCCGAGTGGTGGCGGCTGCTGGCTGCTCCGCACGGCCTCGGCACCTCAGCCGGTGCTGGCCACGCACTCTTTGGTATATCGGCGCGTCCTTTGCTGCCTCACTGCGCCTCCGCTTCAGAGTCCGCTGTCCCGGCCGCAAAGAAACGAGACCGCAAACGGCTGGGGGGGCCGGGCCCGGGACGGCCTCTTAATCCGGGACACCGCACGCTGCCCGGCCCGGCCCGGCCCGGCCTGCCCGTTGGACGTCGGTATTCAGGACCCGAGACGTATGTCCGGGCTCCCCCAGCTCCAGCCCCACGCGGGGTGGTCCGGGTCTGGCTGGGGGCTCTGTCTGCTCTGCCGGCTCTGCCATATGGGACCGAGACCAGAGGAGCGCACGGCCGGGTATGCTGTATGCATTGCAGAGGAGCACGTGCCGCGCGCCGCGCTTCACATTTCAGATATTCCGTCCCCACAAAGGTGAATGCCACACTGTCAAAAATATTGCGGAAAACAACAACAAATATGCTGTTCACATTTTCCTTCTGCAACAGCTGTCGTTTTAAACAGTTATGTTGTAGTTTTTGTTTTGTGATAAAACTAGTTTCCCGTTCGGAAATGTGATTCAGTCGTATCCGGACGGCGAGAAAATTGTTTCGAAATGGTGGTCGTTCACAAACAGCGACAGTCATTTCAGAAGATAACGGTTACATTTGTTTTAGGACGACAAAGTTGTAGTAAAAAAAATGTCGTTTTTGTACGATTTTTTTCTAAAAGTAAACGCAAACTGCCAGACGGGCAGCACTGTTCTGCGACTCTCGTCGTTCCAGTCTCCGAACGAAAGGTCTCTCTCTCTCTCTCTCTCTCTCTCTCTCTCTCTCTCTCTCTCTCTCTCTCTCTCTCTCTCTCTCTCTCTCTCTCTCTCTCTCTCTCTCTCCACATTGGCGCGATCCTACTTAGCCAACTAGGACGAGGTTGGGAGTGGGAGGGGCCGTAGTGCTGGAACCGGGACCCCACCACCTCCGCCGGCATTACTACGCCGGGAAGGGGTGTCTAATCGGTCTAAGGGGCGGGTAGGCGGGGTGCCGGCAGTGCCGAACCGCTGCCTGTGACCCACCCCACGCCGTCCATTATGACACCACGGCCCACCTGCCCTGCTCGTCACCACAGCAGCCCCCACCTCCTCTCCCCCTGCGGCGGTGGCGGTACACTGCGATACAGCTGCTCGACCCCGTCCGTTCGACCCAGTGGCCCCCGATGCGCGCATTTGCTCAGGGCCTCGCCTCCCCCCCCCCCCAGCCGTGCCGTATTCGGCTGAGTCGCTCGTCAGCACGGTGCGGCATCGTCATGCCCCCCCCCCCCTCCTCTTTGCCCCACGGGCTGCATGCAGAAGGCACGCCAATGCGGCGAGTGATCTCAAACCAGTCTCAAACCATTCCGCCCTGCTGGCCTCATCACGGCCCCGGCCCAGGGCCCTCCCTTCGCCAGCGATGGCGGGGTCCGCAGGGAGGAAGGAACCCGATCGTGGCGGGAGTAATTCGCGCGCCAAATGGATGATTGCGCAGACGGCAATAGCTCCGCCTCTTTCTCTCTCACGCGTCCGCCCGTGACAGAAAGAGACAGAGCTAGTGCGATGCGGGCTTGCCTACCCTTTCCTTGTCACGGGGCAAATGGGACACCTGGTATTTATCGGCAGAGTAAATATTGATCGCGTCGCCACGTGATGACTGCCCTTTTAAGTACCCGCTGCAGAGCGTCGCACCTGACAGACAGGCCCGGAGGCCTGGAGGCCCGTGAGGCCGGGAGGCCCGGAGGCCGGGAGGCCCGGAGGCCGGGAGGCCCGGAGGCCGGGAGGCCCGAGGGCCCGGGGGCACGCTGAATCGATGGCCGGAAGCAAGCGGTGCTGAAAGCGTTCCACTGTCTGACTGTCTGCAGGCACAGCGCGCCGCACAGCGCGCCGCACAGCGCACCGATAAGAGGAGGCTTGTTTTCTCTCAAGCTCGCCGCGGTCTAGCCGCAGTGAATGGAGTCTCACTCCAGTCTCACTCGCCGCCTTTTGCGCCGGCTAGCAGCCTGAACTTTTCGTCCCACCTCTTCGAAGTCGCGAAGTCCGAAGCGCACACCGAATCAGATTGAGAGAGTGGACGATTCCTACTCCCCCTTTAACGGGCCTTTGGTATCACGACCTGATGATGAGGGAAGTTCGGACGCCACCCCACCCCGGCGAACCAGGGCCAGCCACTCCGTCTTCTCCGAGCCGAGGGGCGAACAAAGCCGGCGGCGCTTCCTGCAAGTCCTCTCCAGGATGCCACCCTTCTGTGGTTGGGCTCTGGGGGCCCCCTCTGCCCCTGCCTGCTGGAGGACCGCCGCTGGAGAAGTCCGTCCAGGAGAGATCAGGCGGGCCAATGGAATTCGCCGTCAGAGGCGGTGGAGCCCGCGGCTGATAGGACGGCGGACGACACATGGGCTGGCAGCAGGACAGAGCGGCGCTGCCGCTCGGGGCTTGTCCATAAATTACATTGTATTTCCCGGGGGATCCGGGAGGCACTACGTTCTTCGTTTGTCGGGTCCTCCTCATGAAAGAAAATATTTAAAAAATTGTTTGGGTGTCCTGACTAATTTGTTTTTGGATTTCGGGACTCGCAAATTTTTTTGTTGCAGGAACTAAAATTTTCGTTGGGCCAGCCGAAGAAATGAAAAAAAACGATAAGGCAGGAAAAGGGGCGTTTCGCTCGTCTGTTATTGTTAATGTTATTTGTCGCAACTCAGTGTGTTGCTTTTCGAAATCAACGAACAAATAAGTTGGGATGACGAAATAATTTTTTGGAGGGGCGTGTTTGCCTCGCGCTGCGCATCTCTCCGTGCTTTCAGCGCCGCAGGCGGTCCTCTGTGGGTGAGATATCAGCGGCGGCTGCTGCTGCAGCAGCAGCAGCGCAGAGATTCAAAGGGGTGAAAAGGCGCGGCAAATGAGATTGGCGCCGCCGCCTCTGAGCCGAGATCCCTTTGAGGGCGGGCGGAGGACACGTCTGCAAGACAGCCAGCCTGCGGGCCCCCGCAGAGCGCCCGCTTGGCTGAGCCCCGCGGCTGACATGCAGGGAGCGTCCACCAACCACGTGATCTCCAGAGAGGGGAGAGGGGAAGCGGCGTGCTGGAGAAAACCGCCGCTGGCGCGGGCCTTGTCACCCTGTTACGTGACAGCAAGCTCGGCGGGTTCGATGCCCGCCAACGGTTCCACCAGGGTTCCACGCGCTCACTCTCTCCCCCACGCTGATTTTTCATGCACCTAACGGCCCATCGCCACAGGTGTGCGAATAGCTGGTAACAGTGCAGCTATCGTCTAACACGAGAAGAGCTCCATGAAAAAACAAAACTTGACAACAACTCGGCGGGTTTGTAATGAATATTTCAGAGGGCAGTTCAGACACAATATTCGTCGGGTCGTGCTCTGGGTGGTGCCACGGTCATGTCTCTGGCTCCTCGCCCATGCCATGCCGGCGGGGGCGGGGGCGGGGCCGGGCGGGGCCGGGCTGGGCGGAGCCGGCTGTACAGGACCAGGCAAAAGCCGGATACGGGAACGGCGCTAAATGAACGGAAGGGCTCGCTGCGACAAACGAGCGGGGCCTGGCCCGGTTCTTGTTGCCCAGGGCACTGTTTTTGCACAGATTACCTCCCCTGCTTCTACCGCCTCGCCCTTCTCCGTCGTTTCCCAATTTCTTTCCTCTCCCTCCCTTTTCCTCCCCGCTTTTCTCAACGGCTTCCTTCGCCATTTTACGTCGTTCGTTGCGGGTCCGCGACCCCAGCAGCCTAGCCAGCCGGCGCTCTACAACCGGATCAAACCAGTCTCGCCTTTCGCGTGCTGCCTTTCCCCCTCCCCCTCACCAGATTGGCATCCACGTGCCATACATGGCGATGGAGCAGTTCTAGCAACCACTCTGGCCACTCTACCAAACGCGCTTTTTTGAAAAATAAAATCTAACCAATTGTGCTTCTAAATTAGTTTTTCCTCCAGTGTCAGTTCTCATTTCATTTTTATTTTCATACAGTGTTCGGTCTGCGACGCGTGATGAAATACGGCTCGCAAACACCTCTCCGTGGCCCGATAACAAACTGAGCCCTGAGCCTCGAGCAGTGTGGGGGCGGCCGGGGGCGGCGCGGCAGTCTGATGCGGCTCCTGCGGCTCCCAGGGGGACGGAGGCGAGGGGCGAGGACGGGCCGAGGACGGAGCCGGAGCCGGGGAGGACGGAGCTGAGCCGAGGACGGAGCGGCCCTTACTATTTATTGAGGCCCCGACCGCCCTTTGGATCTGCTCCGTACCGTCGGCGCGGCGTCACGTCGGGCCTATACCATAGGAGAAAAGAGAGGGAGAGAGAGAGAGAGAGAGAGAGAGAGAGAGAGAGTGGGCGAATGGGGGGCGTGGGAATGCCAGAGAGGAGTGTCGGTAGCCCTTGCATACAGGCTACGAGCACGTCAGAGGCCGCACTGGGATGAGGAAAGTTGTCGCTGTGCTCAGGAAGAGAGAAAGGAGAGACGTTGGCGTGAATTGCCGACTTTGAACTATACAACACACATCAGGCGCGCGTAGTCAGACTTTGTGCTTATCGGTGGGGGAGGGGGGGGGGGGTACCTTGTGGGATCTTGTTGCCTTTCCTGTCAACCCACACGAAAAGAAAACTGGCCTCGCTGCGTCATTTTCACCCCGGAGCGCAGTTTTATATTTTTATATTCGCTGACAAAACCTTCTCTCCGCGCTACGCGACGGCAGTGCTATGCTGCACGCTCACTGGAACCTCATCCCGGCGGGGAGCAGGTAAGCTGGTGAGGGGGGGGGGAGGGGGGCTCCGCATTAAGGAGTCACGGCACGACGCCACGCGCCCCCTTCCCTCAGGCACACGTCAAGGGCGGCGACGCTCTTCTGCTGCCCATCCATCCAAACGACCGAAAAAGTTTTCTCACATCCGAAGCAAAACGCAAAAAGTTTCTGATCATGAAAGAGATCATCCTTGGCGCGTTATTGTTTCCAAGATTTTCACGAAGATTATTTAGTTTTGCCTCCGCACTCAGTTGGTTTGAGATCCCCCCCCCCTCCCATCCTCCATATCCCATGAGCCACTCCTGCTTGTCCGCCCCTCCCTACTTGTTGATCCTTTATATTTCGGCCGCCTGCTGCTTGTGAGGCGCCGGATCGGTTAGTCCTCGTCGTCTTGGAGTCCCTTTTGATGCAGCAACAGTGGAAACTTGAGCCTCCGCCCGAAGGCGAGACGACAGGAGGCTGCCCGCGAGCCCTGTAGAGTTCGGGCGGCACTTAGGAGCACACTTCGTTTGCCCAAAGTTTAGCAGTTGAAAATTTTCCCAAATTTTTCAGTGTTGTAAGTGGGTCTTTTTTCTTTTTCTTTTTTTTAAATCTTGCGGAGGCGGAGACGAGCGGCTGAGCCCGTTCAGTACGGATTGGCCCGCTCCGCTCCGCTCCCATCGAGGCAGTGGATCGGACTGTGCCGGGGTCCGGAGGGTCCGGACGGAGCGGGGCTGGCGGTGGCAGCGCAGCACAACTCTGATATCGGGGAAGGTGCAGAGCAGAGCGAGCCGTGCGTGCTGCTGGCAATAAAGGAATATTGAAGTGCGAATAAAAAGCGTGGCTGAATTATTCGGGCCGCGCTCTCCATTTACCAAGCCAAAGGAAGCCAGAGGGGAGGAAGCGGGGGGAGCGCTCCGCTCGCCGTGTGCAGCGCGCACAAACAGAGACTGCGTGGCAGAGTGTAAACAAAAAAATAATAATTAAGTCACGTACATGGAGCAAATGTACATTATGGAGCATATTTTCTGAGTTAGTCCGAAGTGGATTTGCTTTCGTGGGCGGGCGGCCTTGCCGTCCGAATGGGTGACAAGGGAGAGAGAAGGGGACAGAAAACGGGGCACGCTCAAGCAGGGGGGCATTCTTCATGCGTCGGAAAGAAACGGAACACGGCTGTCACGGTCTCCGCTGAAGAGAACAAAGGGTGAAAATAATAACGCGATCGAGACTGTTAAATATTCATGAACCACAAGATTCAGTAGATATTTTTTTCAACGAGTTTTTGGGCTATGTCTGATTTTAGAAGAATATTTTCTTGAATCCAGTAACCTCCAGTACACCTTTCCAGCCTAGGACTTGGGTTTTGTCCCCTTTGTCACCTGCTGGACGGCCGCAGGGGCCCCGCCCCCGCGGCCCTGGCCCCCAGCATCGGTGAGTGGATTCCTGTGTTCCACCGTGCGTTGTCGGCCACGGCCCCGACCACCCACCCTACCTGGTGCGCGCCGTTCAGCCGCCCGAACGGTGAGAAGGAGAAGAATGGCTGCATCTAATACACGGTGCGTGCGGGGGAGGGGGGCATCCACGAGAGCCTCTCCACATTCATTCACGTCACCCCTCACGGCCCAAGCCGGACAACAAAGCCGACAACGCCGACACGGCCCCCGGGCCGCAGTCATCAATCTTGTGTTAGTGCGATAATAACAATAATACGAGTCCGGGGGCCGGGGACCCCGGGGGCCGCTAACGGGGGCCGCTAACGGGGGCCGCGGGGTGACGACGCCGACGCCTCGGACTCTTCACCGCGTCACTGCGTGCCCGTGCGAGCGTGTCCCGTGCGTGCGTGTGCGTGTGTCTGATGACTGCCTAGGGGAAGCGGTGGGGCCACTTGCTCTGGGTAATGGTCTACGTCGAGACAAGGCGCAGAGGCGGGGGCCGTGACGCCGTGCTGGCTGGCTGCCTGGCTGGGCGACGTACCATTTGGGATTTGGCGTGCGGCGGCCGGGCCGCCTGCCTGCCTGCCTGCCTGCCTGTCTGTCTGTCCGTCTGCCGTCGCGTCCCTTTTCCACAGTCCCCGCGGGGCCCATGCCGCCCCCCACCCCCTCTGCGGGCGGTGTCCCCATAGGCAGGCGCAGGGGGCCACCCCAGCCTCGCTGCCCCACATACCCCCCAGCAAGACCGGAAGCACAGAGGGCCCAAAGGGGGGAGGGGGGGGGGCACAGGCACACAGGCCACGCAGCCATTACTGTGCATGCAGGGAATTCCTATCGGACATGGCGGGGCGGCGGTCGGCCGTTGTGCTTTAATGCCGCATCGTCGAATGAATCCGTGCTCATTTTCTCGCTGTATAATTCCCGCGTGAAGCGCCCTCACCCTATTTATCTATTTATCGCCGGCGGCTGTTGATCACGCACGAAAACTGTTTTGTTGGTCAAAACGAACTCATTCGATGATTTTTAGGAAAAACAACAAATTTTGTCGCAAGAACTAAAAGTTTTGCGAACACGTAGCGCGCCTAACACGTTAGTTTAGCACACCAAACCAAACCAAATTTATTGCTTGTCTCGACTCATCATTGTTGTCACAACGAATTCTTTTTTTGCTGCGTGCTGTTGTGCGGAATATAGAGTCGATTACGCCGCGCCGAGTGTGTATACTGTATGAGCGGCCGTGACGAGCCAGCGCGGCTGGAGGGCGAACCCTCCTGCAACTGCCAGTTTACGAGCTAATTTCAACCCGGAGGGCCCTGCGGCGCGGCGCAATATCTGCTCCTTCACCGCCACTAACTCTTTCTCCCCGCTTTGCATTTCACTTTTCTCCGCGAGCGCATTCCGCCGTGGTAGTGTCGCCCCCACGCCGCACACACACACACACACACAGAGCACACACACACATAAACACACCTACACACACGCACACACACACACACACACGCACACAGCACACCCGCACCACTGGGTCATGGCGTGCGCCACACACCTGCAGCGCATGATGAATGCTCTACCGGCTTTAATTCCTCCGTACAGCCGTATATGCAATGACCCGGTTCCCCAAGCGGCCCCCCGCTGCCCCTCACGCCCCCCCCCTCCCCCGCGACCCCCGGGCACACGGTGAGCCCCTGTCCCCGTCCCAAGTCTCTGGCTCACGGCCGCATGTATGTCCCAGGATGAACGATGACGTCTCACGAGCAGCGAACAAGAGCGGAGCGCATGCACACACCACATTCAGCCAGGGATATTTATGACATCTTTAGGAGAATACTTTTGTGTAAAATCTGCTGAAAGCAGCGATGTCAACACTGCATCCTCTTGCAGCTCTTCAGCTAGGTCTCCGAGTTCCGCCTCTGGAATGTCCGCTGGTATCTCCCGCAACTTGGACGGCGAGGCGAGGCGAGGCGTGGTGGTGGTGGTGGTGGTGGTGGTGGTGGTGGTGGTGGTGGTGGTGGTGACTCCAAAGTCTTATCGGCTGCGAGTCGACAACGGGCAGGGGGTGTGGAGGGGGAGGGGCAGTTTAACGCTGTGAGTATAGTGCCGGCCGAGAGCTCTCTCACGGCGCTGCAACACACATTGTGTCGGGCTGGGGAGCTCTGCGCGCTCATCTCCCAGTTGTTCTCACGGTGGTTCCGCATCGTCCTGGCACCGCAGTGCAGAGCCACGGCAGAGCCGGTAGAGCCCGGAGCTGGACAGGTTATTTCTTCGGCCGAAAACCGTATTTATTACTCGGCTTCAGTCCGGCTATATAACCCGCCCCCCCCCCCCCCCATAGCGCACTGGCCGGTGGCGGGGCCTCGCGGGGGGCAGGGGGGGGGGGGGGCGTGTTTGCGAGCAGAGCGGGGCGGCGCTGCGGAGCGCTGACATACTGCGGAGCGCGGAGCGCCTGCGATGCGCGCGATATGCGTCCCGCGCAGCAGCCGTGCCGTGCGCGCTGCCTACCCTCCCGCTGGCAGGCGCTCCCTCACGACTCGCTCTGCGCGCTGCTGCTGCGCTGCGCCGACCTGGGGATGCAGGCCCGCCTGACTCCGTTGCTGGGCGGGCTGCCTACTCTCCGGTCCGCAGGCGCTCTGCCCGAGCTGAAGCCCGCCGGGTAACAGTTTTCCAAATAGCGCCACGGCAACCCAAATCCAACACCAGACCGGAGCGGCAGATTTGAAGATACGTTAAATTGCAACCGCAAGCTGTTTGTCACCCCTGAAAGCGGCCACTCTTCCACCTCGCTATCCCTCCCTGGCAGATGGCCGTGGAGCCTAGCGCGACCTTCCCTCCATCGCTCCGGTACAGAAGATAAATATATCCCGCTTAATGTAATGGTAATGTAGCCTCGCTGCTCCTCACTCCCAGCCGCGTATAGCAGCCAGACGAGATAGCAAGCGAGGTCTAGGAAAGGAACAATAGCCAAGTATGCGTTGAAAATTTCAAGTTTTCGCTTTTGTTTGAAGCCTAAAAATCATTTTGAAAAAATTGAATTCTACAAGTAAGACACTTCTAAAATTAGAGGAAAACATGAGTTTGCATCTCCTGAGGTTCTGTACTCAGCACTGACCCGTGCCACAGGCCTGGGCGCTTTTAAAATGGCGGTGGTCGTTCCGAGCGACACCAAAACCGGGAGAACGTCGTGCGAAAGGGCCGCAAAAGCTTCAAAATTAACTAATCAAAATTAATAGAGAGAGGGCCGGTTGAGCAGTGAGGGGTGCGGAGGCTGTGCTGGCTTGCGGAGCAAGTGGGGCCCTGACGGTACGGCCTCTGGGGACCAGCGGCAATCTTCTCACGTCCGCACTCCGGCAGGTGAGACGGGCCGCCCGCGCCGACTCCGGGGCCGACGGCCGCACCATTTGCACCTCCGCCTACCGCATCAATAGCTGATGGGGCGCAGCGGCAGCGGCCGGGGGTGTCAGGAGAGGCTCTAGACCCCTGGCGGTGGAGTGAGGCCCGGGTCCGGGTCCGGCCACTTCTCTCCTGATGAGTAGCACCGTGTGCGCGCGGCCGGGGGCCCGGGGGACGTGACGGGGGAAGGGCAGCTATAGTACTCGGAAGGGTGATGGACATGGCAGGCAGGGAGATGTCAGTCTAAGTCTGTCGCTCACCTGTCGTCCAGCCTCCACGAGATGTCGCTCCAGGCGCTCATGGAGCGCGTGGACCTCCGCCGGCGGTTGATGGCGGCCAGGTGCGCGCGCGACGGCCTCCTCGAACCCACGCCGGCCGTGGACCTGGTGGGCGACTCGTCCGGGAAGTTGACGCGCACAGTGGGAGGCGGCGTGTCGAGCAGCAGGGTGTCGCTGAGCGCGTCCGGCACGGACCGGATGCTGGGCGACGACACCCTCTTGGGGGAGGCCATGGCGTCCGCGGCGGAGGGCGTGCCGGGGGCAGCGCCGGCCGGGCTGGGCGGCTCGTCCAGGTCCGTGTCAGCCAGGTAGTCCCCGCTGCTGCCCGCGGACCGGCCGCCGCCCCGGCCCCCCGCGTCCCCGCCGCCGCCCCGGTAGAACTGCACGGGGCTGGCTTTGGGGGCGGACGACCGGGCCACCCGGCTCAGCCACATGATGGCGCTCGCGTGGCGACGCGTGGTGGCGGCTGGCGTCCCTAGGACGCGGCTCTGTCGCTATGTGAAGTTCCCATGGCCCTGGCCCTGCAGGCCGTCGGGGTCCACCTGGTCGTTGGCAGGGGCCGGGGCTGCCTGTGCGGCCGGGGCAGGGCCCGTCCGGCGGCTCAGACGGCTCAGACCCGGGCCGGCCATGGTGGGGAGCGGCGCTGGCCCCGGCCGAGGCCCCGGGCCTGCTCCCCCGGCCCCCGCACAGGCACGGCTGGGGCCCTACGCGTGGTCGGCGGAGGCCATGGTACCCGCGGGGGCTGTGTGCATAGCGTGCGCTGCAAAGAGAAAGCCAGGCTCAGCCTCAGCCGACAACTACCACCACTCGTGAGACTCCGTCTGACTCGGTCCGCCCGGCTCCGGCTGGGGCCTTGTCTTTGACTCGCAGCAAGAGATGGGGATAAGAAGGCTCTTTGCTGTCCCTGAGAACCAGGAGCTGCAGGGCAGGCAGGGTAGGCTTGGATGTGTGTGTGTGCCCGAGGAGCAAGGCAGACTACTCGTGCTGCTCCAGACGGCAGCGTCACCAAGAATGACGTGGGGAAAAGCATGCAACGAGAAACCACAAAAGCGTCTGCTGAGAATGTTGTTGTGTTTCAATTCGACTCGAGAAGTCAACGAGAACGTGCGCCGTGCGCAGAAAACGCATTGCCGTCACGCCGCTGTCATATCGGAAATGCGACCGTGAGACGTTGGGGGCGTGGGAACGGGCACTGCGATGTGAGGCGCCTATGGCAGGGGAGCGAAAAGGGAAACGGGAATAATATTTCTGACAGGCGGAAAATGTGCCGACCGCGCCACATAGGGCCACAGGGCGAGTGTGATTCCCCCGAGAGGGGAAGGGCCCCGGGCAATCGCAAAACGCCAGGCTTCTTGCTATACAGTAAACGGCCGATCAGATGATACCCGTCCTAAGCCCAAGCCAGCGGCCTCTATGCAGACAAGAGCTGCCGAGTTCTACGGACGTGAAAGTTGCAGGCTTTGGCAGGGAAAACTCCCGGTCGGCAAAGTGAGCGGAAACCACGGCGGACTCCAGAGGGTCTCCCAGCGGAATGCACGAAGCGGAGAGAACCACTCCAATTACTTTTCTTTCAAAAGACGCCGTCCGCTTGCTATCTGTAGGCTGGGGGAGAATTAAACGCGACTCTCTCTCTCCCTCTTTCTCTCTCTCTCTCTCTCTCTCTCTCTCTCTCTCTCTCTCTCTCTCTCGCTCTCTCTATCTTCCCGCCTTGTCACCTGGAGAGTGGCAGCGCGATACGGGATCTGCATTTAATTAAGAAGGTGTCGGACGTCCAGCTTCAAGAGCAGACTGAAAGAAGAAGGGAGACTGTGCCTTGATCTTGACATGGAGAGAGGGAGAGGGGAAAAAAAAAGAAAAAGAAGAATTGAGGGCGAAAATAGGGATGCGTCAGCAGCAGTGATTTGGCGTCGTGACAGTGAGAGGGACATTGTGGGCGACAGAGGGCTGGACAGCTACACAATGGGCCGGGGTCGTGCCCCGGGTGCCCCAGCCCTGTTTCTTTCTGACGCCGTCAGCGTGGCGGCTCTCTCTGACCGACATAAAGCCGGCCGCATCGCCTAACTGTGACGGGGACGACGGCGGGGTGACTTTGGCCCCCCCCCCCCCCCCCCCCACCCCGCCGGCGTGCTGAGCTGTGCGTCCCGGTGCGCGCGCGTCCGTGCTGACCGCGCCGCGGACGCGCCGATTGGATTTGTCATCGCGGACGCGGTCCGCCGGTCCGCCGGGCCCTAGGGGGAACCGGGCTGCGTCCGAACACTCGGCGCCAGCTTCACCGCTGTGCCCTGCTCCCATTCTTAAAATCACAGGGGGGAAAAATGCAGCGCAGAGTAATGTGATTTGGTGCGGGGCTGCGCCCGAAACAGTAGTCACGGCGGCCACGGCTCCCAGCCCTGCGGTGGGGTGTTTCCGGACGTGGCCAGCAGCCGGCCTGAGTGCCATCAGAGCCAATCGCCACCGCAATTTGGGGAGGAATATTAGGTTGCCTGCGGCACTGAGGGGGGGGGGGGAAACGCCTGGGATCGCACCATCCCCTCCCCCGCTCTGGTCGTTGTGATGACCAGGAGTAATGGCCAACAAGGTGAAAGTGACCAGGGCCGGGTGAGAGCGGGAGCGGTCCGCTGTCCGCAGTGCACCGCAGGGCACCGCAGGGCACCGCAGGCAGCCCCCTATCCCCGCCACCGATACAGAGCACTCGCAATCAGGATGGGGATATCTCGGATAAAGCTCCAGAGCGGAGGGGAGGGGAGTGAGGGGTGAGGTGTTAAGGAGAAAATCCGTTCCATTTATTCCAAGCGAATTTCGGGCCCCACAGCCGAGCATTCCTCAAGACGGCCTGCCGCGTTATTCGCCATGAAGAATGCCGATGATATCGCGCGCTGATAGCGGCGTTGAAGTGGCAATCCAGGGATATTTGCCACCTTGTCTTCGCCTCCTCCTCCTCCTCCTCCGCCTCATCCTTCTCCTCCTCCTCCTCCCATGGAAACCAAACAGTGCCGCTGTCGGTCGGACTTGTATAATCCCTGACGCGGGACGGCTGGCGTTGGTGGCGTTGGCGTGGCGCGGCGGAGGTTTAATTTCACTCGCTCACACTCGATATTCCGGCAAAGGCTGAGACAGCGGCCCCCGGAAGCCTCCCTTTCCCTCTGCACGCTCCTTCCGGCCCCACACAACTTTCATGTTTTATTGAAATCCCTCCCCGCTTCTCTCTCTCGCTCTCTCCTTCTGTCTCGGAAGAGAATCGCGGGAATGAAGGTGGCGCCCGTTGCCGCACAGGCGCCGGGGGAGGGCGGACGCACGTCAACTTCAGGTGGGCCAGCGCCCGCACCGCGCCCGCACCGCGCCCGCACCGCGCCCGCTCAGCGTATCCCGACTAATAAAACCCACTCCCTCGGGGCTGATTGAAATACAAATGAGCAATAATTGCTTAACGAGTACGGCACGGTGGCGTGATGCGTATGTGTGTGTGTGTGTGTGTGTGTGTGTGAGAGAGAGAGAGAGAGAGAGAGAGAGAGAGAGAGAGAGAGAGAGAGAGAGAGAGAGAGAGAGAGATTGTGTGCGTGTGTGTGCCCGAGAATGTTTGAGCAGTGCCGCTGCAGCGGCGGCTGCAGGCGGGTCACGTGTGACGGCTCCGGGTGCTCCGGGACCTTGTCCGGGATCCGGGTTCCGGGTTTCCCGCTGCTGCCGCCGCTGGCTCCGGGCACGGTTCCGGTGGTCGCCGCGGCCGCGGCGTCTGCGGTGTGATCGAATGTCCCCGCTGTGTTCCGGGCCACGGCGCGGCGAGGCGCGGCGGGGAGTGGCAGAACCCCCTCCCCCGCAGTGTGGCGCGGCGTTGTCGCGATAAAAGAAAAGGAAATATCGAGCAGCAGCTCTCGCCGCAGCGGGGAAAGAACACAGAGAATCCGCTTTGCGCAAAACAAACTCATGACTACTCGGCCCCGCGTCAGTAAACAAACATGTCGTCGCGGCCGCAGCGAACAGCCGGAGTGAGGCGGGAGATGGAGAGAGGCGGGGGTGGGGTGGGCGATGAGGTCTCCCGCACAGTCGCCAACATCTCAGAAGAAAATTACTCATTGCGTGAGACCATGGGGGAAAAATGTGAACAAATAATTCGCTAATCCATCAAATTCCTTCTTTTTGTCGCGTGATTTAGAATTTCTGATCAATAATTTTCATACTGGGTTTGAAATTTTTTACTAGTTTCAAATATTGAGTGTGGTTTTGAATTTTCCGCTGTGCTCAAAAGTGTCGGTGTTCGTGGCAGCACCAGTTCCTGCTCGGTGCACACGGTGGGGCTGTAGTGTCTGTCCCCGTGTCGCCAGCGTGCGCACCGCCTAAGTTCAGCCGGGGCATAGGCCTGGAAAGCGGTGCGGCCCAAGTGGGCCTGTCCAGGGGGCCCCACGGGGGGCCGCCCACTCCTGCCACCGGCACGGAGAGGGTTAAGTGGAGAGTTAATGTTCCGCGGCTGGAAAGCTATCAGTCCACATTAGGGGCCCCGCGTGTTGACTGGGGCATGATAACTACCCCCTCCTCCCTCTCCTCCTCCTCTATTCATGCCGCTCATGAATTATGTGGCTCGACCAATAGGCACCAGAAAAGGCAGCCGCAGCCGCAGCCGCAGCAGCAGCAGCAGCAGCAGCGCTAGCTGTCGAAAGTTACCAAACAGCGCTGCGTAGAGCGCCGGGTATCGAAACTATCGGAGCAGCCTGCTGGGATCGGTTGTGAAGAGGGCGTCGTCACACACGGAGCCGGCCCGGCTGGGTCCGTACTCACAAAATATTCAAAACAGCGAACACACGGTATACGGGCGGGGGAGAGCGGCGCGGGGCACTCGTGGGGGAGTATGCGGGGTATGTTCGGGCACTAATTTGGTATTCCGACGGCACGGCCGCCCCTAACTCCAACAATGTGGCGGTGGTGGGAGCGCGGCGGTTCCCGGCCGCAGACACATCTCAGGGAGGGGGCGGCCGGGGGCGGCCGGGGGCGGTGGGGGCACGCCAACGCGTGTACTATCCGGCTGGAGACAATGACAGCGCAAGTGGAGTCGCAGATCGCAATAACGTGTCAACTGTGCGAAGGAGAGTTGTCTTTGGCCCGGAGGACGCGGCCAAAACCGTAATGATGGCCGGGTTCAAATAACAGCCACACCGTCCAAAATTACGCACCCTAAATTTTTCAGAAAATTCCCTTCTAATTGGGTTGCTGGAAAAGTTTAATGTTGTTCTCGTGGTCGGGTGTCGGGATGGCAGCGTACTGCCGCCGCCGCCGCCGCTGCCACTCCCACTGTGTGGTGCACATGTCGAGGGCTCACGCACCTCCCTCATACATGTTTTAATGGCCCTCACTTTTGAGTGCGTACAGGAGAACACTGCTACCAAAATTCTGTGTTCGTAAAAAAAAAGGGGGAAAAAAGCTGGTCACAACGGCGCAGTGTCGCAGGGAGAAATGCATCATTTTGAAACAAGTCGCCGCCGCACCGTGCCGTGCAGCCGGAA
This sequence comes from Odontothrips loti, assembly GCA_038380765.1. NCBI lineage: Eukaryota > Metazoa > Arthropoda > Insecta > Thysanoptera > Thripidae > Odontothrips > Odontothrips loti. Next base: position 17,183,280 of record CM076248.1, on the reverse strand, counting down.
GAATAATTTATAGCCGTAAACCCGAACACGGCAGCCGGGCTGAGCCCAGGCGTGCCCGCCGCGCTATTAACCCCGCGGACTGGAGCTGGAGTCGGTGACCACCAGAGGCGTTATTGCATTGCGGGAGTGGCAGCGCTCGTCAGGACACATCGCATGTTAACACGAATCCGAGGAGTCTCTCACTCACGATACTAGCGCGTACAGCCATGATTTAAAATCGACGATACCTGCTGCTGCTGACTGAATTTTTTCTTTTTTTCTGACTTTTCCTGATTTTTTTCTTAGGGTGTCCATTTATTTGTTTTTTGAGTGAGGGACCCCTGGCACGAATCTCGCCGGGGCCATTGCGGAGCAGAATGAACCGTTTCGAGATGATCCGTCTGAGCTGCCGCCCGACCGCCCCAGGTCGGCGCGCGGGAAGGGGACATGTTAATAAAACCGCTGTGAAGGGCTCCTGGAGAGAGCGGCCAAAGTGGGAGGAGTGAGTGCTGGGGAGAAAGCAAAGAAGGAGCGTAAAAATGGAAGTGGGCTGGGGGAAGAGAGGGGGAGGGGGAGGGGGCTCTTGATGATGTTGAGGAGTGAGGGCGGATGAGGTAGGTGGCGCTGCTGTCCAGTAAGGTGGACAAACAGGAAGGAGATACCGTGGGATTGGAGAGATCAGATCCACTCCATCTTCCTCCCGGAACGACGTACCCGGGACTTAAGTACCGCCTCAGCTTCCTCATTCCGGCTATCAATCTTACATCGCCGCGTCTGAATCGGGATCCCTTTCGTAGAGCTCCGAACCTGTTTCACGAACCGTATTGCTTTTACACCCCGTGTTCCTTCATTCTCCTTGTTTCTCCTTGTTCGCGGTCATGCCGCGGCGCTCCATGAGAAGAAGGACAGCCTGGACTCGATCTCCTGAGCGGGCGGTGAGCGGATATCTGTCATCACGATGGGGGTGACGTCCAGCGCCGCAGGCCTCAGGCTGGAGGCTCTCTCATTTGTTATTCTCGGCGAAATTGAGACGGGCCGGGCCGGGCTGCGCGCTTTTACGATCGAGTCTCGGGCCTGTGCAGCCGTGCAGCCCCCCGCAGCCCCCCGCAGCCCCCCGCAGCCCCCCCCCCCCCCCCCCAGCCTAGCCGAGGACGCCCCAAAGCACACACCGCGAGCAGAGAGGATGGGGCGCGCCATTCTCGCGAGATAAATTTTAAATGGCCTTTTTTTAATTTTTCATCCAACACCATGACGACGGGTGGGTAAACAAAACAATTGATGACACCGACGTCGGTTTCATCGGTTTTGAGTTGTGCGCGAAAGTTTTGATTGTGGTTGTGACGTGCTGAAATTGGATGATGAAGGTTCTTCAAGGAACAGCTTATCAATACCATAGTGTGTTTAAAAATGCTGGGAAGCAATGCTGTGCAATGAGTTTGGTAGCTTTATGTCATACTCTTCAAAAATTTCCAACCAAGTGAACCAGCCGAGATGTGGACGAGTGTTTGAAAGTAAGATTTATCAACGTTCTCATGCCTCATGCCTGCCCCTGACGTTGAAAGGAGTTATTTCTCCTGTCATTCAATGTGAGCTGAGAATAAATATTTTTAGGTTCATAGGATTGAGGTTCGGTCGGTAGTTCCGTGCCCAGCCGACAGAGCGCGCTATCGTCGACCGCCAGAGACCGCTCTCGATCACATGATGACTGTTGTAGCAACCGCGGGGCGCCGCGTTGCATTGTTGGCGTACAGATTGAGAATGCAGTTGAGACCCTGAGCGAGACTAGGGCTAGCCAGAGTAGCCAGTGGCGAGAATGCCAGCTGCTCGCTGGAAAAAGCCTAGAACACTACAACTGCCAATCTTCCCACGAAATTCTAAACTCTCTTCCGACAAACTTTTTCGCTTAACAATTTATTAACTTACCCAAAAAATACAGTTCTTTTTCTTTTTGATAGCATTCCAATATTTATCCAATATTTTCTCAACGAATCATTCATTCACATTTCTTCTTCACACTTCTCACTCCTTCTACTCTCCTCACCTTCCAGATCCTGTTTGTCACATACGCTTTCGAAAGACTTTTCAAACCATCAGAAAAAACTACAAAATTTACAAAATCTACAAAATCTCGGCAATATCGTCTGACTCTACTTCGGGCCTCCTAGGATTTCACTTTGTGGAATCGTATTTTTTTTTTGACATGGCCCCTTATGGACTTCTCCGAACGAAATTGTACGATTTCGATAAGAGTTTGCAAGGAGCAGGAAGGAGACACGCTGATTCAGATTCTGATGCCCATACGAAAACTCAAAGGCTGAAATTGGAGAATTTTGAATTGAAAAATTTGATAATTCGAGTCGAGCTGCAGGCTCTTATGGGCGAAAAGATCGAGTCAAGCAAGGGCCTAGCCGAGCCGAGGCAAAGTTGGTGGAAAGATGAAAATTACGACCAATCAGAGCACTGCCTGTTGCGTAGTACAGCCGCAACGAAAAAAGAAAACTGCTGCGTTTGAAAAGTTGATATATCAAGCTTGGGGTGGCCGGCCAACAATGTGGCAAAATGTACAGACTTTCAAACGTAGCCGTCGTGAGTCGACTGTACTTCCCTCCCGTCCCGAATTTTTCATCCAACACCATGACGACGGGTGGGTAAACAAAACAATTGAGGACACCGACGTCGGTTTCATCGGTTTTGAGTTGTGCGCGAAAGTTTTGATTGTGGTTGTGACGTGCAGAAATTGGATAATGAAGGTTCTTCAAGGAACAGCTTATCAATACGATGGAGTGTTTAAAAATGCTGGGAAGCAATGCTGTGCAATGAGTGTGGTAGCTTAATGTCATACTCTTCAAAAATTTCCAACCCAGTGGACCAGCCAAGATGTGGATGAGTGTTTGAAAGTAAGATTTATCAACGATCTCATGCTTTGGCATGCTTTGCCCCAGACGTTGAAAAGTAGTCAGTACTCCTGTCATTCAATGTGAGCTGACAATAAATATTTTTAAGTTCATCGGGTTGCGGTTAGGTCAGTAGTTCCGTGCCCAGCCGACAGAGCGCGCTACCGTCAACCGCCAGAGACCGCTCTCGATCACACGATGACTGTTGTAGCAACCGCGGGGCGCCGCGTTGCATTGTTGGCGTACAGATTGAGAATGCAGTTGAGACCCTGAGCGAGACTAGGGCTAGCCAGAGTAGCCAGTAGTGAGAATCCCAGCTTAATCCCTGAAGAATCACGTATTTTTAATGGAAATTAAAGTTTACTTTGGTATACGCGAACAAGTTTGGTGAGTGCGTCATGATTTGACAGATTGCCCCCGGGGCCGGGCAGGAGCCGGGCAGTGGCAAAGGGTCGGTCGTTGGTGCGCGCTGCTGAGCCTTAGGGCAGGACTGGCAGGCTGGCCTGGGCTGGGCTGGGCTGGCCTCTAACTTCCCTCGCTAACTCCCGTGCCGGGCTCCGCGCCGGCCCGTAAACCGATGCTGAGATAGCGAGGACGGTCCAGCGGCCGCCTCAGCCCCAGCCTCCGCACGCAGGTGCTGTGCAGCGCTGTGCTGTGCTGCGCAGAGGGCTCGCTGCGTCAGCCGGCGTTTCCAGGGCTGGGCGGTGATACCAGCGGTGAAACCGGCGGTGATACCGGCGGTGATACCGGCAGTGATATCAGCGGTGATACCAGCGGTGATACCAGCGGTGATACCAGCGGTGATACCGGCGGTGATACTAGCGGTGATACTAGCGGTGATACCGGCAGTGATATCAGCGGTGATACCAGCGGTGATACCAGCGGTGATACCAGCGGTGATACCGGCGGTGATACCGGCGGTGATACCAGCGGTGATACCAGCGGTGATACCAGCGGTGATACCAGCGGTGATACCAGCGGTGATACCAGCGGTGATACCGGTGGTGATACCGGGACCCGCTGACGCAGCAGGAGACGTGGACCGCTCTACAACGTGCGAGAAAACACGACGGCTTGGCTCAGGCCGTATGCCCGTCACGCACCACACACCCACAAGCACACGCACACACACCGCCCTCTAATATCTCACCAAAATGTTGCCGCTTGTCCCTACATCCCTGCCCGGCAGCCTCCGCCAGCCTCCGCCAGCCCCGCTGTTTAGCACCAACTCTGCATGCACGTCATGCCGTTTCATTTCGTGCCGCGTGAATCGTGGCCGGATGAGACCCCTGCAGGCTCACGGGCTGAGAACCAGGCAGCGCTGTCTCACGCAGCGCCTTCCCGCAGCGCGCCGCTCGCTTGTTCGTTTAAATACATCCGACCTAACCTAACCCAACAGACCCCACCTCGACTGGATGGGATTTCAATCCACAGTAAGATGGGAATACAACGCTTTCACAGAATTAAAAATATTTGTCACCTTTCCCACTGTGTTAGTTTGTTGGGTGGGTGGGGCGCACCATTAGAGAGATTGCATGCACCACCGGGGCCCTTGGACACGCCCCCATCCGCGTCCCGTGGAGCTCGTACTCTCTCGCCGGCTGCACTTGCACAGAGACTTCGGCCACAAAACGCAGCAGGACTCTGCCCCTGCCCCCCCCCCCTGCTATGCACCACCATGCACTGTCGTCTAGTGCCAACTGTAATATTTTTTCCAGAAAATTCCAACACATTTTATTACGGTGCTCGAACACTATGGTTTGCCTCGCCGCGCCCTCCCCGTACGATGCTGCGCCGCGATTGTTTTCGATGCTGTTTGGTCCCTTAACGCGCTGACGATGCGCGAACACCGCCCCCTTATCAAACTCTTATCAGCGCCATCCCCCACCTTCATTACAGACTCTCCTTCCCTCCCCGTCCCTCCCTTTTCCAGACCTAATCCCCCATTTTTGGCCACCCCTCCCCCGTCACTCCCTACCTCCCTCCGTCCCTCCCCGCCGCCTGGTGTGTTGAACGCGTCTCCTCGGCGGCGCTGCTGATCGCAGATACGAGGCCGAGGTAATAGAGCGACGCGTCGTCGCCGGCGCGGTGGGCTGGGGCCGCTGGGGCCGCTGGGGCGTTCCCAGGAGGGCCGGGCCGGCCCGCCAATACGTCAAGAGAGCCATCGTATTATACCCAACCGTCACACGTTTGCCGCCACATTTGATGGAGAGCCGCACCAACGCTGGGCGCCGCCCCAGGCTAGACAGCGGCCACAGGTAGCAAAAAAATTCTTTTTACGAAGAATTTAATTATTTTTTTTTTTTACAAAAGTTTCGCGGTCGATCACATGGAAATATTTTAAGAAAAAATTCAGCCAAATTTCACTTTGAAAAAAAAATAATTCTGAATATTTTACGTCTCTATTCGACATACGGGAGCGACTGCTGTAATCTCATGTCGCGTGACTTCCATATGTCGTGTTCAAAGGGAATCCCTGATTCGACAGCCACGCACCATATTGAACTTGTAAATGTTATTAGGGAAACAAAAAATAATCTGGTGAAACATGTGTGCCGACATGTGTGTGTGTGTGTGTGTGTGTTGTGTCCTCTTTGGCTCTGAGCGGTTCCGATTCGTTTCAGGGATAACAGAGGAAACGAGCGGATACGAAATGACAAGAGTGAGCGCGCCAAAACTTTTCTCGCGATGATGAATGGGAGTTTAGCGGAACTGTGACGTCACGGCGCTCTTCGCACTCCTCACGCGCGGATTAGGGGTCGAAACACAGACACACTCCGGGCCACGTATATTTGTTCCCTCTGCTGCACCGCGTGTCCGGGACCTCACCACAAACCTCCCGCACAACACCAGCCTGCGCCTGAAGCTCACTTTTCTATTTCATTTTCATTTTGGGGGCGGCAAAGAATATTCCGTCCATTCTCCGCCTGCTTCGGCGCAGCTGTCGGCCGGCGCGTTACAACGGTTCGCCCCATCAGGGGTGGGGCCGGGTGCCCTCGCAGCCCCCGCAGCCCCCGCAGCCCCCGCTGCCCCATCCGTGCGGAGTTCATTGGGGCTGCAGTCTGCCGGGGCACCATTATTGGGGGTGGGGGTGGGGGCATCCATTCTCATCCCGTGGGGCACAGCGCAGCGCAGCGTGCGTTGTCTCCGCTCTCCGCCCGCCGTACCGTTAGGGCGCAGTAAGTACTGCTTACCTGCTGCGGTGCCGCGTGTGCGTGCGCCCTGGGAAATCATATCAGGGGATACGAGGACTTATTGCAATTCCGGAACACAGGAAGGAAAACGTTTTGTTGCATTCGACGACAATTTGCATCGCCATTCCAGAAAAAAAGGGAGATTATTATTGAAGCCGTTTTCTTCCACTATCCAGACTTTTTTCTGAGTTTCTGCAGCGAGCGGCTAACTAGAGGAAATTGCTTGCGGTCTCCGCAATGGGCCCAAGAAACGGGAGGTTGCGGGCGTAGAGGGGGTGGGGAGAATGGGAGAAGAGCCTGCGTTTCCAACAGAGTTTCCAGGAAATAAGCAATTTTTTTTTTCCTCGCACCGACGCTAGAATCTGTCCAGGCCCTCCGTAGTGGCCTGCTCTACTCTTCCAGAGCAACCCTCTGAGGGACAAGAGAGAGAAAGAGGAGGGGAAATACTTTACATATGTGTTATGAATATTCAAGTCAGACTCGCCCCGGTGTTCAGGGCACATTCACAGCCGTGCATTCGCGCTGGCACGGCTTGGAGCGGAGGGGCCCGGGGCGCGGCAGGGCGCGGTTGGTCCCGTCTTTACACGCAAAATCATGCGGTCGGAGAGCAAACGCGCGCGGCAACAACGCTTTTTCATTCGCGGTGTTTCGAAAACAGTTGCGACGCCCCCCGGCGCAGTGTCCACCGAGAAAGTGGAAAGAGCGTCTAGGGGGCCGAAAATACAATGGGGCGGACCTCCTCCCCGCACTTGGGAGACATTAGGGGCCTAGGCCGGGCGCCGGGCGCCATGGGGACGCTGCGGCTGCGGCATCGTGGCGATACTTTCTCGCCAAGATCAACTCGCAGAAACACAAAGTGGCTGGCCACGAGCAAGACGGCGGCGTACATCAGTACGGGCAAGGCGCGGCAAGGCGGCGGCAGCGCGGGGCAGCGGGGGCAGCGGGGGGCGGCCGGGGGCAGCCAGAGGCGGCCGGGGGAAGTTCCAACGGCACTGCGGGTAGTGGCGCTACGCTCCTTAGTCAGTCGTTGTATTTTAATTGCCCCGCACTCGCTCGTTGTGTTGTGTCGCCTCTGACCGCCCTCTGGCCCGCCCCCGGCCCGCCCCCTACCCGCCCTTGGCCCACCCCCGGCCCGCCCCCGCTTCTAAGCGCCAGCGGCCTCTTCCAGTCACTGTCTGCCCTCCCTTCGTCCCTCGAGGTCACCAGCTGAGAGGCACTGTGAAATTAAAAACTCATTTCTTTTGTCAAACTTCAAAATTTTCACTTGGACAGAAAAGATCCCGGAAAATTTCAGGCGAGTCGACTTTAAGTTAAATATTGTGCAGCTGGTTCGACTTAATGATTCCACTCCAAGGAGAAATGTATCCCAAGTGCAAAAACTGTTACACGGCCGACTGCCTTGAGGAAACCTCAGCGCTGCTGCTGCCGCAGTCTGGGCTATGCGCCGAGCCGCCGTGCCGCCGTGCCGCCGTGCCGCCGCGACCATGATTTACGGACGGGCTCGGCTCGGCTCGGGGGGAAGCGCGTTTGTCCTACGTCTATTGGGAGAGAAGCGTTTTGCGGCAGTCCGGTGTGTTGTCCGGCTACACGCACACACACACACACACACACCAGGGGGCCGATCACTGGCCGCGGGTTCCAATCCCAGCACCGCGATCCGTCTTTCGTGCCCCTCGCGACCCCAGCCCGATGTACAACGGGGAGGGAGACGTATGCGGCGCGGGCCGCAGCGGTTGACACGGCCAGTCCAGATTCGACGTATCCGGTCAACAAAGGCACATCTTTTTAGCGTCCGAGAATAAAGGCACATCTCCTCGCCCCGCACCAGCGATCCGATGGGAGGCCGGCGGGGCGAGGAGGTCGTTTTGCAGATGTGCCTTTATTCTCGCACACTAAAAAGATGTGCCTTTCTTCGCGGGCGCTAAAAAGATGTGCCTTTGTTGACCGGATACGTCGACAGGCTGGATTAGCCTCACGGCCCCCTGCCCGGATTCTGGCTCGGAAGTCCAGGCCAGTACGCGAATCCGAGTGTTGTAATAAGGATCGCGACGTGGGGTCGTGGCGGACGTGGTTCTGCGAGGCGCCGAGGGTGCGGACCTTGGGCCCGGCGGGTCTAGACCGACAGGCGTCGGGGCTGGGCCGTGGTGGGGGCAGGCTGCGGTCAGCGTCCTCGGTCCGGCCCGGCCCGGCCCGGCCTCCGCCTCTGCCGCGGTAGTAAAACGGTATTAATAAAAGGTGCATGAGGCTGGGCTGGGCTCGGGCTGGGCCGCAGGGCCGAAACGTTTCGCGTGGCCGAAGGGCGCGGAATCGTGTCGTAAAAATGTTATCGCACACGACCGAGAGCGTCCCCGCGGCTACGGGAGGCCGGCGGGGCGGGGAGGTGTCGACTGCGGAGGCGGGGCGGGCTAAGGCTCCAGCACGGCTCCAGCAGGGCTGCACCGCGGCTCCAGCGCGGCTCCGTCCGCTGGAAACAATTTCCTGATGCTCCGGTTGTGGCGCCGGAGCATCCTTGTCACCTCCCCCAACATCACCTTTAATCTTCTTGAGGAAAATCCATGTGCCCCACCCCCTTCCCTGCTTCCTTCCGCTTCTCAGCAAAGGGCCCCCCTACCGCACCGCTGCTGCTGCTGCTGCTGCTGCTGCTGCTGCTGCTGCTGCTGCTGCTGCTGCTGCAGGCTCTCCATCTTCTGAATAAGTCACTCTGTCCGCTATGAAAAGAGGCCGCCGTAAAGTCGCCAAGTGGAGCGGGCGCGTCGCAGCGCCAAGACTTACATATCTCTGTCCTTGTCGGCGGGTCCGGCACCCGGTGGGCGGGAGAGAGACAGCGCGGCACCGTGGCGGCCTGACCAAAAGAACGAGACGCACCCCCTGACGAGGGTGCGGGACGGGGAGCTGTGGTGGTGGAGTATAGAGAGTCTACCCTGTCCCGCCATACCTCCTCACTCTCGTTGTGTTCGTGACGCGTTTTTTTTTTCCTTATGGAGTGCGTGTGCGAGAGAGCGCGCGACACGATTGGGGCCGTGACACGACGCGACGGACTGACAGTTCAAAAGGGCGAGCGGACGCGGCGAGGCGAGGCGAGTTCTCTGTGTATGTACTTGACGCGCTCCGGCGGGAAGCCGCATGGGAGCCGGTCCCACCCGAAGCTGCGAGGCGTTTTAGAAAGGATCGCAAACTTTTCCCATCACATCTCCCTCTCTCTCTCACTCTCCTCTCTCTGTCTGCCCGCCCGTCCCACTGCGTCCTTCCCCCCATATACCACACCCCTGTGGCGGCCGCCCCTCCCAGAGCGGCGGCGATCCACCAAGAGCAGCCAAGTCCGAGCCACAAACCGGAGGCCAAGTAGGGGCCGAGCGAGGTAGGGCGCCACTGCCGTGCTGCCGTCTGCTGCCTCTGCGGCGTCTGTCCGGGGCGCACTGAGTTCCCGTCGACGCCCGACACGGCCTCGGCGGGGAGCCGCCCGACGGGCCACCGCCGGCGGCCCCAAGGCAACCTTTAAGTACTCAACGTTTTACGCTACGAAAAAAAAATCCACAAAAAGAAGAAGGTGTTTAAGAATAATTCGACTCGACCATTCCGGAAAGTTCATAAAATTACAGTTGTTGCGCGGCGGCGCCGGCGTCGCACTGCTTCCGGTTCCGTGCGGCGCCTGTGCTCGTTTGTGGCACGGCACGGACGGCCGACAACGATATGATGGGAGTGACGTGACGGCCCCCGGCCAGCCCGACGGCCACGGAAACGATAAATCAGCGCGCGATTGCCTGCGCACGCGTTCCCATTAGTTGCGGTCGCGAAAGGCGCGCAAGTAGGCGGCTTCGCGGATATGACTTCAGCCGGTATTGGAGAGCCACACGGAGGAAAACGATTAGTGGTCATAACTAATTTTTACTTTGATTTTCGTACAAGCAGTAAATATTCGTTCGGAGAACTAAAATTTTGTTGGGGGAATTAAATTTGGGTTGCACCAAGGAGGTTCGTTGCGGGCACCAAAAAAATTTTTTCCCTGCAGTTTGCTCCTTAAGCGAACCTCCGCGTTGGTGCAACGACAATTTAGTTCCCCCAACAAAATTTTAGTTCCCCGAACAAAAATTTACTGCTTGTCTGAAATTCAACTTAAAAATTAGTTCCTACCACTTATCTGCGCGTCCAGTGCGGGTGGCGAACTGACGCCTGCGTGATGAGCAGTGTAGGAGAGTAATTTGCGAGGAGGACGGTGACTGGCGCCCTGGGAGCCCGGCCCGGCTCGGCACGGCCTGTTTGCTACGCGTGACGGAGTATTACTTGGGGATCAGGTTTGTCTTGCCGCTGAGGCGATACACCGTGTTAGGGCGGCCCGCGGGGAGTTGAGCACCAAGTCAAGCACAGGCAGGTCGGCCGGGGCGGGGCGGGGCGAGCAGCAACAAGACATGAGCCCTCCGCCCCCCCCCCCCCCCCCCCCCCCCCCGCATAGTTCAGAATATTCACGCTCCATAATCAGTGTGGCCCGCCAGGTATTTCGAGAGAGGACAGTAACTTTACCACACGAGCGCCCACAGTCTGCCACCCCCCAAAGGGACTCTGTCCGCTTCCCCCCCCCCCCCTATCCTTTACTTTCTCACGGTAAGTGGCACCGCTCGCGAGGCGCCGGAACGACAGTGCGAACTATACTTAGATGCGTGTGAGAACAAACAGGAGGAGGAGGCGAGCCCGAAAAGTTAGCAGCAAATTACCACACGGTGAGATCGAAAAACACCGCCCGGCCGTGGGCCGTGTGGCGGGCTGGGGACCGGGGGCCGGGGGCCGGGGGCCGGGGGCCGGGGGCCGGGGGCCGGGGGCCGGGGGCCGGGGGCCGGGGGCCGGGGGCCGGGGGCCGGGGGCCGGGGGCCGGGGGCCGGGGGCCGGGGGCCGGGGGCCGGGGGCCGGGGGCCGGGACCTCCTGATGGGCTGCTGCCCTGATGGCCCTGTTGAACCCCCTCCCCGCCGGCCCCATCTCCCGTCCTCCCTCCTCATCGGCGCCCAAAAAGCAAATGTTTGCTCCACTGGCGCGGAAGGGGTTAATAAAGGCCCCGTGCCGTGCCTGACGGAAGCCGGTCGACTCAATCAACCCCACGTTTGCCCTGCATGCCATGCAAAACCCCGCCGAGTGCCGAGGCCATCGGTTCCGGATGAGCCAACGCTGTCGGTTCTCATGCTGCCATTACACATCCCAGTCCACAGCCGCTGAGAGAGCCACGTTTTCTATCGACTGCTAACAACGTTGCGTCGCTCTAACTTGATCGGATTGAGACTTTCGCTGAAACTTTTGTACTTTAGTCCGTCGCCCCGTCGGGTGCGACGTTGTAAACCCTCGTCACGCTTTGAAAAGGGTCCTAGTTCTTGCGACGTGGCACAGCGATAAAAAAAAAATGTGCTATACTTTTTCTGCGCAGTTTGTTTATTTTAAACCAATCCGCGGGTGTGTTCCGGCAGCGAACGCAGGAACAGGGTACGGATTAATTTCGTTCGAGCTTTAGTTCCTGTCATGAGATTCCTATCCCCTGCTCGAGCCGAGTTGAGTGGAATTTAATTTGTGGTTTTGTGGAGCCTTGAGGGGCGAGTCGAGCGTAGAAATATTGCTTGAAACAAAAATGGAATTTCGATTGCACACTCTTCTTCTTAAAACAACTGGGGATAGATGTACTGAGGGATCAAATCGGACGGAGTCTCACAAGTGATTGACATGTATAGTAGCACATTTTGCATGCAGTAGGGGTGGGGGAAACAGCTTTGGCAAGCTGAGTCCGTCCCCCCTGCTCATGTCTGAGCAGCCGAACACAGCGGGCAGAAGGGCAGTGTCAGGCGTGAAAACGGACTTCATGTTACGTGTCCACGTGAATCAAGCGCAACTGTCTTTTTCCATGAGAAAAAGTTGCCGCTGCTCGTTTCAATTTTACGTGAGAGCGCGCGACGCAGCGGTCCGCGTAACAAGCTGGGCCTGAACAACGGGGCAAAGTGAGATTCACTGCTGCCGGAGGGCCCGAGGCAGAGGAGGCGCGCAGCAGCAAACCACCAAACGCAAACAGGAGAAGGAGCGAAACGGATCCGCGGATGAAAATACGCCTGGATGCTGCGTAGGGGAGGGCGGAGGGGGTGTCCGCGGTGAGGCAGGGCCCGGGGGATCACGGGGGAGGACGGGCCGGACACGACACGCTGCCCCTTTGAAGGGCGCCTTTGAACAGTCGGGTCGCGTCCCTGCACCTCAAAGCCGTCCCAAATAAAGTCCGCAGGGCGCCACCCGTGTGCGTCAGGGATTTCACTCCCCTGCCGCCAAACCCGGGGGGCCAGGGGGAAATTCATCGCGGTGAACAAGACAAGGAAGACCTCGAGGACCGAGGACATCACGCACGCCTTCATGAAAATTTTCTAGGAAAGAATTTCGCGGTACTTTTTGGCAGAGTGTGTTTCCATTTTGTTTTCGGCCGGGTGAAGGGTTCTGCCCGAGTGGACAAAGAGTGGGTGTCGCTCTCCGCTCCCCGCTTGATCGCGTTGGTGGTTGCATGCCCTGCTGTGCTACACGCTCCTCGTCTCGCTGCCCGCTGTGCCCGCTGGGGCCTGTACTCGCCTGCAGGGGTGCTGTTCCGGGGCTGCGCGGTAAGCACTATCACCACCACAACACTCTCACTCTCGCGGGGGGGCGTGGCGCCGCCTGGCGCCGCCTGGCGCGTGCGGGTCGCGTGCGTGTCGCGTGCGGGTCGCGTGGGCCGTGCGGACGGTGGTGGCCTCCGGTCCGGTCGCACCGCCTCGCCGCCAGCAACTACCAGCCCCAACGTGAGCGCGCGCGCACGCTGGAGGCGGAGGCCGCCGCGCCAGGGGGTGGGGTTGGAGCCACCCCCGCGCCGCCCCCACGCCGCCCCCGGGCCGCCCCCGCTGCAGTCAGGCGCGGGAGAGGGGGAGGGCTGTTGACACAAGGCCGCCGCGCCACGACGCTGTCCGTCCTAAGCATATGTAAGGTGTTGAGCGTGTCGCCGTGAGAGACCTAACCCAACCCAACCTAACCTAACCCAACCTAACCCAACCTAACCTAACCTAACCCAACCTAACCTAACCTAACCTAACCTAACCCAACCTAACCTAACCTAACCTAACCCAACCTAACCTAACCCAACCTTAGCTAACCACACCTAACCTAACCTAACCCAACCTAACCTAACCTAAAATAACCCAACCTAACCTAACCCAACCTAACCTAACCCAACCAAACCTAACCTAACCTAACCTTACCTAACCTAACCTAACCTTACCCAACCTAACCTAACCTAACCCAACCTAACCTAACCCAACCTAACCTAATCCAACCTAACCTAACCTAACCTAAATTAACCTAACTTAACCCAACCTAACCCAACCTAACCTAACCCAACCTAAATCAACCTAACCCAACCTAACCTAACCTAACCCAACCTAACCTAACTCAACCTAACCTAACCCAACCTAACCCAACCTAACCTAACCTAAGCTCCGCCCATTTTCGTGGCGCCATCTCTTGGTGTGTGAGGGAACTCCCACGGAGCAACAAGAGTTACCAATAGAAACGGCACTTACTTGCTCTGAGGGAGAAAAATAAAAAGTAGAATACTCGATGCAGAGAGCTCCTCACTTCGCTCGGGCTCAAAAAGAGAGAGAGAGAGAGAGAGAGAGAGAGAGAGAGAGAGAGAGAGAGAGAGAGAGAGAGAGAGAGAGAGAGAGAGAGAGCAGCGAAGAGGAGGGGCGGTAACCCTTCGCAGAGATGGTTGGACGTGCGAATGGACGGCGGACGATTGCACAGAATCCCGAGCTGTCAGCGAGCAACACTCGTCTCTTTCCCCACTTTCGACCACGGGACCAGTGTGTGTGTGTCGGTATACTGTAATATAAAATACGTGTTTTACAAAAAAAAAAAAAAAAAAAATGTAATAAAAAATTCGAATAGGGAGAGTAAGTCGACAAAAACGGGCCGACGGAAATATTCAACACAGTGTTCCTCATCAAATGACGCGGTAAAAATCACAGTGCTAAAAAAGTTTTAATTGTATCATTCGGTACAGCATAATGGACGGCGGAGCAGGGCAGGCAGGGCGGTGAAAGTCAAATAAATTTCAACTTCAATTTACGTCTTCTGTCGGTGGGGTGGGGTCGCGGGGGAAGGGCCACATGCGGAGCTAGAGGGGGAGAGGGGAGGGAGGGGGGGGTGCACCGAAATATAGAGAGCATTCAAGGCGTCAGACAGCTTGACACCCGGCGGGGGCACACAGCCATGGCACACGCAGCACCTCGACTGAATAATTTACGACCCCCAGCGACCAACATGGCAATGCGATTGCTGTCGTACGGAGAGGACAAAACTCGTTTTTTTCTTCTTTTTTTCCCCCCTTTTTGTTTCTTTCCAAGTCACTTATTTTCTGTTTATAACGACGAACATCATACGCTGAGAAGACCTATATCGATACATCAGGTGAAGACTTTTTTTTAAATTTGAGCCACAATAGCGTTCGCGCTTATTTTGCTCGCCCAGGTGTAAGCCCCCTGCTGCTTCTGTCGCGGCACCACCACGGGCTGAGAGTGAAAAGTGTTTCTAATTGCCGCGCCCTGCATCCGTATCCGTCCCACTCGCGGGCGCAGGCCGCAGCCGACAGAGACGGAGCGATGGGTGGCGGCGACGCGGACGCCCCCCGTCCAATTAGTGCTGCTGAGAGGACGCCCGGCCCTCCAGCGGGGCGGCCAGGCGTCCTGAGGCTCGTAGGCCTCGTGCCCAGCCATGAGCTTCGCCATGAACAGGCAGCGTCCCCTGTGGCCGCCTGTGGCCGCCTGTGGCCGCCTGTGGCCGCCTGTGGCTGCCCTGTCACTCCACCAGCGTCACTGAATGTCACTACCATATCACTTACGGTGAATTTCTGGTCGGGCATGGGGCGCACAAGTGGTGCTATACAACCGGCGCGAGCGCGAATTCCCGGGCCCTCGAGACTAGAAAATGGCCGACTCCGCCGGTCACAAAAAAGAAGTTTAATTCGGCTTAATACGTCTCCCTCTGGGCTTTAAGGTGCACTAAAAGACGTCTCGGCCTACGAGGTCTTGCTGCCTCCTCTCTCTCCCTATTCTCTATTACGTGCTCTCTGTCTGTCTGTCTGTCTCTCTCTCTCTCTCTCTCTCTCTCTCTCTCTCTCTCTCTCTCTCTCTCTCTCTCTCTCTCTCTCTCTCTCTCTCTCTCTCTCTCTCTCTCTCTCTCTCTCTCTCTCTCTCACACTGCTGGGACAGGGGGACAGGGATCTGCCTGTGGCACTTCGATTGCAAAGCGGAGTTTTGTTATTGGCTTTTTATAGAGAACCGCACCGAGCTATATAAAGAAACGGGTCGCCGAGGAAAGTTTTATCTCGCACATGGCAGAGCTCCTCTTTAGGCCTTGGTCCTTAGAGGAGTACAGTTTTTTTTTTCACCGCCTCGACTCTGAGAGACAAAAAAAAAATGGCCTCGTGACAAAAGTATCACTCGCAAATAGTCGTCTCCGAGGTGTCCCGTGGGGCCGGCACATCGGGAGAAGATGAATGGATGTGGAAGGCGCCCGGTGGCATGAAAATCATGGGGATGATTTCGCACGGGAGGGCCCCGCGTGGGGCGTTTGGCGTGCTTCCAGGGGCTTGGCGGGGCCGCGGGGCCGCGGGGCAGCGCAGCTATGTGAGCGGAGGCCTTGCCGTGACTTTCACTTCGAACCGAGATAATTTCTGCGCCGGACGGTGCGCCCGCACTGTGCTGGGGTCATAACCGTAACATGCGGAAGCACCCCCTGAATATTACATAACCGACTCTTCGCGTGTGTCAGGGTGCATGGTAGCGTGTGGGCAGCGCGTGGCAGCGCGTGGCGGCGTGTGGCGGCGTGTGCGTGGCGGCGCGTGGCGGCGCGTGCGGCTACACGCGCCCAGAGATTCCCGGTCGCACAGCCCGTGTCGCATCCTTCTTTCATGGCATTGCCGTCCTGTCCCCGTAGACCGAGCGGGAACGCAGCTGACATGCATGCTCTAGCAGCCGGGCTGTTATATTGTTCTTGTGGGGCCACAAAAACAAAAGAAGGGTGGGCGGGAGCGGGCGAAAAATATATGGATGATGGAAAATATCGGGGGTAAATGTAGGCCAAGCTTCGGGGCACAGCACCGCGCTTCCCGACGCCTGCGGCTGCTGTGGGCAGCGTGTGCCCTGAGGGGCCTCCCCTTGTAGGCCCAGCGGTCTGGCGCCGCGGTCCCGGGTAATGCAGCATGAAACCCTATTGACCGCTTACCTGCTCTGGCCAGCTTCAATAACGAGGGCAATCAGAACAGCAGGGGGTGGGGGGAGGGGGCGGGAGGAGGATTTTTCAAGCGGATGCGGGGGAGAGCGGGGAGCGAAAGGCTACGTTGTCAAACACAAGGCGTACCAAGCAAAACTCCGGCAACAGTGCGGACGCTCCACGGCGGTCCTGCAGCCTGCAGCCCGAGCCGGCCCCCTCTCACTCCACTAAGCCTCCGAACCCCCCCCCCCCCCCCCCCCGCATGCTGTTGGAGGACCCCTTCTCACTCCACATCCCCTTGAACTCTCAGGGGGGGCCGTGCTAGTCCGCCCCCCGCATTCAGACCCCCCCCCTCCCCCCATCCCTCCGGGGGGGCCGACCCCTCCCCCTCCGCGGGCACTAGGCGCACCCCAGGATCGATTCACGGGACGCCCCCTACCTCCCTGGGATGTACGCCGCAGCAGACCCCCCCCCCCTTTTCCGCCACCCCGTCCGCCCACCCCCATCTTTCTTTTTGCTTTCCTGACTGTGGGCCTGGTACCCATGACCAACCGCACCAACACCTCAGACCGGCCACGCGTCGGACCGTGGGTCTCGGGCACAATGGTGTCCGTGTGCTGTGGCATAGGGCTCGGCGGCCTGGCAGCAGGCCCGCTGCCCGCTGCATGCGGCCTGCAGCCTGCTGTCCTGCAGCCTGCTGTCCTGCAGCCTGCTGTCCTGCAGCCTGCTGTCCTGCAGCCTGCTGTCCTGCAGCCTGCTGCCTGCAGCCTGCTGTCCTGCAGCCTGCTGTCCTGCAGCCTGCTGTCCTGCAGCCTGCTGCCCTGCAGCCTGCTGCCTGCAGCCTGCTGCCCTGCAGCCTGCTGCCCTGCAGCCTGCTGCCCTGCAGCCTGCTGCCCTGCAGCCTGCTGCCCTGCAGCCTGCTGCCCTGCAGCCTGCTGCCCTGCAGCCTGCTGCCCTGCAGCCTGCTGCCCTGCAGCCTGCTGCCCTGCAGCCTGCTGCCCTGCAGCCTGCTGCCCTGCAGCCTGCTGCCCTGCAGCCTGCTGCCCTGCAGCCTGCTGCCCTGCAGCCTGCTGCCCTGCAGCCTGCTGCCCTGCAGCCTGCTGCCCTGCAGCCTGCTGCCCTGCAGCCTGCTGCCCTGCAGCCTGCTGCCCTGCAGCCTGCTGCCCTGCAGCCTGCTGCCCTGCAGCCTGCTGCCCTGCAGCCTGCTGCCCTGCAGCCTGCTGCCCTGCAGCCTGCTGCCCTGCAGCCTGCTGCCCTGCAGCCTGCTGCCCTGCAGCCTGCTGCCCTGCAGCCTGCTGCCCTGCAGCCTGCTGCCCTGCCCTGCAGCCTGCTGCCCTGCAGCCTGCTGCCCTGCAGCCTGCTGCCCTGCAGCCTGCTGCCCTGCAGCCTGCTGCCCTGCAGCCTGCTGCCCTGCAGCCTGCTGCCCTGCAGCCCTGCTGCCCTGCAGCCTGCTGCCCTGCAGCCTGCTGCCCTGCAGCCTGCTGCCCTGCAGCCTGCTGCCCTGCAGCCTGCTGCCCTGCAGCCTGCTGCCCTGCAGCCTGCTGCCCTGCAGCCTGCTGCCCTGCGGCCTGCTGCCCTGCGGCCTGCTGCCCTGCAGCCTGCTGCCCTGCGGCCTGCTGCCCTGCAGCCTGCTGCCCTGCAGCCTGCTGCCCTGCGGCGACGGGAGGAGACGTCGCGGCGCCAAACTACCCGCCGGAGACGCGGGTGGTCCCGCGCTCAATCCCGCAGACAGGGCAGGGCCCCACAGGGCCCCACAGGGCCCCACAGGGCCCCACGGGGTGGGGGCTGCGGGGCTGCGGCGTGGTGAGCGCCGGGCGCGCCAGCGAACCGTCGGCGTCGTACGTCAAATTGAAAGGCGAGGAGAAGGCCAAGAAAAATAAAACGAAAAAAGAAACCGCCTCGCTTTGAGAAAGCGGACCGCGCTAACTGCTGGACAGAGCGAGGCACTGAAGGATAAGGGGAGTGTTCACCGGCACTAGAGGGGGGGGGGGGGGCAAGGACAGCGAGAGGGCGAGAGGGTTCACTGGGCTCTGCAGCCGGCCGGGACCGCCACTACCGCTGCTGCTGCTGATGCTTCAGCTGCCGCCTCCCCGCGGCTTCACAGGAAGCGGACCGTTCGCTCCTTTGGAGCCGCGAATGCAGCGCTCACTCTCCGCGCACCTGGCGGGTTGCGTGACGTCACGGGTGCCCGGGGTGGTGACGTCATGGGTTGCGTCATACTTGGTGGTGCAATCGATGACGTCGACTGCCCCCTCTCCCCTGTCCGGGGGGAGGAGGGGGGTTTGCCAGGGGGAGGCGATGGGGGCGGCGATGGGGGCGGCGAGGGCACGGCAGTGCGCGCGGGATGCACCGCCTGGCCGCCCGGACAGCAGACGCCCCCGCAGCCGCCGCCAGTAGGAAAGCAGCGGCTCCCATCTGGAGCGTCCAGCCTCACGGGTCCCCCCTGGTGCTAGCCCACCTTATATTATTAGTTCGCCGCACTCGCTACGCCTTTTCGACTAATCGGGAGTAAAAGCTAGCTGACACCTCAGACTAATTAAGTTTTGATTTTTAGCTTTAATGTTAGTGTTGTGAGGTATCATCTGCTAAAAAGTTTTTGCTCTCGTTTTTGGTCACACTATTTTTTATTTAATTTTTTTGAGTTCTGATGGCAGCATCATCAAGTGTAGTCGGGACAAGGAGAGGGAGAGTGGCGCAGCAGAGCGCCGGACAGAGAGGAGAGATGCGGGTGCGATATACGCCTTCGGGAGCCGAGCCGAGCCGAGCCATTCCGAGCCATGCCGACCCATACCAAGCCAAGCCATGCCGAGATAGCACGTCGGGCAGCCAACATCCATCCGTTATCACGAAGGGCTGCAGCTCGGCCGCGGACACTAGGAAGCGCAGCAGCAGTTACGCGCGCTGACAAATAGCGGGTAAAAATGCACGCAGCAGGGCCAAGCCCTTCCTTTGACTTGACAGAGATTACTTCCAGTACTTTGGCATAGCAGTGCCACTGCTGCGCTGCGTAAATGTGTTGGTACGAGTACACGTTCGATCTGGAACAGGCTAGTTTATTCAAAGCGGAGGAGAGCAGGTTCCGTGTAAGATGGATGTTCACCACCGGTGAGGCGTGGCGCAGTCCCCCGATCAGAGTGATATACATACCCCCCCCCCCCCCCCCCAACCGTGTCTTGGCAGCGCGAGCGGCTCATCTACATTCATTGGCTCCTCTGATTAGCTTCCGTCCTCCCCCCCCCCCTTCCACTCCCCTTCCCCCTCTCTCCTACAAAGCCAGTCCTTGCCGCACCAGGGGGTGGCTCTCTACAAACCCCCTTCGCATCGCTCGCAGCATCATGCAGCCCTCTGTGCCGTGTAGAAGTCCTCGTGCGGCCGGCAGCCCGGCAGGTGGTCCCCGAGGTCCCCAGGTGGACCCAGATGGCCCCAGGTGGCCCCAGGTGGCCCCAGATGGCCCCAGGTGGCCCCAGGGGCGGCTCTGGACCTCACCACGCTTCGCCGGACCGACCCACCCACAGAGCATTCCAAAGACCCATTAGCCTGCCCCTCTCCACTCGCCGTACGTGGCCGTGTCTGCCGGCCGTGTTTGTCGGCCCACCGGCCGCCTAGCCTGCGGTCCCCGGCCGTCCCCGGCCACCTCAAATATTGTCTCAGGCGGCACACGGCAGCAGAGCTGCACAGCTGCACGCCCCCTGGGCCCCAGTGGGAGCCGTGAGCCCCCACAGGGAGGACCCCACCAGGGCAACGCAACGGAAATGAGGTGTCTAGCCGATGTCCGCAGCAGCAGTCGGACCACTATTATTCTCGCATCCCGCCGGCTACGTATCGATACGGTCGGGCCCGTTAGTCCCGCGGGGATGAAAATTATTTGCGTACTCTGGTGGCACATCGGCTCATGAGAAATTGAAGACCCAAGTAGATAAATGTTATCAGGGGACGGGCCAGCACGTGTTCCGTAGACGATACTGCGAGGGGTCCCTCCCTCGTGATGCAGGCGTACTATGATATTTTGATGTTTTTCCCCCCTGAATATTTTTTCTGATTTTGTCTTGTGTTTCTGTGATTTTTCCGAATTTCGCTAAAATTTTTCTACCTTTTTCCTGAATGTGTCTGATTTTTTTTATTTTGAGGGTGTACACTGATTTTTTTTTAATTTTTTTTTTGAGTGAGGTACTCATTGCTAAACTGTCGAGACTGATGCCGGCCGGATCTGCATTCAGCAGGCCTCCGACCACGCGCCGCGTAGCGCCGCGTGGCGCCCTCCTGTGGGGCCTGATGAGGCTCTGCCACCCCGCAACGCTGCTCCGCTGCCGCCCGCACTACCCCACGCGCCGAGGCCGACGTGCCCAGGGATACCCCACCCCTTCCAGCGCGTATACGCCTCGCTGAGGTCGCTAGACTGAGATCCCGGCGATACCCCGGCCCCGCAGGGAACACCTGTTGAGCGCGGCCCCGCCGACAGAGGGCGTAGCGTGAGCGGGTGCTCCAGAGAGAGACAGCCGCAGATCCGCAGTGGGTCAGGTCGCATCAGTCACAGCGTGTCACACACGAATCCATGCCCGCCCAACCCAACCCCACCTGCCACCTCATCTTTTTCGCATTGCCAAGCCACACACCGCCACAGCCAATTCGCGTCCGTTTGAAATATGGTGAGGAGTCTGTAGGATTTTTTTTTTGCCTGTGTTTGAAGCAAGGAGCGCGGGTGGGTAGAGATTTCGTTTCCGGCCATCCGACACTCTTTATTGGGCTTCGACAGAGTGTACGGAAATTGCCTGTAGTGGGCGACCGCCCTCTCGCGCTGCGATCCGAAAATGAGAATTCCCGGGGGGAGCACGGCCACGGCAGCGCACCGCGCCGGAATGTTTGGTAGTCCTAACGGGCCTCGGCGTGGTCGTGCTCGCCTTCCTCATGTGCCTCAAGTTTGCGTTCGCGAGGGGCGAGTCAGAGGGGGGGGGGGCTGCAAGAGAAAAAGTAAAATGTGTTCCGTCCATAATCGATACTAGAGGACCATATTGAGAGGCAGCTGGCCGGAGCGGTGCCATGGGCTGAAACAGGGGAGGATAGCAGAGGGAGGGGTGATTCATGAGAGCCACCCTCCGCAAAAACAGTTAAAATGTGAATCAGAAATTGTGAGAGGGTAGCATCGGACCGTCATGTGTGTAATGTCCCTGCAACAACATATTCTCGGTACAATGGTGTCAGCCGGACGGCCGGGTTGGGTTTGCGGGCTTTTGCCAAGGGGAAGTGGGCCAATGTCAGCAGGAGGATGGCTGCGCACACGTGTGTGAGCGCCGCTGAGGCATTTGCCATGCACTTTGAGCCCCGGCATCCCTCTCCCTGCCCGGGCCGCCGGGCTGTGAGCGCCGTAGCCGGCCATAGCCTCCGGCACTGCCCTCAGCATACCTCTGCTGGCTCCGAGAGGTTTACGGCTGTACGCGCCCGCTGGGAAATATTTCGCTCCTCTGCCCGGGTTATTCGTTGTTTCGTTATCGCGTTGGGCGTGAAAAACTCGCCGACGAACCCCGCCTTATTTCCAGGCTGCCGCTGCATCGTATGGCCTGTTATGTCGCGTTCTCGTCGAGCCCGGGCACGGCGCCGTCCTGGAGTGGCTCCGTAGTGGCCAGGACGGTGGCCAGGACCGTGGCCAGGACCGTGGCCACGGCCGCTGAAAGAGCTGTCCTTGTGCACGTAGGGGCGCGGGGCCGGCGGGTCGGTGCCGTGTCCTACACGGCTGTGCGTGGCCGTGGCGCACCTGTCCCCGCCGCCACAGCCCCGTAAAGCGCGCAAAGCTGGCAAGCGCCTCCGCCGGAGTCGTAAATGGATTGAAAACCAATTTCGCGTGTGCACCCATTCATAGCCGCGCGCCTCGGGGAGAGGAGGGGGGAATCCCGGGGCCTTGAGGCCGCCGCGGGGCACCCGGGGCTCACCGGGGGCTCACCGGGCCTCCCAGTAACTGGGTCCTACAAGGTCCTGGACGGCCTGGAATTGGGCCCTTGACTGGACAGGAGAGGACGGGTCAGTCCGGACCTGACGGGGAAGTCTGGCCTCGTCTCATCCTGCCTCCCCACTGAAGCGTTCTAAGGGGTGCTCCCCCCCCCCCCCCCCGCCCCCCTCCTCCCTCCTTGCTCCTCGTCAAATATTATTGAATCACTCCCGCGTTTTGCAGCGGAAGTGAGACGGAGTGGTTAGTATTCAGCTTCCCGGATGAATGCTGCAATGCAAAATGCATTTCCACGCGGGCGAGCCCGGTCTGAAACATTAACAGCAGTGAAAAATTCGGACCTCTGGGTGTCCTCCTGAAGGCTTCAGGGCGGGCTCCGGGCGGCAGCGGGCCCAGCTACCGAGGCTGCCTGATGACGCTTGCCGCCTCCTAACTTTGGAAATAATATTTTCGGTGCTGGAGCGCCGAAACTTTTGGCGGTTTGGTATCGGTGCCTGGTGGTGCGCCCGGCCGCACCCGCAGCGGTGCCCGCGGTGAGCTTGGTGAGGACTTGCATCGATGACAGGCACTCACCGTGCAGCAGAGCGAGAGAAAGGGAGAGACAGACAGACAGACAGACAGACAGACAGAGAGCGGGCGACAGCTCTCTGTTCCTCGGTTCGGCTCGCTCACCTGGCAACAAAAATAAAAAGCAAAGAGTCAGGAGCGCACAAACCCAGAAGCAGCCGCAAGTTTGTTGGCGCGCGCTACTCGCCGCCCGCATTGGCTTCCGACAATCTGGGAAACAATTACAAGAGCGCAGAGAGCTCCTCCCCGACGAAAATTAAGCAATGTTTTTCACTTTATTGTAGTGTACAATAGGGAGGCTTGGGACAATGGCGGGGCGAAACCGCAAGCAAGAGCCCTGCTGCAAATGAAGGCGAAGTCAGAGCCGCTTGCGAGCCGCTTATATTTCGCTCCCGACGTTTTACGACCGCAAGGTTGGCCCCGCCTGCCTGCCTGCCTGCCTGCCGTCTCCAGCGGAGGGAGGACCAGGCGGGGCTGGCAGAGCTGGCAGAGCAGCAGTCTGGCTATAAATAGGCTGTCGCCTCAAAGAGCAGTTGGCTGTTTCCCCGACTACGACCCAGAGCTGGGCAGACCTAACACGACGCGCCGTTTACCGCGGCGTGTGCCCGGGGGCGGGAGCCGGGGGCGGGAGCCGGGGGCGGGAGCAGGGGGCGGGAGCCAGGAGCCAGGGGGCGGGAGCCAGGGGGCGGGAGCCGGGGGCGGGAGCCAGGAGGCGGGAGCCGGGGGCGGGGGCAGGGGGCGGGAGCAGGGGGCGGGAGCCAGGAGGCGGGAGCCAGGGGGCAGGAGCCGGGGGCGGGAGCCGGGGGCGAGAGCCGGGGGCGGGAGCAGGGCGCGGGAGCCAGGGGGCGGGAGCAGGGGGCGGGAGCAGGGGGCGGGAGCCAGGGGGCGGGAGCCGTGCGCGCTGCAGACAAATTTGCATATACGGCGACGAAACAACAGAAATCCCGTCCGATTGCGCGGGAGTCTTCGCGGACGGGTGGCTGCGGCAGTGGCTTATTTGGCAATATCCCACGACACTCGCGGCCTTGCGGCGCCACACTCTGGAAATAAAATGGTGGGGAAGGGCATGGAGGAGGAGGGACACCCTCTGGCCGTGGGCGGCCGTGGGCTCTCCCTCTCCTTACTGCTGCTATTGCTGCCACTGCCACTGCCACTGCCACTGCCACTGCCACTGCCACGCCCGCCTAGGAACGGCATCAATAATGCAGCCACTGGACCCGGCCCACCCGGCGGGACCACCGCAGGCAGCTGGCTATCACAGCTAACCCGAACCCCTCCGTCTCGGTGCTCGCTGGTGTAGTGTGCGGTCAGCGATAGCTGCTCATTACACATTCTGTGATCCGCCTGCGTCCACCCAAGCAGCACCATCTAAAACTAACACTTGTGACAACGCGAAGGGCTTCGTCTTATTTGGGATTCGAAACAGGTAGGCGAATTCAGAAGTATCCCATCATCCGTACACGTCTGTAATGTTCGCATACACACAAAAAAAAACATAATTTAATGACGCCCCGTTTTGGCGCAATTAACTAGTAAAATCTGAGCGAAAGGAAAAGTAAATTGAACAGCTTCGATGAATGCATTAAAAAAAAAAACTCATTATTTTTGCAGTGTACCTGATGGCCTCCTGGGACTCGGCCTGCGGCTCGAAGGACACTCGCGGCCGGTTGACGAGGCAGCAGGCGCGGTGGTGGTGGCGCGCCAGGTCACGGTGGGTCTTGAACTCGCGGCCGCACAGGTTGCACTTGAGCACGCGCCACAGGCGGCGCCGGAACCACAGGTGCTCCTGGATGGAGTTCCACGCCTCGCCGCCGACCTCGGCCATCTCGGTGGCCAGGTGGCCCACGTCGGTGGCCAGCTGGCCCATGACCCTCACGGGCCCGACGGTCATGGCGGCGGCGGTGCAGCCCCGCGTCACCTGGTGGCGGCGGCACCCGGCCGTCGACGTGCCGTCGTTCGCTGTGGCCCCGGCGCCATGCTGCCCCCGCCGCCTCACAAATGGCCGACCATCCCTCCGCGTCGCTCGGGCGCCGCGCCGGCTGCTGCCAACGGTGGCAGCCCACCAGTTCAGCGCACGGGAATTTTCATAAAGACAACACCTATATTTCTCCGGCCAGATTAACCACCCGGCCGCCCCTCATTCATCTTGGCTGGCAGAGGGGCAGCGGGGGCCGCGGGGGCTGACGGCGAGCTCAGGGCGACGCGGGAACATTGATCGCGGCCGTCGTCGCCAACTTCGACACTCCGCGTGGGCGTCGAGGACCCCGACGGGACAGCGTACGCGGCCGTCCAGGCCAGCTCCGGGTCCTCCGGGCGCGTGCGTGGGGGTGGTAGCTCAGCTCCGGGGTGCTCAGCTCCGGGGTGGTAGCTCAGCTCCGGGGTCGTAGCTCAGCTCCGGGGTGGTAGCTAAGCTCCGGGGTGGTAGCTCAGCTCCGGGGTGCTAGTTCAGCTCCGGGGTGGTAGCTCAGCTCCGGGCTGGTAGCTCAGCTCCGGAGTGAAAGCTCAGCTTCGAGATTAGATCTCAACTCCGGGGTGATATCTCAACTCCGGGGTGACAGCTCGCGGCGAACACTCCTGACCGACACTTCGGGAGGCAGAAGTGGGGCGGTAATGGCTGCAGACCCCGCCGCCGGCGCGGCCCGTGGCCTTGTGGCCGGGGATATCCGGATCCGGACCGGATAATGTCGTTAGGAACACGACACCGCGAACGTCACTGCCTCACTGGCCTCTTCAGAACGGCGACCGGTTTCGGCCGGATCTCCTCTGGTTAAGGTCCCGGCGGCGAATGCACGGCACCCGTACGGTGTGCGCACCTGAATGAACACACACACACGCACACACACACTCACGCACACACACACACACACACGCGCGCGCGGGTTCGGGTGCACTTCGATGACGCCGGCGGCGGTCAGCAGAACACGGCGTGAGTGCGACAAGGACAACTGACCGCGGCAGCAAGTGGACCGCGCGCCGCGGGGCACAAGACACTGACTGACGCCGCGGCAGCTGCCGGCCGGGCTCCTCGCGCCACGCGCCGCCACGCGCCGCCACGCGCCGCCACGCGCCGCCACGCGCCGCCACGCGCCGCCACGCAGCCGGCCGGCCGGTCGGCGGGTCGGCGCTAACAACACCGACCGCGGCCCGCTCGCGCTGGTTTGCCCGCCAGACCCAATTTCCTCATTTCCTCTCTCGTCCGAATAAGCAACGAGGAGTGAGTGACCGTGGTCAAGACCGCCGTCGGCTCGGTCAGCTCGCGTATCGCTTGCGGCGCGCGTCCTGTGTGGCCGCTGTACACCCCTCTCCACCCTTCTCCGCCCCTCTCCGCCCTCATGAACCGGACCGTGGCAGATACAGCCGGCCTCGTCATGGGCCCATTCATGTCCATCAAGCGATCTCTATGTGCGCCCATGGAAAGTTTGTTAAGGCGAGTCGAGAACAACTCGCTACGCGGCGAAGAGCTACGCGACCATCGTGCCACACACACACACACACACACACACACGCGCGCGCGAAAAAATATTGAAGAATGCGCGCGAAAAGTCGGTGTGTGCTGACATATCTTCTGCCACAAACGAATTTGGGCGAGCGCCTGCGGGTGCCAGGGTAGGCCAGCCCGCATGACACGTGTGCGGGCTGAAGTCAGGCGGTTGCCTACCCAGCAGGCGCCATTCGTGCTTAGACTGGCCTCGATCAATCACGCACCGCTTATGCCGACATGTCATGGACCAATATGGCAGGGACGGGCCTTCGGCGCCCGAAGTGAAATGTATTGAGACGTACGAGCGATAGCCTTGGCCCGGCTTTTGGCGTCCATCGCTCCATTTCTCTATTACACCGCTTCCTATGGTCTCCTCCGGCCCTTCCTCAGGGCTACAAGTTTCTCTGATAAATCCCCTTTGCCGCGGGGCAGGGGGGGGGGGGAAGGAGAATGAAGTGGAAACAGAAGGAAAGGAGGAATATTGCGAAGTCGTGTTGACGCCGCGCCTGTCCGCACGAACAGAAGCGCGCAAGTCGAGGGGTCCCTCACCTAACTTGTGATGCAAGTATGCAACAATTTATGACTTAAAATTAGGATTAGATTTTTTTTTAAATCTGAGACTTCCTATATTTTTCTTAACTTCTTTACTGACTATTTCTTATTTTTTCATGACTTTGAACTTTTTTTCTGAATTTGTGAGGTGTACACTGAATTTTTCATGCGAGGTCCCCCTTGGAGCAAATCGATTCGATAGATAGTCAGTCACACATTTCGAGTCGATGGCGTGTGCTGCTGCACACGGGCTGCGGGCCGGAATCGGTGCGCTTTTCGACCAATAATGGATGTTGATATGGCGACCAGTGGGTGGTTCTTTTCACCACTACACCGAGCCGGAATCGATATGCCAAACTTGACGCCCCTCGACAGTGGCTTCGGTACGTGTGGCCCGCGCGCGCCGCTCGTGCACTCGACGGCTCCGCCCGCCCGCCGTCCCGGATTTGGGCAGCGTAAACACTTCCTTGTTTGGCGAAAGAGGTGCTCGACCGACGAGGCCTCAGAGACGCGCCCGGCGCAACGCGCCTGGCAACACCGCGGCAACGCTCGGCAACGCCCCGAAGTACGGCAGTCATCAAACTCACTTCATTTCGCGCGCAAACACGGGCGAGAGAGCTATGCCCCCCGGTGCTCCACGCCCCCAACACTGCGTTAGAGCAACAGGCGCCCCCCCCCCCTCCCTCCTTTCACCCACAGGAGCACAGCCCTTTGGTGGAAACGGCAGCGGATGATAGTGGCAGAGGGGTTCCATCCCCCCCGGCGTTACGGGGGAGAGGGGGCGGCTAGCACTCCGGCCACTCCGTCAGCCCTCTCTCTTCTTCTCCCTCTCTCTTCTTCTCTCTCTCTCTCTCTCTCTCTCTCTCTCTCTCTCTCTCTCTCTCTCTCCCTCTCTTTTGATCGCTCCTTTGCGTCCCTCCGCACCCTCATATGCGTGCGCGTCTCTGCCTTGCCAGCGCCAGGCTCCCGCCAAACTTTGTACGAGGCGAGCAGTAAAACCCTCTGCGGCGTGACAAATGAAATTCGAAGCGCCTTGAAGCCGAGCGAGGACGAGAGTTAATCGAGCGGTGATGGCTTCTCTCCTGCGATGGCCCGGCACTGCCAACCCAGGCATGTGCGTTCCCCGCTGTCAATAGCGGCGCTGCGGACTGAAGGTCACTGCGGCGCGGCGCGGCGCGGCGCGGCGCGGCGCGGGCAAACAGTATGCCTGCGGCCTGCGCCAGAAACCAATCTAACGGAGAAAAGGGCAGCGCAGATACAGGAGTGGCGCGTCCTTGAACCCCAGCCCAGCCCAGCCCAGCCGGGCCCATACGTGCACACGTCCCGGCGGCGTTGTGTTCTGTGTGGAGGCGGGCTGGGCCGGGACGTGTAGTGCGGTGTTCGGTCTCCACCGGTCTCCGCATAACGTTCTAACTCAGTGAGCACGCGCTGTGGGAGCAGGGGCGCACAGTATGGCGTCAGAGGGTGGTAGGCGGTAGGGTACAAGAGAGCGGGCTAAGCGGTAAATTTTTGATTTGCAATTTAAGGGTGGGCTTGGCTTGGGCTTGGCTTGGCGTGGCGCGGCGCGGCTGAGATGAGCTGCTGCTGGAATGCACCCCCCGCCAGTCCGCCCCTAACGGTCCGCCCCTAACGGTCCGCCCCCCGCCAGTCCGCCCCTAACGGTCCGCCCCTAACGGTCCGCCCCCCGCAGTCCGCCCCCCGCCGGCCGACGGCCGCCAAACTATCCGCTTCTCCCTTCCTTAATTCTCGACGGCCTCGCGTTGCCGCCGCCGCAGGCTGCCGGGGCTGCCGGCATGATGGTGACATGCTCTACCGCGGGCCTGACGCGCCAGTCGGGGCCGGCAGCATTAATGAAATCCATCCCCCGTCCTCGGCCAGGAGCCGGGGGCCGGGGGCCGGGGGCTGGGGGCCGGGGGCTGGGGGCTGGGGGCTGGAGCCCGGGGGCCGTGGGCTAGCCCGGGGGCCCTTGGGGGCCCGAACACGTCCCGTTCCGCCGCCGCCGCTTGTCAATCCCGGGTCTGCACTCTCATACACGTTCGCTCCGATGCAATCTTACACTTACTCGCCAAAGAAATTTTTCACGCTGAAGAACGCAAAATTCTATAAGCGGCCCCTGCACCCTCTCCGTCTCTATGTGTTTTAAGGGGGGAGGGGTGACAGGAAGGGGAAGCGACCGGGTCGCCGCCGTGGCAATTATTGAAGTCCTACCTAATGGGAGCGTCCGCATCGACCGGTGCAGGGAGCTCTGCCCGGCTCTGCCGCGCGGCACGACCTGCCCCAAGACCGTAAGCGGTGGCCGGCAGGGCCCTGCCGGCGCGGGGTCGGCGTGTGGTCGTCGCGTGGCGGGCGCGTGGCCTGCGCGTGGCCGGCGCGTGGCCGGCGCGTGGCCGCCTCGCGTCCTCGACCCCATCCCGGCTCCATTGGCGATCCTCTTACAACGGGGCGCCTCGGAAATTGCCTCTCGCTGTAATCGCGGAACCCCTGTCGGGCTCAGGGTAGGCCAGCCCGCACGACTCGCGCGCATCCTGGAGCGATGGTTGCCTACCCAGCAGGCGCTCCGGCCGGTAGACTTCCTTCAGTTCCACATCCCCCCACCTCCCAAAATAATTATTAAAATTTGGAAAAAAAAAAAAGAATGAGTGAGCGGTCCGCTGCCAAGTCTAGTCCGGCCGCGCTCCGTGCGTCGGGCTATCGGTCTATCGACCCTGTCCCCGCCGCCGTGCCGCCCCCCACCCACAGCCGGTGTCACTGTCCGCTGCAGCATGAGCCGTATATAACCGGCCCGGACGGCACTCACTCCAGCCCAGCACTACTAGTCATCAGGCACCGCCCATCAGCAGCAGCCCGGCAGGCTCCGCAGGGGGTGGCGCCAAGGTTTAGCGCGCTGCGTCGTATGGCCGTGATCGCGTTGACAAGACGGACGCCGCGCGGGCCGACGTCCGCATGCATATGTAGATGTGGCGGGGACGAATCGCATAGGCAGGGCCGCAGCGGTGCGCGCACCTGCACGTGCTATCAATCCTCACGACAGGTGTACTCACTCTCTCCTCCGAATTGATGGTCATGTACAAGGTTTTTTTTTTATTTTGCTACACGTAGAATGACAACCAGCCATCAATCCTCATGCCAGGTGTATTCTCTTCACCAAATTTTTAGTCGTGTACAAGCTTGCTTTTTTTTTTTTTTTTTTTTGCTTCACGTCGAATGACAACTGCATCCCTGTGCACGAGAGGAATTCCTCGATATCACAACGACGGGTCCCTTTCGTCATATTGCATCGGCCCCTCGTGTGCCCGGATCTCCGTCGGGGGATGCTCACCAACCCCATCCACCATCGGCTGCTCCCCGTGCTCGCGGGCCGGGCCGGGCCGGGCGGTAAGTCGGTAAGCATATTGGTGCTCTGGCTGCCCGGCCGGTGCAGCGGGACCTCGGCACTATCATTCTCCTGTTCCTCATCGTTCTGCTCGGGCCGCTCGCGGACACGAAGACCCCTCCCGTATCGCAGCCCGTCCGCATCGCAGCGCTAAGCCACGGCGGCCAAGGCACCCCGGGCCGCAGCCGGCCCCCGTCATCCGTATTGCTTCCGTGCGATTTCACAGCAGAGTCCGGTCTCTCTTGGGCTCTCCGCGCGTGGCCAGCCCTCCTCCCCCTCCCCCTTCTCCTCCTCCTCCGCACCTCTGACATTCCACTGCGCCGCTCCGCGCGCCACATCGCCCTCAGATGACGGCACTCGGCATTTCGCCTCGGCAGCTCGAAATGAGTCAGCGGGTCGTTGCGATTCGATTTCACTCAGCGACCGGCGCGTTCTCAGTGGCACGCGGCGCCTGCCGGAGGCCTGCCGGAGGCCTGCCGGAGGTCAGGGATGACACCACCCGCCCCCGCGCGGAGTGACTTGAGAGCAGTTCGACAACGCCAACTCACACAGCAAAGCTACAGTATGTCGGGGTCAGGAATATCCTTACCATGAGCTCTACCATCTGTCTCATGTGTTATACTATTTCAAAATCGCGTTTTCGTGTAATTCTCCCCTTCCAGCATTTTTGAGCCCGAGCGGAGCAAGTGCTGTCTGCACCGATCTCGACGTTTTTTTATTCCGCTACTTGAGCTCCACCACACAGTACCGTTGGCATTACTACCAACTGTTATCGCATTCGGGTTCTCTGGCACTTCGCTAGATGGCAGCAACAAAAATGGACGGTGCTATCCTATTGTTTTGCCAACTTTCGAATTCACATTTGTTAGCCTCGGGCCCGATCCCCGGTTGAAGGCCTCTAGAGGTGCTAATGAGAGAGCACCCCGAAGGCTCGTTACTCGTTACTCGTTCGAGGGTATCCGGTACAACCGTTCCCGGCTGTGGGCTCCTATGAGAGGCGGTCCGCTGCTTTCCTATCCTCTCTTCCTTCTATTTTTCAATTTTTCATGGGCCCTAGGTTTATTTTCGCGCTCGTTCGAACGTTGTTCCACAAAAACATGTTTCCTACTCTAGGAGAAGATGCCGTAGTTTGGTTCGTACGAAGGCAGACCGGGGTTGGTTACCTCCACAAACAGTCCTTTTCTCCGACGTGTGATGACACCGCCGTGTTCGGCTCTTCTGCCGTGGGCGGGGCCCCCAGGAGGTGCTACGGTAGCGTCCCCATTATCCGCAGGGGCACTACCTCGTTATCTTACGGACTCCGTGTGTGCAGTGCGTGCTCCCCCCCCCCCTCTCCCTCTCTCTCTCTCTCTCTCTCTCTCTCTCTCTCTCTCTCTCTCTCTCTCTCTCTCTCTCTCTCTCTCTCTCTCTCTCTCTCTCTCTCTCTGCGTGTGTGAGCGGTGACGGGTACCGCATTGCGGTGTGCCTTTCAGCACACACTCGCTCGCGCCCTCCATATCTCTGCCGTCGAGTGTTGGATAACACTGTGCATTTTGAATCCAGAAAAAGAGAGAATAACTGAAAAACAATTAAAACGGACGGAGAAAGGCAGAGGTACGCAGAGAGAGCAAATCATTTAGGATGAATGAACCGATAACGGGTGCAGAGGAGCGGACAGTACCCGCCGCACCAAACCCACTCGGGAGCCCCACCGCTCCTCAGAACCTCGGGTTCTGCACCCCTCACTGCAATAACAGCAGCGGTTATAACTGGAGTTCGCGGGTGCGGTGCGGTGCGCAGTATGGCCGCAGCACGTCGCGTTTTTATACCGCCGCCGACGGAGAGGTTACAGGAGGTTGTTAGCGTTGTTTGTAGCTGCCACGCGCTGCTGCCCGTGCATAGGCTAGTGACGTGCGGGTGCCGTGCCCGTGCCGTGCGCGTGCCGTGCCTGTGCCGTGCCCGTGCCGTGCCCGTGCCGTGCCCGTGCCGTGCGCGTGCCGTGTCTGTGCCGTGCCCGTGCCGTGCCCTGCCGTGCCCGTGCCGTGCGCGTGCCATGCGCGCGCCGGGGAAGCAACAAGTGCCCGAAACTGACCGCGCCTCACCGGCTTTATCGTCGGGCTGTGCGAGACGAGCGACGCTGTGTGAGAGAGACAGAGCTCGTCGTACTCTTTTCTGGCATCAGATGGAAACCCAGCGGAAAGAGACGGCAGATAAATAGTTCGAAAAATAAATGCGTCGAGAAAAGTGGGGGGGGGGACGTGCATGATGACCTCAGCGCGTAATTACGCGCCTGCGAGCTATGTTGCTCTGGGACCGGCTGCCGCTGACTGCTTCTAGGAAAAGTGGCAGCCATCCTGGTAGCGCGGTGTTCCGTTTGGCTAGAGCACGGCTCCAGAGCTCGGCTCCAGAGCTCGGCTCCAGAGCTCGGCTCCAGAGCTCGGCTCCAGAGCTCGGCTCCAGAGCTCGGCTCCAGAGCTCGGCTCCAGAGCTCGGCTCCAGAGCTCGGCTCCAGAGCTCGGCTCCAGAGCTCGGCTCCAGAGCTCGGCTCCAGAGCTCGGCTCCAGAGCTCGGCTCCAGAGCTCGGCTCCATAGCTCGTATCCAGAGCTCGGCTCCAGAGCTCGGATCCAGAGCTCGCGTTTTGGTGTCTGTGTACCTAAACTTGTTGACAGGGAGGTGGAACGGCAACATAGAGTGGTGCGGGCGCTTTGTGCCTGCAACCTCCGCACCACCCACCACTCAACAGGAAACTTTATATGCACAGTTTCTACCGCGCATTTCCAAAACGTTTCAAACCATTCATGTAAATTTGCCAAGCCTATGTGAAACGAAGCAGATCTGTCCATCGTAGCACTTCTTCTGTCGACTGTGACAATTTTATTTATTTTTGCCAATGATTAGTGATCATTAAATGGGCTCTGTTTTCCTGATTTTCGGCGCTTAGGCCACGCGTGCGATGTACCTACTTCTAGAGCGGTTTCCAAGTCATTCCTCGTGCCATCGAAACGGTGTAGACAATGTCTGACTGTGTCGAGCGTTGCGTCTCCTCGAGGCAGTGTCGCATATCTCGGTTTGGCGGCTGGTCCCGGCCCCGCAGGCCCCGCAGGCCCCGAAGCAGGCTGCTTGGCGTCGCTGTTCATCTGTACCGCGGCACAGGGTGGGAGCGCCTGCAGCTGGCGTTGGCGGCTGGCGCTGGCTGTCGTGTGTGTGGAGGATTGTGTGCGAGCCCCGCGGCCCCCGCAGCCCCGCGGCCCCCGCAGCCCCGCGGCCCCCGCAGCCCCGCGGCCCCCGCAGCCCCGCGGCCCCCGCAGCCCCACCGGTTCTACGTACTGCGTGCCCACGCACACACCACGCGCACGCCACGCACACGCCGCGCACGCGCCTCGCACAGCCTCGCCGGGGCCGTGAACCGAGGTCATGCCGGCCGGGGGTCGACTTCTCATTAAGACGAGCTTGTCTGCGGGGCCCCCACGCCCCGAGGCCCCCCGCGGCGCAGCTGACGGGGCCCAGTGTACCCCGGAGGACCGCCGGCACCAGCCCCGTCGGTGCGTGCCCACAGGTAATCCCCTGGCCTCACATCCCCTTCCTGCCCTCACTTCCATCCCAACGCCTCTTCCAGCCACTTGCCGCCGCTCCCTTGCCACGGCAGATCCTTACCCGGCTCCCTTACATTTAAAAAAAAATGTTTGCACTGTTTGGTGGTCACAGGAAAAAAAATCCAAGCAGTCGAAACTATAAATCAACTATCTAAATTTCGCTGATACGAGACAAAATAAAGTCGTGAATGATGTAACACCATACAACGAAAGATGTTTATAAGCCAGCCATATTTTCTTCTCTACAATCTTGTTTTTCTGGGAACGAAAACTATTTGGGTGACCTAAAGTTGTGCTGAAGAAAAAAAAAAGAAAAGCAAAGAAAGAGATTTTGCTGTTGGCGTGGTCCGACTCATTTTAATTTCTGCTTTTTAGTGTTCCTTCGTTCCGCCCCTCCCACTCCCTCCCCTCGCTCCTTGTACCCTAACACGCGCCACCAACCACTTAAAGGTCATTTGTTCGCACTCAATTCCACTCGGCCAGTAATCGATTGCCGCACATATCCGGCGGCAGCACCGTGCCGCCATGCCGGGCTGCTGTTTGCGGATTCCCCTCCCCCCTTCCCCAACCCAAAACGCGCCGGCCACTGTATGGATCACGTTCCACGACGGCCCATTTTTCAGCACGCATCACATCACGCCAGTGGGGGCTCGTTCCACGCCACTAATGTGGGCCGCCCCCTCGGCCGCCCCCTCGGCCGCCCCTCCGCCCCCATCCGGGAGCCCCCGAGGCTTCAGGCCGGTGTGTCAATAAGGCTGCCGCAACTACGTAATAAGTAGAAGGGAATAAAAAACCATGTCTGCAAAAAACCTAACCTTTTCATCTTAACCTTAGAAACCTAACCTAACCTTTTCATCGTAACCTTAGCAACGTAA
The DNA here is from genome assembly GCA_038380765.1 of Odontothrips loti. Lineage (NCBI taxonomy): Eukaryota > Metazoa > Arthropoda > Insecta > Thysanoptera > Thripidae > Odontothrips > Odontothrips loti. The sequence continues at coordinate 17,148,602 of CM076248.1, read as the reverse complement.
CCTAACCTTTTCATCTTAACCTTAGCAACGTAACCTAACGGTTGTAAAAAGCCAATCAAAGTTACTGCCTTAAAAATAGTACAATACGTGTCGCTTCACTTCAAGTGCGACTTCGACCGTCGGTGGAATGGTGATTCACCGGGGGCCTCCTGCCTGCCGCCATCGCTGCATGGTACGCCAGGAGGCAGAGAGGCGGTGGGGCGTGCGGGGCTCCCGTGTCTGCTATTTGTCATCTGCAGGAGCTCATCCTCCCCGCGTCCCCGAAGGAGGTTATCGCCTTCACCTATGTCGGGGACTTACGCTTACATCCCCTGGGTTACATCCCCGGCGGAGCGGCGGCTTTGGTCGGAGTCGCAATGTGCCGCCGCAGCGGCGCTATGCCCGCCTGCAGGGCCTGCAGGTGTTCAGTCTCCGGGGCTCCCGACGGGAGGGTGTCGTCGGTGGCCCCCACAGAGCCGCCCTGGGTCCACACCCTAAGTACCCTCCGGCTACCAATCAGCTCCATGATCGATAAAGAGAGGATAGGTCGGCCGGAGATAGTGTTTTGTGTGCCGGCCGGACCTCCCGAGCCCCGGTGGCCCCGGTGGCCCCGTTGGCCCCGGGCAGGGCCTGTCTGTCGGGAAGGGCTCAATCAATATGCGGCGAGAGGTCGGCGCTGCGGGGCCGGGCTGGGGATGGGATCCGAGGGCACGGCCCGCACGGCCCTGGGTTCGACACCCACCGCCGGCCAAAGGGCGGGCCGGAGGGCGGTGGAATAAGCCATAGCTAGGCACGTCGGACTGCGCCGCACGGCCGCTGGGATCGCGCCTGCTTCTGCATTTCCGGCAGCCGAGCCTCCGCTGGCTGCGTTCGGGGAACCGTTGCCTTTGGTCTGGCCGGGACCGAGCACTTGGGGCAGTTCGTCCGGGACCCCTGACCTGCATGGACCGCAGAGCCACGCTGAGCCCCCGGTGGGGTCTTGCGGTGTTCTGCAGTACAGACGAGCACCCGGGAATACAGACGGACCAGCCAGGGGGCGGGGAAGCGCACCCGTAGCCATGTGAGGGAGGGATGTAATTTGGGGCACTCGCGAGAACCGGAAGGAAACATATGTATGTCACACGAGTGGATCAAAACTCAAGAGGGGCCCGGGCCGGCGCCAGCCCTCACGGCCAGTCCACCTCCACGGCCATCACGGCGGGCCGCAGCACACTCCGCTCCGCACCTGCAGCGCCACCACAGACACCCTTATTTCCTTCGCCACCTTCCAAGTAGTCCCACTCAGCGCCGCGGCGAGGAGCTTGGCGCCCGCCGGCGGTACAACAGCAAACATCATATAACTATAAACCGTTTTATACTTCACATGCCTTGAATTATTGCGTGCATGTGAAATGATATAAATTCACATAGAAGCATATGTTTGGCCAGTAACGGGGAGTCCGATTACCTGCGTCGGCTCTAAATAAACTGACGGGTCCGCCGCACGGTAGGCTGGCGAGCTGCAATGATGGAGTGCTGTATGCCGAGTGCGTGATGCTGTTTGTGTGTGTGTACGGTACGCCGTGTCCGTGTACATGGCAGACGTGTGCGGGCGGAGCAGAGAGAGAGAGAGAGAGAGAGAGAGAGAGAGAGAGAGAGAGAGAGAGAGAGAGAGAGAGGGGGGGGAGAAGAGAGAGAGACAGAGACAGACAGAGACAGAGAGAGAGAGAGGCGGTCAGTTTGACGCGGCCCGAGCCGGACAATGGCCGCAGCGACCGGCCTTGCCTCCTGTCAGACGCGAGCCGCGACAACTAGCACACAAAGCGGTGGCGGCTGGCGGGGGCGGCAGGGGGCGGTAGGGGGCGGCAGGGGGCGGTAGGGGGCGGCACGCTGACTGTACCGCGGGACGGGACGGGAACCAATCGCAGCGGGGAATTGGCCATGGGGCGCCGCTAGTGTGCAACCGCAAGAGGAAAACTTTTATTCTCCGTTGCTGTCCTGCGGTGCGGGGGTGGCGGCGGGGGTGGCGGCGGGGGTGGCGGCAGGAGTGGCGGTGGGGGTGGCGGAGGGCGCGGTTACGGGGGACCTCTGCACGTCCCGACGCCCCCCACCTTGTCCCATGCCGCAACAAACATATAAACGGGGCGTTTGTGGAAAAGTAAAACGTCTACACTTTCCGCGCCCGATCCGTTTCCCTTGTCTCTGCGGAGCTGGCAGCGTCTCTGAGCCCCGGAAGCACCGTGTTGTTGGACGTCTGCCCGCCGCCCCCACTCACTCTGGCCCCTGAGCCCCCCAGGTCCTCGCAGGGAATCACAGGGTAACGTAGGGTCCCAAGGGGCGGCTCCATGGCACACCTCCGAGGTCCGGGGGCGTGGAGGCGTGTAGAGGCAACCGGCAGACCTCTGGCCTCCAGGCACAGACCTAAATCACATCGACGGAAAACTCACCAAAAAGTTGCCGCTATTTTTTTATTATTATTATTTTTGGAAGCTACCCGAACCATTTTCCAGACGTCTCGTTACTTCAAATGCCATACTGTAACTTTTTATGTCTTACATAAAATTAATTTCGTCGCAGGGTCCGCCGCGTCCCGAGAACTTAATTCTCCGAAAAGTTTCGGATTAAATTTTCGCCCCAGAGGATGAAGAGAATGTGCATTCACATGCAGAGGCGCATCGCTCGGGGGTGTGGGAGGGGTGCGGCGGGACGAGGGGGGGGGGCGTGAAACGGTGGGGACTACGGGATCATTCGGAGGCTCCCCGAGTGCCCTCGTCCGTCACGGCACCCTCCTCGCGCGCCCGCACGCCGTACGCCTTCAATGCCGCCCCCCTCGGAAAACGTTCGCCAAACTGCGAAACGGAACGTGACAGCAGAGGCTGCGGCCGGGCCGGGGGCCGGGGGCCGGGCTGGGCCCCCCTCGTCAAAGTTCTATTATGATCCCCCACTGCCGACTGCTCGCGCCCCGACCCGACTCGGCACTTCCTCGTCAGAAGTTGGCTTCCTAATATATTCTTTCTGCAGTTTGCTCGCGCCAGTCCTCTTCGGCGGGCCGGGCGGGCCGGCGGCCTGCGGTGCGGTGCCCTCCCCTGCCCGCAGACCGCAGTGGACCTCGCCGCACGTTCCCGACCCGCCGTGGGCGTCAATCAAAAGCATAATGCCACCCAGATGCCGGCCGAGATTCCTCTCCCCCTCCTTTTCCATTTTTTTTTTATTTTGCCGCGGCGTGGGCCGGAGGGTTCCGGTAGATGTCGGCCGGGCGCGCACGCCTCCGTCTTCCAGACAGCGCCGGCAGCGGCAGCGGCAGCGGCAGCGGCAGCGGCAGCGGCAGCGGCAGCGGCAGCGGCAGCGGCAGCGGCAGCGGCAGCGGCAGCGGCAGCGGCAGCGGCAGCGGCAGCGGCAGCGGCAGCGGCAGCGGCAGCGGCAGCGGCAGCGGCAGCGGCAGCGGCAGCGGCAGCGGCAGCGGCAGCGGCAGCGGCAGCGGCAGCGGCAGCGGCAGCGGCACCGCACACGGACTACTTCTCTATCTCAGCTCGCGGAGAGCGCCTTGTGGGTAGGCCAGCCCGCCGAGTCGGTGTGCGCGCCGGGCTGCCTATGCTCCCTCTTGCAGGCGCTGTGTCCCGGCAGCAGCGCGGGCCCCGGCCGGCACCCGATTGTGACCGCTAAGCCTCTTTCACGTCCAGAAGGCGTGATAAACGATGTCCCCCTTGGGCCTGGCCCGGCCCGAGCCCGGAGACGCTATCGGCGGCCGGTCCCCGCGGCTCCGGGTCCGGGGGGTCTCCTCCGGCAGGTCGAGAGCTCAGCCCGCGTCTCCGGGAGGTGGAGCGGTATCTGCGCGCAGCGTTTCATGGCGCCGTCTTTATGACCCCTCCTCGCCGGCCTTTGAAGGGGCTTGGCCTCCGATCTCCGGAGCTGATGACCCGCGGGGCTCAGAGCCGGCCGGGCGTGAGACTCGAGTGAGACTGCTGAGCTCCGGTCGGAGGCACCGGAAGGTCGACAGGAGGCCCGGCACCCTGCCGCACACCCTGGAGCCCCCGAACCCCCGAGGCAGCTGCTGAGAATCGCACCTCGACCACATACGGGGCGATCGTCAAACCCGCGGGGCTTCTCGGAGGTTGGCAACTGCGAACACGGCTTTCCACCTACGCCAGTCCTGTAGCAGAGGGCATTTCAAGCTCGAGCATGGAGAGCACTGGCGGAAGCAGAGGCCTTCTCTTTGATGCAGGTGCCCTTAATTAGTGAGCAGGGGGGGGGGGGGGATCAGGTAGCAGAGGCTTCAGTGCGTGTGCCGTGAGCTACTCCAGGTGCGTGTGCCGTGAGCTACTCCAGGTGCGGCGGCAGGTCAGACAGGCAGGTAAGCCTGGTGCTGCTCGCTAGGCTTCCGACGAGAGCTCTCTCTTTGAGCACCGGCGCACACCCCACCGCGATGAGCACAGTCTTACTTCTGCTGGTGCGTACATACTCAGAGTCCATTACCCAAAAAAATCAGAAACAAGATCTGGTCGTTGTCGTTCAGCTACATTTCGACCGCTGAAAATATTTCAAGCAGATTACACACTTTTGCTGGGTGATGGGCTGCCCTGCCCGCCCTGCCCTGGGGCGTGGCCCGGCGTTGGCAGCCGTGCGGTGCCACGGTGCCGTGATGCGGAGGAGCGGTGCGCGGTGCCCGTGGTTTCCCCGGTGACCGCGGGGGACAATGGGACCGTCCAGGCGCAAAATGTCAGTCAGCTCGCCGGACTGGGAATGGGCGCGGATGGCCCGGGGGGGGGGGGGGGGGGGCAGCTGGGCGGACCCCGAAGACCACCGTGGGCCGGACCGGACGGCCGACGTGCGCATTTCCTGTGTCGCTGACCATGTGGCCATTGGGGTTCGCGACATGAGCACACAAAATGCCATAAGGGGGTTGGTCCCAGGAGCCTGACCCTCGGCCGCCCCCGGCCCGCGCGGGCCCATGACAGCCGACCCCCGCGCCCCCGGCCGCCCTTCGCCTCTTTCTACTGCGCAGACCGCTGTTAACCTGATCCACAAAGCACCCCCCAACCCCCCTTCTCCCTCGAGTTTTCCGGGGAAGAGGCGCGCTGCTGCGCGGAAAGCCGATGTTTCCGGAAAGGTCAAAAATCTAACCAAGCCCCTGCCAAACCGCGCGCTCTCGCGACGACATTCTGATGAGGGGAGGCGTCGGGTGACCGGGATGAAAGGGGGGGGGGGGGGGGGGGGGTTGACCCGCGGGGCGCACGGCCTGCTCTGCTGCTGTCTGTCCCCGGCCTCATGCCTTTTGTGGCCCCGCTCTCCTGAGAGGCAACGGGACCCAGACCAGGCCGGGCCTTCTGTTCCGAGCGCCCACCCTGCCAAGTGGTTAAGTCGTTGTCTTATCGCTGCGATCTGCTGAGGGCGGGCTGCGACCGATGACGATTACGGCCTCAGTGTTCACGGCGTTGATGATAATGATAGCGATGGTGGTGGTAGTTGTGGTTGGTGGTGATGGTGATGATGATGTTCATGATAATGATCACGATGATGATCATGATGATCGTGATCATGATGTCAATGATGATGATGACGATGATGAGGGTGGCAGCCATCGTTACTGTCAGAGTGGAGCACGGAGGGGCGTGTATTTCATTATAATCACGCCCGTCCCGGCTGCTGAATTAGTGCCCCAGCACGCCGAGCCGGGAGGGAGGGAGGGGGAGGCAGGGAGGGAGGGAGGGAGGGAGGTTGTGCAAGTGGTTCCCGATCAGCCGCGCTGCGAATGCGACGAGGATATGGAGATCGTGCTGCTGATGGCGGCGAGTAAAAGCCGGTGCGTTTGGCGCCCCCAGTGCCGGCCACCGTGAGCCTCGCCTCCTGGAGCGGCCCTTATCGGCGGGGCGGAGGGAAACGCCGACGGTCTAGCCGGGGGCCGGGGGCAGGAAACAGCGCGTGTTGGCGCGGCAGTGCGGTGGGGGCTGGGCCGGGGGTGGCAAGGGGGCGGCAGGGGCCGTCGGGGGGCGGCAAGGGGGCGGCACTCGCACGCATTGCATGTCGGCGGGCTGTTGGGCCGGGCGGGCCGTGAGGGCCAGGTGTGCGACGAGCGCGTATTGATCGCGATGCAAGACGGGACCGTGACGACGCCGACGTCCGAGAGGCCGCCGTCGTCGGCGCCCGTACGGCGACGGTCCTGCGCCGGCTGCCGGTACGTCACAAATGCCCCGATGATTGAGCCGGCAGTCGGCCAAGGTAATAGTGTCGATTCAGTCCCGGGCCCGGGGGCTGGGGGTCGGGGGCCGCGGACCGTGGGGGCGGCGTGTCATCGCCGGGTGTGCCGCCGCCGCCCCCGCCGCCGCCCCCGCCGCCGCCGGCTTGGCCTCAGACCGTCTCTAAGTGATTTCACGATCAATAAGGATCACTCTGTCAGTGGGCCAGCGGGGAGCGGAGGGGGCCAGCACACACCGGCAGGCGAAAACATTTTTTTCCCTCTCTCTTTCTTTCTTTCATTCAAATTGAAATATGAGCATCGGACTCCTGGCAGTGCCTGACGGGTCCACGCCCTCTCGTCGCTAATGATTTTCTCCTCCGTTGAATTTATTGTTGAAGTCAATTTTGCTGTCCTGTAGCATTTTTCACTTAGGGCCCCGCGGCCCGACGAGGTGCACTACAGCATGCTTCGCACTGGTGTAAATGTTAAAAGTTGGTATCAGAAAAAAATTGTCTGTCATTTTTGACGCTTTTTGGTGCACCTTGATGTCTGTGTTTCTGTGCCAGCGGCCGGCCGGCGTGCGCGTGGCCGCCGAACACGTGTTGTTACTAACAGGCTCCATGGCCACCAATTGCACGATACTCGTCGGCTTTCTTTCCTCTTTTTCTTTTTTTCTTTCCTCTTTTTGTGTCACCGCGAAACAGCGCGAGGTTCATTTAAAGTTTGAATCCGTGGGAAACGTGGGCAGAGGGGTGTGTGCTTGTGGGGACTAGGCGGGGTCGTCTGCCGCACCGCGTTATACGGGTCACAGCCGCGGGTCATTTTGGAAAGTTTGGCAATCGTTTTGGCGGCTTTTCCTCGCGCCGGTCCGCATTTCTGAAGGGATTCTGACAAAACAACTCGGGCAGCCGTGAGAGACTGCTCGCTGCTAGCGCCGCCGGTGCAAATCCAGCGCTGCCCCTCTCCCTCCATCTCTCTCCCACTCTCTGTCTCTCCTTTTCGCCTGGAACTTGCGGAAGCTCCTCCGAGAAAACCACTCGCACTGCGAACGTAACTCAGTTAGGGAAGAAACCCTTATTAGAGTCGTTAGCGACCCGCTGGCGGGGGGGGGGGGGGGGGGGGCGATGCGCGGGTTCGAATCGGAGGAGCTGCGCAACACTCTCCTTCTAGCGCCAGGAATCCTTTTCACCCCGACCTCTCCGAGGCGCATCGCTGTTTCACTTCCGCGTTCGCCGTTTTCGACCGAGACGCAAAAAACCGGTTCCGGTGATTAAACAAAGTTCAAAACGACGCGAGGGATATAATCGGCCAGGAGCGGCGGCTCTGACGGGTGACATCACAGAGCAGCTTATGCGCCCCCCCCCCCCCCCCCCCCCCCCCCTCAAACAGCCGCGGGGCCTCGCTTGGCCTCGCCCAGGGCCAAGTCGCAGGCGTAGTGAGCAGAAAACTCTCTTTTCAGGAGAAGCGCTTATACTTTCTCTACTTTTTCCGTCGCTGTGGCAACGCCCTCCTCCCTTCCCACAGCACAGGCGGCGTTCCTGGCGCCGTAATTTGAAAGGTTCAGATCAGCGAACGCTTCATAATCCTGATTGGAGAGCCCCCCCCCCCCCCCCCCCCCCCCAGCACTGCTCAGCGGACACGCCGTGTGTCGCGACCCGCTTCCAATTTTATTTTATGTTTTCACCCCCGCGTCGGTGCAGATGGCCCGCAGCAGACAAACGTCCACCCGCTTTTCCGAGCGCTTGACCGCGGAAAATATCGAAAAGTTTATGTATGGACATATTGCCGCCCGGAATCACTGTTGATTTCCCCGACAGAAAACAAAACCGAGCTTCCCATTCAGACTCGACTCACGAACACACAACACGGCATTGGACGACGTCCTTTCATCTCATCTCCAGCCCTCTTGCTCCCTCATACTTCCGCCGTCACCACACGACGTTTAATCCTCTCTCTGTCTCCGTCTCTGTCTCTGTCTCTGTCTCTCTCTCTCTCTCTCTCTCTCTCTCTCTCTCTCTCTCTCTCTCTCTCTCTGTCTCTCTCTTTCTTGCAACCCCTTGATGATGATGAGTCGCTGATAGCATTGCGTCACGTACGGTCGATACGTGTTGCTCCCCCGTCCAGCCGGCCATACAGCCAGTAATTAAAAGCGGGGCTTGCCGCGCTACCGAGCTGCCAAACTCCCCGCCGGGCCGAGCCGAAGGAGCCCAACAGAGCGACAGCGACTCCATTTAAAACACGCGCCATTCATTACTGGGGCCGTCATTTCATTTCCGACGGTGGCGTAGACACACCCAGTAACAGCAGGCACGGCGCCGTAGACACACCCAGTAACAGCAGGCACGGCGCCGTAGACACACCCAGTAACAGCAGGCACGGCGCCGTAGACACACCCAGTAACAGCAGGCACGGCGCCGTAGACACACCCAGTAACAGCAGGCACGGCGCCGTAGACACACCCAGTAACAGCAGGCACGGCGCCGTAGACACACCCAGTAACAGCAGGCACGGCGCCGTAGACACACCCAGTAACAGCAGGCACGGCGCCGTAGACACACCCAGTAACAGCAGGCACGGCGCCGTAGACACACCCAGTAACAGCAGGCACGGCGCCGTAGACACACCCAGTAACAGCAGGCACGGCGCCGTAGACACACCCAGTAACAGCAGGCACGGCGCCGTAGACACACCCAGTAACAGCAGGCACGGCGCCGTAGACACACCCAGTAACAGCAGGCACGGCGCCGTAGACACACCCAGTAACAGCAGGCACGGCGCCGTAGACACACCCAGTAACAGCAGGCACGGCGCCGTAGACACACCCAGTAACAGCAGGCACGGCGCCGTAGACACACCCAGTAACAGCAGGCACGGCGCCGTAGACACACCCAGTAACAGCAGGCACGGCGCCGTAGACACACCCAGTAACAGCAGGCACGGCGCCGTAGACGTAACAGCAGGCACGGCGCCGTACACCAGTAACAGCAGGCACGGCGCCGTAGACACACCCAGTAACAGCAGGCACGGCGCCGTAGACACACCCAGTAACAGCAGGCACGGCGCCGTAGACACACCCGCGGCAGCCGGCAGCCATCAGCGGCCGTCAACGCGCGATTTACGTTTACGGACGGAGCGATAAAAGACCACTTGTTTCAGCCTAACTGGGGTCGAAGAGGAACGCAGCACTCGACCGCCTCGGGTGATTCGCTTGAGCCGTGTGCGAAGTACTTTAATCCGAGGTATAATCAGTACTAACAGGTTTTATGGGGTATTATGAGGTGCTTCATGTATTTTATTGTATTATAAGTTGATTGAGTATTAGGGCTGACCAGACCCTGAGCGCAGACGGAGCGCATCGCGCGCAACCAGGGCCGGAGGAGTTGGGGTATCTTTTTTCAATGAGTCCTTGATTGTAGGAATTGCCTATATTTTAGGCGGTGGGTGACAAAATACGATTCTAAAAGTATCATATTATAAAGTATTACGAAGGTATTTTAGGGTTGTGTACGAAGTACTCTACGAGTGGGTCCCCCCTCAGCCGACCCGCCGTGCCAGGAGAGCACAGCTGCCGCCGATGGAGAGGACCCTGCACAGCCAGCGCGGAGACGAGACTTTTGTCAGTCCGGACGTGGATGCGCGCCGATTGTGCAATAACAGCTTCGTCCCCTCCCCTTTTTCTCTGAGTCCCTCCGTTATGAACTGTGGTAGAGAGCGGTATGCGTGCCCTCGGCACTCGGTCAGGGGGGTTGCGGAGCATGGTGAACGGGTGAACCGCAGACCCTGACAGACCCCCCACCTCCACTTATAGGTGGCCTCTACTCTGCCTAGCGGGGGCGGCGGGGGCGGGGGGGCGGCGGGACGAGGAGCTCCGGTCATGTAAGTGGGTCGCTTCACTTCCACTTTTCCTTCCGACCCGCTCCGACCAGCCAAACTGTTTCCCAATTAATTGCGGAGCGGCCGAAGGCGGACGCAGGCCCTTCCGGCCGGCGGGCCGAAGTATGGGATCGATGGTCAAGCCGGACAGCGGGGCGGGCCCAGGGGTGGGCGGTAAGATACCATGTACACGCTGTCCGAATTTCAGATGCGAAAATTGTACTCCACAACTTGTTTATAAATGAGAAAATTCGATATTGTGGTTAAGAATTCACTTTAAAATAAATTAAAAATTAAGAAAGGCGTAGCGCAGGCCTGGGTCGCGGATTAGGTATGGTGCTAGCATTGGAATGGCGGTCAGGAGTCCGGTCACCGGGCGGGGCGGAGCGGGGCGGAGCGGGGCAGAGCGGGGCAGAGCGGGGCGGAGCGGGGCAGAGCGGGGCGGAGCGGAGCGGGGCGGAGCGGGGCGGAGCGGGGCGGAGCGGGGCGGAGCGGGGCGGAGCGGGGCCGCGTCCACAAGTTGTTTGTGCTTGCCTTTTGGAATGCGGGGGATGAGCCGAGCCGAGTGTTTGCTCGGAGCGCGTATGAAGCTGCTCGATAAACACACCCTCTGCTCGTGCCGCTGCGTCGCTGCCTATCGCAGCCCAGCTCCTCGCACCTCCGGCGGGGGGGGGGGGGGGGAGAATGTGAACCCCTCAATCAATCATTGCGCACACGAATATCAGTTCCGGGATAAGCCGTATTACCTGGCTGGGCTCGTACGGAGACACGCCCAGAGTAGCGGGAGGGAACTCTCCATCTGTTTTCAGAGGCGACTCGTTATCGTACCCGGGGGCGGGCCGGGGGCGGGGCCGGGGGCGGGGGCGGGCCCTCTGGGCTCTCGGTCGCCCCTCAGCTGCACCTTTTGGCACACCCCATCCACAACACTGTCGCCGAGGCTGGCAGCAGCGCAGCCGTCCCAAGGGGGGCCACCTCAGCCACGACGACGACGTCTCGGGTTTGCCAACTTTACAATAAGTCCACAAATCTTTTCCCTCTCTATATCCTCTCCTTCGACCCCAGCAAGGAAAAAGGAATACTAATTTAAAATGACTCCGTTTCTTTTCCCTCTCGAGCGACTTATCTGCCTTAACAAGCAGTGTTCGAAAAGATAAAATGAGTTTCGTTCACAAACACATCGTTTTAGACCATCATCCTAATGCGCAGCGAATTACAGAGTGTACCCACCGTTTCAAAGCTCCGTTTTTTGGGGGTGTTCTTTTTTTATGGCGTGTTTTCCGCAGTGGGCGGTGGGAAATTAGTGTGCGTAATGCGAGATGCGAGCACAGCGAGGCACAGCCGGCGCCGTGCGCTTCCGCCTCCGCCTCCGGCACCGACGGGCTTCCGGTATTAACTTTATTTGCCGGCCGCCGTTTCCACCGTCGGCCTCCTGCCGCAGCTAACCGAAAATTAAGACGCCGACGCGCACGGCACGCGCTCAGCACGGGTTCAGCATGGGCTCAGCACGCGCTCAGCACGCGCTCACCACGCGCTCACCACGCGCTCACCACGCTCCTATTGCTTGTCCGCAGCCGCAGGGCCGCCGCCCGCCGCCGCCTTTAAATAGCCCCGCTGGACACTTTTGTCCGCAATATGCTGAGCCAGTCATGAGTGATGGCCCGTGCGGCTCTTACGAGAGCTCATCCGGAGACGTCATGGTGTGCGCCCAGCCCTGTCCAGTTAAGCCCAGCCCAGCACAGACGCGGTATGGTTCATTTCCTGGGAGGCGCTGATCGCGTGTGGTCGACGTCCGCGGACCGTCAGAGAGGGAAGGAAAGAGGAGTTGATAAGAAGTGGAGAAAGGCGGTGTGTGTCGGGAGATATGACACGCCGAAACAATATGGCATCCTGCTTCTGATAGCAGTATGAAGGCAGACTGAGCAAGCCCTGTGCAAGCGAGACGGAGGACTATGGGGTGCCGCACTGAGCGTGTGTGTGAGAGAGAGAATACAAGAGAGAGGGGATGATAAGAGTCTCAGAGCCTCACTAACTCGTCGTGGGCGGTGTAAGGGTACACTAGGGGTAGGATGGGATTCCGTGTCAGAGGGTGAATCATACACCCCCCCCCCCTCCCCCTCCCCTGGCATGGGCTGCTGACGAACGGAAGGACCTACAGACTGGGAGTAATAGCGTGGGCAGTGCGCGTAGGGGGATGGGGGATGGCCGTGGAGGAGGGGGTGGTGGCGGGGGTGGAGGAGGGGGAGGGGGTGTGGGCGAGAGGAGGCCGCGGGTCGAAAGAGAATATATATCACGACGTGTGTTATAATCCTGCGCACCCCCTCGGCCTATGCCCGACCTGCTCGGCCTGCAAAACCTTGTTACTACGGCCAGGAAGCCCAGGTAAGTACGTACGCGATGCCCCTCTGGAGACCCCCCCCCCCCACTCCCCCCTCCCCCTCCCCCCTCCCTAATGGTGCCACAAGACGTTCCGGGCAGGCCGCGAGGGAACCTCCGCTACCTCCTGGCGTGGCGTTGCTCCCGAAACAGGCGCCGGGCTCAAGGGCAGATCAAGGTCACGATGCCAAACCTCCCCCCACCCCCGACCGCTTACAAGCGATGGCGATGGGAAGCCGCTCGCTGCAGAAATGTACTACTTGATGAGTCATGCCACAAATTAATGGCTCTTCAGCCAGGTTTTCACAACGGTTGGTATAGGGGAAGGGGGAAGTATGAGCAGAGAGAGACAGATAGACAGACAGACAGAGACGAGAGAGCGAGAGGGAGGGTGGGAGGGGGAGATGCTCGCCGAGTAAAAGATAGAGACGGTCGTGCGACACAGCCGGGCTTGTGTATTTTTAGTACGTTTCTGCCGAAGTAGCTGCGCGGGGCCGAGGCCCGGCCGGGACCTCCCAGTCCATGTCTCGTCCGCGGGGACGGAGATAAATCATATGCTGATGATGTCGGAGGCGATGTCGACAGCAGCAGCGGGCCGTTTGGTCGTGTCGCCCGCACCAAGTCAAACACGCGCTTTTTCGTGGCGGTGGTGGCCTTGTAGATGGGGAAGAAGAACAAGAGGGCTGCGGCGTGCGTTATCACCACCATCATCACTGCCACCATAAAGGGCGGTGAGCAGTAAAGTCCCTGCCGAAAGAACTGCCGTGCGTGTCCAGTCAGAGAGAGAGAGAGAGAGAGAGAGAGAGAGAGAGAGAGAGAGAGAGAGAGAGAGAGAGAGAGAGAGAGAGAGAGAGAGAGAGATAGAGAGAGAGAGAGAGTGATGAAAGGGTGGCTTCTCGGCGGATTTTCAACGAGTTTCGATGTCTGGTGAGTTATTACGTGCGTTTTGCGCCGGCAGATCGGGGGTTCCGAAGGTTAATCAGACCATGATCAGTCACACAGACACACACCCACACAGCTGCAACAAGCCCTCTCGGAATTATTCATGCGACAGTAGCCGGTTCCCCGTCCGAGCTGCTATGACGGTTCGGTACGGCCTGCCCCCCGGCCGCCCCCGGCCCGCCCCCCGGCCGCCCTCGACGTCAGCCGCTGGTCGCCGCTCTATCTGCCGATGTCCACGGTGCTGTCCCCTTTCCTGTTCTCGCGTGACCCTGGAGATGACCGGGTCCTCGTCCACGATGGCGATCAGTAACGCGGCCGCGGGCGGCTGCCTGCTCTTCAGACACACGCCCTGGTGCGGCCAAAAGTACGCGATAGCGATCAGAAACAGGAGTCGCCCCGGAGGCCGCCCGGAGGCCGCCCGGAGGCCGCCCGGAACAGGCCGCCCGGAGCCCGGCACCCCGGCACGGCAGGCAACATCACGGCTGCGTTTGATGTCCGGGTGCCGCCTCCCATGTCCGGTCCGGCCGTTACTGTTCTTCACTGTTCGTCGACGATGATAGATCAGGAAAGGGTGTCGCCGACAAGGCAGCCTGGAGGTTTTTTCGTCGTTTGTTTTTTGTTCACAAAACTGGACATTCTTGGGCTCAGCTCTGTGGCGAATATTTTTATATTTTAAGTTTGTTTTGTCATCGATGAAATATTTTCGTGAGATTTTTTGTTGTTGTTGATTGGATCCCTGTGCAGATTGCTGGTGGTTTTGCCAATCTAAGCAACTTGAATCAGGAATCCGTTTCTCTGAATTGGGTCTTGACGTATCTCTGCGCTACAGAAGCAGCGGCAGCGGCAGCAGCAGCAGCAGCAGCAGCAGCAGCAGCAGCGGCAGCGGCAGCAGCAGCGGCAGCAGCAACGCCAATGGAGATAGACCATCGCTGCCCTAAGCATCCCTCCAATACTTATCTCAGCCGAAACTTTCCGACCCGCGGCATTCAATGGTCGGGGCGTTGAGTCATCACGAGCGCCGCAGAACGCGATTCCCGCGGAGTAAATTAACACAGACTTAACGACGTGCGGCGAGCGGCGAGCGGTGCGCGGCCACTGCTCCGGTGTCGGTGCGGTGCCGCCGAAAACTGTTTAAACTTTAAACTGAACAACGAGGGACGTCATGGGCGACGCAAAAACAGACGCTTTTCCGGATTTCAACTCTGACCTTCTTCCGAGAGGAACAATTCTTGCAATGAGTGTGGGGTAAGCGTGGGTGGTGAATAAATTACGCGGGGAAAACACACATGCAGGAAAAATAAAAATCAACCCCACATGCATGTCCCGCCTTTTTGTGCTACGTGGTTATTGTACGGCCTGGAGGGTGGATAGGGAGGGCCGGACGTGGTGTTAATGGTTGGCGCTGGCGGTGGCGGCCACTGTACTTCGCCTCCAGCCCTGTTTGTGCCTCGGCCGCAGCGTGGCTTCTCCAGGCTTCTCCAGGCTTCTCCAGAGCCGGGCCTGAGGACTGTGGCTCTCCACCCTCCCCTCCCCCGACCCCCACACCGATCAGGTAGTACGAAGAGTGCTCGGCTAGGTCGAGGTCGAGCCGAGGCCGTGAGAACAGCGCCGCGCCAAATGACAACCATCAAGTTTGACGACCTCGCGGGGCGGCCGCAGGGAAGCTGCCGATATCGGACAACCGCTTATTGCCCCTCATCAGGGAGAACAGCGCGGCCGCCAACAGCCCGGTGGAATGGTGAGGGGCCGGTCACACACTACGCTACCAATAGCATAGACGGACGGACCCTGAAAGATGCCTGCCAATACGTTTCAATACAGGTTCTCTGCAAATAAGCGGTGCGGTGGTTTCGGGCAGCACAAGCGCGGGTGCGGTGGGGGACTGCGGAGGTGGGGGGGGGGGGTCCCCGGAGCCCCCGCAGCCCGCGGCGCTGCTGCTGAGCGGTTGGCCCCCGGAGGCCAGAGGGCGCCTGACCACCCACCACCGGCGCTTATCTCAATATTTATTCCACATTTAATCACGCGTCCAGCAATGATGTGGCGGGGGCCCGGGGAGGTGGGGGAGGGGGTGGCGGGAGGGGCGGTGGGGGAGGGGGGCTTGTGTAACGAGGTCGGGGGGCAGCATGAGTGTGGACCGTGGGGAGCGGCCGCGGGAACACCGTGGCCTGACGGGAGGGGGACGCCCTCGGGGAGGTACCAGACAAAGCAGTACTCGTCCGTCTCCGCGCGGCGCGTCGGCGTCGTGTCGCCTTAACAAGCGTGTGTAATTGGCTTTGTAAATGCCGTCCCACTCCCCCCCCCCCCCCCCTCCTGCGTGTGAGCCGCGCGGTCGTTGCTTCCAGACCTCGGAACGGAATCAGACGCGATTCGTTTTTAGGTCGCGGGCAGAGAATGGACTGCCTCGGTGTGCACGCGCTCGAGGCGGAGAGATGGTGCGATCAGGCCGAGCAGAGCAGCGGCAGAGCAGTGTTCTGGGACAGAAGGCCAGCGGAGCCGAGTGCTGGAGCCGGCAGTAGCAGAGGCGGAGCGGTGCGGACCACAGCAGAGCCGTGCGCCGTGACTCGGGATAGCAGAGTGCACTGGACCGCAGACCACAGAGAGGGCCGGGGCCGAGCCCAGCCGGGGTCTATTCCTATCCCAGGCCGGCGGTAGCGCGAGGCGCTTCGGGGCGATGATGAGATGACCCTCCCCCTCTCCTCCTCTCCTCCCTGCCTCCCTCCCGCTCCCCCTGATCCCCCTGGCTGTATGTGAATAAGCAAAGCGCTGGATGAGGTTTTCATCCTATCTCCGGCGTGGAGATGGAAAGGGCGACGGGACGACGCGGGGAACAAACGGGAAACGCGGCCGAGGCGTCCAGCCGGATTTCTTCCTCTCTCTCACAGTGCAACTCGGCCTGGTTGGAGATAGCACAGAAGCGGAGCAGAGGGCGTGCGCGCCGCCCTGCCGTGCCTGGCCGTGCTGGCCGTGCTAATCGATGATGGTGTTTCGGGGGACCCACTTGAGCCGGCGGCCCGGCCGCCCCCGCCGCCCCCGCCGCCCCCGCCGGCCCCGCGGTCAGAAGGAGTTCCTTTTAACGGCGGCGGTCGAGGGGCGGGGAGGGGAAGGGCCGTATGGTCACGCGACGCGCGCGATGCACGGGCACAGATAAGCAAACAGGGCGGGAGCGTCGGCGTGGGCCGATACGGGGGCGGGGCGGAGGGACGCGGGGCGGAGGGACGCGGGGGAGAGGGACGCGGGGCGGAGGGACGCGGGGCGGAGGGACGCGGGGCGGGGGGACGCGGGGCGGAGGGACGCGGGGCGGAGGGACGCGGGGGGGAGGGACGCGGGGGGGAGGGACGCGGGGCGGAGGGACGCGGGGGGACGCCACCGACGCCCGTCGCGACGCCCGTCCGACCCGGAAGGACAGGCGGCCCTCAGCACAGCAAGGCAGTGCCGATAGGGTTAACATCCCCTCAGCCCCCGTCCGTCCCGCGGCCCGCGGCCACCACCGTTTGGCGGCGTGGTGCGAAACACGACCGCGCAATCCCCATGCCATCCGGCCGTGTTAGTTGGTTTCGTGCGGTTTTGGGTCCGCAAAAAGAGTGTCCAAGTCCGTCGTGTGGTCCGGGCTGGACCGAGAAGCGTGCTTCTGTGCGCCTCGTCCCCGCAGAGCTCCATCGCCACGGCTGGGCGGCTGCCTGCGGCCGTGTGTGCGTGCGTGCGTGCGTGCGTGCGTGTTGGCCTGGGCCCTCCGGCGGCGGCTCTCCCGGAAATCAGTTGCCGGGAGCCCTTCCTGCCTCCCCCACACACGGCCACCGACGCCGCCTCCTTGCTGTGTTGAATTTATTTGGTGCCTCTGGAGTGGATGCCTTTGTCTCTGCGCTCTGGCGCTAGCGTGCTGCTGGTGGGTGTTGGGGGACGGGGGGGGGGGGGGGACGGGGGGGGGGGGGGGGCTCGTCCCGTCCGCCTCCGCACTCCCCGCACCGGCCGGCTCCATCGTCCTTCAGCTCATAACAGTGATTGTAAGGATGACGGGGGGACAGACAGACCGACAGACAGGCAGACAGATACAGACAGAGACAGCGGGCAGGTACAATCGTCTACACGTCGCTTGTGTACTCTTCCGAGGGTCTGTCCGAGAGGAACGTTGTGTGTTGCCTTTCGATCGTCCGGCTCTCAGAATGTCTGCTGCTGGTGCTGTTGTTGCGCGGACTATGAGAGAGAGTTCTGCAAGGTCCCCCGGGTGGGGGGGGGGGGGGGGGGGAGACGGAGCAGAGCCTCACGTTGACATTGGCCGAATTAGGCGGCCGGCGGCGCCGCGGTAAACAGCGCACGGGGGCCTTCTGGCGTGCTGATTGCGTCGGCCGGGGAAATGTGCGAATCTGAATGGGAGCGCGCGGAGTGGGCGCGGCAGGGGAGGGGCTGGGCAGGGCGCTCGGGGCGCTCGGGGCGCTCGGGGCGCTCGGGGCGCTCGGGGCACCGCGGAGGGTCCACCCATTACGGCCGACGCCCCACTCACGGTCCTAGAGAGCAGAGCGTAAAACGCGGAGTGAAATTTTACGGAGGGGTTTGGCTGGCAAAACCGCATCGCATCGGGGGGCGGCTGGTATGGCTGCTCTCCTGTGGACCAAGTGGATCCCGGCCGGCGCGGGCAGACAGCGGTGGAGATCTCGGCCTGGGGGACCTGCTGGGGGGCCTCGGCGGCCTCGGCCTCGGGGGGTACACCGGGGGCCTCGCACCGGGCCGCGGAGAGGGAGAGGGGGGCGGTGAATTACAAGGACGAGACAAATAAAAGAGTAGAGCTGTCCCCCTCGGCCCGCCTCGGCCTGTGGCTTAGGCCTGGTGCGGCAGGCTGCACATAGGAGCGGACTCCCCAGCCCAAGGCCCAGCCCCAGGCAGCCAAAGACAGCGCTTGCAGACGCAGATTGAGTTGCCTGGGCCGTGCCTCTGCCTCGCGGCCTCCCGCCCCCGCCGCCGCCGTGCCCAGACTTCGTGACAGCTGCAGCTCGGCGGCCGTGCCGTCAGACAAAACGGAAGAAAAGGGAGTTGAGCTGTCTGTTTGCCTGCTTGCCTTTTCTTTATCTTTTCTTTCGCTCTCTCTGCTTCTCTCTCTCTCTATCTCTCTCTCTCTCTCTCTCTCTCTCTCTCTCTCTCTCTCTCTCTCTCTCTCTCTCTCTCTATCTCTCTCTCTCTCTGCTTCTCTTTCTCACAGCGCCATCTCTTGCCCCATATGTTTTTTGACGCGTCTTCGCGCCACCACACGTTCGGGGAATAAGCAGGGAAGACGCTCACGCAAGCAGTAGTGACGTGGGTGTGGGTGTGTGGGTGGGTGTGTGTGTGTGCGTGTGGACAAGGCGTGCGTGCCGACAGCGCCGTCGAGTGCCAATATAAGGACTCTGCTATGGGGAACGTGTCGTGTCGTTGTGCAAATAAGAATAAGGCAACAAAAAGAAGCATCCCAAAAAGCGTAAGAAGTATTGAAAAGATTGAGACTCCCTTACTTTTTTTTTTTCCGTAGCTCCGTCGCGGTACGGGTTTCGTCTGAAGTGGCATGAGCAAGCAGGCCGCGTTCGGTTGGTTTTTGTTCTGTTTCTGTTCGGTTCCTCCGTAGGTCGGCGGCGTCTATATTGGATCTGCCTGGCCGTGGCCGTGGCCGCCCCGCTGCCCTTCTCGTGACGAGTCCGTGCCGCAGTATTCATACAGCCGGCCTTCTGACGTGCCGGGGCCGGGGCCGGTGCCGGGCTCCACTCCGTACTCCGCGGTCACACGGAACTGCCCACAGCGGCACGTTTCCTCTCATGTATTTCCACATACTCCGATTTAAAAAAAAATTGTCGTAGAAATGTCACTGCTGTTGGAAGACTACATATCCGACAATGGCGTGGTTGTTGTTAATTTTTTCAGTTTTCAAATAAGTTTCTGAATGGGGAACCCAAATTGTTGGAATCAATTGTGCATTCATATTATTTTTTTTAATTGATTTTCTCACTTAGGGTGATTTTTATTTTTAGATAGAGAGAGAAGGGGGTAGAGAGAAATGGAGAGACAAGGGGTCAGCGGCTGGCTGCACAGACTGGCCGTGCGCGCCGAGGGCATATAATACGAGCAGCGCCACGGAAATTGCTGTCAAGCGTCCCGAGAGAGAGAGAGAGAGAGAGAGAGAGAGAGAAGAAGGGACGAGGGCAACATTCACGACGCTGTTCTCTGGCGGCGGCGGTGGCGGCGGCGGTGGTGCTGGGGAAATGGACGGCAGCCGAATCGATGTGCTGCGCTTTCAGCGGGGACCAGGACGGGGACCAAGGTGGCGGGGGGGGGGGGGGGGACACGGCGAGAGAGTGCGCCGTCAGAAATCACTCCCGGGGCCGGCGGCCCAAGGCCCAGCAGGTCTGCTGGAGGTGAGTTGGGTCCCCGGCAACTTTTGTGCCGTCGCGTGCGCCGACTCATTCAGGCAGAACACGCCGGCCCGGCCCGGCCCGGCCCCGGTGACTCACCATTAAGGCCGGAGCGCACTTTTATAATAACGGCGCGGCGATGTTCACGACGACGTGCCCAGCCCTGCCCGCGCCAGACGGAGAGCGCCTGCCAACCCGAGGGTAGGCAACGCGCCGAACACAGGTGCGCTGCGGGCAGGTGGGCTGCATACCTCCCAGGCGCTGACATGAGGGCGCCGTGTTCGTGCTGTGTAGTCTGTGCCGGGGCACTCCGCAGGGCACGAGTGCGATCTCACAGAGCTAGCAGCGCGCCTTACGTGTTCGGGGCGGGGCCGGGGGCGGGGCCGGGGGCGGGGCCGGGGGCGGGGCGCGGCGGGCACCAACGCTCTCCGCTGGGCGCACCGCTGCCCCCGCCGGCAGCCCGGTGCAGCCCGCCCCGCCATCAGCGGCGCCAAATTGTTGCCGACCTCCTCGGCGGCCAGATGGGCCTCTGATGGCCCCCGTCGGCGCCCGCCATGCTGCTGGAGGCCCTCATCTCCTACAGAGCCGCCGCCGTACCGATGGGATCAGGCGCTAGCAGAAACGTCCCAGAGCCTGTCGCTGCCTCCGCTGCCTCCGCTGCCTCCGCTGCCCCCGCTGCCTCCGCTGCCTCCGCTGCCCCCGCTGCCCCCGCTGCCTCCGCTGCCTCCGCTGCCTCCGCTGCCTCCGCTGCCTCCGCTGCCCCCGCTGCCTCCGCTGCCTCCGCTGCCTCCGCTGCCCCCGCTGCCTCCGCTGCCTCCACTGCCTCCGCTGCCCCCGCTGCCCCCGCTGCCTCCGCTGCCTCCGCTGCCAGCGCTCAGCCAGCGCCAAGGTCGCCGAGGGCAATCGTTCGAATTACAACGGAGAATCATCTGGAGCGAATCCGAGCGGAGCGCGACGGTCGGGAACGGCTGGTTGGGGAGGGAGAAGCCAAGGAAGCCACTATACGGAGGGCTCGGCGCGGCCAGCAAGCCCAGGAGCGTAACTTAGTGCCGGCCCTACGAGCCCTGGGAGCCCTCTGGGCCGGAGTGATAGCGAACGGCACGGGGAGTGGTGTAGCGCAGCAGTACGGCGCCGTAGTGGTGCGCCCATTACGGAGCGCCGCGCAAAACAACCGTAAAGTCGCGCGACAAACGTAAAATAAACATAATCGCCCAATCTAAACCCGACACACAATTACATTCCGAAGCAGGGGGAGTGCCTCGGGGGGGAGTGGCGCTCGGCGCTATCTCCTTCGGCGAGATAATCAAATCTTTTTCGGGTGCAATCCAATCCTTTGGGCGCGGAGTTCATGTTTTTCATCCCATCACCCGCTCTGATTACGCGGGAGGGAACCGAGTATATCCAGTAATATCGCACCCACGGCTGCTGCTCGACGGACCCCATTTTGTCCGCGAGCCAACTGTTCGAAAAAAAAACGAAAAACGAAAGCGACAATTCTTTTAAAAAACATTATCACAGTTTGGTGTTTCTGTGTAACGACTTTCTTGTGCAGTGTACGTACCGCAACCCACACGGCATGACGGAGCCGCCAGAAGGACACATCTCCAGACGTAGCGTGCACACACGTGCACACACGTGCACACACGTGCACACACGTGCACACACGTGCACACACGTGCACACACGTGCACACACGTGCACACACGTGCACACACGTGCACACACGTGCACACACGTGCACACACGTGCACACACGTGCACACACGTGCACACACGTGCACACACGTGCACACACGTGCACACACGTGCACACACGTGCACACACGTGCACACACGTGCACACACGTGCACACACGTGCACACACGTGCAAACACGTGCACACACGTGCACATACGTGCGCGCAGAGGGGCACACACATCTCATCCTTGTCGCCCGCCTCCGGCCGCGCCCTTGAACGCGGATCAGACGGCGACATCAGAGGAAACGGATCTATAAAACTCCACGTAGTGAAACGGGACGCCCTTTTTTTTATTCTTTTTTTTTCTTTTCACAATGTGCGCCCTTCGGTATGCCTTCTCATACACAGTATCGCAATTGCAGCGTGGACAGCATGCCGGAAATTCCGCACACTTTCGCGTATCGCACGAAATATCTTCCCAGCTGATGATATCGAAGGCTTCTTTATTACGCCGCGTCGGAGTCCAGACAGAGCGTGGGCGGGCCCGCGAGGCTTGCGAGACTACGAGTCGCGTTTTACCTTATTGGCCAAGGCATTCCGTAAGACGTGCGGACTGAGAGGCGCTGAGAGGTAGCAGCCAACAGCGGCCGCTCTGCGCACGGGATTAATAAGACTCCAGCCAGCTCCAGCCGGCTCCAGCAGGCTCCAGGCAGCAGCAGCCAGCCTGCCGTGCCAGCTCAGGTCAGGTCGGGCTGGGGGAGGGGGAGGGGGCGCTGGCAGTGGCTCAACAGGCTTCCCTCCCGCGGCTACGCAGTATCCGCACACATCTGCACACACGTCTAACACACACACACACACACACACACACACACACACACAAACGTCGAACGTGCCTGTGTCCTCGACTGATGTAATCACGTGTGAGTGTTTGCCCCCCCCCCCTCCTCTTCACCAAACACGGTGGTAGGCTTTTTCCTCATGCCCCCCCCCCCCCCCGAAAAAAAATGTCTCCGGGGTTTAGATTTGATGGTCTATTCCGCATCTGCTGTCTTCTCTCATTCCCCTTGCCCCCTTCACTCCACTCTGTCTGTCCTCGTCTATTCCAGTCTTTTCTGTCCCCCCGTCTCCCCCAACTCTCTCTCTCTCTCTCTCTCTCTCTCTCTCTCTCTCTCTCTCTCTCTCTCTCTCTCTCTCTCTCTCTCTCTCTCTCTCTCTCTCTCTCTCTCTCTCTCTCTCTCTCTCTCTCTCTCTCTCTCTCTCTCTCTCTCTCTCTCTCTCTCTCTCTCTCTCTCTCTCTCTCTCTCTCTCTCTCTCTCTCTCTCTCTCTCACTTTCCAGCGCTCCCTCTCGTAATCAGACAGGGTCGCGGGTACCGGGCGTCGTATGCACGCGTTCGGGGACCCGACAGACTGGGTTCGGAGGGACAAGCAGCACTAGTGCAAGCATCTGTCCCGGTCGGAATGAGAAATCGTGGGAAACGCTGTCTGCTACGGTTTGCTTCACTTAAATAATATCGTTTTGTTCTGTTTTCTTCTCTAAAATTGACTGCGTGCTCCACTGCATCTCCAGTTCTGATCGCTGTTACTTTTCTTTATGTTTTTTTTTTTTTTTTTTTTGGGGGTGGGGGGTAAGTGTTGTTTTATTATGAATAAACTTTTCCTTCCGATATTCGAAAACAAATTCAAAATCCATTTCAAACATAAAATAGTCGTTCAAAAATAGCACAGACGGTGTGCCCAGCCGCGGTCGTATCACCTCACTTATCCGCTCTGGGAGGACGCGACCCCCCGCGGTCAGGCGTGGGCCCCATCATCGAGTTGGGCGCGGCCCGGGCCGCCACCTGTTAATCTTCCCTAATTCCCTCCTCCCCTCGTCAAACGAAGATTAGTTCAAACAAAAGACGGGCCCGGCTGCGCTGCCGCCGAGCCGCGCATGTCCTGTGTGGGCGCTCGGCTTGGCAGTTTTGATTACCCTGCACGAGTTTGCTGCGTGTTGTGTACTCCCATTAGCGGGTGTTTCAGCTCGGCTCGTGCCCTGCGGCCTGGGGCGCTTCATTTTATTCCCCGTGCCTCCGGAGGGGACCCAGAGCGGCCGCTGGCTCGGCGCTCGGCGCGCTCGCCGGCCAAGTTCGCCCCTAATCCCGCAACGCTTGTGAAATTAAATTCCGATAAGCCGGATCAGGCTGTGCATGAGGGCGAATCGGAGAAGCACGGAATATGGCGGCGAATAGCTCCGATTCGATTTGCGATGCGGATTAGCTGACTGGCAAGGGGGCTCCCGGACGCCGAGGGCGGCAGGTAGACGGCTGCGGGCGGCAGGTAGACGGCCAGGTAGACGGCTGCGGGCGGCAGGTAGACGGCCAGGTAGACGGCTGCGGGCGGCAGGTAGACGGCTGCGGGCGGCAGGTAGACGGCCAGGTAGACGGCTGCCGGCGGCAGGTAGACGGCCAGGTAGACGGCTGCGGGCGGCAGGTAGACGGCCAGGTAGACAGCTGCGGGCAGCAGGTAGACGGCTGCGGGCGGCAGGTAGGCGGCCAGGTAGACGGCTGCGGGCGGCAGGTAGGCGGCCAGGTAGACGGCTGCGGGCGGCAGGTAGGCGGCCAGGTAGACGGCTGCGGGCAGCAGGTAGACGCCTGCGGGCGCCGTGTGTCACCGCAGCACACCGCGTGTCTCCTATCTGGAGCTGGAGAGACACGAGATGCGGTGGCGAGATAGCCGGAAGGGACGCGGCTGTGCCGATGACAACAGAGAGGACGCCGGCCTCTGCCCCTGAGGGGGCCGCCGGAGGGGAAGATTCCAGTCCGCAGATACGCCGGGGTCTTGGCCCGGCCCCGGTGGGACTGGCTGGGCTGGTGCAGCGCTGATACAGCGGTCGGGATTCAAATCCTCCCACCCAAAGCCTGACCGTCAGCCGACCGTCAGCCGACCGTCAGCCGACCGTCAGCCGACCGTCAGACAACCGCAGACGGCCCTTGAGACGGCCTCCCGACCCGCCGGCCTCACCAGGCCTTGGTGATCTGCGCACGAGCTAGGATTTGGCCCTGTCTTTGGAGCTCAGGGGGCTCTGAGTTAGGGAGGCGCAGGCTGCAGCGGGGCAAAGCGGAAGTGAGGGGGCGAGCGGCGGACTGGGGCGTCAGGAGGCAGGGCGGAGCAGGAAGCACGACCCTGTCCTCTCCGTACTCCCGCCCCCGCAGCAGAAGCTGGGGTGGGGCAGCCTCGGACGAGACCAAGAAGTGTTTGAGGGTCTGCATGCAGGGGAGGGGGGGGGGGGCAAATCTCGCTAATGGCACCGGCGCAAACACACACCTCTCGGCTCCGTCTCTGCGACTGTACGCCGCGCGCTTCTTTGAGTGCGCGCGTCAGCTACCCTGGCTCCACGGGGAGCTCTCTGTCACAACGGCGGTGGGTGAGTCTGCGTTCTGCCGCGGACCGTTACGGCACTGGGCTGAGCGCCTGGGAGGTAGGCAGTCTCCCCGGACCGCAGCGCACCCGTGACGGGCGTGTGGCCTATCCTCCGATTCGCAGGCGCTCCGCGTCGAGACGGGGCTGACTGTCACTCCTTCTCCATCCTCTTCCGCCCCCCCCCCCCTCTCTCTCTCTCTCTCTCTCTCTCTCTCTCTCTCTCTCTCTCTCTCTCTCTCTCTCTCTCGCTCTCTTTCCTTCTCCCCCTCTCCCTCGCTCTGCGTGTAATGGCGTGCGCATGCAAATCCCTTACAAGTGCTCGCCGTCGCCGCCTTATTCATGAAGCCTGGCTGCACACGCCGTCACTATCACCGCTATCGGCTCCACGCACGACAGACGCGACGCGCTGTGCTGCTCCCCGCCTCCTTAGCGGAGGGGGGGGGGGTGGATTGATGACACGAAAAACTAGAACTGATCACCTCTGTCGGCGACAGATAAGGGGCGGATGGCGCAGCGGGACCATCAGGCAGCGCGGCAGTGGCCAGCCCACCTGGAATCCTGGCTGCTCTGCAACCCCCCCCCCCCTCCCACCTCCCCCCGAGCCCTCACCCTGGCATCACTTCCCGCTTCCGGGCTTGCAGCGGCTCGGCTGCGGTGGTGGCTGCGGTGCTCGAGGCTAGGCGTGCGGCGCGCTCTCCAGGGAGTCCCTCCTCCCCCCTTCCCCCCTCTGTTCCCCTGTGAATACCTGTGTGGCTCTACAGAGCGAGTGTTCCCCCCCCCCCTCCCCGCTGTCCTGCACCATATACGCCAGCAGGGTCTGTCCAGGCCACGGCTCGGCGTGCCTCGCTGCCCGCCCCGTCGAAGGTATTTCCGGCCAACGACAACGTAGCTCCGAGGGTGGGTACGGGCTCGGCTGTATGGCCGGGTACGCGCGTCGGTGTGGGGGAAGTAGGGGGGAGGGGAAGGGGGGCCCCCCGCTCGGTACGGAGCCGAGCTCGGCTCAAAACTAGTCACGCTTCCTCGGTCAAAGCGTGTACAAGAACAAGCTGCCTGCGCGCGTACCGCAGCCGCTCCATCAGCTTGTTCAACTCGGCACCCGACGCGCAGGGTTTACACACACACACACACACACACACACACACACACACACACACACACACTCGGTCGATGTTTCCCATCTCCGTTGCCGAGTTTTATTCCAGCGCCGACACCGCTTCTCTGACAAGGTCACGCGCAGACAGCGACGTTTCCACGTGGACGAGAGGGCAGATCTCCGTGTGCCACGAGCCGCCGTGCGCTGCGTGTAGTCATCAGTGTCATTATGTGCAGTACAGAGGATGGACGTAGGGTTATTGACTCTAGGTTTTTCCAGTGTTCGTGTATTAATGGTTTTTTTTTTCGTAAAATCACTTTTTAAAAAAACTCTTAGTCATATCCGTCATAAGTCGTGCCGGGGACTCACCTGAGTCCGTCGTCGTTGAAGGCGAAGTCCCCGAGGAAGACATCCCTGAGTCGGTAGCGCTGCGGGGGCGGCGGCGGCAGCACGTTGTCGGGGTCCCCGCACGCCGGGATCATGCTGTCCTGCCGAGCAGACAAGTCAAAGAGAGATAAGTCGAGATCAGAAAGAAGATGGACAGAGTCAAGTGTAGAAGGTGAGAAGAGCGAATGAAAAAGGAGCATGTTTTAGAAAATAAAAATAAATGCTTTGGCTGGGAGAATCAAATGAGATGGAAAATATTCGTCACGATTGAAATCGGTGCGGGTGAGCAGGGACGGCTAATTGTGTGGTGCGCATGTTTCGGCCGGCCGCGGTCGCGTCCCGACTCCGTTGCCAGTTCAGCTCAGGACCACACAGCCATGGCACAGCCGTACTGTCGCTAGCCGAGCCGTCACCGTCAACACCAAGCACAGCTAGGCCGATAAAGCCTTCTCCCCCTGTCCGAGCCGTTGTAAAAGGGACCACTTACCCCCCCCCCCCCTGAAACTGTACCCCCCGGTACACCATCCCTAGGGGCCATGTACCCCCCCACCAACCGACTCGGGGGTACACCATCCCTAGGGGCCGTGTACCCCCGGGGGGTACACTATCCCTAGGGGCCGTGTACCCCCCCACCAACCGACTCGGGGGTACACCATCCCTAGGGGCCGTGTACCCCCCGGGGGGTACGCTATCCCTAGGGGCCGTGTACCCCCCACCAACCGACTCGGGGGTACACCATCCCTAGGGGCCGTGTACCCCCCGGGGGGTACGCTATCCCTAGGGGCCTCTCTCCCACCCCGTCCCCCTGGGGGTACACTAACTCTAGGTACATGGCCCCTAGGGATGGTGTACCCCCGAGTCGGTTGGTGGGGGTCCACGGCCCCTGGGGATAGTGTACCCCCCCCCCCCCCGTGGGGTTGGTAGGAGGGTACACGGCCCCTAGGGATAGTGTACCCCCCGGGGGATACATGGAGAGAGACAGACAGACAGACAGACAGACAGACAGACAGAGTTCGCCGAGTTTGCGGCTATGCGGCGCGGGAGGCGTCCCGGTCGGCGCACCGAGGGACCGCAGGGATGCAGGCTGCACGCAGGCCTCCGGCTGCCTCCGGCTGCCTCCGGCTGCCTCCGGCTGCCTCCGGCGGGGCGGGCGCACTCTCCGAAATGAATGCATGATTCGAGCAGAGTATTGTCTGGGCGGAGCGTATTCCATGCGGCCGGCCGAAACAACGAGAATCAGAGGCCGCGTGGCCGGCGGTGTGGGTGGGCAGGGCTTGAATTCCTCAGGGGTCACCTCCTCGGCAGCCAACTGCTCTCCGCCCGCACCGGGCCAATCTATCAAACTAATGTACTCCGCCAAGTCTCAGTCCCCCGGGCCGGAGGGGGAAGCCCAGAGGCACGAGCCTCGCAGCCTCGCAGCCTCGCAGCTCCCGTGCGACACGACTCCTTGGTCCCGATGGATGAAAAGAAGGATCGTATTGGAGCCGGGGGACCGTAGAGGGGAGTGGCAGCGGCAGCAGCGGCGGTCGTCCTTGTTTACTCGCCAACAACTCGGCGGAGGTGGTCTGGCCCGGCCCCGGCAGGACCCTGCAGCGCCACAGCGGCTTCTAGTGGAAACAAACTCTCGAGTCGGGTTCATCACCAGGCGACAGCAGCAGTGGTTCACGGAGTTGTAGACTGCCAGCCGGGGCTGGGCTCTGCTCGAGAAGAGCAGTTCCTCGCCGTGCGTCGGGGCAGCATCGGCGTTAGTTCCGACCACGCTGCATTCGGGCGCGCCCGGTCACAGCAGCGGTCGCCGGGGAGGG
This sequence comes from Odontothrips loti, assembly GCA_038380765.1. Classification (NCBI taxonomy): domain Eukaryota; kingdom Metazoa; phylum Arthropoda; class Insecta; order Thysanoptera; family Thripidae; genus Odontothrips; species Odontothrips loti. The sequence goes on along the minus strand of CM076248.1, from coordinate 17,120,546 downwards.
GGGGGGGGGCTTCAATTAGTGGGAGTATTTGCCACCAGGGTGAGGTCCTTGGCAGGGGTGCTTCGGGGTCCCTGTATTGGAATGCCAAGCCGTGTGTGGGGGGTGGACTCTGTAATGGGATCGACGGTGCAGAGCAGTCGAAAGGGACGCGGAGAATTACAAAAAAATTGTCAGAAAAAGTTAAGTGAGCTTTTCCTAACTTTCAAAAACAAAACACAAAAAAAAAACTTTTTAAAAACGTATTCCAGTGTAGGAATTTTATTTGGAAGCGTTCGTCGCTGGGGACGCGCGGGGCTCCACCAATTAGTGAGGATATTTCGCCCGTCCCGTGCGAAATCCGTGAAATTGTCCTTTTGTGAGACAGCAGCTGCTCTGGTCGCCTTACTTCTGACCTTACCTTGGCCTGTCGGCTCCTCCAGTCGTGACTGTGCGCGGAGCGGAACGGAGGTACCCCCACCGTGGGACCGCTGCTTAACAAGGCCCCGAGAACAGGCCCGAATTCATTCAGACCCCCCCCCCCCTCCTCTCTCTCTCTCTCTCTTTTTTCTCTAACTCCAGCCCCCTCTCTCGTCGAGGGGGTGGCGCAGCATTCACAATCACGTCCCCACAATGTTTGCCTCGTATTACGGATTATTCTGTTATCTTGATCGACTCGATGCTAAGCCGCTCTTTGTATTCACTTTCTCCCTCTCTCTCTCTCCCAGCGTGGCTCATCGCTAATTGCGATCTCAGTGGCGCGACTTTAAAATTGGTGGTAGAGGAAAAAAAATTTGAAGGCTTGCGCGTATTAGTGCAGACGGGGGAGATTTCATAAATATTTCATCCTGCTCATCACACAAACCACGCCCGCCGTTTCCTCCTCATAATGTGCTATACTAACAAGTGTTATTATTTTATTTTTCACGGGGAAGGGAGCTGAAATGAGGCGTATTGTAAATCCGGCCAGCGCCGGCTGAGAGCTGGCCGGAGCCCCGCGCCCTCAATGCAGTACGGCAACTCAGTGTCCAATATTCATTCATACTTTTGCAAGTTTTATTTCCCCTCGCTCGCTTTTTGCATAGACAAGGACCCACAATTTATTTGGTGGGCCCGTTTTTTTTTTTTTTTTTTTTGTTTGTTTTTTTGTAGAGGACGCCGTCGTCGCCGCCTCTCGCTGATTATGCATTCGCACTGGCCGGGACGGACCGGCACGGGCACGGGGCATACGCGGCCGTGCATCCGCGGGCTGGGGATCCAATGGCCAGCACGATCATTGTCCCATTCCCGTCCAGGCCAACAAATATCGCTGCTCGTCGAGCTTTTTATTTATTCGTCCATTATTTCTCCTTCGCCCACCCCTCTCTTCTTGCCTTTCATCAAGCTCTCTTTGTCTCTGTCTCTCCCTTTCTCCCCTCTATATGTGTGTGTTTCTCTTCCTGCGGGACAGACACAAAAATGTGAAAGGGGTGCGGGCCTTGAACACCAGGAAATAATTAAAATGGGTGAAAGAGAAATTAGTTTGGTCGTGTAATGAGCGGCACGGGGCCGTGGCGCGGGGCCGGGAAGGTCCACACCCTACGATCCTCACGGCGCTGGCGTCGTGTGCGACAAGACAAGGAGGGGTGCGGCAGCGAGGAGAAAGTGGCCCCTCCGGCCTCCGTTGTCTCCAGAACAATTATCCACACGGGCAAAGGCAGCGGCGGGCGGCGGCGGGCGGCGCGGGGTGCACGCCGCTGTCAGGAGGGCCGCCCCGCCGCAGGGGGTCTGCCCCCGCCGCCCCCCACGGTGCCCCCCGCGAGAGTTCGAACCCAGTCCGCACCCCCTATCATTAGGCGGGGGTGTCCTGTATCTGCCGGCGGTTTTAATACCGCCATTAACCTTTTCGGCTTGAGTAGGTTAGTGCGGTGCGGTGGGGAGGGGGGGGGGGGCAACGGGCGACATGCAGCAGCTGGGGCCGATGAGTGGTTATCACACACACACACACACACACACACACACACACTGCAGTGTGTTCTGCCTCTGCTCCCGGACGATAAGGTCCGAGGAAAGGCGCATAAAAGCGGATTCCGCTGTGCCGTGGCGGGGGCCGGGGGCGCGGGGCACAGACAGGCCTGCAACATCCCCCGCTCTGAGGTTGGCCGAGCGCGCGAAAAGCGAACAGCGATGAGAAAGCACAGAGGCCAGAGGCCGCATTGCACCAGTGGCAGGTGGTGTGTGCAGCTCGGCACGGCGGGGGGGGGGGGGGGGACGGCAGGGGGACACTGGACAGAGAGGAGAGGAGGGGCCGAGTGGACCGAGCCAGGCCGAGCAAACAGCGCCAGTCCAGTCGGAGACAGCAGAGCGCCAACTACCTCCAGAGCCTCGTCCCCGTGAGTCCCCCGTCCGGCTCGCGGGTCGCCCCACGTTCATCTGGCCAGAGAGCGCGTCACACACCAACTCAAACAGAGCGGAGAGGCCTGGGCGGGCGGCCGGGACGGGCAGGCTTATAGGAGAGTGCCTCTAGGGGTCGCGGTCACGGGGTCGAAGCCGGCAGTACACTCGCGTGGGTGTTGCCTATCTTTCAGGGGCCCACTGCTTTCCGGAGGGAACCGGCTCGAACGGCTGGCCACCCCCGCGGGGGGGAGGGGCGCCGGGACCCCCCACGGTGAAAACTTGAATAACGAATTACCCAGTGCAATCACAAACACACAGGGGCTGGGCAGCCGAGCAAAGGCCGCCAGAGGCCGCGAGGAGTTAACTCCCAAAGGAAAACAGACCTGGAAAAGGCTTCTCTGATTGTGTTGATACCTCGGGTTCTGCGTCCTGTGGGGGATAAGCCCCGCCCGGCCTGTGTGCATTATGTATGGCGGAAAATCTGTCCCATCCGGCGCGTGTAGAACCCTCTGTGGGTGGAGGACCCCTGGCAGGACCCAGCGGGACCCGGCTCTTTATTTCCCAGCCTCTTGGGCATGGCCCCCTCCCCCCCCCCCTCTCCCCTCCGCCCTCCTCTCCGAGCAGCCCTCTGCAGCCCTTCTGGGTCATCGTCACGTCCCGACAGCCCAGCCCGGCGCCGGCTGCATGCACGCTGCATGGCTGGCAGAACTGCAGCTGCAGCCGTGCTGCGCTGCTCGGGAGGCACGGGAGGCCCTCGAGTTGTCACCATTGTCTGCCTCCCTGCTGTACACCCCCATCCTCTACCCCCGCGCCCAGCCGCGCCCCGCGGCCGCCGTGCAAGCGGAGCGCTCTCCTCCCCCATGTAGCACGTCCTCTGAATCGATTAGCTGGCAGGAGATGCGAGAGATGTGTGGATCTCGTCGCCGACTCCCCGGGGCACTACTGCAGATGCCTGGTGCTCTGCTCGGGGTCACCGGGTCACCGCCTGCCAGGCATGAGGCCAGGCTCCCCCACCCAACATGTGTGCGTGTTGTCACACCGAGCGGACAGACACTCCCCACGGCTAGCCGGGCGGGACGGGACGGGACTGGCAAAACTCCCCCTTTTGTGTGCGGCAGCGCCCGGCCCGGCCCGGACATGCCGTGTATGCTGCAGTCGGGGGCGGGGCGGATGAAGGCCCCTCACCCGTGCGGACCGTGCGGACAGACTGTGGATGGACGTCAGCCCCGCTCACCGCGTCCGCGTCCCACTGGGCTCATACTGCAGCCTGCAGCACACACCGCCCCGGCAAACCAGCGTGACATCCCACCTCTGTTAGTAGGCAAAAAGCGTGACCTGACCCCCTCTGAAAACTCCGGGGCCGGCTCTACGTGCCCGCCTCCGGGCGGCTCCGGGCGGCTCCGTGCCGTGCGTTACCACCGCGGGGGATAAAAGTTGCAGGCCCAAAGGCCCGAGGTGTTTTTATTAAACACCCCGCCCAGCCCGGAGCCCCGGAGGCCCGGAGGCCCGGAGGCCCGGAGGCCCGGGCCGCGCGTTAATGAGGGCTGGACGTCGACCAGCAGGGAAGTGCGGTGGGAATATTTCTGCCAAGACGCGGGAGCTCTTTTTCTGACGGGGTGCGGGCGGGGTTGTGGGAGGGGGGCGGCGGCCGCAGACTGGGTGTGGAGGGGGGGGCTGCTAATAAGAATCCCGCGGGGGGAGCGTGCAGGCAGGGAGGGGGGGGGCACGGCAGCAGGGTGTCGTCGTGGACGTGCCGTTCGGAACGAGTTTAGTCGAGGCTTATCCGAGAGAGAGAGAGAGAGAGAGAGAGAGAGAGAGAGAGAGAGAGAGAGAGAGAGAGAGAGAGAGAGAGAGAGAGAAGAGAGAGTGTGTGTCGCCCCCTGCGGCCCCCGCTGCCCCCGCTACCCCCGCCCCTCACGGCCGGGCCAATCACCTCATTCGAACACGCTCATCCGTCTTCGTACCCCCACGCGCCGCGCATGGGTCCGGGGGGCCTCATGGTGGTGGCCGCCCCGGCCCTGCCCGGCCCCTGTGTGCACCCCTCACCCCCTCCACCACCACCTACCAGACCCACCTCTCTTTCTCCCTGGGGCGCGAACTAAGCGCAATAATGGCGGTGGAAAGGGGTCGGCGGTCGGCTACGTGGTGGGGAATAGTCGCAACTGCAGTTTTCCGCCTCGGCCAACTGGAGCTATTTGCCGAAGTACTGAACCCCCCCTCCCCTCCCCACCCGCCGGGCCCCGGTCGTGGACACGTCGGTGTCCCTCGGGCTGACAATGAGGGCCCTGCTCCCCATACGGGCTCAGGCGTGTGAGGTGTGAGGTGCTAGCGCAAGCTGCCCGGATGATAGCTGCACTCTCAACAACAAGACAGGCAGGGAGAACGCTTTAGCGTTCTAGGACAGACTCACTCTTAGTAATGAGGAAACATAGACGTGAGGCGAGTGGTTCTGATGCTAGGAGCCCCCTCAAGAAATCTGGTCGAGTAGCCACAACTTTATCCTCGTCGTTTACGTATAGTGGCGCGTAGCACTCGTCGGGAAATGGGATTTTTTATTTAATTTTTTATTTCAGAAATCTGCAATGTCACTTTCGAAACTACATCAATGCCCAACCAAAACGCCTCCAAAACAGAATCCTTCCGTTCCTTAGTCTTCGAGCTAAATGGTGGTCTCAACTCACAGGGCGAGCGCAATACTCGTTTTTGTGTCGTTCTTTTTTTGCTTCTACGTCATTAGAAGTTTCGCAAGCGTGAAGATTCACGCGAAAATCGCTTTGAATCGAGTTTTTGTAGTGCAGGCGGTGGACGCGGGGCGGTCGGCCGGGGCAGGGGGCCGGTGCTACCACAGCAGAGAGCCCACCGCACCACAAGCGGGCCGCGTGGTTTTGACTATCGAACAGTGCGGCGGGAGCAGGCGGGGGCCGGCGGGGGCCGGCGGGGGCCGGCGGGGGCCGGCGGGGGCCGGCGGGGGCCGGCGGGGGCCGGCGGGGGCCGGCGGGGGCCGGCGGGGGCCGGCGGGGGCCGGCGGGGGCCGGCGGGGGCCGGCGGGGGCCGGCGGGGGCCGGCGGGGGCCGGCGGGGGCCGGCGGGGGCCGGCGGGGGCCGGCGGGGGCCGGCGGGGGCCGGCGGGGGCCGGCGGGGGCCGGCGGGGGCCGGCGGGGGCCGGCGGGGGCCGGCGGGGGCCGGCGGGGGCCGGCGGGGGCCGGCGGGGGCCGGCGGGGGCCGGCGGGGGCCGGCGGGGGCCGGCGGGGGCCGGCGGGGGCCGGCGGGGGCCGGCGGGGGCCGGCGGGGGCCGGCGGGGGCCGGCGGGGGCCGGCGGGGGCCGGCGGGGGCCGGCGGGGGCCGGCGGGGGCCGGCGGGGGCCGGCGGGGGCCGGCGGGGGCCGGCGGGGGCCGGCGGGGGGCCGGCGGGGGCCGGCGGGGGCCGGCGGGGGCCGGCGGGGGCCGGCGGGGGCCGGCGGGGGCCGGCGGGGGCCGGCGGGGGCCGGCGGGGGCCGGCGGGGGCCGGCGGGGGCCGGCGGGGGCCGGCGGGGGCCGGCGGGGGCCGGCGGGGGCCGGCGGGGGCCGGCGGGGGCCGGCGGGGGCCGGCGGGGGCCGGCGGGGGCCGGCGGGGGCCGGCGGGGGGGGGCCGGCGGGGGCCGGCGGGGGCCGGCGGGGGCCGGCGGGGGCCGGCGGGGGCCGGCGGGGGCCGGCGGGGGCCGGCGGGGGCCGGCGGGGGCCGGCGGGGGCCGGCGGGGGCCGGCGGGGGCCGGCGGGGGCCGGCGGGGGCCGGCGGGGGCCGGCGGGGGCCGGCGGGGGCCGGCGGGGGCCGGCGGGGGCGTATACGATCGTAGGTGCACCATAAACCCGATCTGCCGTCCTCCCTGCAAGAGCTCAGCAAACCGTGCGGGACGACGGACTCGGGCCCGGATGCCTGCAGCGGTGGCAGCGGTGGCAGCGGGGGCCGGGGGCGACATCTGCGTCGTGCGAACATATTTACACTGCCGGGCACTACTTGGGGCCGGGGGAGCTGCGCTGCCCCCCCCCCCCCCCCCCAAAGGTAAAGAAGGAGGCAAATCGACAGTCCATATAGAAAGGGGGGAAGGGGAGGGGTGTGCTACCTGCCGAAAACGGAATGTAATAAAAACGTACGGGTGGGCTGCCGGGCGTCGTCCACGCCAAGAATTTTATTCCTTCGAGAATAAACAAGCGACGGCGGCATGGAGCGCCCCTGCGGGGATGAGGGTAGGCCAGCCCGCAAGGCAACGCGTGCATGCTGGAGTCGGGGCTGCTTACCCGCCGGGCTGGGACGGAGACTCGTCAGAATAGCCTCATCACGCGTCCGCGACGTACTAGAGGGATGATCCCCGTCACAGCTCCCCATTAAACAGGGGGGAGGGGAGGGGAGGGGAGGGGAAGGGAGGGGAGGGGAGGGCGCGGGTTACAGCTTGGGCGGCCTCAGCGCGGCGTGGACACAAGTTCGGGCGAGGCCGACTCTCCGACCCCGTAATTGGAAGGAGAAGGAGAAGGCCCGAATATTGGCTGGGTATTCTCACGGGAGGGATGAGGGAGGGAGGAGGGGGAGGGGGGGGAGGAGCTCTGCGGGAACCTCATTGGCTGCTGCTTGGCAGGGGAAAAAGGGATAATTTGGGGCCGGCTGCGTGTGCAGCCTTGGAATAAGAGCATATAGCCTTTGGGAGCGCGTGCGAAGTACGACGTACGTGCGCGGTGTGTGTGCGTATTGCACGTGCGGAAGCAGCAGATATGCTAATGTTCGGAACATCCCAAAGGTGAGTTCAGTTACGATTTTTTTTTATTTTTTCTTTATTTTTAGTTGAGACCGAAGGCCGCAGAGATTATTCGGTGGTACAAGTCGTAGCCGCGCTAGCGCTCTGGCCGCTGCCTTGCCTTTGAAGGGCAGCCTGATGCGATGCGCCACTGGTGGCCTCTGGCGGCCCCGGCAGCCCCCAGCTAGGCGCGGCGTGGCTTTGGTTAGAGCGGTTGCAATTATCTCTCGGCGGAGTCTCGCAGCGGGGTGCTCGGTGGGGTGCTCGGCGAGGTGCTCGGCGAGGTGCTCGGCGAGGTGCTCGGCGAGGTGCTCGGTTGGGGTGCTCGGTGGGGTGCTCGGCGAGGTGCTCGGCGAGGTGCTCGGTGGGGTGTTCGGCGAGGTGCTCGGCGAGGTTCTCGGTGGGGTGCTCGGCGAGGTGCTCGGCGAGGTGCTCGGTGGGGTGCTCGGCGAGGTGCTCGGCGAGGTGCTCGGCGAGGTGCTCGGCGAGGTGCTCGGCGAGGTGCTCGGCGAGGTGCTCGGCGAGGTGCTCGGCGAGGTGCTCGGCGGGGGGCTCGGTGAGGTACTCGCCTACCGGATCTCCACCCGGAGCCTCGGTCTCACGGCGACCCCCCGCCGGCTGACACCTCCCCACCCCGAACCCCTCACCCTCCTGCCTCTGGCGCGTTTTAATTTAAATTGCATAAAAGCAAGCCCGGCTGGCTGGGCAGAGTCAGAGTGCCTGTCTCTGTCCCTGTCTCTGTCCCTTTCTCTGTCTCTGTCCTCCACGCGCGTCATCGCCCGGGTTAGCTGGCAGTTCCCGGTAGGTCCCCGGTAGGTTCCCGTCGGGTTGCCCTGGGCTTGGCAGCCCGTGACAACCGCCTCACCTCATGCCGCCCGGTGTGCGGTCAACGCCCTGCGTGGTCTTCACGGGGTCGTAATATGGCGAGGCGCGCGTGCGGGGCGCGTGGCAGGCGCGTGGCGGCTGGTGGGGTGTCGGCGCTGCAGACTACCACTAGGGCGGTGCCGCGGCAGCCCACCCGTCCCGCTTGATCGGCATGGCGGCCACGTGCGCTGACTTAGCGCCGACCCCCCACGAAGCCGGGCGGCGCCGTCTGGTGGGAGAACAAGCCGCGCCATGCCGCGCCCCACCGCGGTAAATCTTCATGATTCGCTGTCAGTGAGTGCGTGCAAACTGCCGCCGCCACCGGCCGCACGCGCGCGCAGCCGCCACCCACACACACGCACGCACGCGTCGACGGCCACGCCCGAGCCGAGGTAACCCTCGCCACCCGCGCTGTCCTCCCATGCAATGGCTGGCTGCGTACGGGATAGGGATGCCGGACTACAGCTACAGCTGTGTGGGCGTAGACTCAGCAAGAGCCCGTGCAGCGCGTCTGAATGCAGGCCGCGGGGGCCGGCGGGGGCCGGCGGGGGCCGGCGGGGGCCGGCGGGGGCGGGTGGGGGCGGGTGGGGGGCGGGCCCTCGGCTGGCCGCACTCTGGCACCAGCCCAGCCCGCGGCCTGTAATTTGGGAAATGAGATGCGACACGGAAGGGGGAGAGGGGGGGGGGGCGCAGAGGGCAGTCATTGAGGGCGCAGGCTCGGCACGCCGGTCGCAGGAGCCGCAGTATGCAGTATGCAGGTGGAAGCCCGGCAGGCCCGGTTCCGGCTCACTCCAAGCGCTCCCTTCCCCCAGCAGGAGTCGGGCCGAGATCGAATCCAATAAAACCCAAGAGAGAAGTTGGCAAACTTGGGTGTAAACCGTTTCCCCTTGTCCCCCCCCCCCCCCAGCCAGCCCGTGCCAAATACGAGAAGCAAGCAAGCAGCCACCTGCCGCCGGGGAAGGCGCGGGGCGGGGGGCAGGCGGGGGGCGGGGGGCGGGGGGCGGGGGGCGGGGCGCGTGGGAGGCGTGGCTGACCTTCCGCGGGCTTTAGGAAACTATAGTCCGACTCTTTGAGACGAGCCAGCCATAGCAACAATGGCAGCAACAAGGAGGTCCTGGGGGTCTTAGAGTCGGCCACTCCGCGCCGCAGCTCGGGATAGAGGAGAGAGAGAGAGAGAGAGAGAGAGAGAGAGAGAGAGAGAGAGAGAGAGAGAGAGAGAGAGAGAGAGAGAGAGAGAGAGAGAGAGAGAAGGGGTTTGGAAGAGCTCTGGCCTTTGCGTCCCGTGTCCAGCAACTCGACAACAACGACAAAGGCTCAGTGGAGGCTTAGGGGGTCGGGGTTGGCGATACGTACGGGGGACGGAGTGGGGACAGGGGCCGGAGTCTACGGCCAGGGGCTGCCGGGGACCACGGACTCACGGCGGTCACGGCGGTGACGCAGCAGCCTGTTAGACCGCGCTTTTGTGCCATCTCTTTCTCTCTCACTCTCTCCCTTTACCCGCGGCTGTCTGTCAAGCCTTCCCCTTGCCCTCTTTAATAATGAAGATTAGGCTCTGAAAATGTGACCATTGCATATTTTTAACAACAATCCACCTGAAGCAGTTATTACGTTGCTAGCGGATTTCCCCTTTTGGTGTTTTGTGTCACGCGTGTTGAATTGATTTCAGATACTTGCCCTTGTTCGGTTAAAGAGGGCAACTCAGTGCCAGCCAGAAGCGCTGGAATCTTTTTCTTTTCTTTCTCTCTTTTTTTTACATTTTTCGCCCTCCTCCATCATTCTGCAGGAATCCGTTGTTTTCTTCGGAAGGGGGGGGGGGGCAGTACGCACGTATAATCTGATGACGTTACGGTCCCTTTGACGGTCGTCCTGAGGCCGCGGCTGCGAGGCCACCGCCGCAGGCACCACGTCCTCGACAACAACAAGGACGCGGGCGCCGCGTTGGACGGACATTCCTCGCTCTCCCTCCCCATCGCATCGAGGAGGCTTAACAACATCGTAACGAGGTGGTTATAGCACCCAACTCGTTCCACCTCCGCAATGTGGAGCAACGCGTGTGCGAGGGAGGGAGGGAGAGAGGGGGGGAGAGGGGTTGGTGAGAAACGTTTCCGTTTCCCGCCGTTCGCCTGGTGCGGGTGCTCCATCCGAACAACTTCAGCGAAACGAACGATCTAACGGACAGGCGTAGATGAGGAGAATGCGGCGTGTAAGCCGTGCTGTGGGGGGAGGGGGGGGGGGGGGGGGGGTGTCTGCCGCCGTGAGGGGACAGGTGTGTGAGGGAGGAACGGGTTCCCGATGGCCGGAAAAACAGCCGAAGCGTGCTAGTGGTGCGCCTGACAAAGAGACGGTACATTTCCTGCGCGGCGGAAAGTGAGAAATAAGAAATAAAAAATAAAAAGTACTACTGCAGGTCGTAAAAAAATTCGAGTGGAATCAAACGTTTCGTACTCGGGTCAGCTCCACCACCAGGATAGATACATATGGGGTGGATACGGGGGATCCCTTCATACCGTCGCCTCCCTCGAGTTTCCAACGCGCTGTTACCCCGCCCAAACAATTCCCAGACCTCTCTTATTTTATCTCGCTCGTCACGAATATATGGCTTTGTCGGCTGGGCGAAAGGGGGGGGGGGAGCCTGGAGGCGAGAGAGGCTGAGGCAGCCGGGGCAGCCGGGGCGGGAGCGGGCGGAGTTGTTCCCGAAGAACGGACGTCATATGTGCACTCCGAAATAACCGTTGGACACTAACGCGTCAGCGTTGGCGGTAAGCGGCGCTTCCCGGTGTCGAACCTTCACTGGTTCGACTCCCCATCCCGGGAAATGTGTCTGGCGAGACTCGGCTGGGGCGAAGCCGAGCCGAGCCGAGCCGAGCCGGTCCCTGCTCGACCTTGACCCGCCTCAAGGTGCGTAAGGTTGTTGCGAATAGGCGGCACGGTGAAGCTGTGAACCACCCCCTGTGAACAGCGTCGCCAGCGATTCCTCCCCGTCTGGCCACTGGCCGGGTGGAGGTTCGACTCTTCGTGATCTTAAATAAATTGCAGGGAAAAGGATTTTTTTTAAAACTTGTGCTCTGTTTATCTGGGATGGTTTTGGTCACCGAGGTTGTAAGAGTCCGTCTACATGCAGGAGATTTAGCTCATTGCTGGCTCATTTGGGGACCGATTTTCTTTCTTTCTTTAATTTTTTTTTTCCGGTGGAGGAGGTCACATTAAGTGATTGCGTGAGGAGACTGCAGCCACGCAGGAGCAGGGGGATCCCCAACCCAGTAGGGTTTATTCGTCTGGCTCTACAAACAGCATACGGTGGGAGTGCGTGTTCGTCCAGCTGCGCGTCTCTCTGCCCGCCCAGCACCGCGGGCTCCGGGCTCCGCACCCACCTGGAGTGTTGACGTGGTGGGGTCGGGGCGCGGCGCGGCCGTCAGGGCCGGCTGACGCTGTCGGGGGACATGGGCGCGGAGGGGACGCGGTCGGGGCCGATGTCCACGTCAGCGGGCATCACACGCCGCCGGATATAATCCTCGCAGCTACGGCGGTGATGCAAGTCCGTTGTCACGCCTACTGTCCGGCCGGGGGGCGCACTGTCACTTCGACGGGGGACGCGACGACCGCCAGGGTCGTGCGCGGACTCGACGGAGGCCGGCGGTCGTCGGCGGCGAGGTCCTTCATGGTGTTCGCGGCGGTTGCGGCGCTCGGTTCAGGCGGGGGAGGCGGGTGCGTGCAGCGGGTAGTGGGGGAGGGACGACCGCGACGTGTGGCGTGTGCCTCCGCGTGCTGGCCGAGAGCGCGGACCGAGCGCGAGCCGAGGGCCGAGAGCCGAGGGCCGAGGGCCGAGAGCCGAGGGCCGAGAGCCGAGACCTGCAGCGCTGCCTGTTGCCGGCGCAGCGCGACCGAAACTGAAACTGCTGACTTCCAGTTCCAGCAGCGTCGCCGGTTCCGCGACGGAGACGGGGTTGGGGGGGTTAGCGGGATGGAGGCGGCGGTGCGATCCTCCCTGCTGTGCCCCCGCGCCGCCGCGCACGCCCCCTAGCGGTCGGTTCGGTAACAAGGCCGGGGCTTCCCTCCCCATGCTGCCCACTGGGCCGGGCCGGGCCGGTGGGGCCGATGCGGACATGGCGGAGGAGGCTTTATGGCTGACCGTGTCGTTTGCGTCAGTCGTCACATGGAGCAGGATCGGCCTCGGTCGCCTCCGCTTGACTGTGTGTTTTTTTCTGCTTCGTTTTTTTTTTCTCCAGCGTGTTACCCTTGTTTTATATGCCATATTTTTCTTTTTACTGTTTCGGAGGCTTTATGGTGCTGTTGTGTTGGCACCCCACCCCGCAGCACGCGGCAGCAGACGGCAGGGTCGGGTCAGGTTGGAGGCTGGTCCTCTATGTCCTTGGAGCTGTGCGTCTAATTGGGCCAATCTCATCACTTTTCACGTGGCGGCCGCGGGCCGCGCCCTGGACGCTGGCGGACGCCCGCTCGCACGCTGATGAGGGCCCCCCGTGGGGCGGGATGCTTGAGCCCCCTCGCAGCCCCAGCCTCCGCGGGGGGCCTCCGCACTCCACGGGAGGCCGGCCAGGCCCTCTCCTCGCCTGGCCTCTGCGTGGTCTCGATCCGTAGATCTTCATGAAGACGCAACCTTGGAACCACCCATCGGCCACTGCGCGAAGCCGACGTCGATCCTTTGTGGCACAGAAGGGGTTTCGAGAGGCATTGGCAGCAGATGTGTCTCGGACCCACTCTACTACACTCCAGCCCTGGCGTCCGCCCTGATACACTGCATGTGCTCTTCGGCCGATCGGGGAGACGGAGAGCGCCTGTCATCCGTAGGGTAGGCAACCTGCCCGCAGCCGTGCTCACCGGACGGCCTGCTCTCGTAGGGGTCTGTTAAGTTAGCGACGTGGGTATCTGCGACCAAGACTTGTCTCCCGGTACTCTAGCCACTGTCACCCCGCAGAGCAGAACACCGAACACAAGGGCTCGTTTTACCAAATGATTTAGTTCGCCGCGCCTTGCTTTGCCAGCTCACATCGCACGCACGCTCGCAGACACGCGCGTCCCTGACTTTACAGACCCCAGGGACAGGACACGCAGTACCGGGAGCTTTTAAGAACCACGTGATCATCGGGGTTATTTGGCGCGAAAACTCAGCGTGGAGAAGTGCGTGGAACCGCCAGCGGGAATCGAACCCACCAAGTCTGCTGTCTCAGGGAGACCCAGACCCGCGCCAACGCCAGTTTGCCCCAGCACCCCTCCCGCACAGTGCAATGAGAATCGGAGGACAAGTCAAGTGGTTTCTGGACGCCCTCTAAAGTAGAAACCCGCCTTTGAGGGGTCCTGATAAGCGGGCTCGGGTGCCAGGAGCCAGGTCAGGCAGAGCACAGCGGAGCACGGCTGAAGGTGTTATATCTCGGCTGGGTGAGCAAACAGGCGGCCTACGGGGCAGGCCGGGCCGGGCCGGGCCGGGCCGGGATGGGGCCGGGCCGGGATGGGGCCGGGATGGGGCCGACGCTCGTGCGGACTCGGACAGCGATAAGGTGAGGCAGACACGTTAGCCGCTGATACGAGCTGGCTCAGCGGGCCGGTGACGGCGGCCGCCGAGGCACTAGGCCGCCGTCGAGTCGTGAACATGAGGTCCTCGCGGCTGTTCGTCCTGCTGCTGGTGGCAGTGGCTGTCGCGCCCCTCGTCGTCCGCGCCGACGGGGACGTGGACGATGACGCCGAGGCAGCAGAGGTCGCCGTCGAGGAGGAGGCAGAGGAGGTGTCCGCGACGCCAAGCCCCGAAGCCAAGCCCACGAAGGCCAGGGCTCCGGAGGTGCAGACGCAGGCTGGCCGGATCAGCGGCAAGGTCCTGACGTCGGCCGGCGGCCGCCAGTTCTACGCCTACCTGGGCGTCCCGTACGCCCAGCCCCCCGTCGGCGACCTGCGCTTCAAAGTGGGCGAAATACTTCATGTGTGAGGTGCGTTGCTGATCATCGCGAGGGTTAATTTTGCCGAAACTTGCAGTTCCCCCGCCGCTTCAAAGAGCGCGCCTGGGAGGGCGTGCGTCGCTGTGACGCCAACCCGCCCAAGTGTCCGCAGATCTCGTACCCCGAGCGGCAGTACGAAGGCGACGAGGACTGCCTCTACCTCAACGTGTACACGCACAGGGTGAGTCCCAGTCCCCGGCGGGCAGCGGCAGCGGCAGCGGCAGCGGCAGGCGGCAGCTAGGTGCTCACACTCAAGTCGCCTTGCAGGTGGAGGACATCACGAAGCCCGTCGACGACCTGGTGAAGCAGCTCCGACCCGTGCTGGTCTGGCTGCACGGCGGCAACTTCCAGCACGGTTCCGGCAGCTTCGACGACGTGGGCCCCGAGCGCTTCATGGACAACGACGAGGACATCGTGCTGGTCGTGCCCAACTACCGCCTCAACGCCCTCGGTACGGTAGTACACGACTCCACCCAGGAAAACGTGAACTTGGACTTGATCTTTCAAAAACTATAAGATTTGAAGGAAGGCAATGTTCTTCTATAAAGTCTAAATTTAGCTTGGGCCAAGACTACAGACGAGAACCTTCAAGGCTAGAATTATTAAGGTCAGACTAGACTTGATAGAAGAAAACATTTTTCTATGTGTACCCGAACCGAAAGCTGCTTCCGGCTGTATCGATGTTTCTTCCCTGACGATTTCGCGGGCGCATTGCGACAGGCTACCTGAGCGTGGGTGAACACCCCGCCGTGGGCAACGCCGGCATGAAGGACGTGTTCACCGTGCTGTCCTGGGTCCATGGCAACATCGCGGCGTTCGGCGGCCACCCGGCCAAGACGACCCTGGGCGGGCATCAGGCCGGCGGGGCCGCGGCGCACCTGCACGCCCTCAGCCCGCTGTCGTCCAACGAGCCGGACCTGTTCCTGCAGACCTTCTCCATGTCCGGCAGCGCGCTGGCGCCGTGGGCGGTGCTGCCGACGGCCGAGGCCACCCGGCGCGCCCTCAAGCTGGGGCGTCTTCTGGGCTGCGTCAAGGCCAACATCCCCGACGACAAGGTCAAGCGGGGTGATGTCGTGCGCTGCCTGCGAACCAAACCGGCCGAGGACATCGTCCGGGCCAGCGAGAAAGTCCTGGTATGCGCATCCTGCTGACGCACGGGGTCCCCGGGCCGGGCCGGCGGCGGTTCAACCCAGAACACGATGACTGTGCAGGCCTGGTCCAGCGACCTCAGCTTCCCGTTCGTGCCGTCCGTGGAGCAGTTCGACGGCCACAACCGGCCCTTCATGGTCGCGGACCCCGAGGAGATGCTGCGCGGAGGGATGGCCGCCCGCAAGACCTGGGTCACGGGGGTCACCACGCACGACGGGCTGCCCCAGGCACTACGTACGTGACCAGCGCACCCCTCCCTCCCCCCCCCCCCCCTGCCCACACCGTCTCATGTGTTGTTGGCGTGCACACAGAGATGATGGTGTTCAGGGGCATGCTGCGCGAGCTCAACGAGCGCTTCGAGGACACGGTGTGGGACTACCTGGGCATGAGCCACGTCGTGGACGCGGCCGGACCGGAGTGGCGCAGAGCCGCGGGCCGCCGCCTTAGAGACCACTACCTGCCCGACAACCAGTCCATCGCGCTCGGCACCCTCTCAGGCCTCATCGATGTGAGTCGACACCGTCCGGAACGTTTTAATCCTCGCGAGTTCACTTTCAAAAAAATTGTTTATTTCTTTTGCGGCGCCCCCTGATTTCAGCTGACCTCGGACGCACTCTATTATCACAGTATGCATAAGGCAGTGGGACTGCAGTCTTCAGCCAAGAGCGGGGCTCCGGTACTCGTCTACCGATTCGGCTTCGATAGGCACAAGGACAGAACACGCGTCCTTGGTGAGCCAGGATTTTATTTGGTTTAACGAACCCTGATAGCAGAAATTTCCGTTTAAACTGCAATCTTCCCTAATTTTCTCTCTCTTTCTTTTTTCAGGAGTACCACTAGGTACAGATGTTGAACTCATGTTCCCAGCTGTTTTTGCAGAGCAAAAATCAAAATTGAATGCAGAGGAGAAACAAGTTTCCAAAAAAATGTTAAGACTTCTGACAAATTTTGTCACTACTCAGTAAGTATTAATGGGAATTAGTTTGACACATGTTAAACCAGTATTTTATTGACTCAAATTATTATTCCAACAAATTAACTAGAGATCCGACGCCAGATAAAGAAGAACTCCTAGAAAATTTTGAATGGCCGGTGGCTAAAAAAGAAAATTTCTCATTCCTGGATGTTGGTTTGAAAGGCCAGTTTTCAGAGGCTAATTCTGACTTTTACCTGGAGCGCATAGCTTTGTGGGATCAAATTTTTGAAGAGCTAAAGAGCAATCAGCCTGAAGGAGGAAACAATATGGAAAGGAAAGAAATTGAAAGAGATGAACTGTGATGTTTTTTTTAAACTTATCGTATTTTATTAAAATAAATTTTGTAACTGAACAAAGATACCCGTTGTAAATTACTTTTTAAGAAGCTTGATAAAGGTGTCTCTTGGAAGTCCAATGTTAGCAACCATTTTCAGCCTTTCCTTTCCTTCCTTTTGTCTTGCTAGCAGCTTCTTTCTACGAGTTATATCACCTCCATACTGAAAAACCAACACAGCAATAGTATATTTGCTTTATATGCTAGATACATCAATATGAAACCCATACTAACCAATTTTGCAGCAACATCTTTTCTGAAGGGTTTAATATTGCCGCGAGAAATTATTTTTCCTCGTGAACAGGCTTGAACAGCAATCTATAATTTTTTAAAGAAAAACTAATATAGATGCTACTCTCAAAAAAAGATCTGAACGAGCACATATAAGCGGAGAGGTGATTCAAAAAAGATATGCTTACACCAAACTGCTCTCTGGGGATGATTTCACACAATCTATCCACTAACCGGCGAGCTTCCTCTTTCACTTTGCTATCATGTACAATGACACTTAATTCATGCACTTGGGTACCATTCAACAAAAAGTCGATCTACAACAGATTCAGGCAATGATTATGGGTTATTTAATATACAAATTGAGAAAAAGAAAAAAAAAATACCTTGCTCAAGTTTGATAACTCATAGCCATACTCCTCATAATCAAAGCTTGCATAGCCTGAGGATAAAGATTTCAGTGTGTCATGGAAGTCCATGACAATCTCATTTAAAGGTAATATATACTTCAACATGACTCTCCTGCTATCAATGGCTGTTGGAGCTGATGCTTCAGTACCACGGCGTTCATTACACAGAGCTACAATACCACCTACATAGATTTCTGAAAAGACAAGTTAAAACTCAATGTGAATGAAAAAGACACATGACATTTTATGGAATTTTTTAGAAGTGGATAAATAAATCAAATAAAAACAGACCTGGAGTTATGATGGTGGCTGTGACAAATGGTTCATACATTTCCTTGATATGAATGAGGTCAGGCATATCAGCAACATTGGACACAATGACTTCTGCCCCACCATGCTTTCTGATTGCCTTCTCTCCAAAAATTTTCACTGATGACAAATGTCAGAGAGTGAAGGGAAAGAAATAAAAAACAAATTTAAAAATCCAATTTTAAAAAAAGTATTAAGAGAAGAAAAAGTTCATACTCACTCTTGTAGCGGACACTGGGAGCAGTGGCAATGGTTTCAGAATCGAATTCTTGGGCAAGTCTTTGACTGAAGACTTCCATATGAAGAAGACCTAGAAATCCTAAACGAAAACCAGTGCCAAGAGCAGCACTGATGACATACATAAATAAGTATCACGGACCTACTGGCTTCATCATAATTTTGGTGAAAAGGCAATGTTATATTATATTTACCTTGTCTCTAGCTCCATTGTAACCCCCGAGTCATTGACAAGCAACTTGTCTAGAGCAATACGCAAGTTTTGAAATTCAGATTGATCTATGGGATACAGTCCAGCATAAACCATAGGTTGTGGAGAGGGGAAGGAGCTAAGAGGAGTGATGACATCTTTGCTTCGGTGAACAGTACTACCAAGGTGAGCTTCGCGTGCTGAACGAATATTACAAAACATATAACCCACTTGACCTGCATTTCTGAAAAAAGGGAAAAAAAAATTGGTGAACGAATTTCATGGGATGTAATGTTCTCAAATATTATGTTACTTCTCTCAACCAACTTTCTAATAAACTTACAATACTTCAATTTTTTCTTCGTGAGGACATAAAACACATAAGCCCTTAACAATGTACTTCTTTTTGCTCTTAGAATCTGTTTCAATTCCAATTGGTGTGGTCATCATAATTTCATCATTGACTTTGAGACTGCCATCAGCAACATATAGCATACTAAGAAACCCTCTATATCGTTCAAACCAACCATCAAATATAAGAGCCCGGCATGGTGCTTTTCTATCTGCATTAGGTGGAGGAATTTGCTCTACAATTGCTCTCAGCACATCAGGCACACCCATTCCAGTCTTGGCTGAGATCTGTTGATGTGTACCAAAAGTTTTAATCACAAATTACATGCATATATTAGCAGCATTTTATAACAATAAACAAGACAACACTACAGATATTGTAAGTAAAAAGACCTTGCCTTAAGAACAGTTGTTGGATCAATATCAAAAAGGTGCTCTAATTGTGAGGCTGCCCATTCTGGGTCAGCGTTTTTAAGGTCACATTTATTTAAAACTGGAATCACAACTAGTTCTTTGGTGAAAGCCAAGTAAAAGTTTGCTACAGTTTGAGCTTGGACACCTTCATTTGCATCCACAAGCAATATTACACCTGAGAAGAGGGGGAAAATAGGAATTCTTGTGACTTTCTTCCAAAGCATCTCTTTTAAGTGTTGCATCCCTCCTACTTTCAAGAAAACTTACCTTGGCACACAGCCAAGGACCTCATTACTTCATTTGAAAAGTCAACATGGCCTGGTGTGTCAATTAAATTGAGAAGATACTCATTCCCATCATGAATGTACCGTAGTGATGCAGTTTGAGCTTTGACAGTTATTCCACGCTCCTGCTCTACCTATTAAAATGAAAAGGTGATTGATGTTTTCTACATATATATAATACCTCCTACCACAATCAGAATCAAATGTCTGATATTAGGTACCTGAAGCTTGTCTAATACTTGCTGAGTTCTTCCAGGTCCCTGTTGACCCTGGTGGTCAGAAGGGCTCCACGCCCCTGTGAGTTCAAGCAACCTGTCAGCTAAAGTACTCTTCCCGTGGTCTACATGAGCAATGATGCAAAAGTTACGTATACGGCTCACTGGAATGTCACTCAGGGGTAACTCAATTGAGCTTTTGGAGGAGTACTGTCTGCCATGGATACAAGACCTAGTTAAGATACAAACATACCCTTAAAATGAGACAAGAAACCATGCATTCAAAGCATATTTTTAGCAAATAGTTGTTACAAACCGATCATGCAATCCGATACAAAAATCTTAAAGATACCTTAAAGATAACCAGCTTAAGTCATTTACCTAAACAGATGTAACCTGAAATTTTGTGAAGGGACAGCCGTCAGACAGATGTCTAACTCATTTCCACTAAGTAAAGGGTACCGTTTCAACGAACGTATTGAAACTGACAGTTTTGATAAATGTCTCATCATGGTAAATGAGCAGCAAACAACATAACACTCAGGGCACCGGGCTTCTGCATGGCTTCTGCTAGCTGACGAGATATTTTTCATTCATGCCAAGAGCAAAGGATAAATTTCTCATACCAGGTAAGGGATGGCCCCCGCACCTCGCGCGAGGCTACTGCATGGCAGCACGGGAAAGTATGAAAGATTAGCCGCTAGCAGAAAACCTTCCCGCTTCTGCTCTCGGGTTTGTTTACGTTCCTCACAAAGCCTAAAGCCTAAAGCCTGGAGCGTTTGGGTGAAATTTTCGCCCAGTAATTTTTTAGTGACTCAGAGGACGACGAGGACGCCATCGATGGCCCTTCGGAAGGGCGATGTAGAACAATTTTGAATATTTTAATTTTTTCCCCCAGAAGGAATTGATTCTTCTTTTGTATGATTAGTAGTATTGGCCTCATATTGACTTTTTAAAATCCTTTACTCATTTTATGGATTTCTTAATAACATTTTTTTTGCATAATTGTCTATTTTATTTTATTTTTTTTTCTCATCCTGAAGACCTGTGCAGATTGAGCATGAGGTCTGAGACTTCTGTGTGAGGTGCTAGGTCATGTCAGGATGAAGGAATGACATTTTCCAGCCACCACTAGGAGGTTACTTGGTAATGAAAGGTTCGAAGGAGGCACTATTAACATCGATCAGAACGATTTATTTTTATTACAATTCATTCAGTTATCAGGATCTCAAAACACCCCCATTCCTACACCCCAAAAGGGAATACTGAATACCTAACTCATTGGTGCAAAATATTGGATGTCTTCCATAAATAAATAAATTAGAGTGCAATACTAAACCAAAATCATGTAAATAAATCAAAGTATTACATGAGACCTCTTTGAAGGGGGAAATAACAGAAAAGTAAAAGTGGATCACAGATTGTATTCCAACTTGAAATAGTTTTGGCATGTAATATAGAATATAGATTTATGATCACAATGCTGTTTTGCTTTCCAACACCATGTATTATAAATAAAAGGCAAACTTATATAAAACCAGGTAGAAAAAAAAATCACATGCACCCTTTATAAGAAACAGAATGCACATTGAGCAATTTAAAGAAGAGGCCTAGGTATAATATTAAAATATAAGAACCAGAGAAGATCCAAATTCTTAAGGTAACAAAGTTTACAGCAGCAGTTGATAAAAGTTTGAATGAGAACACAAGATATACATCTTAATATATTTGGTCATGATTGTAGCCTCCAGCCAACATTCAATTCTAACTAACCAAGTCAATTTAAACATTAATGTAACACATAAAAATTTAGTTACAGTCTCTGGATATTGTCTTAAAAGAAAATCTAAGGAAAGGAGGTAGATAGTGGCAGATAACTCATATGTCAATAAACATTTAAGTAGAAGTTAATATCAATCCAACAGTTTAAGTAAATTGAAATTGTGTGCAAAGATGGCTCTGTTCTTAAAATTAAAATAATTTGTTAGTGGCCTACAGATTTTAAAATAGACATTTTTCAAACGTACAAAATTCAACTCAATGCTATTGATGCTTTTCCTTAAGCGCATAGCTACATGGTGGACAACTGCTGCATAGCAGCTGCTAAACGTTCTATTTCACCCTTGCTCTGACATAATTTTTCAGAGTTGGCTTGGCGTACTTCAGAAGGAACTTTAGTTTCATAGTCTGCAGCTGACATGGCCTGTTCCAATTTGGTAACCTGTTGCGAAAGGGAATCTTGTTTCTTCTGCAACTTCTCTGTCTCTTTAGCTGGATCAATCAGGCCCTAGAACAATGAGACAAAAATATAATGGTAAGGCAATAATTCACAGCGACCTTGTACATAATTATTTTGAACAAAGCAATTACTGACCTTCAGCAGCAGATGCACTTCGCATTTGTCAGATGCTGTAAAGATCGCACAACCAGCAGGTGGCATTGTCATGAGCACTGAGCTGCAATTACTTAAGGTAGCGATAACATCACAATATTGACTCAAAGACTTCTCTAGGTTTGAATCAGAGCACTTCAAAAATGCTGCAAATATACAAGAACGCATTGATCTAACCAGTTCTCAAGACACATAGTGCAAATACATTTAAAAATCACAGGGACCTGTACCTTCAGTTTTTTGTTTGTTTAGAAGTGAGTAGTCAGAACGAGCTGAACGAACGAGATGAATAATTTTTTGCATGAATTCCACCTCAGACTCAATTTTAGTATTTCTCCAAGGATACTGGAAAAATTCAGGTCAAAAATTAAAAATACATTTTAGTTTTAATGTTAAGTGCAAAAAACTCTTCTTACACACCTTCTCAGCTTCAGGGTAGGGAGCCACACATATGCTTGGTACTTCATCTGCACATCGAGGGAGCCTCTGGAAGAGCTCCTCTGTAATGAAGGGCATAAATGGAGACAAAAGCCGAAGGCCAGTGTGGAGAGTGAAATGCAAAGTGTACTGGGCAGCTAGCTTCTTTTTTTCATCACCACTTTGGAAAACTGGCTTCAAATATTCCTGTTGGACAAAATATTAAGTAATGTGATATAAGGTAATTAATTGACTGGAACTAAAAAAAATGTACGGGAGAGGTACATACCAAATACACATCACAGAGATCGTAGAGCCACAGGTGGTAACAAGCAGATGTGGCAGTTGGAAACTCATATGTTTCAAAAGCTTTATTACAGCTTTCTACTGCAGCAGTGACACGACTCAGCATCCACAGGTCCATAGGTGACTCCTTTCCACATGACTGTTGAGGGTAAAAATATTAATTCCACAAAAACAGGGAAGAAAATTTGAATGAAAGACGTTCCAAAGAGTGCTTATAATGAGAGGTGATGAGAATGGCATTCACTCAACCCCACAGCCAAATAATTTTAGAAGCAGACATCAAACCAATTTCTACAAGATAATCCAAAGTAACATGTTGAACAAATTTAAGTCACATAGAGATTGTCATGCAAAACTGAAATCATACACTGAATTGTTAGAAAAAATTAAAAAAAGGAAAATAGAAAAGCATCTCTGCTAAAAGGTACAGCAAAACAACAAACTCAAACACTTTCCATTACTTAGGTGCATGCATCATACAGTAAAGCAACAGCAACCCACCTCACTTGACTTCCTAGATATAGCACCACACGCACCAGCACCTCCAGCACCACCAAGAAACAAGAAACTTTGACCCTTCCATGATTTTCTCTCATTTTCACTAAAACTATGGATATGTTGCAACCAACGGTGAAGATGAACCAGTTCCTTATCAAGGCTCTTGTCACCAAGCATACGTAACACTATTGTATCATCCTCTGATGGTGTATAGCCACCAATATAACTATGCATCGAGAGGTGGTCATTGACAGATGAAACATTTAGAAGATCTTTGAAAGACCCTGGAGGAGGACTATCTGAGTTTAACTTATTTTGTACACTTACAGAGAGCATCTCTGTATGAGAGCGAGGGACAAAACCATCTCCAAGGTAAGTCAAGGCAAACTTGGTTGCATTCCACAGTTTGTTACAGAAAAATCTATAACCCTGGACTCGCAGAATATCAAGGTTTATATCTCGGCCTAGACATTCGAAAGAAAGAATGAATTAAAACAGAACCTTAAAACAAAGAGCAATGGCAAAACAACCAATTACATAAACATATCCAGCTCACCTTGCTGCATGTAGGAGCATAGAGCAAATCGAAGAGCATCAGTTCCACATTCTGGGATACCATTAGGGAAGTCTTGTTTCTGTCCCTGCTTGGCACGTTCTATTTCTTTCTCATCCAAGTTGCTGTCAATCAATTGTAAATGCAGTTTCTGAAACAAGTAAATCAAAATGTAATCACACAAGTCTTACAAAGCATCCAAATTGGAAACACTTGACAACGAAACATTAACAACTTTGTGACTTTTGAATACTGACCTCCAGTTCAATACCACAAATGACATCAATTGGGTCGATGACATTTCCAAGGGATTTACTCATCTTCCTACCATGAGCATCCCTAACCATAGGATGCAAATAAACTTCCCTATTTAAAAAAAAAAAAAAAAAAAAAAAAAAGTTAATGATACAAGCTTGAACTCAAAGATCTGAAGCTGAACACACTTGAATTAACTAACTTGAATGGAAGTTTTCCCAGCAGGCGCTGTCCCATGAACACCATCCTAGCAACCCAGAAGAACAAGATATCATGACCAGTTTCAAGAAGTGATCCTGGATAGAAGGCACGGAGATCTTCAGTATTATCTGGCCAGCCAAAAATAGAGAATGGGAAAAGAGCTGAGGAAAACCAGGTATCCAAAACATCCGTATCTTGGCGCAGCTTGATTTTAGAGCTGTCAACATTCAACTTCTTTGCAGCTTTTACACGTGCTTCTTCTTCTGTGCGTCCACTGACCCAATATTCATTGTCAATCTCCTGGGGAAAAATTAAATTAGTAGTGAGAAGCTCAAAAGAAGAACATTTTAGGTATTACATACTAACAACTCAAAAAATGGTGTAAAAAAAAAAGAACACAATACAATGCAAGTGTCACACATCAAAATATACTAAACACATTATGATCACTAGTTCTTCCGAAACTGTGCAACAAAGAGACTTGTAGTTCCCATTACCTTACATTCAGACTTAGACCTTTCCTCCAAGTTGCTAGAACCTTTGTGGTTC
Source organism: Odontothrips loti (assembly GCA_038380765.1). NCBI lineage: Eukaryota > Metazoa > Arthropoda > Insecta > Thysanoptera > Thripidae > Odontothrips > Odontothrips loti. The sequence goes on along the minus strand of CM076248.1, from coordinate 17,096,350 downwards.
TTCCTACGCTTCTTACGCTGCATGTAACAGGTTGTTGGGAGAAACAGGTACACATTTCCTCTGACGTGGATAAGATAGAGATAAAGAAGTAACTTACACTGCCCTGCTTGAATGAAGAGTCATCAACTGTCACATAGTAAGCAGGAATTCTATGTCCCCACCACAACTGCCGAGACAAGCACCAATCCCTATAAAGAGAAAAAGATTTCATGAAACAATGCTATAATTCATTCATTCAATTAAACAAGCAATGTCAGTGTAGTTTCTTTTAAAATAAATTACAGCATACGTTTTCCATACTTAAAGCAAAATTACCTGATGTTTTCCATCCAATGAAACCAAATTTTTGTCTGCTGCTCTGGGATGATCTTGAGCTCTCCACTATTAACAGCATCAATGGCTTTTTTGGCCATATCATCACATTTGAGGTACCTTATCAATATAAAGTTAAGGTGTTCAAGGAACAATGTGATAACATGTTCATTATATAAAAAATAGTTTCAGACAACTGTATAATCTTACCATTGAGGCTTAATAAGTGGTTCAACAACATCTTTAGATCGGCTGCAGATGGGCACTACCATAGGGTTATCAACAGTGTCAACATAGAGGCCGAGTTCTTTTAATTTTGAGACAACAGCCTTGCGGGCTTCAAAGCGTTTCATGCCCTGATGAAAAGTGAGGTGTTATAAATGAATGAAAAAAATGGAAACAAATCAATAAACTACAGTATAAGTTCAAAAAAAGTGATGCATGGCCTACCGTGAACTCCCCACAATCTCCAGTGATGTTACCATCCTCATCAATGATATTAATGAAAGGTAAGTTATGTCTTTTACCAATCTCGTAGTCATTTGGATCATGAGCAGGAGTAATTTTAACCGCACCTGAATATAATCAATGTTAAGGTATGAATCAAGATTGGAAAATCAAGTAGTTTAAATGCAGTTAACAAACCTGTGCCAAATTCACGGTCAACATAAGTGTCACAAATAACAGGAATTTTGCGACTGCAGAAAGGGTGCACAAGCATTTTCCCATGAAGATTTTTGTAACGAGGGTCCTCTGGGTGGACAGCTACGGCAGTATCACCCAGCATTGTCTCCACTCTGGTTGTGGCTACCACAATCACATCAGAACTACCTTCTACTTTGTATGCAAAGGAGACAAGCACTCCAAATTCCACTTTGTCTTTATAACCAGGAATTGAGAGGAATGTTCTACCAGGTAACTCAGTTTTATCCACCTATAGTTACAAGACAGGTTGATCATTAATACCAATTTTACTCATGTACAGTTCCAATTGCATAAATAGTGAACATGACATCTTACCTCAATATCAGAAATAGCACTTTTTAGGGTGCAAGACCAGTTGACAAGGCGATTACTACGGTAGATATCTCCTGCATCATGTAAAACTACAAATGCTTCAGTGACAGCTTTCACAAGCTTCGGATCCATAGTGAAACATGCTCGGTCCCAATCAAAAGAGGATCCCAAACTTTTGAGTTGCTCATAAATGCGGTTTCCTTTCCTAGAATAAAATTAGCTAGTTACAAAGGTGAACAACATTTAAAAGCACATAAAACTTTCAATAATAATTCTAACATTAATTATAGCTAACAAGAAAACATACTCATTCTTCCACTCCCAAACTTTCTCAATGAAATTCTCTCTTCCGATATCATGCCTTGTTTTCTTCTCCTCCCTCCACAGCTTCTTCTCAACAACCACCTGGGTTGCAATACCGGCATGGTCACAACCAGGGTTCCACAATGTGGTTCGCCCTTTCATGCGATGCCTAGACAGATAATTTTTGTTTTTAAATTCTGTGATTGTGTTCTAGCTTATAACAACACTACCCAGGAAGGTGGGCATAAGACGTCTTACCACCGAGTGATAGCATCTTGAACTGCATTCGTGAGGGCATGACCCAAGTGAAGTGATCCAGTAACATTAGGAGGGGGAATTACCATGACAAATTTTCCTTTGGCATTTTCTTCCAATATACTCTTTCTCTGGAACAAATGTTTGACTGAGTAACTTCTTCACAGGTGATTTCAAAAAAACAATAAGAGTATTTCTTACCCCATACTCGGGCTTGAAGAACCCTTGCTTCTCCCACCAACTGTACCATGCTGCTTCTACATACTGGGGACTGTAAGAGTCTGGCATGGGAACAGAAACATCTTTCTTTTGTCCAGCTGGAGTTGCCACAGTGTACACAGCAGCCTCTTTCACTTCCTTTTTCTTTTCCTTTTTCTGAAATAGACATATATTAAGTCAAGTGCAATTAGTAACGCTTAAATCTACCTAAATTGTCTGGCTACTTTAAATCCTAACAAGTGCTGAGAAACTATGTTGCGAGACATATAAAAGTTAAATCTTTCCAATACTAACACACACAAGACACGTATGAAACTTCGATTGTTTTCAATTCGGAAGGATCAATTTTCTCGGATCAATTTTCTCCTTAGAACTGATGCAACATTCCATAACCTTACATCTGGCTCCCCTGCCATATGAAAGACACTCCAGAGAAAACGTGAATGCAATGTCATACATACCTCTTTCTTCTCTTCATTGGGCTTGACAGTGGCCAACTTGTCCTGTTTCTGCTTCAACTTTTCAAGTTTTGCCAATTTCTTTGCCTCCTTCTCCAGCTGTTTCGCAGTCTTTTCTTGGGGCGCACCATCATCTTCTGCCGGTACAGTGGCAGGTCCACCGGCAGTGTTTGAACTCATTATAATAGATGTGGTGAAACACGGAGATCAACGTCTAATGGAAGACAAAGCACACACCGAAGATGAGTGCAAATTATCGAATCGCGCCCGGTACTCGACTCTGAGTCAACCACCCACCACGACACGACACGACGGACAGCGTCGGCTGCTGCAGAAGCGTTCGCGCCGAATACACATTACAATTCACTTTGCCTACTCAAGAGAGACTATCATGAAAAATTTGTGTACAACATCGAAACACATAGGAACCAAATATTGGTGATGATTCTTGGCAATAGATGTTTTTAAGTTTAAAAGAATTAAATAAATTTAGATCACCAAGAAAACATGGAAATGACACGACTTGGCCCAAGCAAGTACAACCAAAAGATCACTCTGTTTATGGGGGGAAGGGGGGGCTGGCGACGCGAGGCTACTGCATAGAAGTCTCAGTAAAAGTATGAAAGATTAGACGCAAGCTGTAAAACTTTTGCCGGCCCGCGCCCCGCCCCGCCCCCTGCCCTTCTTGATACTTTTCGCGGTTCGCGGGGATGTGTCAGCAGGTGTCAGCGTTCCTGCTGGGGCCCGGGTTCCCGGGTACGGTGGCTGCCATCCCGGCACTGTATCAGGTTGTCTGACTGCGTGTCAGCACCCGGGTGCCGTGTTTGTTTCTGCTGGCTCTGGCGATGCGGACCGCGTGGGAGCCGCGGTACAAACCGCGGCCCAGACAGACGCTCGATGGATGGATGTCCGGGGCCCGAACCGAACCGGGAGGAAGGAAAATGGTCGTCGGCGTGTTTACGTGTCTATTACCATGTTTCATGACCCCCGATGCCCGATCGCGGTCGAGGCAAAAAGGACGGAGATGGAGGAGGTTGGGCGGGGCAGGAAAAGTCCATCTCTTATCATCCAAACGGCATCGTTACAGCTGTCACTGTCATGTCCGATGTCGGGCACTGCCGCGTGCCGCGCTAACCATTTTAGCTCATTAACGACAGATGGGGGCGCAGTGTGCACGTGTTGAGTTGTGCACTGGCACCGACACAGCGCGGGCACCGCAACCAGCGCAACACGCACAGAAGGACCGATAACACAAACGGGACAGTCTGTGTAATTCCCCCACATCGCAATAACAAGGTGTAGTGCTTTCCCATGTTTTCTTTTCACAGTTGCGCTGTTGCTGTCCGTTTTCGCGGATGCAAACTCTGCTTGCGTGTGACCCGCCGCCTACCTCTGCCATTCGATGCCTTGCCTCTCCCCCAAGTCAACAGTGCCCCCCCCCCCCCGGTCTTCCGCAGCCCTCTCCTCCGGAGGTAAGAGGGGGGTCTTCCTCTTCCAGAAAACGGTGCCGTCTGGGTTGTCTGGCGGAAGCGGGATGGCAGGGCATAGGAGGAGGCGCGGGACGGCGGGGAAGGGGAAGAAGAAATCCCCAAGTAAAGCAAGCAGCAGCAACCGAGCCGTTGCTTCTATAGCCGGCCCGGAGCCATGCCTGGAGCCGCGGCCGCGAGTACAAACTACCACCGCCGCAGCAGCCGCCGCAGCAGCAGCAGCAGCGGGCAGCAGCCACCGCTGCACCGCGACTCGTCTTGTCCCGTCCGCCCCTCCGCGTCCCGCCGCTGAGGCTGAGGCCCCCGGCCGCGGAGCTGAGCCCGCGGCGCGGCGCCGCAGCGGCAGCAGCAGCGGCGGCAGCAGCGGCAGCAGCAGCGGCGGCAGCAGCGGCGGCAGCAGCAGCGGCAGCAGCAGCGGCGGCAGCAGCGGCAGCAGCAGCGGCGGCAGCAGCGGCGGCAGCAGCAGCGGCAGCAGCAGCGGCGGCAGCAGCGGCAGCAGCAGCGGCGGCAGCAGCGGCGGCAGCAGCAGCGGCAGCAGCAGCGGCGGCAGCAGCGGCAGCAGCAGCGGCGGCAGCAGCGGCAGCAGCAGCGGCGGCAGCAGCGGCAGCAGCAGCGGCGGCAGCAGCGGCGGCAGCAGCAGCGGCAGCAGCAGCGGCGGCAGCAGCGGCAGCAGCAGCGGCGGCAGCAGCGGCAGCAGCAGCGGCGGCAGCAGCAGCGGCGGCAGCAGCAGCGGCGGCAGCAGCAGCGGCGGTAGCAGCGGCGGCAGCAGCGGCGGCAGCAACAGCTGAGAGGAGAGGCCCGGGCAGGGAGGGGCGGTGGCGGGGCTGGGGCAGGGCGCACACCGCGAGCGCGAGAGTCAGTCAGTCCAGAGCCCAGTCGGCAGGTCGTAGAGACAGAGACGGCGCGGCGAACGCCAACGGTACAGAGCAGAACGCGGCGCGAAGCGGAGTGACGACGGGCCAACCGCGAAACGTTGCGCGACAACGACACGCGCCGTGAGGACAGCGGCCAGCGGCAGGGCGAGACGAATCGGGGCTCGGGGCACCTGGGCGCTGGGCGAGGCCTGGGGCCGCGCTGCGGGCTGCGGGTGCGGGCTCTGTCACCCACGCCTCCCGCGCCTGTGTAGCCGTCCGCGCCGGCTGACACCAGCCGCGACCAGCTCCCATCGGTTTGGCTGGGCCAGGACGACGCCAGGACGAGGCTCGTCGGGGTCGGGAGACCGCGTGCAGTGCAGCCGTGTCGCGTGCCGTGTCGCGTGCCGTGTCGCGTGCCGTGTCGCGGTGCCGGCGCCCTGCACGGGCTGTCCAGCCGCTGCCGCGATGACCGGCGCCGGGGCAGCGGCCGCAGTGCGCATGTGAGCGGTGACCGGGACACCCCTATGGATGGGGAGTGAGGACGGCCAGCACCACACAGGACCCGCAGCGCGGACGAGCAGGTCCCCGAGGACCCCGTCCGCCGCCGCCGCTGCAGAAGAACACCACCACCGTCAAGGGCTGCCGACGGACTCCAGGACACCACCGGCAGCGTAAGCAGCCCCGCCACCGTTATCCTTGTCCGCGAGTGGGAATCATATTCACTTCCATTTTGTAAAATCACGACCCCAAAATAATCAAAGAGAAAAATTACCTAAAACTTCACTCAAAATTGTAATTAACAGTCAACCACCTCTTCAAGTTTCCGTTTCGATTCTTCGCCACGCCGTCGGCGGTCATGGCGGCTTTTCGGCGGAGTGCCGGCTCAACGCCGAGGCTGCGCGCTGAGTGGCCCGTTCTGCCGTTAGGCCCCTCCTCCGCCCTCCGCCCCCTCTTCCTCCGGAGGGAAGACCCTATTCGCCGTGTCGCCCCGCGTCCCCGGATCACCCCGCTGTCCACAGCTGTCGCCGCCGCCGTCGTCGCTCACGCACTTCGCGTCGCATGTGGAGCCTGACCGCACCGCCTCGCCCCGGGCCGCGTCCCAAATCCCAGTCACGCGAAGTGCACGGCATTGGCATGTGGCGTGCATTCGCGTGGTGGCGGCGGCGTCAACGTCAGCAAGAGGCTCCAGGACGGGGCCGGGGCGGGGCCGGGACGTGCTGCGTCTCCTCTGCCTCGTCGAATCCAGCCGAGTCGATGTAGTTAAAGGTCCGGACTGGTCCAACCTCCCCGGCCCGGCGTGGCCTCGGGCTCAGCTTCAGCCTCTCTCTCTCTCTCTCTCTCTCTCTCTCTCTCTCTCTCTCTCTCTCTCTCTCTCTCTCTCTCTCTCTCTCTCTCTCTCTCTCTCTCTCTCTCTCTCTCTCTCTCTCTCTCTCTCTCTCTCTCTCTCTCTCTCTCTCTCTCTCTCTCTCTCTCTCTCTCTCTCTCTCTCTCTCTCTCTCTCTCTCTCTCTCGCGGGGCCTCCGGCCCTCCGGGCCCACCGCCGTATACCGCTGCTCGGGCTCGGCTCGGCTCGGCCCCATCCGTCCGGCGATGCGTGCGGCGCGACCTTTTTGAAAGGCCTTCGAGGATCGTGCGTGTGAGTGTGTGCGTGCGTGCGTGTGTGTCGGAGGGGGTCTTGCCCGGTGGCCCTGGCCGGATCCTCGTCGATTCGACGGCGTAAATAAGAAATGCGGCCGCATTGCAGCAGTCCGTCCACGGGAGCGCGCTCTTGTTAGAGGAGAGGGGCAGGTTTACCGTGGGACAGCAGGACGGGGAGCGTTGGGTGGGGGCACTTTCGGCGGCTGTGATTGACTTGCAGCCCACATAGCCGGCATAGCCCCATGATGACGGCTGTGCTCGGCCAGCTGCCGGACCACGCCCGTATTGTGCGCGGGCCTAGTGCGCAGACTGCGCGCACTCGTCGGGGTGGCCGTCGGCCGGCATGGCCGTCATCTCCTTGCCGTGCGGAGTGCGCTGCTTACGGCCGGCCCCGCCCCGCCCCGCCCCGCTCCGCCCCGCCCCGCCCCGCCCCGCCCCGCCCCGCCCCGCCCCGCCCCGCCCCGCCCCGCCCCGCCCCGCCCCGCGGACCGCCGGGTACCGCCTAGAGCACCGCAGCGTCTCTGCGCTGCGCCGCGCTGACCATTATGGGCCGGCCCAGAGAGCCATGGCCTGAGCTCATGTGTGAGTCACAAGACAGGGCACAACACACACACACACACACACACACACACAGCGGCCTGGTCCTGGTGCTGCCCCGGTCAGATCCCCGTATCTGCATACAGCAGCAGCGGCGCGGCGTGGCCAGCGGGAGCGCCAGCCTCTCCGTGATGCTTGAGCAACGCGCCACCGCGCGCGAGATGGAGGAGGGAGAAGAACAAGAAGAACCAACAGGCGAACGACAAGAGGCCGGCGGCGGGCATGAAGAGGGTGTTGGTGGGGAGGGGGAGGAGGGGGAAATTCTAGGTCGTGAATCGCGGTTCGTCCTGAAGAGGGATTTGCTAAGCAAGGAGCCGTACTGCCGCGCCGCCCGCCGATTGTGCCGGTCGGTTGTGATGCAAAGCCGGCTCGGTCTTTCTTCATATTAACGGGGCTAAACGGGGTGGGGGGGGGGGGAGCAGAGAAGAGTAAACGGAGAAGAGGTTCCAAAGAAACAGATCTGTCAGCGATGCGCGCGCGCGTTGCGTCTGGGGGGTCGGTGCCAAGGCGATGGGAGGAGGGCGCCGGGATGGGTAGGCAATATCCAGCCGGGCACGACGCCGGCGTGCAGCGGGTCTGCCTACCTCCCGGGCGGCCCGCCGTCCTCGGCCGGCCCCCGGCCCGCGGGGCCTCTGCATTGTGCTCCAATGTGAGGGGCACGCCATCACACTAGAGCAGCGCAATGTGCGTCGCCGCGTCCCGGCCTGCCGGCTAGTCCCAGCCGCCGTCCGACTTGGACCCGCGGGCTCCGAGGCAGGGAAGGAAAACAAATTTTATCATTTTCATAGTTACTGTGCGTTCTTGTGCCGAATAATCAAACTCGCACGCACCGCCCCCGACCTTCCCTCCCCTGCCCTGTCCGGCCCGAGACGCGACTCGCATTCCATTATTCGGACAGCGGCGGCGGCGCTGGCTGGAGTCGCGGGGGGTCTCCGGCCCGTGCTGCCCTCCACGCGACACGCTCGCACACGTGCCCGACAGCAGCAGCAGCAGCACGATGAAGCCCCCCAAGCCCCCCGTCCTGCCCGTGTCCCGTCCCTGCCCGGTTGACGTGTCGGTGTCGCATCGAGCTGGCCGAAGCAGAGCGACCGCAGGCCGCCCCGCCCCCCCGCCCCGCCCGGTGTCCTGCTCTGTGCTGAAAATCGATACTCGCGCCGCGCTATCCGCCCTCCGGCCGCCCTCTGGGTCAGATCTTTATTGTTTCATCGAGGCCGCAGACGACGGGACGGCTGTCGCATGGAAATGTGTGTGGCAGGCTGTTCGCCCCCCCCCCCACCCCCGGCCCCCTCCAGGCACATTTTATTGTTCCCACGGGCAGTGCAGGGCCGCGGGCCGCAGGCCGCGGGGAAGTGCCGATCAACCGATCATGATCATATGCGTCAATGCTATGACCCGCCGAGCCGAGCCGAGGCGGCAGCGCCCTCATGATGGCTGTGTGGAGGTTATGACACTGGCTCAAGCGTTACGGAGGCCGGGGGGGGGGGGGGCACCGAGTCCGAACAGAGCACGGAGCGCGCGGGGTCCTGGTGTAGCCATGACGTAGCCCTGCAGCCCCGGCCCCGCAGGGCAGGTCGGACCGCGAGGCGAAGATAGCCGAACCGCGAACGGGGGGCGGGGGGAGGAGGGCGGGGAGGGGCAGGGCGGGGATTAGGAAGTGAAGGGTCGGACTGCGACAACAACAAACACGTCCTGGTCATGAGCCGTGGCCACCTCCGCCCTCCGTGGGGCTCAGGGCTTGGGGCACGCCGACGACGTGATGGCGGGGTCAGGTCGCCTCGCCGGCACCGTCACCGCACCGGGGCAGCCCAGGCCAGGCACTCCCTTCCCTTCCCTCTCCGCCCCCTTCTTCTTCTTCTTCTTCGCCTATTGCGAGAGAAGGAGAGGGCTGAAGACAATGAGGTAACAGCACAACAACGGTCGGGAGAGAGAAAATAATCTTCTCGCGCGCTCGCCCAAGAGGGGAAGGGACGGGGGGAGGTGAGGGGGAGGGGGGGGGGTAGCCGGGTTCACTCCCTCATTAGGTCGCGGGGCCGCGTCTGCGGTGGCTGAAGCGTGGCGCAGGCGGCGGGCCGCGGGGGCACCGCACAGAAGCAGGGCGGCGGCGGCAAAGGCCCGTCCCCGTCAGACCGTCAGGATGCGGTCCACAGTCCACGTCCGTAGCCGAGACGCGACGCGGTGCGGCGCGACACACTGCGTGGCGTGGCGTGGCGTGGCGTGGCGTGGCGTGGCGTGGCGTGGCGTGGCGTGGCGTGGCGTGCCGTGGCATGAAGCAGTCGCTCACTGTCGGCGCCCGCCACTGCTCTGCTTGGCTCTGCTCCACTCTCACCCGCGGCCGGGATCGGGATCGGGGGACGTCGGGGGACGGTACGTCGCGAGGTCAGGGGGTCGACGATGCGAACGTGCGCCCCCAGACAGGAGGGCGCGTGGAGGCAGTGGAGGGTGGTCTTGGGGGAGGCGGCGACTAGGATTCGGCCGTGGGGAGGAATGTGAGACGTGCCGAACGTCGGCGCCGCATACAAGTTGTGAACACGCACAACAGGCGAGATGAGGACGGGCTGTCGGCGGTGCGTGTGTGACGTCACGAGGCGCATGCGTGCGTTCCCCACTGTTCCTCAGCGGCACCCATGCCGCGCCGGCGCCGGGGTGGACGAGCCGCCGCCGCCGCTGCAGCCGCTGCTGCTGCTGCTGCTGCTGCTGCTGCTGCTGCTGCTGCTGCTGCTGCCGCCGCTGTGGCGCCATGCTATTTCAATCGATGGAATTTCAGGAATGAGTTGTCGGCTTGTGCCCGCTTCGCAAGGCCCGCTTCGGCCCGCGCAGGGCTGCCGGGCTGCCGGCGAGGACGGGGGCGGCTTGATGTCGCCTTGTTGTCACGGGCTGCTCTCTGGGGTGACGGTTGACGGCTAGCGGCTGACCCCGTACCGGCCATGCCCGGCCATGCCCCGGTGGTGCGGGACGGGACACTACTCGCGGCTTCCCGCCCCGCCCCGCCCCAGCACAGGGCACGGTGAGCCGAGCCGAGCGGCCGAGCCCAGCCGAGCCCTCTGGAGCACGCCTGCCTGCCTGCCTGAGCCGCAGGAGAAAGCGCTGCTGCTGCCGCTGATCAAAGAGTGGAAAGGCAGAAGAAGGAAGGAGGAGCAGGAGCCTCGCGAGCGATCCTAGCAATCTGACCGGCCACGGGGCCGGCGGAGAGGGGAGGTGTCGGATCGGAGTGGCGGGTAACCAGTTCAAAACATTCACCCAGATTCGCCTCACAAGTAAACCCCGACATTCAGCAAAAAAATTCCAAAAGTTTGGTTTGGAACTCACAAACATTCACCGAAATAGTGAAATGAAATCACGAAAAGTTAAAATATTTCCCTCCTTTGGAGGCTTCACCGCCCCGATGCTTTGCTTCACTCAGACCGAGTCGCAATAGCTCAGCGCAGAAAACCGTTGTCGTTTCATTGACCACCCCGTTGCTGCTGTTTCAGTTGATCGACTGCCGAGACCAAGATGGCGCCCATCCTGAAGAAGGGGCTCTTCTGCTGCCTGAGCCTGCGGACATGTGCGCTCATCCTGGGCTCAATCACCCTGGTGAGTGGGTTGGCATGCCCCCGGTGACCCAGCCGGGTCCCGGGGTCCCGGGTCACTCCTCACGGCCTCCGAGGCCTCGAGCTCCTCGACCTCATCAACCTCATCTCGGCCGTCTCTTTGTCAGGTGGGGAACCTGTTGACGCTGTCCATGTTCGTGGTCAGCCTGGACATGTGGCTGTCCGAGGTGGACCACCACCACTGGAACCGGACGGCCTACCTGGAGCAGCTGGAACAGCTCCACCACGCGGACACGGCCGTGCCGCTGCACCCCGACCTGGTGGCCAACATCACTGCGGCCCTCCTGGGGGACCACGGTGCGGACCACGTCGGGGGTCACGCTAGTCACGGGGCCGTGGCCGAGGCCGGGGAGCACGCCGCGGAAGCGGACGGCGCCGCCGGCCACCCGCTGGCGGAGAACTACGACGACGACTACGATGGCTTCGAGAACTCGGAGGCCATGGAGGAGTGGCTGGATCAGAGTCCATACGGTACGTAGTCTGCGAGAGGATCGTGCGGGAGAATCTCTGCCGTGGCCTCGAAGAGCTCCGGGGAACGGGCCGTGGACAACAGCGGCGAGAGTCCACCGCCTGCCTCCTGCCGTGTGGTGCCTGCTGTGTAGTGAGCAAAGAGTGGACAGGACCAGGATCAGGACTCGGAAGTCGGCGCTTCCGCTCTGCGGCCCCGGAGGCCGAGCCCGCACCCGCACCCGAGCCCGTGTCCGTCCAGAGGCTGCTTTGTACCGTTCGCCGTAGCGTAGCCTGGCGTAGCCGGGGCGTAGCGGGCCGCGCTGTCGTCATCCTGGCGCAGGCCGAGGGGCCGAGGGGCCGGGGGGGGGGGGGCGGGGGGGCAGCCCCAAGCACTACGTGGGTTTCCAGGCGCCCCCCGCGGACCCCCCGCGGAGGTGCTGTGTCTCGTGTTTACGGCCGACCGTTCCCGTATTTGCGTGGGCCGCCACGCGCCGCCACGCGCCGCCACGCGCCGTTCGCTAGAAAAGCGCGGCGCCATCGCGGGGTCGTCATCTGTCATCATCAGCAAACATGACCGACCGCGGTCATTGCGGTGTCATCATATGAAAGTCCCGCATCCTTCTCGGCTTGTAGCGGCCGGGGCGAGCGGACATGTCACTGTCGTGTGGAGCGCGTGTGCACGCGTGCGTGTGTATGTGCGCGCCGGCCGGAAAGTCGAACACGACCCGGTGGTTCTTCGTGATAGGGTATCCCAGGCCAGCCTCTGAGGAAAGGGTAATTCGAGGCACAGTACCCGCCTCTAAACCTTTACTTGCGCCCTCCGGCCTCCGGACCAGGATCATCCGAGGACACCAGGATGCCGATGTCAACACGACCCCAGGATCATGACACCGACGGGACGACAACGGGCCGGGCCGGGCCGGGCGTGTCTCGTACCTACGCCTCTGGAGCGGGCCCGGCATGCAGTCAATCATGCAGTCAATTTGCCCATTCGCCGCATGTGGGGAGGCGACGCGCGCGCGCAAAAAAAAAAAAAAAAAAAAAACACACAAAACGGCATGACAGGATAATGGTGGTTAGGGCTGCTGTGCCGCGTCGCACACCGCACCGCACCGCAGCGCGCGGGCCGCGGGCCTGGCCGTTGTACAGGAAGTGGACCGCTGTGTCCGGGGCCTGCACCACTTCGGAACCTTCGGCTGGCGCCGGGACGTGTCGGGTCTGCCGTTTGCACAACGCGGTATCCATGCATCCACAGCGACACATAAAAAGCGTCCGTGTTTGTGTTTGCAGTGGCGCTGGCGTTGGTGTGGTTCGACTTCGTGCTGGTGCTGCTGGAGACGCTGGTCGTCGTGCTGCTCATCTGGGGCGCAGCCAAGGTAAGGCAGCGCGCGGATGGGGTCGGGAGCGGTCCTCTGAAACTTGGCAGCAGGGGTGGCAAGGAGAGCGTCCCCTCCCCGCCCTCGACAAGCTTAATCTCTCCGTGCCCCGCACCGAGGCCGGGAGGGCAGCGGCGGACCTTAGTGCACGAGTACCCTGGAGTAGTGCCCCCGCCCTCCCTCCTCCACTGACTTGTCCTGTCCCCCTTTTGCAGCGGAGGGCGGAGTTCCTGCTGCCCTGGCTCGGCGTCGAGATGTTCACCACGCTGTACGACCTGGGCTTCTTCGCCTACCTGGTGCTGTCCCCGGGCGTCGTCATCGCCATCGACCTCATGCCCATCATCCTTCTGCGTGAGTACACCGAGACCAGACCAGCCGCGTCTTCACTCCGCTCCGGCGAGCGCCTGCGCGTGACGGGGGTAGGCACGCCCGCACGGCACGGCTGCGTGCAAGAAGCGGTGCTGCCTACCCTCCAGGCGCTCCAGGCCGTGCTGCAGTCTGATTCCGCAGCGCACTCTTCGCTGCTCTGTCTCTGTCGCACTCGTGGGGTGCTGCGGTGCTGCGTAGCGGAGCGAAAGAGAGAGAGAGAGCCCCGGCTTGAAGTGTCTGCGGAATCAGCCCGCTGTGCCCTACGGTCCGCAGTCCAGTCCGCCGGTCCGCCGCACTGAACCGTGACGCGTCCCACGGATATTTTCTTGGAATGGCGAATGGCGTTGGCCGCGTTGGCCGCGTTGGCGGTGGCGTGGCAGCAGCTGCCGTGATGAGCCTAGCGCTACCTAGCCGAAACCAAACACGAAATCCTTGAGAAGGCGGCCAATTGCATGTATCAGTGGCGTGGGCGGGGGCGCTGCCCGGTGGGCCGTACCTGACCCGGGGAGAGGTACCCGGAAATGGTACCTCGGTGGGACTCAGCGCACGCTTCAAACGGGGTGATTTGTGCTCCCCGCAGTCTGTCAGTCTATCCTGTCGATATGACAGACAGGTGGCACTTGGCACCTGTTGGCCTGCCCGGGCCGGGATGCCGGGCCGCGACACAAAACTCGTGCCGCGGGCCGCGGGCCGCCAGCCAGTCCGCCCCGCCGGCCGTCACAAGCCCGCTTGATAATTTGATTATGATTGTGAGGAGGCTCCTCGAAACGGAACGCGACGACGGAAGTCTCCATTCGCCGTCGCAGTCCTCCGTAATGCATGTGCGCCATGCCGTGACCGTGACTCGTTTTGCCCGTTTTGTTTTGACAGCGATTACCGCGTACTGCTGGCTGGTGGTGTACAGTCTCTACCTGGAGTGCAAGGAGACGGCCTCCCGCAATGCGGCCATGCCCCTGTCCATGTCGGCCCTGGAGGCCGGCGGGGCCGGCGGGGCCGTGCCGTGCACCGTGCCCTACGGCAGGATGGCTGCGTAGACCCTCGCGCCACGCGCCACGCAGCTGCATGTTGCCAGGTCCTGTGCACCTCGTGCACTCCGACTCCGTGCAGGCCGGACGAAGAAAGAGTATAATCATGCGGACGAGAAAATTGCATACTTCGGATGCGGTATTTGAACCCGCGGCAGTAGCGCAACCGAGCGCAGTCAATGATCGCAGAGTTCTGCTGTGTTTTCTGATAGAATCCATTTCTTGCCCAGTTCAAATACCGACTCTAATGGGTGCAATGCTGCCTTGTGTGATTTTTTTTCCCGTGCCTGTATGAACCAGACACAAGTGGCATGATCCTGCAGCGAATCACTGACACCCAAACTTCGGATCGGGACAGTGGGAACAGCCGTGTTTGTACAGGTTTGTACAGTGAAGACTAGGAAAATAAAAAGACTCGAGGACTGCAGAGGGGAGGACTTCCTCATTTGCTATTATATTGGTTCTGTAGCTTGCCTACATGAATATGAAAACATGTGATATAGAATTTGTAAGTGTGTAATTTGTGTAGCCTCTCTAAATTCTATCAGCATCTCAATATATTTCCCCCCTAATAATGAACAATAAATTGTGAAAGCGGTGCTAAGAATAAACCTATTTTTGTACTAATTAAACTGTGTGCTCATTTGCAAAATTAAACAAAACAATACATGAGAGATAATACAGTCTTTATTCCTTGCAGTTTTCAGATATGACATCACAAGGCATACCTTAAACTGACATGTTATGTCAAGCTAAGACTATGATACATTCCAATTGTATGAACCAAAATTCACAAAAAGAAGCCATGTAGTTAATGCAAACAATACTGTTGACCACAACCTTTGTTTGTATTTGCTCAGATGGCTACACTGAGCTATAAAAGAGAGTAGGGAACACATGAATTTGAGCTTGCAAGGTATTTTGATGTAGCTTCAATTTAGCTGAGAATATATCAACATCATCAAACACAGAATACCTACATCAAATAAATTAATTGTTCCCTGTACTACAGCTGGCAGACCTTTACCCAAAGCGATTGAAAGTGAGACTAACAGATACTGATATTAATGCCGCCCATACATTGCATAATCTTGTATGATGTAGTATTAGCAAACATAGTTTTGGAAAACTTAAGACAGTACTTGACAAATCAGCATTAACAGATATCATTGTACATCCATACCACTATTGGGACAAAGTTCTTTGCATTTGGGGGAAAATAATCATTAAAAGAGCTCCATAGCAGAAAACTAAACTATCTCTCTGCCACTACTAGAAAGCAAGGGGCATGCCAAGATTAAAAGCAACAATAGGCAGATTAACTAAAAACTTATATTAAAAATGTACGTGTATCGAAATAACAGTAAGAATCAATGAAAAAAGTAGCAACAACTCAAACCCACAAGACAAATGCAGTGTTACAAAATTATTTTATTTATTTACTCGTTGTGGTCCACTAGAGCCAAAAGCTATTTAGAATAAACCACCACAGACCTTCCTGAGAGAAGACTGCACAATAAATGTCAGCAACAAGAACCTATCACAGCCATAACTACTCCAATTCCAATAATTTCAATTCTAATAAATCTGTCAACCAACAATCCTAACTGCATAGGTAACTAACTTGAGAGATTAAAAAGTGGTCACGAGCCCACCTTCAAAGAAACATCTCTGCCTGTCATCAAAGCTCACAATCCATTGGAAATGCCTGTAAGCTCAAAGGAGAGCCACATAAGTACTTAAATTTATCTGCAAATAATACATGAGGAGAACCATTGTAAACAATTATGCACACAAACTGTTCAGTCTTACATTTTACCTGTAACTAACTACTGTATTCACTTCCCTGACCTCAACACAAGCACTTTATATACATTATGCAGATGCCCACGACTAGATACGCAAGGAAAACTAAGTAATGCAAATCTTTGCTCCGCAGGAAGCCAAAACATCCCAAACACAAAGTGCAGAGAAAAAGAACACTCCACAGTTTTGTCTGAAACCATCACTTCCATATATGCTAGACTTAGTATCTGATAAGAAATAGTACTTCTAACTGACAAACTTTGGAGGATAAAAAAGATGACTAAAATTAGTGATGTGCTGATGTGTAAGGTAACACAGGAGTCAACGCAGATTACTTTCAACTGGAATAAATAAAGCAAGCCTGTAAGCATTTTAAAACAGCATGTCTGAACCTAAACGTTCAGTTGCATCAAACCAAGGACCCGGAAATTTCATCCTTTGTCACTAATTATCATACTATGAAAATAAGTTCACTAGATTTGGAGATGTACCAGAATGGTATGTACCATAGCTACATGCTTCTTCATTTCACCCACCATTGCAATACATTTCGGATCTGTTAAA
Source organism: Odontothrips loti (assembly GCA_038380765.1). Lineage (NCBI taxonomy): Eukaryota > Metazoa > Arthropoda > Insecta > Thysanoptera > Thripidae > Odontothrips > Odontothrips loti. The sequence continues at coordinate 17,080,030 of CM076248.1, read as the reverse complement.
GTTTTTCAACACATTTCCGAGTGACTTCAAGGTTTGCCATATTTTAACCAACAGTGTTTTCTTTTTGTTTCACCACAACTTATATTACAGTTTTTTCCCAACAAAATATAACTGATGTCAGTATGGCCAAGATGGTAAATCTATTCTGAGAGTGTATGATTGCACACTGAATCAGCTTTAATCATACTCATGGCTGCTCTCCCGTTTGGACAAAAGAGTGACTCTGTCCTCTGCATTGTCACCTGATCCTCCAGGTACTCCCAGGCTCCGAGAAATCTTGTTAAGTCCTTCGGTGAAGCCTGATTCTGTAATTCTGAAAAAGAATGTAAATTCATTCATAACTTTCTTATCAAGCTATTGAAAAGATTTGAATGCAGCCAAGACTTTACTTGAAATACTTACACCATGTCAATTTCTTCTTCTTCATCCTCTTCAGTGTTCACTTGAAAGTAGGGATTGGCAGCAGCTGGCCGGAACTTGTATCCAGTTAAAACATAGAAAACATATGTTGCCATTTCTCTAAACATCTCATCAAGCCATTCGTATTGGAATGGCACTGTAATCTGTACAGTAAAAAATAGTGAATTGGTAACTAATACAGACAAACTGAAAAGGTAAAAAAATAATTGGTCATTTTAAAAAACGAATTCATACTTTGAGTAAATATACAATTATCCTAGTGAAGTATATGTAGCAAACAATCATGATATAGAAATGACGGAAAAGCTTCAACTTGCGCAGATTAATAGCTGCCTTGCCATCGGTTTCAGATGCTTCCTGCAAGTGTCTTATGGACCTGAGAACAATTGTAAATTCAGATAAATAAATGTTCAATACCAGACAAGTCAAAACCTGAAGAAAACCTTAATGCAAAAATGTCAAATTTTCATTATTACTACTTGCCACACAACAGGACATAAGATTGCTCCACAGCATATCAAGTCAACAAGAATAAATACTTCTCGCCACATCCTGTGTTCAATATCTCCTTCTTCTGATTCCTCGATTATGATTTCAGCTACATTAGCCAGAACCTAAATAGAGAAACGTAGCAAAATCTTAAAAATAATACTACATGTGTGAAATGTAAATTATAAATTTAGGCAGTGCTCACTTTACCTGTAGAGGTATGACAATCATGAAAATCTTTTTATCTTTCTCTGAGAGAATGTACTTAATGAATGTCCAGCCAGTTCCAACAAGAACAATTGTTATGAACAGAACAGCTCCCTTCAAGCTAGAATAACAGGTCAGTCAGTGAAAACAGCAAAAGTTACATATATATACAAGCTTAGAGGTTGCACTTACAGATGAGTAATATAGAACAGAATTGCCCAAGCAGCTACATGCTCTCCCTTAGTTTGGATGAAATGGAAATTGATAGCGTGGAAGAGCAAAGACAAAGATTTAAGATAAACCAGGACTGCCATCAAGTAGTGGATTTTGTAAACGGGATGTCTGAAATTGGAAAGAAAATAATGAGACAAATGCAGAGTGTCAAAGAGCAAGATACACTATTTCAATACTGGAAACATACTTGCTGTGACGTAAAATGAACACCCAAAAGCAACCAGAGAGGAAGAAGAGAATGGCCATCATGAAGTAAAGAGCAGGTAAAGGCATCTCCCCAGCTGACAAATAGTTCCCTCTGTTGGTTTCTTGTATTTCCATCTATAAAATAAAGAATAATTATCATGACATATTAATAGGACAAATATAAAAATGCGACAAAGTTTTGGACTTGTAACAAAGTAGCTAAGACATACTGTTAGGCTAATAGATACTTCAGTATCATGATAATTTGGACAGCTATGGAAATACAGGTTGTAGAGACCCTCTTCAGCTTCTGTGGCTACATACATTGTGAACTAGAACAGGGAAAATTCATTACAAAAATCAGCAGGAGAAAATGTCCATAAACCATACAAGAGACATGTTGCATGAAACTCACAGATGCATTGTAGTACCCTTTTTTGTCAGCATCAACAGTCATAGGCAGCTGCAAGTGAGAACATAAAGATGGATGTTCCTCCTCTGCAGATCGGGCTGCTCTAAAAACTTGAGAAGGAATAGAACGGGCTGAAAAGAAGCATTCCGCAGCATGTAAGAAAAAAAAAGTTGATTGAAATCAGAAGACTACAACTGCCTTGCATTGCAACATACATCTAGTGTGTTCTTGTTGAGAACTGCCCAATGAAGCAGGCAGTAAAGATTCATTAAGGAACACATAAAGTGTTGGTATTTTCCTACTGCAAGATACATTAAGCCTAGAGAAAAATAAGATACAAATATATTATTATTAACATGGTGAAAGGCTTCAGATAACAGTCAATGAATGAATTCAGATAAATCTTACAGTTTCCTTTTCAAATCCATTGTGAAGTACACTACTGGAAGGCTATTCGGGTTTTCAGTCTCAGGCCTTCCTGGATCTTCAAGCAAACAACGCTCTTGATGACTATCTAAGTATGGATTCATTGCATCACTCAGCGTTCTGTCCAGGCTAAATCCAAACTGGGGAAGATACATTGGGATTATAAGAGCAGGACAGAAAACTTAAATTTAGCGACTTATTAAATTACTACTTACCACATCTTTTTCATTGAACGGTTGAGGATGAAAGTTGATCAATTTAACATTCAGGTAGCCACCCTTGTAGAATCCAAATGTACTCAAGGCTATGTATCTTCGTACATCACCCTAGGTACAGAGAAAGAGTGAAAGTGTACATTAAAACGTTTCCAGAACAAGGATGTCAACATTTAAAATTTTCAATTATCAATAGAACAGAGGGTTGATAGCTACAAAAGAAAATCTAACATTAAACTACAGCAATTAACATAACACCTAACCTAACCAAAATTAAGGACAGATAAGACCATTGTTTTGAGTAAGAGTTGACTAACAGTCTGCAATAACTAGTGAAGTAAACACATGGAATGGTAAAATATGTGGAAATAAAAACTAGTTGGCAGTAAATGCTATAAACATGATGTCATTCAAACATGGATAAGAAATATTGACAAAACACAAAAAAAAGTTACCTGAAGCTTGAGTTCATGAATTCTTGCAAACGCAGAGGTTGTAAAAAGGAATAACAATAAAAATATCCGATAAACCCCCAGGGGTTCCATGTTGAATGTTGACGTCTGATCGACGTCCTAGATTTTGGGTTTGATTTTTGTTGTTGACTTCCTCCCTAGCACATCTGGTTGTTGTTCATGTTGTTGGTGTTAGATTCTTGTGGGGTTGTGGGCGGTGGGCATTGTGAGTTATGACGGGCAGAGGGGGTGTGGGGGGGGGCAACTCGAAGTTGCGATCGAATTAAATCTTCTCAAACACAGTTTAACATCTTTTTCTCAAAAATTCAAGAGATATTTCATTTATGAAGCCGAGTTGGATATTCTGGTTTTACGTAAACAAAGCAGCTCTTTGCCACGATAGTAAGAAGAAAAAAGTCTAAAGAAAGCCAAGTTCACCAACCATGTGTTAGAGTTTTAAAGTTCATTTTTTAGTACTAATTTTTCGAAAAGGTTATTCAGAAAGATCATATTGCCATATATGTTTCAAAATTAGAGTATTTTATATTTTAACCCGTTTTGTCACCATGTTAAGGTCTTTCTCCGTCTTTCACCCACGGTGTCTTGTTGGCTGCAGTGGACAGCGTTGTTTGAATTAAAGTTGTGAGTGGAGTTGAGTCAACGGTCGCGCGTGGTTGCGGAAGAATAGCCCCGAATCGTATTTTAGTGCAGTCAGTGATTGTTTTTACGAACAATTGTAAGTATTTGCATAATTTGGACGGTGGCGCCCGCTTTGAGCGATTTTCTGTAGTAGATTGAATCAATGTATATCAAGAGCGAGGCGAGTGGAAAGCCGGCTTGCTTGCCGTGTTGTCTCGCTCTGGTTTTGCGGCATACGCGGAGACTGAAAACAATCCCTATTTCGTTCACCGATTTTCCTGGTTGCTATCCCATCTTTTCGGCTACGATCGGGAAGTCGATTGACAGCTGGGTTGAGTTTACATTCTGTAAAAGCGTGTCTCAATGTTGCTGTCGGACATAGTTCCGGGTTTGTCGCATTTAATCGCTCGACCGTCTCGACCAGTGACCGTCATTCATATCACTTCGTGGTCTGGTTCAAAGCGCGTTTTCCGGGGACCAACGCCATCTGCGCAGGCCCGTTTTAAACCGTTTTGACTGCTACTGAAATGGAATTTACTATCTGTCAACAAAGCTATTACCACGCCCCCCCAAGTGATGGTCTTGTGTTTGTACTGAAACTGTGTGCCGTGTATTTTTGCTATCTAGAATCCTAGAATTATCTTCCTTCAATATCTGATACATGCATTGTCACTGGAACAAGATCATATGAGATCAGTGACTGGATTGCTCTTATCAAAACAAACATCCCATTTGACAGTTCTTTTGTTTACTTTAACATGTCTTTTTATAACAGCCAATTATAAACAAGAGTACTATTGGTGTTTTTTGCAAACTTGTATTCTAATTGTATAATCTAAAACACTTAACATTTATTTCAGATATTTCTATGAATTCCTAATATCAGTAAAATGGCGCTAAAAGGAAGGGTTCCGGGGAGGGCATACTCCCCAGCCAGAAAAGCCCTCTCACGATCTGGGTTGGGACTATGTCGTTCTCCAAGACGGGCGCTCTCCACATCATTCCAAGCATCATCGAAACCTGTTCCATCAGCACGTCCAGGTGCACGACCGGGTGTGTTAAACAGAGGCTCCTCGGCAAATATGAAAGTAGTTGTTCGTGTCCGCCCCCTTAGCCAGAGAGAGAAGGATAGTAATGCCAGGTGTGATACATTTTCTGTTAGTTTAACACACCCATAATAAAATATTTTGTCTGTAATCTTAATCTCTCACTCTGTCTTCTCTGCTTTTATCAGGGTAATTGTTGATGTGGTGGATGAAAAAATGGTGGTTTTTGATCCAAAAAGGGAAGAGGAGACATTCTTCTTCCAAGGTGTCAAGCAAAAAGGAAGAGATATGCTAAAAAAGCAAAATAAAAATACTCAGTATTTATTTGATCGTGTGTATGGATGCGAATCTACAAACGAGCAAGTGTTTGAAGGAAGCACCAAAAGCATTGTTTCATCGGTATTGGACGGCTTTAACTGTTCTGGTCAGTTAATCAGTTCTGTAATTTTCTGTCGACTAGTTTTTGTAAGTTTTTGTCATTACTAATTTTTTATTTTATTTTAGTATTTGTGTATGGTGCTACTGGAGCTGGGAAAACATTTACCATGCTAGGAACACAAGAGAATCCAGGCATTACATTCCGTACTATGGTTGATCTCTTCAAGCAAATTGATGAACAAAAGGTTGACAAGGACTTCGAAATTGGTGTATCATATCTGGAGGTATAAATTTATCATAAATTTGCAGTTTATGTAATGTTATGTTTTGATTAATTGTTTGTAATTTTGTGTCGTATGTTTTGTTAGGTTTACAATGAAACTGTGAAAGACCTCTTGAACCCTTCGTCTGGTGCCCTCTTTCTTAGAGAAGATGGTGGTGGAGTAAATGTTGCTGGACTGAAATTGGAACGTATATCAGACCCTGATCGTATGTTTGAGCTATTGGAGTATGGTAACAAAAATCGATCACAACATCCCACAGATGCCAATGCAGAATCATCCAGGTCCCATGCTGTTTTTCAAGTATGTAACTGTTCTTTTTCTTTTTTGAATTTAATAACGTTCATAAATTCTTCTCAAAAGGTGTTTTTTTGTGGCTTTAATGTCTGATCTTTCTCCAGGTATTTATTAAAATGAAGACCAAAGCAAATGGGCAAACTAAAATGGTGAAGTTGTCAATGATTGATCTTGCTGGTTCAGAGCGGGGTGCTGCTACTGGATGCTCTGGTGTGAGATTTAAAGAGGGCTCTAACATAAATAAGTCCCTTTTGGCTCTTGGTAGGACTAATTTTTTTGCAGTATGCATTAATGTGTCTTTTTGTTTTGTTTTTTGAAAACGTGGCCTTTGTCATCTGTTTTTTTTATTTATTATTATTATTATTTCTTTTAGGAAATTGTATTAATGCTCTAGCTGATGGGCTTCGTCACATTCCCTTCAGAGACTCAAAACTTACCCGACTTTTGAAGGATTCTCTTGGTGGCAATTGCCAGACAGTGATGATTGCAAACGTTGCTCCTGCCCATCATACTTTTGAAGATACTCATAATACTCTGAAGTATGCTACCAGAGCTAAGAGTATTAAATTCCAAGTAAGTTTCAGTACCTTCCATACTTCATCATGCTTAACGATATATCAAATGGAGTGTATGATTATTTTAAAACTGTTTTAGATCAAGCGGAACGTTGTCTCAGTTGAACTACATGTATCTCACTATATTAAAATGGTAGAGGATTTGCAAGCTGAAACTGAGCGTCAAAAGAAGGAAATTGAAACTTTAAAGAAGCAGCTTGAAGAAAGTGAAGCCCGGAACCATACTGCAGCCGTACCTTCTGTAGATACTGAGCGCTTAGGTTCCTACCCTCCAACACACATGCCACCTGTTGTGGCAGCTGCTGTAGCAGCAATCGGCAACAAAATCAAACTGCCGGCCACCACATGTACTGTGGCTGTAAACACTTCACCAATCAAAGAAGCAGTAGGCATATCTGATGTGATGGTATTTGTAATCGTTAAGGTGTTGTATGTATTCTACTTAAATGTATGTGTGCGTGCTTGCTGTTTACAGTTGAGTGCTGATGATATGAAAAGACTTAAAGATGAAGCAGAAGATCTGTACAGCAAAAAGGCTCGAATTCATCAAAGATACCTTACCATGGATTCATCTGATAAAGTCCTTCGTTGGAGAATCAAGATGAAGCAGCGCACAATTGATAGAGTTCAAGCTATGAGCTCTACACCATCTCGAACAGATCTCGTAAGTTTAATTGTAGTTGTCCTTGTCTATCTGTGCCTGTGCACCTTAATGACATTTTTTTTCTTTGCTGTTAAGGCTCAGATGAAGGTTGGCAAATCGGTGGACCAATTCAAAGGACGCCTCAACAGTGTCAATGAGTGTCAAGAATCTGTTACATTAGAGGAGGAAGAAATTAATAACCGTCTTTGTAAAATTAAAGAGGAGTCAGAGAGATTAGGAATATCTGATGAGCTTGCTCCATATTTGAATGCTTATGAACTAGAGGTTTGTTTTCAGCTCTAAAGGATTAATAATTTAATTTGTAACATTTTCACTTTCCTAATGTATTAATAACAAAATGTTGCTCTTTTAGTTTTCAAATAAGGAACTTCTCATGAAATGCCAGCACTTTGAAAAGCTGGTGGAATTCTTAGAGAATGTGTTTGAGAACCATGATGAGGTATTGATAAAGGTCAGCACACTTTTCCGTACATACTACAATTTGGTGCGCGGCCATGGCCACATGAATGAAGAGTTGAGAAGAGAACATGAGGTAAGATCTCACCCCTCCACCTTATGTCCCCATGAAGAATTACGAGGTTACCTGTTCAGATAGTTTAGATAAGATTTCTTTTAAAATTATTTTAATTTCCCCTTCAGATTGTTATGCGTGGTTTGGAGGGCATCAAGTCTGTTCAGTGGAACCAGGAAAGGGATCAAATTTTTCTCACTGAATTGAATGAAGAGTCTGAACAGCCTCCTGCTTTTAGACCATATGTTCAGTACCCTACCAATGAAGTTGGCACTATCCGTGCTAGTGTTCCTTCTATATCTGGGGGGTTTCTGACTCAACAGTACAGCCTTCACTTGTATCTTCCACGAAAGTGCAAGAAAGTGAAAGTACAGTGCTCCTGCAAAGTCCTTTATGTTCTAGTTCCTCAAACCCATCAGATGTTCCAGAAACTGTAGAGACTTCCTCCATGCTTGATACCCTAGAAGACCTGGATTCAAAAGTGGATAATATTTTGAACACCAGTATCTCTTCTATGGTGGTAGAAACAGGCATACTTAAAAACCTGCCATGTCTGGACGATGTTGATAGACCACTGAATGTTACTTTTGATGGTGAAGCTAATCTTAACTCAACATTTACCAAAGAAGAACCTGTTGAAACTAAGATAAATCTTAATGAGACTTTTGAAAAACAGGATGAAAGTGAACATCCTCTCCCAAGTATTGGCGGAGATAAATTTAATGGCACCTTTTTACTCAGTGATGTCATGGAACCATCAGAACCAAGAAGAACTTCATTACAAGCTAGCTCCGGTGCAGCTTCAGACTTGAGAAAGCTTTCTTCCCCCTCTGTCATATCTCCACTCCAGAAGGCTCTGTCTGGACCTTCAGGGTCTCCAACAAATGGTGGCACATCTGGGAATTTAACAAAGAAGGATACCACTTCTCCTGTACCACTGAATGCTGCTCTTGTGAAGAAATCGCAATTTTCTTCCTCATCCCCTTCATTAGCGATTCCAGGTGCCACTTTCTTGAAAAAGTCATCTTCCCCATCTGGTGTTCCAAGTACACTGAAGAAGATAGGATCTGCTGTTTCATCGCCAACATTTGCTATGCCAGCAGCAGTTCCTGCCAGGGCTGTCACAATTCAGAAAAGACCTGTTGGCGTTGGAGTTGTGGACAAAAGAAAAGGTATTGTATGTTTGCATTTGCATCTGTTAACTTCAAGTGATTGTTGTCTTATCTCTTATTCTACTCCCTTGTTTCAGCTTTAGGCACTAACATAGCATCTGTCAAGCAACCTGGTGCTAAACTTGTTAGTATTACCCGGAAAGTCACTGTACCTAATCCTAAAATTAATTTAAATACACCCAGCAAGGTCAAGTTGGCATGGAACAAAGAAAACAGAAATGTAAACACAGTCACATCTATCAGGCCCGGTACCACAATTAAACCAACTAAAAGTGGTGAGCTGCGTTTTCTCCTTCGTTGCACTTGTACCTTTAGTTTTATTTTTTCATTTCTCAGAACTTTTATGTTGTACTTGTTTTCTTTTTAGTGGTTGGTGTGAAGCCAGTTCCCAAACCTGCTGCAGCTCCGATTCCCCTAAATGACACCTTTACGAAGTGATCAACTCCCCTTATGTGATCATTGATTTTTTATGTCCATTGTGCTTTTTGTAATCATGAAGTTCTTAGCTCTAAGTCATGTAACCCTCAGTGTATTCCGTACTACGTCACATCTTTTGGGAAACTACTTAGAAGTGATTTCTTTGAAATCAAAAGTATGATAAGTTTGATACGCTTCTAATACATCATTTATAACATAATTTGAAGGAGTTTAATTGAGTTCAAAAGCAAATTGTTCCTTAATTATTCTGGGGCTCCTGCAATATTGTTAATTGTTAAAAAAATTACATTTATGTTGTTTTTAGGAAAAGTGAAATTATAATATTTTATTTGTTTAAAAATTTTATATTAATAGTTTAGACGAATTGTATTTGATTGTACTTTTAACACCCGATTAACCTTGCCAAAGTAACTGTATCTGTATGACGGGCAATTGCCATTATTTATTTGCATGTGAATTTAACAGCCTGTCACATTGCTTGAAAATATGCCCCTGTAAATAGGATGTAAGCTATGTTTATCTATATTTTAACTTGTAAATTTGTCTATGTTCAGATAATGAATTTCAAATAAAATGCAGTACATTTTACAAAGGAACTGTAACACTTGCTGTCACCTTTTTCTCCCACACATGCACCTACTTGTTATGCTGAGGGAAGTGGTGTAAGAATGGAATGTCAAATCCAACTGCATTTCAGTCCATTTATTTCTCAAAGCAAATTAAACATTGTAATGAAGACTATTCTTAATGGAAGCTTATCTGAACTGAGGAGGAACTGGATGTGATGTAGCTTCAGACCAAGGGTCATTTAAAACAACATTTTTGTGAGCATTGACCCTTTTTAACACATTGCAGTCTTAAAAAATAAAATGGTTTACATTACAAACAAGTTGTCTGAGAAGCTTTCTCTAATAACTACTTGGATTGTATGTCTGTCAAAAGTACATTTTTGCTTGAGACATATAAAAAGACCAGTGTGAGGCATATGGGTAAGGTAACTTTTCTGACATCTCAGATAGCAAATGCAGTTTTAAATATGAAATCACATAATACACAGGCAACAAGAGAAGCTGTGAGCTACGAATAATATTTGTAGAGTTCTAGGAAAGAGTATTAAGGAGTAAGATATAAGTTGAGATATACACCATCATTCAGTCTAGTAGGCAAAAGCCAAAGAAGTCTTATAATAAATAAATAATAGCAATCCTACTTTAAATAGGTAACTGCATAGACTCTTCTCCATTATACAAACATTTGGCAAACAATGTGCTTGAAGAAAAACTTAAATACAAATTGAACTGCCACAATGGAAGTTACAGGCACCAGTAAAAAAAAAATTGTAGACAATAATCTCTTCGTAAATTTGTCCAAAAGCTAGCCAGGGTAAAAAATAATAATATTTAAACATAGCTGCCATTAGAGTTAGTGAAGAAAGTGGTGAAAGCACAGTAACACAATCTTTCCCCTGTGGAGAACATGGTTAGCATACATTGCATGCACCAGTGTGCTTATAGGTACAAAGAGGCTCACAGACTGCGAATATGTCTAGAGCGCCTTAAGAGTAAACAACAGGAACTGAGCCCATTTCCTTTCTTGGTCAGAGCTTGAACAGTAATAGCCTTTCTTGGGTAATCAATTCGCTCTGAAAAGACCTGTAAATTAAGAAGACGATTTATGCACAAACAAACTTGAATATGAATGCAGATACATCATTTAAAAAAAATGTATTTACTTTTGTGGATTCAGGAATTTCATCTTCAGAACAGTGAATAAGTGTACCATTAATGTACATTACATTTGCTGCTCTGTCTTCAGGGACAGTTAATGTCTGATAACCGTACGTGGCCTCTCTTTCAATTCGCTGTCAACACAAGCCCAGAAATAATTTCACATTGAATATGTTGGATATAATTGTGATCTGACTCTGAGAACTGATTTTCACCTTAAGAACTTCTTGAGAGTTTTTTCCAGAGCTAACACAAATCAACTCTGGGCCAGCCATGGACACCAAACCCTTGAGATGAGTGCTGCCTGACACCTTCAGACAAGGAAGCAATTACAAAATAATATGATGGGTTCCAAACAGCAGGAAAATTGTCTGACATGTTATTTTCATTTGAAAGCACATGCATGCACATGCACACACATAAACTAAACCTACCTTAACAGGCGTGCATGGAAATTCTGGAAAGGCAGCTGCCACTGCCCGTGCCCCTGCTTCATTGGTGAACTCAGAAATTCCAACAAAAAATTCCCGTCCTGGTCAGTAGACATCATGAATCAGTTTCATGTTATTTCAACTGCACTAATAAAGAAAAGGTAGTAGTAAGTGTTCATTACATACCTGTAAAGAGAACATCTCCCCCTTCCAGTTTTGCATTTTCATCTGCAATTTCTATTATGGGGAGGTCTAGTTCTTTCTTCAAAACAGCTCGAACTGTTTCAACCTGAAATGGAGTAGATTAACAATGAAAATAGTGTACCCAGTACAGAGAGATGTTAGATACCCGAGAGTAGCTCGCCGAAAACATCAGAGTTGACAGCTATCAGTTTTTAACACGCTCTTGGAGGTTATGATTGTTTCTATGAGAAGTTCTAACACTCTTTTCCCGTGGACTTGTCAAGCGACAAGAGTCAGTCACGAGTGTGAGGGTAGTGGCAAAATAGGCGGTCCGGGCGCAACACGCCCCCCACGGGCGGTTACCCGGGCACCCCGCCCCACACCCCGCAGCGCGGCCGTCGACCGTGTCAAAGCCGAGGCGCCAACTGTCAGAATTTGACACCTCGGCTCGGCTCGGTAACATGGGCCTTTGCCGCCGGCTAGGGTCCGGCACGTGCCTACAGATGCTACTGAAAGCGACACGACACACGGCACGACACACACCTCCTTGGCCCTGGCCGGGCCCGGCCGAGTGATGAGAGCGGAGCCGTTGCAGACGACGGCGGTGTCCTCGGTGAGCGGGCAGCAGGGCAGGGCCTCGTCGGGGGGCAGCTCGATCACGTCCAGGCCCAGTTCGCGCAGCAGGCGCACGTACGACTCGTGCTGGCGCCGCGACGCCTCGCCGTCCTGGTGGCCGTCCGGCGTCCACGACTGCGGCACCCGGCACACGACGGCGTGCGTCACCTTGAGGGACGGCATCACGACGAGGTCCTCCAGGACCTCCTCCAGGACACTGACACTAGTGAACACTGCCTGGGCCTGGGAGGGACTGGGCGTCAGCAACGAAGCGTTGGGCGGGGGGGCGGACGCGGTGCGGCTGCGGCGCGGCTCGCCACGGCGCGGCGCGGATGGCAGCGAGAGAGAGAGAGAGAGACAGAGAGAGCGAGAGGGGGAGAGAGAGAGAGAGCGGTGCGCGGGCGCGGGACTCGCATTCGCCTTGAGGAGCCTCGAGCCGCGAGCGCGAACCGAACCGAACCGAACCCAACCCAAAGACCCAAAGCAGAAGATGAGGGAGGTGAGGATAGGTCACCAAAATGCGTTCAACCTGGACACACAACGGACATGGCATGGACCCCGAGTCAGTGGCGGATCTGGGAGCGGCTTGAGGGGGGAGCAATGTTCCGTTTTTTGCCTACTTACAGGGGCAATGTTCCGCCTTTTGCCTACTTACAGGCGGAAAAGTAATGCCGGTTGCCTTCATTTCCGGCGCCCTTGGGCAGTTGCCCCCCCCCCCAAATCCGCGCCTGCCCCGAGTCCAGGCAACCCCCAGGCGCTCTCCCCGCTCCTGTGCGCCAGCGCCAGCTGCGCTGTTTGCCGCTCTATACGTCGCTGGTGTTCATTGGAGCTGATCGAGGCGGTCAAAGTCGGGCGCCGGACCCCAATTTATGCGGTGTGCGGTCAAGGTGGGCGGGTAGGCGGCCCACCCGAGAAAAAAACCTGCTTAAAAACACATGGGAGCAGGCATCATGTGAGCTGCCCCGTGCAGCCGCACTAAAACCCTGATCCGTTGGACAAGTGTTGAGGTTTTGGGTGTGCTTCCTGCAGCGGCACGATCACGACATGGCTGTGGCCGCTGTGGCGGTCCTGGTTCGGTTCAAAGGCGCACTCACGCTCCTGTTCGTGCCGCTGGCCGCTGCTGTGCTGAGACGAATGTGACTTCGCGTTGACTTTCTGGGCGCCACGCAGCGCCGCGGCCTTGACCGCCTGACGGCCGCTGGGCTGGGCTGGGCAGGGCTGGGCCGCTTGGGTTGGGGCCAATGAGAAGACGCATTCGAAACTTATGGCGCTCGCGCAATTTTATTTAAATGCAATATTAAAAAAAGTAAATAAATAGTTCCTTATTCGTGTTCAATCACGCTACGCACACTCACGCACACACACATACATACATACATACATACGAGACCTTTTGGAGATCCAATACAACCCAGGGGGTCCGGAATCGAAAAGAGGTAAGACAGGAAAGTGCTTTCGATTCATTAGTGCACAGCTTTCTCAACGCGGCAGTGGCGCCGGCGTCAGTTTGAGGTCGAAATCATTCAATCACAGTCTGAATGGCACAGCCGACCCGCACACAGGTCACGTGGCACACAAGGATCACAGGGATTGGCTCCAAGTGGGAGAGCATGGTGCAGCCGTGTCAGGCGTAGACCTCGGGCGGCGGCGGCGGGCCCGCCGAGGACATGCTGACCGTCAGGTCGTCCCCGATGAAGCCCCCGTCTCCCTCCGCGCCCGCCCCGCACGGGGACTCGTGCTCCAGGGGGTGCACCATCTGGATCGGCACTGGCGGCGGCGGCTTGTAGATGAACCTCCGCACGAACTGTGGGAGGAAATCAACTCGCATACAGTAATGTCATCTCGGGAGGGCTGAGAGCGGGCTGGGAGGTGCACGTTACCGGCTTGGCCGTGAGGCCGCGGAGGAGGCCGATGCTGAACAGCGTGTGGAGGGCGAGGTAGGCGACGAACGCGAGGTACAGCACCAACAGCACGCTGCCCCCGCCGATCCAGGCCGAGTCGCTGGGCACCGCATTCACCACGTAGTACATGTTGGCGGCGATGATGCCGGTCGACAGCGCCAGCGCCAGCAGCGTCGACGCCCTGTCGGGAAGAGGGGAGTTACCGGCCGCCAAACGCCTGTGAAGCCAGGCTAGGCAACCCCGCTAGACACTGATGTACGGCGGGCGGGCCTACCCAGCACCCAGCAGGCGCGGGCGCCTTCACTCACGGCGTGTTGACGAACTCGGCGCCCATGATGTCGGGGTTGCCGGTGAAGGCGATGAGCGGCATGAGAGCGAACGGCAGCTGGAGGCTCATGATGGAGTTGAGCGTGTCGTTCATGGCGGACAGGTCCTGGACACGGCTGTACAGCGCCACCCACACCGTCGGGATGATGGCCAGCGTGCGTGTGAAGAGCACGCGCCTCCAGCGGCTCCAGCGCAGCTGCAGGAAACCCTGGGGGAGGCGGTGGGTCAGTACCGGGACCAGCACAGCACCCCGACTCCCTCCTGGACTCGACTTACCTCCATGACGAACTGGCCCGAGTAGCAGCCCGTCATGGTGCTGGACTGGCCGGCCGCCAGCAGCCCCACGGCCCAGATGTACATGGCGGCCGCGCCGAACTTGCAGCCCAGGAAGATGCCGCCCTGGTAGATGTCGGCCTCCACCACGTCCGGGTTGTTCTGGAGCGGTTATAGTAGACTGATTAGTTGTCACGCGCAGTCACGTTTGGTCGATATTGATTGACGACTTGGTGACAAAGTACGACGCGTGCCGAGCGAGACAGTTAACGCGTTGAGTGCTCACCGGAAATGTGGCGCCACCGAGGCTGTTCCCATTGGCCAGGCACATGTTTCTCTGCAGGGGAGGAAACGCTAGTTAATGGGACAGCGAAAACATATGCATGGAAAAAAACGAAAACGCCGGGTCCCCGCCGTACCACTTCCACGTTAGTCTTAAGGTACAGCCCGTCTCCGAAGACGGACACGACGAACAGGTTGATGACGAACGAGATGAAGACGGCGATGCTGGTCTCGGTGAAATAGTACATGTTGGCCTCCCGCACCGCTCTCGTGCTGGACTTGTCGATGTCACGTGTCTGCGAGGATCACGATCAGAGCTTTGGGTTTGGTTGGGCTCGGAGAGGCCGGGTCGGGTGCTCTCACCTCACTCCGGCTCTCACTCTCACCTTGACGAGCGCCGAGTGCAGGTACAGGTTGTGGGGGGCGATGATGGCGCCGATGAGGGAGATGATCTGCAGCAGCACCGCCGTGCCGCAGCCCTCGCACAGCGGCAGCAGCGCGCCCTTGGTCACCTCGGCCTGCGGCGGCGCCGACACCACGTACTGCTCGGAGAGGAAGAGGGCGGTTAATGAACATTGTAAAAAAAATAGGTTCGGAGAAATTCCTACTCATTGGGTAACTGAAAATTCTAAAAAGCTCAGTCTGGTATTGCCGGGTATAGCATTGCAGCCACAGAAATGGACCTTAGCTAGTAAAATTATATCGCAAAGTCCACAGAAAACGATTGCTTTCGTTTTCATTAACAATTTCCCCCCCCCCCCCCCTAAAATAGTCGGAGACTCCGCAATTCTTCCAGCTTTCAGCGGACAGCTGGTCCGGGGGTCCGGGGAAGTACCTCGTAGCCGAAGGTGACCGCCATGATGCCGATGAAGAGGCCGAACAGCAGCTCCAGCTTGCGCAGGCCGTACCTGTCGATGAGCAGGAAGGTGAAGGTGTCGAAGATGGTGATGAGCACACCCTGCCACACTTGAATCCTGCAGCAGAAAAATTAAGAAATAAAGAAACCGTCCGTAAACATCAACCTTGCAAGGCGTCGGGGTAAACGTATCAGACACACGTACACCTGGTTGGAGAGCAGGTAGAAGGCGATGGCCGTGCCGATGACCTCCTGCATGTCGTTGCCGATGATGGCCAGCTCGATCATGAGCCAGACCAGGACCCGCACCACCGGGTTGTAGTTGCGATGGCAGTGCTCGGCCATGTGCAGGCCCGTCACGGCCCCGAGGCGCGCGGCCAGCCGCTGCAGCAGCAGCCCGGCCACCGACGACCACAGCAACACCCACAGCAGCTGCACAAGTGGCGCGTGCACAAATGGTTAGCTAACGCCCAACACCGCAGCCCAGCGCGCCCCGTTTCACCCGTCCCTGTTCGTACCTTGTACTGCGCTAGGGAGCCGGCCTCCAGGTCCGCCTCGATGTTGCCCGGGTCCAGGTAGGCGATGCTGATGAGGAAGCCCGGCCCCGTGAAGGCCCATAGCTTGCGGAAGCTGAAGGTGTCCTGCGGGAACAGCATGGCGTCAGACAGGGGGGCTGCGCTGGCTGCAGCTCGGGCCGCATGGGGTGCGCCCCGTGCACAGCAAGCCGCCTTTTAAAGAGCGGCGTTCAAGGAAAGCGGCGCGGCCGGCGTGCCCACACCGGGTCCTGGCCCTCCAGCGATAAGCGCGCGAATCGCCGAGCTTTGTTCCCGGCGGGGGAGTCCAGTCCTGCCCGGCGGCCACATAAGTGTCCCCTCAATTTTCCGCTTTACGATAACATTGTACGCGAGTGACGGCTTATCACCGGCTGGGACAGGACTTCCCCGTACATGATATGCCGATGGCAGATAATTACCGCCTCGGCGTGCGGCACGGGGATCCGGTGGTCAGTGAAGTAGGCGGCGGTCTGCTGCCGGGTGGAGGCGGTGGAGCCCAGCAGCGCCGTCCTCTCCGAGGGCGCGGGCGACGGCGGCGCTGCGGGCGGCACGGCGGCGCCGCCCGAGTCCCCGAGGACGCCGTCGACGTCGTTACCCCCCGCGGCGCGTCTCGCCGCCAGCCGCCGGGCCGCCGCTCCGGCCCCGCGCATTTCTGCGACAGAACAACAGCAAGGTTAGCGGCCGCGAACCAGGCGGGCACACTGTGCACTGAGTGCGGCGTGCGGCGTGCGGCGTGCGTGTGCATCGCTGCCCCCTCCCGGTGTTTATCCGGCTCCGCCGTTGGCTCGGCGCCCGCTGCGCAGCCAGGACCCGGGGGTGCCCGGGGGCCCGAGTCCTGCGGTGCAGACATCAGACCTGCGGACGAGTCGGCATAAGCCGCTGCTTCCTCCTGGATGCGCGCCTATCTGTGTCTGCAACCCGATCGCCGTGCCGTGCCGCGGAATGTGGTCTACGCAACGCAACCCGCGGCCGGTACTCGAACCCGCGGTTAGGGCCGCGGAGACCTCTGCACCTGCACCCGTACCTGTGGCTGCGGCCTGCCGCTATGTCGTCGTCGCAGTGCCCACGCCCGTTTCGTCGCCGGTGTCGGAGGGCAGACCAGGCGGGGCAGCGCCGCGTGTCGCCGTCTCCGCGTCCGGATGCACGAATGCGAATGTGAATTAGAGGCGACGGTGTCGGAGCTGAGCCGGCCGGCCGGCAGCCCGGCGAGCTGACTGACACAGACATGAGGGGGTTCCCCGTCCCCCTCCCCGCGGGGGACACGCAGACGCAGGAAGCGGGCGAGAGGCGAGCCATGAGGCTCCACGGCGAGGGGGGACCCCCAGCGGCCAACCGCGGCCAGCGGAAGAGCGCGCGAATTCCACGGAGCTGCGGCGGCCGCGTCGGGCGCGTGTCGGTGAATCAGACCCAGACCTACACAGACACGGCCCCCGCGGCCCCCGGCCCCCGCGGCCCCCGGCCTGGTCCCCGTGGCGCTGACGCGGCTGCAGATAAAGACACACCTTCCAGGCTATGCGGCTCTGCGGGTTCGGAGGGGTGGAAGTATAAGTCACTGATAAAAGAATTTGACAATCAGCCCCGCCTGTGGGGGGGGGAGAGAGAGAGAGAGAGAGAGAGAGAGAGAGAGAGAGAGAGAGAGAGAGAGAGAGAGAGAGAGAGAGAGAGAGAGAGAGAGAGAGAGAGAGAGAGAGAGAGAGAGAGAGAGAGAGAGAGAGAGAGAGGGGGGGGGGAAGGAGGGAAACTGATCGTGTCGCGTACAGTACTACTACGACGAACCAGCAACTCAGTTGATTTGCGGTGAAAGTGTCGCACCGGTACCGACCAGTGTGGAAAGAGCACATATAATATTTACACGCCATATATTGCACGCCATACATTGCCAAAAAAAATATATAATAACTCCCGTCCAATGATGCATGCTCTCCATTTTCTGGGATTGTGGCAGGTTGGCACGACAGCGACGCCAAACATGCTGAACACAGTACTCTTCTTTTTCTCTGTGCAAATTGTACAAAAGATCGACGAAAAGGCGGAGATAACATGGCATTTGAAAAAATAAAGTCGTCAAAAAGCAGGGAAACTTAGTTTAGATGAGTGACCCTGATGTACTCCGATGCGATGTCGCTTGACACACTGTACAGGTAGTACACTGTACACTGCAGTTAGACCGGCTAAGTACGGGTAAATAAATCACGCCACAAAAACAATCACTCGCATGTAAAAAAAAAACACGCAAAAAAATCCTTCTCAAAAGTAGGCCAGCACTTACCTGGTGCACTTAGCCTACACGCCAGTCAGCGACCAAAGTTTCAGGGTTTCGGACGACGAGGAGTGGTCGCTGGCGGTCGCAGCCTTCTATCGCCAAGTTTCTCTTATCCAACACCCAACACCCACCGCTGCTCCGCTCCTCTCGTCGATGACTCATCAGAATTAACCTCCGTTCCCTCCGCGGGACTCGCTCGCGGAAAGGCGCGAGGAGTATTCCCCTTCGGTCCGTGCTCCGTCTCGGCTCGCCGGGGAAAGGATTCTGGCGAGGCAAGGTCACCCTGCGACCCGGTCAGCGTCAGTGGGTCAGCCGTTAAAAACCACAAAAAGAGAGTCCTCATGGGGGGCGAGTGGACGTCACACGACACGTCCCCCGCAACAACAGGTGGGCGTCTGTACGCCGCCATCAGTACACGCCGATCCATCACTCGCGGAAGCAGTGCAGAAAGTGCTTGTCTGTGGGGGTGGAGTTGGGGGAGGGGTTGCGAGCACCGCGGCGGCCCGGGGTGGCCAGTCACACGCGGACCCCTGCCCGGCCCGGTCAGCTTCGCTCCAGTCCACTCCAGCCCACTCCAGCGGTACGGCCTCAGTGGTGGCAACCGCCGCAACCCCCGCGACACGGCGCCCCCGCGTCCCGGATGGTCCCGGAGGATAGCCATGGACCAGGATGAAGCGGACGAGGCAGGCGGCCACCGCATCACTGGCGACGAGTGAGTCCAGCTGCACTGCAGCTGCAGCGGCACGCAGGTCGCAGACCCAACCTGAGAGGAGCTTTCAGACGTGTGAGGATTCTACCCGTGAGGCTTGCGGCACAGGCAAAAACGATTAGTGGACGCGGCTAATTTTGTAGATGATTTCCAGACAAGCAGTACGTAAATTTTGGTTCTGATAACTAAAAAGCCGTTTTTCACCCTCAGCTTGAGCGTGCAGCGCCTCCTCGTTGAGCGATGGTTAGACCACCCGTAATTCGCCACGCGGATGATTTGTCCGTTATTACGCACAACATTATGCAGAGCTCAGCGCATGTGCAAAAGCGTCTGTAACTTCTGAATAAAATTCTTCACAAGAATCTAGTGTGCACGCGAGGGCGAAATTAGCGCTGGCTACGCAGGGTTTGCGTAGGGACGGCCCCAGAACTGCACACCCGGCGCCGGGAGGGTAGGCAGCCCAACAGCCTTGCAGGTGGGAGTCGGCCTGGTGCCCTGCGGTGTACATTGCATGGTGTAGGCAATGCACACCTAACGGAACATTCTCATGTGCAGCCACTTCCAGTCCCTTCGCAATCATTCCAGTGACCAGACACCGAAATGATTCAATAAAAAAATAAAATCGGAGAACAATCCTGATGGCATGTTTGACCGTTGGTGACGAAATCTATGTCTTCCCGGCTTTCCGCCCGGACCCCTACCTTCAACTTCGGTGGTCTTACGGGAACCGGTGGTTTACGGCTGCTGGTTGGCCCCGGGACACAGCACTAGAACCCGCCGCCTGGCTTATCGCCGGACGGATCTCCCGTCAGCCCTAGCCCGCGCCACTGCGCGAGACCCCCTCCGCATAACCACGGCCGTTCGGGACTCCATAATACTGTAGTACCCTTCAACCCCGCAGTCTGGTTTGGATTGGCCCCATAAATCATGAGCTTCCCTGAGACTGGACTGCAGGAGGGGCTGCCCCGGCTGAACTGCTCTGGCCCCGGGGACGTCACATTGACGTTTACCGGCGGCATCCTTTGGGGGCGATGGTAATCACACATCGGCCGCCTCCAGCCTGGCCGCCTCCGCTCGCGACCTTTTCGCGTCCTTTGCTGTTTGATTGCTGTCCGCTCGCATCGATTTTCGACGCCGCAATCGCGACAATGCACTAATCGAGGCTCGGCGACGCCGTTGAAGTTATTAGTTAATAGGGGGCCCTGGCCTGTGGCCTGGTCAAGGCACCGCGCCACTGAACAGCCCCCACGCCTCCCGACGGCCCGGCCCGGCCGTCACCGGGGCGTCAGCCGTGTCAGCCGTCAGCGTCATCGGAGGCGGGTCTGAGGACGTGACGTGCCGAGCCGAGCCGCGACAGAGCCGTGGATACAGTATTTCTCATACATCCATGGACAGAGCAGAACAGAGTGGGGGACAATCACAAGAAATAAGGTAACGCCCCGTCGACGCCCACAACATATTCAAGCGAATCGTCAATTGGACGGAAATTGAAATTTTGAACGAAAGTCTCTGCTGCGCGTTATTTACGGTCGTGACCATTTTCTCGAGGCGTCACGAATTCACGAATTCGTCCTCTTTTTTTTTTTTAGTTTTTTTTGGCGGTGAATCAGTTTTTGTTTGTTTGAGAGATTTCATTTTTAATTCAGACTGTGTATATAATACAAGCCTTCCATAATAAGGGGTGAAAGTGTGAAAAAATAGAAGTCTTTGCTCGCGCAGCCACATTTTTCCGTTCTCCATGGGGAATAGTACTTTGTTTCGCATGTCGTGTTAAAACAAAAAAAAAAAAAAAAGATTCGCGCGCTCCGCTCCAGTGTAATATTTTTCTGCGTGCGGACGTCAAACAGGACCGCGAGCACCAGCGCCATCACGCAAGCCCAGCCCAGCCCAGCCCAGCCCAGCACAGAGGGCCAGCAGGGCCGGCAGGGCCAGCAGGGCACCGTTATGCCCGCGCCGCGTTAGGCTGGACACGATGACCTGGGTGAGCCTGGGTCAATGGGTCCCTCAGGGAGACGGCCACAGGCGGCCACAGGCGGCCATCGGACACATCCTGGTGGCGTTGTTTATCGTCATCGATGTCGCATATGGAGGCCAGTGCCCGGGCTGCGTGGCAGCGCGCGGCGCAGCGGCGCAAGCGGCGCACGCGGCCCGGGTGTACACAGTGATGAGCACTCGTGTGGAGGGGACGCGTCGTGCATGCTGTGTGGCGGGTTCGAATCCCCGCCGAAACGGACACGGAGAAAAAAGATTGGGGAACTACTTGTTAGTGACTGCAACGAAAAGGTTTGCTGCGGAGGCAAAAATGTAGTTTTGCTTTCGACAACGCGCCTGTTCGTTGGGCGGCATCTAAAGTTTCGTTGGTGCAACTAACGAATAGATCCCCAAACAAAATTGCAGTTCCCAGAACCAAATTTTCTGCTTGTCTGTAAATTAACTAAAACATGAGTTGCACTTATCTCTTTGCTTCGTGGAGTTCCGAGTAGAGTGTGCCGATACACGAGGGCTTGTTCGTGCGAACCCGCGGCTTTACGGCCGCTCCGTACCCCGCGGGGCCATGCCGCGGGCCGCGGGCGTGGCGGGAGTCGTAACACGCTTTTATCTTCACCCCCCCCGGGCGCATGTATGTGTGCCTCTGTGCGCCCCCATGGGGTGGGCGGTCAGCGTGTGGGGGCGGCTTGTGACCGCGGACCGCCCCCACCCCCAGCCGGCCCCCGGGACACCTCTCGTGTGCCTCGGGCTCGGGTCCCCCGCTGATTATCCGGGACACTTCCGGCGGGTACAAACAGGGGCATCCAGGTCGGCCCTGCCCGCCGTGAGCCCTAGCGCTGTCCCGCCACCACTGGCCTGGCCAGTGCCCCCACCTCCTCCTCCGTCTGCGGTGAGACGGGCGCGGCAGTGGCAGTAATCTCATCGTCACACCGCCGCCGCGTCAAGGCTACCAACGACGCCGATCCATGCCCCCCTGCCCCGCCCCCGGCGCCGCCTCCGACGCCCCGGCCACGCCGAGCCAAGACAAGGATCAGAAGACCCACATTTGCATTGAAAATGCGATAAGGGGAGGAAGGGTTGACGGTAACTTGGTGCCTGTCCCTGTCCCACCTCGTCCCCCGGCCCCGAGCCTAACACTCTGCCGTTGTTTCTCACCGGTCCGAAATGGTCATTCGCGCAGTGAACAGTGAGAGGATGGCCGGCAGCAACAACAAGATCCTCCCGGGGGTGTTCATCGTCCACGCCACGCCGCTC
This sequence comes from Odontothrips loti, assembly GCA_038380765.1. Lineage (NCBI taxonomy): Eukaryota > Metazoa > Arthropoda > Insecta > Thysanoptera > Thripidae > Odontothrips > Odontothrips loti. Next base: position 17,057,624 of record CM076248.1, on the reverse strand, counting down.
GCGCCGAGGCCTCCCTTGGACGCCGGTCCCGGATACGGTCCCGGATATGGTCCCGGACACGACCTCGGCTACGGCCGCGACTCGTTGGTGAGTCAGAGACGATCATCACTGGGCCTTTTCGATTTAAATCATGGCTGATTCTTTTTATTTTCTTTGATTTTTTTTTCTACTAAAAATGTATTTTTATGAACCTGAAATTTTTGTTTTCTCTCTAACTTGATTTTTCTCTGAAATTTTTCTCATTCTTCTATCATTTTCTATCGTATATTTGATTTTTGATTTTATTTTCCTCGAGATGTATTATTTTGATTTTTTTTTCTGAAATTTTTGTCTTTGTTGTCGATTGTTTTTTTTTTTTAAGTCTGTAAAGTTAAGGGACGTGCATGACACGACCCTGAGCTGTGCCTCTCCGCGCTCCACAGGACGCGACCAGCAAGGCCAGCAGGTCGCGGGTCAACCCCGAGGAGGCGGACGTCGGCGGGCGCCGCCTCAGCTGCTGCCTGTCCGGGGCTGTGGCCGGGGCTGTGGCCGGGGCTGTGGCCGGGGCCGGGGCTGACCTCGAGCACCACGCCAACGACTGCAAGGTGTCGGCCGCCGACGGCGACCTCAACCCCGGCAGCGTCCTGGGTGAGCTGGATGAGGACGGCAAGCACGTGCTGCGGGCCATCTGCCTCGTCGTCCGGCCCATCATGCTCATCTTCGCCATCTACGGCGTCGTCCCCGTCCGGGTGTCCCTCCCAAAGAGTAAGCGAGTTGGTGCTGCAGTGCCGGGGCCGGGGTCAGCGCGTGCCCTCACGCCCTCTCGGTTGCAGTTCGCATCTCGGTGCACCCGCTGCGGTCCTCGCTGCTGTACGTGGTGGCCATGCAGGTCCTGGTGGTGCTGTCGTGCCGCGCCGTCTACCAGGCGTACAGCGGCCTGCTCAGCACGGAGGCGGACACGGCCGCCGGCGTCGACACCCGCATCATGGCCGGGCTGTCCGTCGCGCACGTCTCCTCGCACCTCATCCTGGTGCTGTCGTGGACCGAGATACACAAGCTGCGGTGCCAAATCCGGGGCTTGCACGACTTCCTGGTCAGTGCTCTCCGACGGCACCGTCGTGGCCACCGATTCCCCCCCCCCCCCCATCAATCAGTGTAATTTTGTGATCGGCTGTCAGAGGCGGCACTCGCACATGGTCGTGGCGCTGCGGCTGCGGACGCTCACGCGCGCGCTGCCCTGGTTCGCGGTGTCCTTCTCGTTCGTGGGCGGCCCCGTCATGATGACGGTGTGGTGCACCTACATCCTGACGGGCACGGCCCGCATCACTCACAGCTTGTCGCACCTCTACCAGCTCGTGTTCGTCGTCAACTCATCACTGCTACTCGCCGCCGGTTGCATGGTGGTGCGCGACCTGGCCGCCAACCTGGCCGCCAACCTGAAGAGGGTGAGGAGCCCCGCCTAGCCCCGCCTAGCCCCGCGTAGCCCCGCCCCGGGACTGACTCCCTGACGCCCTGACGCTGACATGTCCCCGGACATGTCGTGCCACCAGGAGCTGTCGCACGGACACATGACGGCGTCCCGGCTCGAGGAGTTCCGCCTGGCCTGGCTCAGCCTGCGGACCCTGACGACCAACCTGGGCTGCATGCCGCTCACGAGCGTCGCCTTCATGACCTACCTCATGATCATGGTCACCCTGACCGCCTACCTGGCCCTCGTGTCCTACGTTAAGAACTACGTCGTCCTGTTCGTGTGCAGCATCACCATCCTCGCCTTGAGTCTGATGGGCATCATCGGCATCTGCGACGCGTCCCATCGCCTGTCCGACGAGGTGCGTTTGGTCAAGTTGTCGCACAGATCGAGTTCCCGGGTTCAAATACTGGTTTCTAATTTCGAGGCACCTTTACCCCCACCGTTCCGCGAAAGGCACGGAATATGGTTGATAGAATCATCCCGTACTGTCTGGCACGCCTCGGGCTGAGTGTTTGCAGAGTTGCCTGGTTGGTCTGCTGTTTACGCGGAAACACTCATCGCATGTGGGAGATAGTGGTCACGGCAGCCGTTTAAGCGCCACACGTGTTGTCGGATGCATTTATTCCAGAAAGTTTTTAACCCCTTCCCAACGAAACGTTTTGTCATTGAGGTGATCAGTTTCATTGCGCGCCATCCTTTATTTTTCTTTCACCATTTGCAGATGACCGGCAGCTTTTATGAGCCCCTGGAGGCCAGGAGCTGGCGCGGACTTCCGGGGGATCTGCTCGCCGAGGTATACGATAATAACAGATGGCTCGACACTGACAGCCGTGCAATAATATGGCAATAATATCCGTGCAGCACATCTCTCCTGCTCGACTTTCTCTCTGCCCAGCACCAGCAGTTCCTCCACACCATTTCCTGCAACCCGGCCGAGGTCAGCTTCGCCGGCATGGTCACCCTCAAGCGCTCCACGTTCATCAGTGTGAGGACGGCGGTCCCCCGAGACGTTCCCCTCATAAGGGAGTGCCCACAAGTGCGGCAGTGCGGCTCGGACTTTGGGATTACAAACTGCTATCATAGACACGAATGAATGCCATAAATTTATAAGCTGAATTTGTTTTCTTACACAGTTTTTAAGCACAGAAAAATCAAAAAAATGCAACAAAAAAAATTTAACGAAAATGTTTCCTCAGTCCATGAAACGTCGAGAAACCACAAAATTTATCATTTCTGAGATAAAAAATTTTCTTCTCAAGTCGAAAATTTACACCTGTAGGCACTCCCTAGTCAGCCCCTGCCCCAGCTAACCCGTTGCCTCTTGTTGCTCCTCAGGCGATGGCCGCCATCACCACGTACCTCATCGTGCTGTTCCAGCTGAGGCAGTCGGACGAGACCCTCCCCACCCCGCCGCCCAACTCCACCGAGGCGCCGCTCGACTCGGTGTTCAACCAGAACTAGGCGCCGCGCGCCGCCCCCGGGTGCATCGTCTGCTTACAAACGTCTTTGTGAATAAATGTTCCTACCTCTTTCCGCACTTGTCGTCAATGGAACACCCTAATCGCCCGAGTATCGAACACATCTGCCCCGCGCGGGCGGATGGTTTGATTTGCTCCCCCGCCCCGACACGACCCCCGGGCTGCACTATAAGGATTCCAAATACGGTCAAGTGGCGTCAGGTAGTTTCTGAATTGCCACTTTTTGTGAGAGCCCGTCCAAGCCCAGAATCCAGTGTGCCGAGCTGCACTGCGGATTAATAAGCCGAAGTTGACACGCGACGTCTCGTCGACATGGTCGGACCGGCGCCAACCGGCGCCCACAATCACCACCACCACTTTCGTGTGCCTCTTTATTCGCGCGCGTTCAGAACACAACGCCATCCTGTCGATGTCCGATCTGATGGAGGGGAGAGGTTCGCGGGCACCTCCCTCCTTGTCCTTGCCTCGCGCCCGCGTCCCAATTTGATCCCAACTCGGGTACCGCGCATGTGTGTGAGCGAGAGAAGAAAGAGAGTGAGGGGGAGAGAGAGAGAGAGAGAGAGAGAGAGAGAGAGAGAGAGAGAGAGAGAGAGAGAGAGAGAGAGAGAGAGAGAGAGAGGAGTCGTCGCGAAAGTATACTGCAGTGGCAGTGGTCACAACAAACACAGTGCAGTGTATTTCACTCGCTACATCGAGGTGAACCACGACCAACCCTCGCAGTTTTGCGCTCGAATATGTATTGTGTGTGTGACAATAAGGCCCCTGTGTCGGCGTGTGCCGTGCGGTGAGCATCCGGGAAGCCCCCCCCCCCCCCCGGCCTGCCTCCTGGCCACGCGATGACTGCGATCCCATAGAGCCGGACCTCACAGAGGCGTCGCAGTCAAAGTCGCGGCCCATCAGCGCACAGCGGCGCACAGCGGCGCACAGCGGCGCACGGAGCACTGTAGCGCTGCAGCATGAATGGGGCCGTCGCTCTGGTCCTGCTGGCCGCGGTAGCAGTAAGTGCATTCAGTCGCCGGCCGTTTTAATCACACGCTCAGATTTTTTTTCAAATCTTTAATTAATTTTATTAAAAATAAATACAAAGTTGGAGTAGAAAACTCGTAGTTTAAACAATGTCATGTAGCAAACTGTTGCGCGGCTCTTACAGGTTGCTCTCTCTGCGCCAACACAGAAAATTACGGGTAGGTGTGGAGATTTTGAAAATTATATAATTCGATTCTGATTCAGTTTACAACACTTGATTGGTTTTAATCGTCGGCAGGCAATGGCGCAGGCAATCCATCTGAACCGAGTCGGGTATGTGTGCGTCGAAGGAGTAACGTGAAATCAGTGTTCTTGAACAATTCTTTAATGTTTTTAGAAACTGTATTACAATGTTGCCACCGCCCCGCGAAAGGGAAACGTTTGACAGAAACATCCTGCCCCGCAGGTTCGCCGCCAAGCGCCGGGCGGCGACATCCTGAGCCAGGTGTCCGAGGCCTTCCAGCAGCACGTCACGGAGAAGGTGAGCGGAGGCGGCGGCGAACTCTGGTCCGGTTCCGTGGTTCGAGTCCCGCCCCGTTCGAGTCCCTTCTCGTTATGGTCGTTTGCAGATGCAGCGCGTGGCCGACATTCTCGGCTCGCTCGGCCTCGACATTCAGGTCCCCGTGCCCAACGTGCAGGTGCCACAGGGCATCGCCAGCATGGCCCAGGAGGTCGCCGCGGAGGAGGCGGCGGCTGAGGCCGAAGACAGCTAGGGCCCGCGCCGCGTTCCGTACCTGCTACCATTTTGGTTTCGCGCCCGTGAGACCAGTGGGCGATGAGATACGTATCGCTAAGAGACTAGACTCCTCCTCCCCTGTCCCCGTCCCCCACAAGGCCGCCGGTGCTGGCGCTGGCGGCCCCCCCTCTCCCCTCTCCCTGCGAGCGCTGCGCGCCTGCAACGCGCTGAGTAGGCTCGCCCGCAACGCACACTTGTTGTGCGGGCTGCCTACCCGCCACTTGGCAGGCGTTTCCCCCGGCGCTGGCTCAGCTCGGCTCGGAGCTCGGGTTGCCCTGCTCGCCCTCGTCAGTACCATCGACCGCTTTCCTGGCGCTTTCAACACGATGGCGTGGCCTGTTCGAATTTGGATGGCCGTACCCCACTTCGCGGTGGCGTGAGAATCACAATTTTAGATAGATGGCATGCAGCCCCTGCAGCCCTTCGGTGATGTACAGAAACAGTCCCCTGGCGAGGCCTTGCGCAGCGTTGGCGTGTCATGTTGCAGCACGAGAGGGTCCAGGACGTGATGGACACGGTGGGCAAGGCGCTCGGCGCCGTCGGGGACGCCGTAAACCAGGCCATCAGCAACCGCGTGAACGCTGCGGAGGGCGCTGACGGCGGCGGCCAGCGGTCCAACCAGGCCGGCACCGAGACGGTGGCCCGCAAGGTGGGCGCGGTGCTGGCATCCATCGCGGACTCGATGCGTCAGGGCAGCCAGAGCCAGGCAGACTCCCAGGACGGCGCCAACGCCCAGCGCGGGACGGCGGCGACGACGGTAGGCTCCGGGTCCAGCAGCAACCTGGCGGACGCCCCCGTCGGCCAGATCTTCGCGTCCCTCAGCGACAAGCTGCGCCAGGTGGCGACAGGCCAGGGCGGCGATGGCCAGCGGGCGCTGGGCGAGCTCGGCCAGAAGGTGGGACAGGTGTTCTCGTCCATCGGGGATACGATCCGACAGGTGATCCGCGAGCGGCAGGAGGGTGAGGACGACGATGATGACGATGGGGAAGAGGCTCGACTGGTGCGGGCGGTGGGGACCCACGCCCACGCCGATGAGAGGGATGGCGCCCCGTGTCATGGCATGATGGGCGCCAACTCCAACTCCACGCCGTCGCCGGGCTCGTCAGAGTCCAGGAGCCGAGCCGCAGGCCGGCGACGAGGCAGGCGTGCTGTGCCTGCTGTACCCGCCTAACGGCAGGATAGGGCGCTTAGTGTTGGCTTTCGGCTGACCAATCCATTTCCTTGGTTCTTTGTTTTGCACTCCTTGTCATCACCCGACAATAAGATATACACCTTCAGTCATCGACTGACGTATGTATTTTCATTTCAACGCCAGACTCCCCACACTAATTCTGAGGAGCACCTCTGTCAGGATATTAAGTTTTAAAATGAGTTATGTTAGTGTTGGATGGCATTGGATGGGAGGATAGAGGAAACATGTATCGTTTTGGAATAAGAATTTATTGACAAAATGGCAAAGAATACAAAACAATTGGTAAATATGCGAAGTATGTACTGCATAAACTGCAATGAGAGGATAGCATAATTGATTAATTGAAATGCTCAGAAGGCCTCCTAAAGCGATTAAGAAGATATATCTATGTATCACATTTTCCCAATAACACTATTATTTAACGTTGATTAACAATAAAAATGACATGGTTAAACCCAGCGGGGGCAGGTAAGAACTACAATAGCTTTGGTAGTAGACCAATTCTTTACAATAGCTTCAAGTAACTCCAAATTTTCCACTACTTTACCCCACACAAACATACCAGATTTTGGAACAGAGTTTTCTGGCTTCTCCACAAAAATTGACATTGGCTGAAGGGGTGATCTGGCAATGCCAACAGATCCTTTGGAAAGTTTAACAGAATTACTCTGCAAAAATAAATCTGTTTTTAAGCTACCAGTAAGGGCACCTTTGAACTTGGGATAGAGTTTGACTCCATTGAGCCCTCTGATCAGAAGATCTTTCTTCTGAGGAGCAATGGTGTCTATCACACTTATAGCAATCTGTCCTAACATACGGGAATTCTGACACACCTGAATGAGGCAAGTACCATTAGGTGCAGGTGCAATACTACTTCTGATGGGAGCTGCATCCACGTCCCCAGCACATGGGATACCAACAGCTTCAGGTAAATCAAAATGTTGCCGTCCAACCACTTTGTAAAGCGAGTAATACAGTCCTTTATGTTCATCTAACAACTCCTCATCCTTCATATTAAGCTTGACTGTCCACTGTGTATCAGAATTCACAGGCTTTACTGTTATCTCACAGTTTCCCAACATTTCCAAAAGCTGGTTCTTCTTTTGAAGAGTTGGAAGTCTTTCCTTTGAGTTAGAAGCATGTAACTTCAGAGTATCAAGGGAATTGCTCTCTGGATTATTCTCAATTTCAGGAACAGATTGCAGCAGCTTCACTATTTCATCTTTGGCAAGACTGTGTGATGTCACTTCTCGTTCCATGCCAGCTGTTAAGCTCCGTACTGACAGTTTAACTGGAGCCAACTTCAGAACAATCTGGTTCTGTATCTCTTCTTCTTTTCCAAGTTGCTCTTGCACTTCTTCACTTAGGTCTCCAATCTGCTCACTGATGATCTTCTTCATGCTGCAAATGGTGTGTCCATCTTCACATTCAGCATCAGCTCCCTTCTTGCAATCCAAACACCAGAAGCTGCAGAGGAAGCAGAAAACAAGTGAGGTGTGCATCAAGAAACACAGCAAAACTAAGGAATGGCTTTTCATACTACTTACGCCTTCTTCTTGGGAGGAGGGGCATTATCAGTTGCGGACAGAAGAATGAAATTGTCTGGCAAATTCATTGGAGATCCTTTGAAGGGCTGAAAAAAAAGGAAACAGAAAAATGTAAGTTTATGATAGTACTATGTATGTTTTGGATGATACCAACTACTACATTGGGTAAACCATGAAACTTACAATGCGGCAAACTGAGCATTTGTTATCACTCGCACACAGACATGACAAACAGAAAGTGTGCCCACATGACAAAATTTTGGGGCGCCTGCAATCTGAATCATATCTCTCGAAACAGACTTGACACTCCAACAAAACATCCTCCATGATTAATTGTTAAACCTGCAAGGGAGAAGACACTGGTGAGACCACTAACCACTGCTAAAATATCCATAACATTTTCACATGGACAAGTTGCAAAGGTTATACAACTCTAAAAGATTTCAAAAATTACAGAAGGTACAATAAAGACGAAAACATTAAATGATTTCTCTACTGTCATGTGCAAAGTTACGTACGCAATAACGCAATGTTATTTACAAGTTCACAGAGAACTCTGACAAGTCGAAAAGGATATTACCTGTCCCAACCAGTGTAGAAAATCAACCTTTAACGCACGAGCCGCACGAGCCGCACGAGTAACAATATCCGCCACTGTAGAACCAGGTGGGACATCCAAACAAAACCTGACCTGTGAAAATCGAATTGGTTTAGCCGGAGCGCACTCTGGTGGCAGCGGCAGCATGCAGCATGGACATGGAACCTCCATGGTGGCATGGGGCAAATTTGGCAACACTGGTTTGTTTACGTTTGGTATATGCTGTCTGCTAAACATGCTTCATGGTGGTTGCTAGTGGTTGCGCTTTGGCACCTTGGAACTTTCAGCACATGCACAAACGTAATCAGGACCCAATATCCCGTTACTATTTTAATCCAGATCATGTGTGGGATTTTCTGCTCACTGTTGAGTTCCACCTGCCAAGAAAATAAACCTCATGCTGACGCCCTGGTACGGTTATATTTTCCCCTGCTATAATTCATTGTGTGGATTTGATGGATTATTATTTACTTTCTGTTTCTCCTCTGACAGGAAGTTTGCGTGGCTAATCTCCAGAGTAGAGGACCAGACCATTTTCAGACTGTTGCATGCGATCTTTCCGAAGGCCAGAGAGTGTTATTAGCCGCTTCTGTTCTTCAAACACAAGGAAAGAAGTTATGTCCTCAACCATATGTCAATGACAGGACTGTTTTATGTTGGAATGGAGATGTTTTTGGAGGAGCCCTAGTATGTCACAAATTTATTAAATTAGAAACATTTTAAATTTTTGTCTTTAATTTTTTTTATGCTACTATTTTTATTTTAGGTAAATGAAATTCAAAATGATGAACTGTGTGACACAGAAGTTGTATCCAAACATCTCTCTGGTTTAATGCAAGGATGTTCACCTGTAGTTGTTCTGAACGAAATTGCTGGCCCTTACAGCTTTATCCTGTATGAAAAGCAAACTCAAACTATTTGGTTTGGTAGAGATCCTGTTGGCCGACATAGTTTGCTTTATGAATTATCAGACTCCCCCTTCAATGTGACACTATCATCAGTAGCCCATTCCAGCCTTCCTCACATTAAAGAGCTACCCGCCATTGGCTTATTTGAAGTCAGGTTTGGACAGAATCAAAACGGTAAGCTGATATGTGATCATAGCGTTATAACAAATTTATAGTTTTCTTTCACATTCTTATAAAATGCTTTGCTTTATAGAATTGTCTATGTCTCTTCATCCCTGGGAAGAGATGGACGAAGAACAGCTGAGTGAATTTCGGAAATGTTTTCCTGTGACACTTGAAATAAGGTCCCCAGTTTGCAAACAGCAATACATTTTCAGGCCTCTAATGGGCACCCACTCCAAACCTAATGAAGAGGACTTGCATAGTATTTTAAGCGTTCCTCAAAAGTTGTCCGTGGTAGACAAGATGAAATCCCTCTCCAATTCACAAATGTTCCACAAAAATATGATTTATGTATTATCTTTGTTAGAGGAAGCTGTCAAAGTAAGAGTAAAAACAAATGTATCAATGTGTCAAAACTGTTTATCTGAAATGAGATCCGAAAATGATCCATGTTGTCATTCAAAAGTGGCTGTTTTATTTTCGGGTGGTTTGGACTCTGCCATTTTAGCAAGACTTGTTGACAAATATGTGTCACCAGATGATCCAATCGATTTACTAAATGTGGCATTTCAGAAAAAGAAAAGTTTGCCAACCCACATCATCGGCAAAAAAAAACAAGCAGTTGAAAATAGTAAACTTGATATTGACAGTTCACCATGTGATGAAGACAGTATATACAGTGTCCCAGACAGGCAAAGTGGAAAGAAAAGTCTTATAGAGCTTCAGAACCTTTGCCCTCAAAGACAATGGAATTTTATTGAGGTATTATCAGTACTGCAAAAGTCACAGATTTGTTTTTAATAGATGTGCGCTAAGTATTGCAGAGAGTCCTCATCTTTTTCTTTTTCTCTTAAGATAAATGTGCCTGCTGCTGAGCTACAAGAAGAGCGTGCAAACTGTATAACTCATTTAATTCATCCACTTAAAACCATTTTGGATGACAGCCTAGGCTGTGCTTTGTGGTTTGCTGCCAGAGGACAGGGCAAAATTAGTGGTACAAATGAAAATTACAGATCACCAGCAAGAGTAAGTATCTGATATTATATAATTAATTAACTATTTAATATAAGTTTGTTTAGTATATGTTTTCTGTGTTAGATTATTATAACAGGTATGGGTGCGGATGAACAGTTTGGTGGTTACATGAGGCACCGCACAACCCTCAAACATCATGGATGGGAAGCCCTTCAAGCACAGCTGCAAATGGAACTCCAAAGAATTCCTTTAAGAAATTTGGGACGTGATGACCGTGTTATTTCACATCATGGTAGACAGCCTCGAATGCCATTCCTGGATGAAGAGGTGATAAAGTTTGTTAAATCACTTCCACCATGGGAGAGGTACGTAATTCTAATTTTCCTAGGTTGAGCCAACCTTTTTTCCTGAATAGATCCCAGATTTAAATTCTCTCTCTTTTAGGTGCTGTCCTACGGATCAGTTCCCATGTGGTATCGGTGATAAATTGCTTTTGAGACTTGTCGCATGGCACATTGGACTTCAAGGGGCTGCGGTGCTTCCCAAACGAGCAATGCAATTTGGTTCAAGAATAGCAAATAGCAAGGAAAATGCTGCAGAAACATCAGACAGACTACAATGTAGAGCCCAAAACCATTAAAAATATCTTTTTTTCTGAAATTTATTAATAGAAGTGCAACAATAAAAGTATTTATTAAATGTTTTATGTTCTACAAACAAATCATTTTAAGATGAAACAGGAATTCGTCTTCTCTCCAGAATATCAACTGTGTACTCATATATTCCAAAGAATATTAGACCTCCAACAGTAATCCAAACTACTCTTGGAGTTATTCCAGCAAATAGTCTGGAAAAAAAAAGAATGATTAAAGGGCATGTTGAATAGCAATATCTGTCATAGGTACATGAAGTAGCTAATAACCTATTACTTACCCCCTTATTCCTTCTCCTCTGTATATAACACCTAAAATGTCTCTAACACCTGGCACCTTTTGAAGAGATGGTCGAGATGCACCTGAATCTCTTGAATGGAGCATTATCCGAGTTTTGGCAACATCTAATGGGGTTGTAATTGCAGCAGAAAAGCCACCTACACAGTAGCACAATGAAGAAGAAATGTCATTACTGCTTTTCAGGAACATTGAAAATGTAGATTGTGGTATTAACTATACCTGCAATTGCTCCACACACAGCACCTTCCCATGGGGCTATGGATCGGTTGCATTTTTCTTGCCATGTACTTTTTAGTATTTCCCACAAAGGAAATTGTAAACAGGAAAATGGCACCTCCCTGAGAATGGTACTGCCCAGCCCGCGGTAGAATCCAGTGATTCCTTCATCACGCCACAAACTAGCAGTCAGTTGAAGTGCTGATTTCTTAGTTGCTGTAGCTTGTAGTCTTTGTTTTATAATTTCAACTGGTACCCTAAATGAACATGCAGCCTGCAAAAATTTATGGAAAGCAATAATAATTCTGAAAATAACATTGTACACATTTTCATAAATATTACCAGGTGTGCCTTACCACTTCACCAGCAGTTGCACTCAATAAATGAACGATTGGTTTTAATTCTGGTCCAAACACACTTCCCAACTCATTTTTGCATGAATTGTAGGTGCAAAAGAAGAGTGCAGCTAGAATTATATAAAATGTAAAATATTTGAAGTAGATCAACCTTTGTAAGATCCCATAATGTGCGAGAAGTTAAAATACTTGCCACACGGAACTGATCCTGCAGCTGCAGGAACAATACCACGATAAACATTTTTAAATCCACCAGATTTCCAAAATCCTTGTTCACTTTGCAGCCTGGTTTTTAGAGTATCAAGAGGAAATAAGGATAGATCGACAGTTAATCCAGCTGCTCCTCCAGCCTGAAAAGTAACAAGTGTTGCTAGAAATTGAAAAAGCACCAAAAATACTTTGCCCGCAGGAAAAAAAATGGAAACATTCTTACTAAAATGGAGGTAGTAATCGGTGGAACTCCCTCCATGTTTATGTGATTCTCAAGTAAACGTTTGATTTACTACTGATAGCAGACGATTCAACAGAAAACATAACCCACTCTGAAAGGTTGAGAACGTTTATGTGCAGAGAACCTACAAAAAATCGACCGACAAGTCATGAGGAGCACGTTATCTTATGTTTTTAACCTCATGGAAACAATGACAAGCAAGATTTAGGAGTATTATGCATCAATTATCGTCTCATTGATGGTTTCATGTTTCATCGGCGACGCGTGCGTCCCTGTATGCCTGTATTTTGCTGATCAGGTACTTATTTGCAGTTTGCAGTGATGCCAAATTGCAGGAACTTCTCTAGAAGGCGCAGGCCGGAGTTAACGTCTGCTAAGAGTCGTCTGTTTGTTATGAAAAAGTAGAACTTCTAAATATAGTTGTAATTTTGACCGAAAAGGTATATAATTTATTGGTGTCCGCCATACCATTTGTTTAATGAATCAGAATTTGGTCTGGAAAATCTTGCCTATGTACTTAAAGTCTTCACAGCAGAGGTAGTAGTCAAATGTAAGTGTATAGTGACATTTTTGTGTGTTTAGGAGTCCAAGATTCTAATTGAGTTCAATAATAAAGTATTTATGCAATCTGTACACACATACTGTTAATAATGACACATGGTGTACATTTATTCCAGCAACTATTGATATTATATTTTTGTGGGCTAACCTGTCATGTATGCAAGTAATTTGAGGCTGTGTCTTCAACATTTTTTCAGCTCATTTACTACAGGAAACTCTGGTTACCCAAGATAGCAGCTATCATCAGTGACGAGAAGATCTGCCTTCACACGTAGCACCAAAAAAACATAAATCCTGAGGGATGTTTTTTGACTGGGAAGAAATTGTTGTTTGGGTAGGAGTAACATTATTTGAGGCATGGATTCATACTGTTTGCCTTGCTGTCTTCTTGCTCTTTATGACGTTAAAGCTAGATGGTATTTTGAACAGATCTTGGTGGGTGATATTTTCTCCTCTGTTCATTGGCAATGCTTTTAGTGCCTATTTTTGTATTATTGGTTTTATTCGTATGTACCTTGAAGGGTTACGTAAGCACGCTTTCATAAGAACAATTTGGAGTTTGTCTTTTTTGTTGTTACTGTCAATATTTGAAGTGCTGCTTATCAGAAAACTCATGGGATACAATAACTTGGAATATTCTGAAATTTTATCACCTGTGTTTATTCTTATGCAGTTAGTCACTGCCAGAACTTGCCGCTTGTATGGGACATAGTACTGAGTGTGCAATCTATTTGCTTTGAAAATCTACAGATCTTTCATACCAAATGCTTTTCTCCCAAATAAACACTAGTCAATGTTGACATCATTATGCTATTCTGTTGACATCAAAGTGAAGTTCATCCGTGTTCATCACAAAGTTAAGCTATTTACACATGAATGATTTTGTGCGTGTATGTTTAGTCACTATCTCAAAATGATATTAGGTAAAAGACTGATTTTTGTTTACTGACTCATGTTTGACTGTGATCTATTCTTTACCTTTGGTACTTTTTAATTTAGATTTTAATTATCTTTTGTTCTGTTTTATCCATGACCATCAATGCTTGTTTTATTTCCCCTGAATTTCAATAACTCCTATCATGTAAATGTATTCCCTTCTAGAATGAAACCGATGAAATGTTTGACTATTGTAGTGTAATGCCATAATGTCTTATAGCAATGTATTCATGAATATATCTTTGAACTATCTTCCATTAAGTAGTTGGAACGGCTAAGGCCTCTGAAAAGTTTCTGGAAAAAAAAAAAAATTTGAGGAGTATTTGATGTTCAAAATATTTGCATGCAGTGTGGTTAAAATTAAATAAACAAATTTTCTAAAACCAGATTTTGATTGTGTTCCCCTTCCTATTTGTCTTTTTGAATCATGAGGGTGGCCCTCCATAAAGTAAGGGAGGAAAACCTAATCATGTCCAGCGTGAAAAATTCCAAAATACACATCAGCAACAACTTTAACATAAATTATATTTCAAAATTCAAGGTACTTCTGCTTTTGATAATAAAAAGGAGTATTAATTCCACTATGCTTAAATACCAATTATCACATTCCACAAAACTTGGCACAGTTGGCAGTGGTGAGCGCTACAGACGCTCGCTCTCTGCATCCTCCCCGTTGTCTTCCCCACCGGGGCCCTGGGACTCACTGGTCCTGGCCCTGGTCCTCATGGACTCGCTCACGGCTCTCCGTCTGTGGGACGTGACGGGGGTGGACAGGGGAGAGGGCGTGGATGGCCCCCGCCGGCCACGCCTGTCGGGCTGGGGAGTGGGGTGGGCACCATGGCGGGCACGGGCCAGGGGTGACGGCAGGGGCACGGGCACCGGCACAGGCACAGGCACAGGCACACTCGGCATCGGCACGCCGCCCAGGGAAGTCCGCGGGAACCGCATCCGCGCAGAGTCCGGGGAGGGGGAGGGGGAGGCGGCAACGGCGGCGGGCATGCCGCTGGTGAGCGCCATGCGACGCAACGCCTCGCGGGGGGCGGGCGCGGGGGCGGGCGGCAGTGCGTCGTTGATGTAGGTGACGGTGATCTGCGGCACCACGGGGTGCGCGCCGGCGGCCACTCTGCCGTCCTCCGCGGCACCGAGGCCGAGGCCGCCGGTACCTTTGTCTTCACTGTCCCCGTTGCCGCTGGCGCGCCCGATGACGCCCAGCGTCGGCCAGATGGAGAAGCGGCGCTTCTTCGTTGTCTTGACGGGGACGCTGCCGGCCTCCTCGGCCTGGTCCGGATCGGGGGCGGGGTCGGTACAAGTGCCGCCCCCAAAGAAAGTTGACAGCCTCCTGGCCGTCGAGCTCCGCCTCCGCTGTCCGCCGGCGTAGCCGTTGGAGGCCGCAACGGCGAAACCGTTTCCGAGGCTGCTGGCGGGGGCGGGGGTGGGGGCGGGCTGCGTCTGGTCCGAGCCGAACGACGGCCAGAAGGACATGCGCCGCCTCCCGGTCGGCGCGGTGGCTGCGGCCACCGAGTCCATCGGCGGAGAGCTGGGCCGCAGGGAGAAGCGCCTCTTCTCCGGCTTGCCACTGTCCAGCAGCCCCGGGAACACGTTGAAGATGGAGGGCTGACCGATGGGCTGCGCCAGGCCCGCCGTGCCCAGCTTCCGCGTCTTGCCGGGCGTGGCGGGCGCCGGCGCGGACGGCGTCGAGGGCGAGCCCCCCTGCTGCCGCTGCTGCCGCTGCACCGCCTGCAGCACCCGCAGGAACTCGGCCAGCGACGTGTTCTCCAGCACGGGGTGCACCGTGGCGCTGTTCCGTCCTGGAACCAGACCGTCACGGCTCATAGGGCGGAGGCTCCTCAGGGCGCTCCAGACAGGACTCCAGAACGGGCTCCAGGGGGGACTCCAGCAGCGGCTCCAGCATGGCTTCCAGAGGGGGCTCCGTGAGGGGCTCCGGTTCCTGGGGGAGCTCCTGAGGGGGCAGGGGGCCGAATGTGACGTGGCCCGAAGGCCGGCGGGAGGGCTTAGGCTTGGCCGGCTCTGACTCAT
Organism: Odontothrips loti; assembly: GCA_038380765.1. Lineage (NCBI taxonomy): Eukaryota > Metazoa > Arthropoda > Insecta > Thysanoptera > Thripidae > Odontothrips > Odontothrips loti. The sequence continues at coordinate 17,042,042 of CM076248.1, read as the reverse complement.
CCAGCAGGACTGCGGGGAGAACCGCGAATGGAACAAAATGCAAAAGCAGAACCAATGAGCGAACAGCGCGAACTGGAGGTGTGCGGTCTACAAGCGATAGTAGTCAAGCTTTCCAATGCCCAAGCGTTCCATTCGGGAAGAAAACCACCTGTCGGACGGAAAGCACAGCCGGGGGAAACATTGAATGGGCGCGAAGAAAGCAGTGGGGGCCTCAAAACAGAAATGTCTCACCGTTTGCCGAACTCATTATCCGTGACACAACCTGAGCGCAAATAAATGAAACCACACACACAAATCTACAACACAGGATATAAAGACTGGAACGTGGTATATTTTTAGGATATCACTGCCCTGGGCAGCCGACTGTGCGGCCTGTGTGCCCTCACTAATTAATTCCCCGTTCGCCCCCTCCCCCTCCCCGTATACGTACTGAAGATGCTGTCGCGCCGTCCGAGGCCGGCGTCCTGGCCGGCGCCCAGGCCGAGCAGGTTGTCGCCGGCGGTGTGCGTGCGGTAGGGCTCGGCCACGGCCGGCCAGGGCGGGGGCACGGCGTCGTAGCTGGGGGAGCGCCTCCTGGTGCCGGCGGGGCCGGCGGGGTCCTGATCCACGTCCAGGTCGGCGTCGGGCTGCAGCGAGCGCCGCCGCCGCGCCAGGTCCTTGAGCCGCTGCGGGATGGCCAGCCGCTGCATCAGCCCGCTCACCGAGGTCCTCGGCACCGGCGCGCCCGGCCCCGACCCTGAAATCCGACCCGGAGTGTGTTGGTCACGGAGAGGAAACGTTAGCGGTCGCAACTAATTTTTTAGTCGGTTTTTTGGGATAAACCGTAAATTTTGGCTCTGAGAACTGAAATTTGACTGGGCGGGGTTGGGGGCAGGAGCAGCAGCGGCTCCAGGACCGACCTGGCTCGACCGCGCCGGCGGACATGGTCCTCGCCCGCAGACGCTTCTCCCGCTGCCGGGCCTCCTTGGCCTGCTGCTGCATCTCCTCGAAGGCCTTGAGGCGGTGGAAGTCGTGCACCTCCTGCATCCGCCGGTCCTGCCGCTGCTGCTTGCGGATGAACGCCTCCGACCGCCTCCTGCCGATACACAAACGGGGGCGTTATTATTATTATTACTATCATTATTGTTATTCGCACGATCGGCGGCGGCGCGCACTACAGTCCGTCCAGCCAAAGTGTTGCATTGGGGTGTCCGCTGCGGCCGACGGAAGCCAGTGCCATGCTTTGTCCGGATCGAGTATAGATTTTTAGTGTGCAGGGGCTCACTGCCGCCGGAAGGTGCCAATCGCTTTTCTGTCTGTGTACGTTCATTGTGGCGTCGGCGAGCTGGGCTGCTGTGTGGGTGCTCAAAGTGCTCACAGTCAGTTTGGTCAAGGAAGATATTTATTCTGGTATTTTTTTTTCCGTTTGTGCGTCGTGATGTGCGTGCTGAGTTGTGCCGCCCGTTACCATGGCTTTGCCGCCCCCGTGCCGCCCCCGTGCCGCCCCCGTGCCGCCTCCGTGCCGCATCCGTGCTCTGAATTGGTTAGAGCGAGGGCCTACCTATTGCACCGAGACTTGGAACAGACCCAAACTACATCCGCAAAACCGTGAAACTGCGCGGGGACAAGTAGCCTCTGTCTAGCGCCTTTGCCTTACGAAGGTTTTACTTGAAATCGGCTCCGGAAGTACCCCGCGTTGGCTAACAGTTCTATGGGACGGACGTAGTTGGGTCTGTTATGTCATCTGTGAACCACGACAGTTGGCATTTCGATGGCTTGCCTCATTTGGTTGTTCCTCCTGAAACCGAAATGATGGCTGCCTAGAGAAACTAGAGATACTTGCAGAACAGAGTATTCCGAACAAAGAGTTTGATTGGGGACGCTCATTTGCGAATTCTGATTTGGAGTACCCTAATCGATACAGTGGGTTCAGCTTGGTCCCTTCGCAAACCACCCGAGGATCGCCTTGAAGTACGTCCATGATGTGTGATCACATGGGCAAACCAATTCTGGCCAGTCTGAGCGTCCATGGCGCCTGGTGGCTAGGCAACACCGGCTCCTCCATGCACGCGTGTCGTGCGGGCTAGCCTACCCTAGTACTCGCAGGCGCTCGGCGGCGTCGACGCTGTTCAAGAGGGGAAATGGGGAAGGGGGGCAGTGGCCAGCACCTGTTCTGCCGCGCCCGTATGAGCTCGTGGACGCGCTTGGAGGCGCCGGCGCCGGACCACGTCCACTCGGCGTTGTTGGCGGCGTCCTGGTCCTGGCTGGCCTCGTCGGCGGGCAGCGTGGAGCTGTCGTCCCAGTCGTCGTCGGCGTGCAGCCTGTTGGGGCCGTAGCCGTAGCGGCTCTCGGCCAGCGCCTCCGTGGCGGCCGTGAAGGGCGCCAGGCTCTTGGCGCGCTGGCGCTGGCGCTGCTGGTGGCTCTGCGACCACTCGCTGCTCAGGATGTCGGCGTCCGCGAAGCCCTGGTAGCCGCCGGTCGGCAGTGCCGTGCCCGGGGCCGTGTGCTGCACAGAGCGGACACGGCTGCTCGTCACTCCCAGAGTAAAAACACCAGTCATCACAACTAATTTATCGGTCAATTTCCAGACCAGCAGATTTTTTTTTGCTCTGAGAACTAAATTTTATGTTGGACAACGAAAAGGTTTGTTGCGGAAGCAAAAATGTAGTTTCGCTCCTGCACCGTACCTGTTAGTTGGAGCAACTAACTTTTCGTTGGTGCAACTAACAAACAGTTTTAAAATAGCAACAAAATTTTAGCGTCCTCAGAACCAAATTTACTGCTTATTTGGAAATCATCTGAAACCACAGTCGCAAACTCTAATATTTTTTCTCCGTGGGGTGTCCGCCGTGCCGGCACTCACCAGCGAGTTGTACACCTCGTCGCCGCCCACGCCTCCGCCCCAGTTGACGAGGGCGTTCATGAACTCGTGCAGGAGCTCGGCGGGGTCGAGCGCGCTGTCCGTGGGCGCCGCGGTGTCGGCGAACGTGGCGCGCCGGTCGATCCTGGCCAGCTCCGTCTCGGAGCGGCGGCGCAGCATCAGCCGGCTGGGCAGCACCTCGGACAGCGCCCGCGGCCGGCAGCCGGCAGCGGGCCGCGACCACCGACGGCCCCCGGCCCCCGGCGCGCCCAGCACCACGGGGTACGGGCTGGTGCCCTTGTAGGCCTCGTCCAGCCAGAACAGGTCCGGGCAAGAGGAGCTGCGGTCGCCCATCTGCAGCGACACCAGGCTGTCGTTGTCGCCGTGGTACACGGGCTGCAACCAGTCACAGCGCGTAAGGAGCAGCTCGATATATTAGCCGAGGTTTAATTTAAAAAAAAAAAAGGAATAACAAAGTTTTAAAAAACTCGCGGTTCACGGAAAAGTTCACGGAATAAAGAAAAATCCCCCCCCCCCCCCCCAAAAAAAAAAAAAAAAAATCGCACAGAAAAGATATTTCCCCCTCGTTACGGGCCGCGGTGCCCACCTTGACTTTGAGCAGGTAGAGCTCGTTGAGCACCCGGCGCATGAGGTGCGGCATCTCGTGCACCACGCCGTGCCACAGCTTGGTCTGCGTCTGCCGGATGCCCTTGGACAGCTTGGCCATCTTCTTGGAGCGCATGGCGTCCGTGATGAAGCCAAGCACCATGAACAGGTAGCCCAGGCCGAACAGCAGCCAAACGATGAGGAACACCTTGTACAGCGAGTAGTTCACACCCCTGTTCTCGAACTCCTGGCCTGTGAGTGCAGATAGAAGTGAGGATAGAATTATTCGCCATCGGAAACAGACCGCGCGGAGGAAGCGAGTGAGTTTGATTTTGTTTTCGCCGTTACCTGCGACGAGATCACCGAAGCCGATGGTGGTGAGGCTGACGAAGGCGTAGTAGATGGCCTCGTCGAACGTCCAGCCCTCGAAGTGCATGAACAGGAAGGACGGGGAGATGATGAAGACGAAGATGCCCAGGCTGACGTAGAGTAGGATGCTGCCCGCCAGACTCATGGGGTTGTGGTGGTGGGCCCGGTACTTGTCTCGCGCCCGCAGGAACTGCACGGAAGAAGGCAAGGGCAGCGGGTGAGGCGGGGCGCCGAACAAAGCGGGGCCGGGGGCGCTGCAAGTGGTGCGGGCGCCCCCGGCCCCGGGGAAAGGGAAGCCTCCGCTAGCGGTCTTACGAAATGTGCGAAGTAGTCGGCCAAGCTCTTGAGCAGGATCCCGTTCATGGGGATCCCCACCAGGGCGTAGAAGATCATCAGGATCCTGGAGAAGGGGGTCGTCGGCGCCAAGTTCCCGTATCCTGGGGGACGAATTGAAGCGTTTAACCACCAGATACGTAGTTTTTGAACGACAGGTTTGTGGAATTCCGTAGAGGCAAATCATAATTTGACAGGTCGCTTACCTCGCGGGTCCCTTGAAAATGAGCGGCAGGGAGGCAAAGAAAAAGCGGTTAGGTGGGAAACAGAAGTGTTAATCGCTCGCAGTTTCCAAAGAAGTACGAGAAGAGGCAGCTGGAGGTTAGTGTGCGTCTTACATGACTACGGGGCAGAAATGTCAATGGTTTTATATACCTATGGTGCTAACCACTGTAATGACGAAGAAAACTGCATTGTAGAAGTGCCACTTGAAGGGGTCCGCCCTGTTGGGGTCGATGAGGAACGGTTTGCCACAGTAGCTTTCCAGCTTGTCCAGGAGGTCGGCCAGAGTGTCGTTGCTCAGGTTCTTCTCCAGCTCAGCTGCGCAAAGAGAGGAAGGGTTGGAGGCCGTATAGCTTCCGCGCCAACAGTAGGGTGCTCCGGAGATGCCCGAAACGGAAGCAGAACGAAGAAGGAGAGATCGGTGAAAGGTATGAAAAATCGCGTGTTTTCACAGAATTAATTTTTGAAGTTCGAACACGCCGCGTTTCCCCATGCTTACCCTGCGTAACTTCCACTTCGTTACTTTTTACTTCCGTTTCAGGCTTCTCCGGAGTACTCTATATTTGTGTAGGTGTGAGTCTGCTGTTCCTGTCACGAGGTACCCGGGGGGGGGGGGGGGGGTAGCTGCGGGGGGCCGGCGGACCGGACGGTAGCACGCCGTCGCTAAAGAACAAGGTGACAAGCGCTCAGGGCTGGCCAGGGCTCTGGTCCCGCCGCTCCGCGCCGCTCTGGCTGCGCGCTGCGCTACTCCGTGTCCTCGGCCGGCCCCGGCCCACCCCGGCCCCGGCCCGCCGCCCGCGCTGTCCGCCGGTGGCACGCGGACTTCATTTCGATTACGGGCCGCGCAAGGTTTTCGGGTTTCGTCGGTCCGACGACGTCATCATTCTCTTAAACTTTTCGACGAGAAAGAAGGGCAATAATAGCGCGTTTACGGCCGTCCTCTTCCCCTCCCCGACACGCCCCGCCGCCCCGCCGGCCCTCCGACTCCGCGGTCACTCACTTGGCTGTGACGTCACCACGACTGTTTCATGCCTCTCCCCCACCCGCGCCAATGTTCATAATATTACCCAACTTCCTGGTGCGTTCGTCAAACTCAAAGTATACCGCCGCGGGTTTTCGGGGTGGCCTCGTTGCTTTCGTCTCCCGTGCGAATCGCCACCCTGTTTTTTTTTGGCGGCAGACAGACAGACAGACAGACAGACAGACAGACAGACAGACGGACAGTCAGACAGACAGACAGTCACAGCGACGCGCCAGCTGTCAACGTTAGGCCGGTCCGGTCCGGGCACTGGCCGGACTTAGTGCAGAGGCCCAGCCGGGTTGGGCCGGGGCCTCGCCGGACTGCTAAAGCAGTATGTGACATTGCCCTGGCCGCGTGAGTCTCAGTCTCAGTGAGGTCCGCTGACCTCCCCTGCCACAGGACAACCCTCGCCTCGCCGCCTTGGGATGCTCCTTCTTTACATCGCGGCGCAGGCCACTAAACTGGAAGAAAACGTGAACAATCTTCGTGAACTGTAGGAGAGGGGCCTTCAGGAATTTCTAGAAAAAAGAAATCACATTCCTTCCGAGCACGCGCGCCACTTTACAGGTCTTGTGTGGTTATTGAAGGAGAGGATTTGATTGGACCGAGCAAGCTGGCGGAAGGATCTGGCGGGGAAAAGGGACTTTCTCACGGCGTATTCGCCAACAGTGTCGAGGTGTGCAGAGGTGTGCAAATGAGTGTCGGGGGCAGCGGCGACGGCGGCGGTGGCAACTTCTTAGTGTTAGCGCCCCACAACGCCAAGGCTCCCCGCACATGATCGGTGGCCCCGTGTGTGTGTGTGCAGCGGTCAGCGATGACCGCCAACGAGGGTTGTGAATGTGATGTGTTGGATCGCCTCCACTGGTGCACGCAGCCAGCGCAGCCAGCGCAGCCAGCCTGGCAGCGGTCGCGGCTCGTAACTTGTGTCTTCTTGTGCGTCAGCAGCGGCCGAGAGCTTCGTTTCACGACGCGGAATTTATTTATTTTTCATACGGGCTTTTGGCGCACCGAGAGAGAGAGAGAGAGAGAGAGAGAGAGAGAGAGAGAGAGAGAGAGAGAGAGAGAGAGAGAGAGAGAGAGAGAGAGAGAGTAAACGGATGAGAAACCGCTGCTGACCCGGCGCTGCGCTACGGGAGCTGCTCAGCCCTTGCGCCCAGTGCGTTCAAGTCTCCGAGAGCTGCTCTCTCTCCAAGGTGTCGGCGTCGTCCGCAGTCCAGCGACTGGACTCCAGCGCCGGGCCGCTTTGAATGGTCCGTGCTGTATGTCCGAGCCGAGCCGAGCCGAGCCGAGCCGAGCCGAGCAGAGCCGAGCCGAGCAGAGCTGCGGCCCCGCGACCTTTCCCAACCCGACCGGGCCGAGTAGCGCACGCGCTCAGCGCCGCACAGCGCCGCCTAGCGCTGCCCGGGGACCACTGCCCGGGACCGGGGCCCGCTATCCGTCTGGACCGGGTCTGCATGTACCGGCCCGGGTCCCCCCGGCGGGTACCGGACAGGTACCGGACGGGTACCGGACGGGTACCGGACGGGTACCGGCGGGCCCAGACTCCGGTTAGTTCGGTATTCAGCTCGGTGACGTCATCCGCGCGGCCGGACCGTCTCCCCGCCACCACGAGCGCCGTGCGCAGCCATCGCCGTCGTCGTGTAACTCACACCGTGATCACCAGCGCGCGAGATAACTGTCGAAACGGAGTTTATGGAAACCTGGTCACTGACCACATATCTGAAGACGGCTAAACGTCCTCAGAGTACGGGGACAGGCAAACCCCCCGTCCACGTCCAGCCTGAGCGCGCGCACATATGGCGCCTGCTGGGTAGGCAATCCCGACCTCTGCATGCACGCGTGCTCTGCGGGCTGGCCTACCCTGGCATTCACAGGCGCCCGCAGCCGTGCTCTCTGCGTGACGCGGACGGTTTTTCCGGGCGACTCATCCCGCAGGTGGGGTTACGTAATATATGGCGGCCCCCTTGAGCTCCGCACGGGGGCGAGCCGAGCCGAGCCGAGCCGGGCCGAGCCGCACCCCTACCAAGGCTGCTGCTGCTGCTGCTGCTGCTGCTGCTGCTGCTGCTGCTGCTGCTGCTGCTGCCGCTGCTGCTTAGGTATGCATTCCGTTTCGGCTTCGGAACGGTTTCACGGCGAGACGTCGTCTGGACCACGTGATCGATTGGCGGCGGGTCGTGGGTTCAAACACCCGCGAGCAGTTGAGTCCGTACCGTAGATCGCCTCCACGGCGCGCCGCTCCTCCGCGTTGTGTTCGATCTCCTTGGCCTGCTCGATGAAGTGGAAGACGGCCGCCCCCAGCATCAGGTAGGCCATGAACAGCAGCAGTAGCACCAGGAACTGCTTGCCGGACATGGTGGCGGTGGGCGCGAAGGCGGCAGCGGCGGCGGCAGCGGCGGCGGTAGCAGCGGTGAGGCTGCTGCAGCTGCGGACACACCAGACAACAGGTTGATTGAGGCCGCGGCCACGGGTGCAAATTTTCGATGGGTCCTAAGAACAACGTCCGTTCTCCGGCGCGCATCTGAACAACGTCCGTTCTCCCGCGCGCATCTCAACAACGTCCGATCTCGAAGCGCGCATCAACAAAGTCCGATGTCTCATTCGCTCCTCGCCCGCTCGCCTGCAAGCGTATGGTGAGGGGGAGGAGCGAATGAGACATCGGACTTTGTTGATGTGCGCTTCGAGATCGGACGTTGTTGAGATGCGCGCGAGAGAACGGACGTTGTTCAGATGCGCGCCGGAGAACGGACGTTGTTCTTAGGACCCATCAAAATGTATCAAAATCTGAGCATACTCCTTAAGAGAAAATAATCCTTTAAACAAAACGATTTTACGAAAGAAAAAAATTGAAAAAAATCTCAAATTTGACATTGTTTTCTTAAACTTTTTCGTGATTTATGACTTTAAAAAAATTCATGAGATGAAAAAAAAAAATCCCCTTAATTGTATTCCTGAAGCTGACGAAAATGAAAGCGCGTGAGGAGTATGTTGTTGTCACGTGACAAAGATGGCGAGGTTTGAACAGGATCAGCAGTAATCCTCGCCGCGGCCTCCACCAGCCCCGGGCACAGAGGGTAATCCCCTCACGTCACGTGAAAAAAAGAGGACCACAACAAAACAAAATCGTGCGTGGTATTGAGCCGTCTCGGAGATTACTCAAACCTTCTGTTATCATGGTGTCAGCTTCCATTTTTATCGTGATGTCATGATACTTTTTTTTCCTGCGAAAAGTTAAGGTAGTCCGAAACGTGACGCGGCCAGTATGCCCTTCGACTGCACAAATTATCAACCGTCCAGTATTTCCTGCAAATTTTTCCTGAAGAGGTGGCGCTCACGTGCCTGAGAGGTCACAGCGCGACAGGAGCGCTGATTAGCTGATTAGCTGATTCCGAGGCTGAGCAATGACCAACCATGCTACAACAAAATGCATTAGATATCTGACCGGAATTAAGGGCATCGGCACGCCGCCGGTCCACGATCAAACTTCCACCCCGTCGGCTTGAAGTTTCAGGGCACTCGCATGAAAGGAGTTTATTTTTCCGTGGAGTTGTCACCCACGTGGGCGCGCTGGTCACCTCTGAGGACGGTAGCGAAGACGCCACAGTCAGAAACCGCAGGCGGCGGCGCCCGGCGGGGCCCAGCGGAGACACACCACAAAGCCCCCGCAGGGAGGCTAGGCCATTGTGAGAGTGGCTTCACTCTAACTGTCAAATAAATAATACCCTGGGCAAATTTTCGTAATATTTGTGCATTTCCCGAATCGAAAACAGTTTAGTCACCGAAAAAGGCGACTTTGTTTTCCAGCGACCAACAACATTGTCCTCTGTTGATCACAAAATGTGAAGAAAATTTGTACCAAATTGTCCTCTTTTTTAGTGGTACACCGAACGGCGTCGGCACTCCTGCTAGGAAAATGAGGCCGCAAAAAAAAATCGGACCCTCTGCGGACGGTATTTGAACCCACCCTGTCCCTGGTAGTGTGCGTGCGGTCATCTATGCGACCATGACAACGTCGCGCACCGCGCGCGCACGTAGCGGCGGCGTTGTGGGGACGAGCCGCCAACGCCTGGACGGCCTCCCCCGCCCCGCCCCGTCCCGTCCCATCCCCTCGACGGCGTGCGGCGTGCGGCGTGCGGCGTGCGGCGTGCGCGGAGAGCATGTCGCCACGCCGCTGTGCTGTCCGGTCTGGCGCTGCGCCGTGCGCGCTGCCCTTTGAGGAATGCGTTGGCCCGGTGTGCCGAGCACGCCTGCTGCCTGCTGCGGTGTCACGGCCATGGCTGCCGCTGCCGCTGCCACCGCCGCCGCCGCTTGGACAGCGCAGCGCGGGTCGTATATGGGAATAATACGCGGCGCTTGACACTGTCAAGGAGAGCGCGCCGAGCGCCTGCCGGGTAGGCAACCTCGACCCATACACGCACACGCGTCGTGCGGGCTGGCCTACCCTGGCACTCGCAGGCGCTCACTGCTATGCTCGGCCCGCCCTAGCGCTTCAGCTTCACAAAAGGTTTGGGCAGTCATAATTTATGACACTCTTTTTGTTAAATTTGGTTTAAATCCTGAAAAACGTTTTTTTTTTTCAAATTTCAAAATTTTAAAAGTTTTTATTTTCCCCCCGCTTAAGCATTAATTAACCGGTTTACACTCAGCACGATGGCACAGGGCACAGGGCACGGCACGGAGCGAGATCCTGCGGTGTGGCCGGAGAAAAGAGGATAGCCGCGCCGCTTCCTGGCTGCCGTGCGCGTCTTTCCCCGCCGCGCGATCCGGGGGGAGTCATGATGAGAAATTAAGCCGGCGCTGTTGTAATGCGCCGGCCGTGACGTTGGCCGCGCTCGGCGCTCGGCACGTACGTGATCCATTCCGCCGCGCGCGGCCGCGGTGTCGTCGTCGTCCGCCTGGTCAATACGTTTCCCGCGTCCACGTCGGCGTCCCCCGTCCCGTCCCGCGGCCCGGTCTACCTTGTGGACTTGGGAAAGCGCAAGGAGCGCGCGCAGGCAGAGGCCGTGGCCCCGGCCCCCTTCCCCCCCCCCCCCACCACCACCACCGCGGCACTCGACGGGGGCTTTAGCCGCTACGATAAGGGGAGGGCAGTGCTTCTGTGCAATCGGCGAGCCAGGGATTATACATTAATACGGCGTAGTGCATGTGTCTGCCGGTATGGCCAGGGCCGCCCGACCCCTACCCCTCCCCGTGGTCCACACGCGCGGACGGTGAGAGAGAGAGAAAGAGAGAGAGAGAGAGAGAGAGAGAGAGAGAGAGAGAGAGAGAGACAGAGAGAGAGAGACAGAGAGAGAGACAGAGAGAGAGGGAGAGACAGACAGACAGAGAGAGAGGGAGAAAGCGAGAGAGAGAGAGAGAGAGAGAGAGAGAGAGAGAGAGAGAGAGAGAGAGAGAGAGAGAGAGAGAGAGAGAGAGAGAGGGGGGGGGGGGGAGGATGGCGAAAATTGGAAACGCGGAGCAAGGAAAATGAAAAAAAAAAAAATCGTTTCTGAATGGACTTGAACTCTGGCCCCCATTCAGGTGGCATCTCGTGGTCATTTTCTCTCTCTCGCTCTCTCTCTCTCTCTCTCTCTCTCTCTCTCTCTCTCTCTCTCTCTCTCTCTCTCTCTCTCTCTCTCTCTCTCTCTCTCTCTCTCTCTCTCATTGACACACAATCAGTACGGCCTCATAGTCAGTCCGCGGCTGGCTATCGCGTCATATGCTGGGGGGCGTGGTGCCGGCGGCAGGGCCTGACCCAGTCCTGCCCTCCGGCGGCAGGGCGTGACCCTGGCAAAAAGGCGGCAAAAAGGTGCCGCAGACCCCCTCTCCCCCCCCCCCCGTCCCCCCCACCTACACTCCTCCCCCGCAGCCAACACGATGAGCTGAGCAGGAGACGTCCTGATCGCGATTAGAGCGGCCCGGTTCCAACGAGACGAAGAGGCGCGGCGTGGGCCGCGGTTGGCCGGCCGGCTCACTTACTGGTGTGGTAATAGTGCCGTCACACACTAATGAATGATTGGGAGCGAAAAGGCGGCCGAGGCCCCTGACAGGTAGGCAGTGCGGGAGGTCTGCACGACGCCGGCGCCCCGCGGGCTTGCCTACCCTCCACGGCTGCCCGGGGCCCGCATACGGCTCCGTCTCACAGGGCGTCGCGCCGTGCGCCTCTGCGCCGCGCCGATAAAGAATCCATTACGGGCTGTTGTTGTCTTTTTTGCCCGTGCATGATAGTGAGTAAGAGGGGGAGAGAGAGAGACAGAGAGAGAGAGAGAGAGAGAGAGAGAGAGAGAGAGAGAGAGAGAGAGAGAGAGAGAGAGAGAGAGAGAGAGAGAGAGAGAGAGAGAGAGAGAGAGAGAGAGAGAGAGGGAGAGAGAGAGAGAGAGGGAGAGAGATGGATAGAGATGCATTAAACGTCTCGCCGCCGTGTCAACTGTGGAGTGCCTCCTTCACGAAATCGGAGTGGAATCGGTATTGGCGGCTCGGTACCTCGGTAACTAGGCTGGCCCTGCTGGCCCCGCCGGCGCTGCCGTAAGGCAAGGCTAGATAGCGCGGCTATCGTGCCGCTCGGACCTCGAAATGTCCCCACCACCACGCGGCCATGTTGATTTTCGTAAGTATGCTCAATGTGCAGAAATAACCAGTCACTAAAAATTGGAAAAAAAGTAAAAGTACGGTGACGACGTATCATAAAAGAAGAAGTGAAGCAATTTTTTATTTTTATTTTTTGTTTGAACCTTGAAATGTCAGACAATGTCCGATGCCATTAGTGAACTTACTGCTGGGGATGCGGGTCGGGGCACGACTAGCCTCGCGACCAGCCCCGCTCGAGCGCTGCGGGCAGCGCGGTGGCGGCCGGGGGCGGCAGCGGGCTCAGGGACGTCCAAGACGTCAGCGAGGCGGTCGTCCACGGGGACTGCCATGTTTCTCCATGCCCGTAAGGGAGGGATTGTCTGGAAAAGAAAATACAACACTGTCGGTGTGGTCGTCCTTATTCTCAACCCTTTACGAACCGAGCGAGTCACCCCTTCTCAAATCATCTTTCGAAAAAAAGATAATCAAATAACACTTGGTCAGTTTTGGTTAAGTTGCCGAAAACTACCCACATTAATTTTCTTAATTTCCAGGAGAGTGCGCGATGTACACCATGTACGTTCGACCTGTCCCAAGATCACCTAGGGTCGCATTTCAACTAAAATTTTAAAAATCGCGATCCGTCCTAACTAACGTGTTTTTCACAATAAAACGCGTTTCTGCTCTATCGCACGCCACTTCTCCCATCCCGCAGTCGATGTGACTGCGAACAAGCAGACGGGATCGCGGTAGTGTGGAGCAGCGCGGGCATCCGATAAGACGGAAACACATGTAAAATCAATGTAAAGGCTTCTGCTGGCCAGAGATAAGAGCACATCTACATATGTTGCGGCGCGCGCGGGCCGTGCCGTGCCGTGCCGTGCCGTGCCGTGCCGGGCCGGGCGGCGTCCACCTGCTACCTGCTAGCTCATTACCCGTCGCCGCGAGCTGTCCTGTCCCGTCGGCCGACTTGTTTTACGGGCGACGACGCTCTTTGTGTTCACTATGTTACCTTTTCGCGCCAGGCAGGTAGGCAGTTTGGCGGTGGCAGTGCGACGACGAAAACGTGGCCCGGTCCGACCGAGGGCGGCGGGCACGTCCACGCGCGTCGTCGGCGTGTGACTCGTGCCGCTCGTGCTCGTGTGTGTCGTGCCGTGTCATTCAAATGCAGCGCCGGACTCGAAAAGGCAGCGAGGTGTCGCGTTGCCACACGGCCCGGCCACGGCCCGGCCACGGCCCAGCCACGGCCACGCTCATTGCTGACCAGCAATTATATGCACGCTGTACTGCGGCGCCAGTACGGTATGACCCCGCACCGCCCGCGGTGTGTGGGGACCCGCCGGGACCGGCTACCGCCTCCACACGCACAATAACTGTGACTGTGACAAGTGGCAAGTGACAGCAGTGTGACCAGCAGTGCCGATGAGCCACAGGTTGTAGTGTGCCCCGGACCGTGCCAACACCACCTTTTAGTCTTAGGGACGTTATTTTAGAACCCGAGAGCGATGCGCGTTTGAGTACCTTCGGCGACGGCTCGAGTCCAACTTACTTCTTTTAATTAAAAAAAAATTGAAACCCATTATAATTACTGTCATTAAGGCTGTGTCATATGAGCAGGTTCTAAAATTACTGATGAATGTAAAACAACTAACAGTCCTTGCTGTAGCTACTATTTTTTTCCTTCCTTTCCTGACTTCTAACACCAAAAACACACGCGGGCCCAAAAATTAAAACACGTCACAGCGATCCAATTCCCCCGTTAGGCCCCGTTTTTCGGCGGGGGCGCCGTCCATTCAGTCTGTCCGAACCTCCTCCTACCTTAAACTGCAAACGGCGACGGCGAGCGCCTACGAGTGCCGGGGTAGGCCAGCCCGCACGACACGCGTGCATGCGCCAGTCGTGGTTGCCTACGCAGCAGGCGGCTCTCGTGCTCAGACTGACCAGCCTGGGTAGTTTGCGCTTCATGTATGATGCGTGTCTCATCAGCCGTTATAGACTGTTCGCGGGCGCGGGAGGAGCCAACCGATGTACAAAACTCACACAAAGCCCCTTTGTTCTAAGACAAGGAGATAATGGTATATCTCTTCTGGATATTTCCCTTCTCACCTGTAAGTTGATGTCTCTGCTACGGAGAACAGGTGCCGCCCGTAGCCGGCCGCTCCTGCCGTTATCACTTGGCTGACTGCACCGCCGCGGCCCGGGGGATGCAGGACGACGGGGTCCTGGGGTCCTGGTCCAGGACTAACTTTGCGGCGACGCGTGGCGCGCCAAAATGCAGCGTCAACTGACCGTCGGCCGGCAGTGTGGTCGGCGGCGCGCGGAGGCAGAGGAGTGAGCGCCGGCACGCCGGCCCGGCCCGGCACACGGCCCTGTCCTGCCCGGCCCTGTCCCGTCCCGCCGTCCCCCGAAGAGGCGCAGCGACGAGACGCCAACCGAAGCGAAGCGCGATGCGAAGCAATGCGGACAGGACAGCTCTGGTGCAGCGGCCCAGCGGCCCGTACTCGCGCATACCCCACCCGGGGCCGGGGTGGGGCCGGGCGGGGCCGCCGGGCCGGGCGGGGCGGGCCGCCGATGGCGCCTATCTCACACTCTTGGCCGACGCCGACGCGATCGGGGGTCCCCGGCTCTCGAGAGCACGCCGAACGCGACGGCCTCCGCTCCGCGACGGACACGTGCAGCCCGCACTGGAACAGACTTGGGGGTGGGCAATTTGAAATTTGAGGTTACATTTATTTGAGATTTGAGGCGTGGGCTATACTTAGCCGTGCTTGTGGGCCAGGTACCCCCAACCTGTGAACGGACCAACAAACGGAAAGGTCATGTCAGATCATCGCATTTGCGGCACAATGGGCCCCGGGTCGCCCTGGGGCCTGGCTGCTGCCTGCCAGCCCGCCGCGCCCAACCGCCTGCCATTACATTCTAATCGTATTTTTTTTTTGCCCCGCTCAAAGCTGCAATTCGAAAGAATCACGAGTAACTGTGGAGTGGATAGCACACGAAAAAAAGAAACTTTGCCTCTGTCCGATTTCTTTCCTTAAGTGCTTTAATGCTGTCGAAGAGTTTGGCGTTGGGGTGACTTGCCGGGGAGCAGAGATAGTCAATTTATCGGGCAGGAAGTGGCCGTCCGGGACACAAAACGTATCGCCTCGCCGTAAACCGGGTAATCCGCGGAGAGAGAGAGAGAGAGAGAGAGAGAGAGAGAGAGAGAGAGAGAGAGAGAGAGAGAGAGAGAGAGAGAGAGAGAGGGGGGGGGAGAGATGAGCTGCGCTTTCTGGCGGGATAAGGAAAGGATTTGAGCCGTGGGCGGACGGGATGGGATAGGACGGAACGGCATGTCCGTAGTTTTCACACGGTTTGCACGTGGCGGGCGGTGGGCCGCCGCAGGGCCGCCGCAGGGCCGCTGACAGTGGCGTCCGCCGCCCGCCGCCCAGCCTGCAGCCTGCAGCCGCCCCTCCCTCCATTGTGGA
This sequence comes from Odontothrips loti, assembly GCA_038380765.1. Lineage (NCBI taxonomy): Eukaryota > Metazoa > Arthropoda > Insecta > Thysanoptera > Thripidae > Odontothrips > Odontothrips loti. Next base: position 17,026,642 of record CM076248.1, on the reverse strand, counting down.
CACGAAGCCCAATGAGCGGTCACCGTATCGCCATGCATCACTCTGTCTCTGACCGGGGACCGGCAAATCGCCACCACGACCGAAAGGATGTCGGATATCGATTGAAATGATTTTGTTTTTGAAATACGCGTTTGAAAAATCACTGGGTTGACAAACCTGATTCTATTGCGTTCGTTATTCCCCAATCCAGTATGCCATGTCGTCCAGCCCTGTGAAAACATACCAATTCCTAATTTGTTTTACAGAGACTGACTGGAATATAATTGGGAAGCAGGGACTGCTGGAAGTGACTCTGCACATGAGACTATTTCGTTACGTGTTCATGCAGTGACTTTACCACGCGATGATGTACCCATCGCAACAAAATTCTAAAAATTCCGACAAAATTCCTTCGTATTCCTTGGGGAACACTTTATGAAAAGTTCAAAAGTTCTATGACAAAAGCTCTGTGACAAAATTAATGCAAAGGAGGTCAATTTTCCAAAATTTTTCAAAGCGATCGCGGCTGGAACCCGAGCAGATCGTCCTCGCTGATCGATATTCGAAGAGGACAAGAACAGAAAATCGGCATCAGCAGCGTGGTATCGATGATGCTCGCCGTGCACTCGCGGATGCGTGCTGCGACTTTCCCAGGAGCGGGGGGGGGGGGGGGGGTAGCGGTAGGGGTGCTGTGGGCAGCGCCTGTCCCTGCGGTTAGCCGCCGGGCTTTGGGGTCGAGGCGGTCCCAGGCGGTCCCAGGCGGTCCCAGGCGGTCCCAGGCGGTCCCAGGCTATCTCGCCTCGCCTCGCCCTGGGTCTCACTCACCCCTACTCACCCCTACTACCCCCTACCGCACCGCTCCAGCCCGCGCCCCTCTGCCCCTCCTCCTATGGGGCCGCACGATCAATGCAGCTCAGGGCTCGGTAAATTTTAGGGGGTCGCGTAGTGCGCCCCTGCGCCCCCTGCGCCCCTGCGCCCCCTGCGCCCCCTGCGCCCCCTGCACCCCCTGCACCCTCTGCCCCCCTGCCCCCACGCCGGCCCTGCGAGTTCCTGAAAATGACTCGTTCGGCCCAGCGGCCAGAGAGCTGGAAACACCTCAATTCACTGCTGTCAGGCTCATCACAGTAGCAGAGAAGACGAAAAGTACCGGTCGGCATGGCAACCGAGAAGCGTACTCTGTAGCAGTTCCTGCCTGAGCCGGGCTGGGCGTGGCGGGGGCGGGCGGGGGCGGGCGGGGGCGGGCGGGGCACCGGCCTCTCCTTCCGTCCTCGTCTAGGCCGCCCGCCGTGCCGTGCGAGCGACAGAGACGGCAGCATGACGTTGCGGTGATGACGGCTCGTCCACGACGACGCCCTTAGCACCCCGACGATAACCAGGGCGACACGCGGCGGCGGCGATGGCCAAAGCACCACCACCGTGCGGGGAGCTGTGCCATGCCGTGCCGCTGCGGCCGTCGGGACCGTCAGAAACAAGAACGGCTGCTCGGGAGATCCACCCGCTTGGCCGGAACCCGATCCCCGTGGCGTGGTGGTCTGGGTGACAAGGTGACGCAGCAGTAGCCTTTGCCCTGGGCAGGTAGACCGCAGCCTCACACTGAGGGCACGGAGGGCACGCCTGACCTCAGCCTCAGCTCCCAGCTCCGGACTGCACTGGGCACTGGGCACCCGTCAATAGGCTTTTCCTCATACTAGACTGCCCAAGGGCCAATCGCGGGCGAATTTGTGTCACGTGTTTCGTAGTTGTAGTTTTAGTCCTTTCGGCTGCCTTATTGGGGGCAAACCAGCCTCGGGGACCGCGTATCTCTAGGTGTTCCTAAACGTTCCTAAACGTTCGGGAACGTTCCCGAACGTTCCCGAACGTTCCTTGGAACAAAGAACGACAGAAGTCCTGGTGCCTGCCGGGCTCGGCCAAGGCAACTGAGTTTCCTGGAACGATTCTAACTCAGTTGGCTTGGCTTAAGCCCAACAGGCACCAGGACTTCTGTCGTCCGAGCCACGGGGACTGACTGTGTGCATAGGGAAGGGGGCGGCAGCCGGTGACGAACGGACAAGAAAAACTTCGGTCGATGACAGCGCTCGCTCCGTGAATAATGTACAGAAACGGAAGTTGGGGATGCAGAATACTTTCCGAACGGAGACACAGGAGGAGTGAGCAAGAGTATCTCGACCCGAAGTCGACCCGCCTGACCTGACCCGGTGGCGGAGATACTCTTGTTTCTGTCACGACTTCTCATACATATTGCTTCCGTTCTGAGAGTACTTTTGTTCTGCAACTCCCCTCTCTCTCTCTCTCTCTCTCTCTCTCTCTCTCTCTCTCTCTCTCTCTCTCTCTCTCTCTCTCTCTCTCTCTCTCTCTCTCTCTCTCTCTCTCTCTCTCTCTCTCTCTCTCTCTCTCTCTCTCTCTCTCTCTCTCTCTCTCTCTCTCTCTCTCTCTCTCTCTCTCTCTCTCTCTCTCTCTCTCTCTCTCTCTCTCTCTCTCTCTCTCCTGTGGGGACTGAGAGCAGTCGTAAACCGTGAGATCGCCATGTAAACGCAACGATGAAAGCCAATGACATGGTGATGATGTCGTGGCTTGGCTGCTCTGGTGGCCGCACCCCCCCCCCCTTTCCCCGGCCGGCCGCGGTGAACGCCGGGCGTCAACGTGTTATTGTGGCGATCGACTCGCTGCTCGGCCAGAAGGACCCCTCTGACGTCATACTCCTCCGTGTTCACCTCCCCACCAAGGATGATCTCCTCCTAACTGTCTCCACGCAGTGCCTGCTGCTGCTGCACCAGCACAAGTTGAGAGCAAACGCTTTGTCTTCTTTCGGACCGCTCATATTTATTTATTTTTTTCGACAGTTTACCTTTGCGCACTGCGCACGCACTACTGTCGCATTGCCCGGAGGCGGCCCGGAGTTGGCCGGGGGCCGGGGGCCGGGGCCGGGCGGGCGCATGCGCTGTGACCTCTTCTCGTCACTTTATGTGGCGGTCTGACCAGCCCGTCCCCGTCCGTCCGGTCCCGTGCCAGCTTTTCGCCACAAAGTCGGCATTTGTGTGTGTGTGTGTGTGTGTGTGTGTGTGTGTGTGTGTGTGTGTGTGTGTGTGTGTGTGTGTGTGCGCGCCCGCTTCGCATCACCACCCGTCCACGCAGCTTTGCACAGAGTTTTGCACGCCCCGTGCATAGCCGGTGAGTGGCGGGCCGGGTGCCGGGTGCTGGGGGCTGGGGGCCAGGCCCGGGAGCCCCGACGCGACACTGCCAGAATCACAGAGAGTAAGAGCATCAGTGCCGGCAGAGCCCTTCCGTCCCGGTTCAGCCCGTGGTTAGAGTGAGACCAGCACCTGGTTTTTTTTTGCGTTTTTTTCCTCCTTTTTACTCGTTCTTTGCTTACTACCACTGCTACGACGTAGAAGCAAAAAAGAACGAGTGTTGCACTCGCCGTGTCCGTTAAGACCCCCTTTCAATTCGCTATCAAAACACTTCTCTTCCTAACCATTCAGTAAGAAACATATGTGTCGTTCACTTCAAACATGCCCGCCTAGTGGCCTTAGATCAACTTCTCCGCGCTCTTGTAGAGGGGACTCGCCCGGAGACTAGACTAACTTGCTGTATGTATAGCAGCAGCGCGAGCCAGAAAACGCCGTTGACCACTAGCGCCATCTCTCGGAGCCAAAGGTGCTGCTCTCTGCGGGACAACAGTGGCTACAGTACCGGCAGCGTGCTGGTAGCCTTCATCGCATTACCGTAGCGTAGTGGACTAGCGGACCGGTCGGTGACCGCAAGGTCCAGGGTTCAACTCTTTGCCGGAGTAAAAATTTTTCTGAAGTCTGCCGACCGAGTATGGTGGGTAAAATATACCAAAAAAACGTGTTCAAAGTGTGTTGTCTGAGTGACCGCGGACGTTGGGCCGCGGCCATTCCCCGGAGGTTGAATACACTCGTTGACTCAGTGGTTCGACGCCCGAGCAGGGGAATGGTGCTTGCCAAGACTCGGCAGAAGTTAAATGTAGAGGCCTAGGGTTCGGCCTTCTACATTTTTCAAGCGTAAGGCCTCGGAATCTGGAGTATTCGGGCAACACCTACTTGGATACATGGCGTAGAAGAGTAGAGTACAATCGGCTTCGGCCGTGTACGATCTGGGCATCCTACCTCCCTCTCAATCCGCGAGGGAGTGGCCTCAGGGCCACAGACCAACTGGCTGGTCGAAGGGGGCTGACTCCTGAAATCTAGTCAGCGGAAGGGGCGATGTTGGCCGTTGCGGAAGCCTGCCTACCAAGGTGGCTGCGTCGTGCCTGTGTCTTAGCGGCGGTCAACTCCTGGTACACCGGTTCCCATCCGAACACCGAAGTTAAGCAGGAACGGTTCCGGACGGAAGTCTGGGACGAGGTAGGACCCACCCATTTTTGCCGTTTTTTGTTGTTGTTGTATTTTTTATTTGCAGGGTCTGAATCTTGAGGATTCAATATACTTTTGAATTAAAAAAAAATTATTGAAATGAAACGCTTACTACCAATTAATAGAGAAAAGAGGAAAACCGCGAAAAAAAAAACAAATTCGACCAATAGTGCATGAGTGTAACGAGCTCATCACTTTAAAAAAATCAAAACTTTTCATCATTTGAATTCACCTGGACAGTTGTGGACATTTCGTGAACCCCCCTTCCCCTCTAAGTGTCCACGTGGTATCTGAACAGCCCCAAAGAACGAGCCTGTCCTAGAACGGTAAAGCGTTCTCCATGCCTGTCTTGTTTTCTTGTCTCGTGATTCGCGATTATTGTTCATCGGTGATTGGAGATTGTTTTAATTGCATAGGCAACCTCGAATGCGAGTTGTGAGGGGCGCGTACCGTTCTCGGTCTTATCTGCCCCGCCCCCGCCCCCGGCCAGCCCCGCCCCCGGCCAGCCCCCGGCCAGCCCCCGGCCAGCCCCTCCCCCGGCCCGCAGTCCGCGGTTCCTGTCGTCCCGACGCGGGCGGAGAGGGCAAAAGGTGCGCGATGATATCCTTGGGATTTGGCGAAAGGCTGTTCGCGAACCGTTCCGGCCTCGCCCGCCTCGTAAATCGCATATCTCACCGCACTCAACTCGGTCTCCCTCCCTCCCTCCCGCTCTGTCCCTCTGCCTCCCCATCTCTCTCTCTTTCACGCTCCTTTCTCTCTCCTGGCTCCGGCTCCGAGACGGGAAGTGGTGCCGCCAAGTCAGGGACTACCCGGCTGCTCGGCAGGAACCGGATTCGGATTCATATCCGGATTGCAATGCCTCGAGAAGTCGACATATCATCCTGGAAACGTGCAGAGTTGAATGCAAACGATGGCTGTCAGATACAACTGTTTCGGCCAAAGGCGAGGGCGCGGCGGCCAGCCGTCTTCCTTATTGCCCTTTCGGCTGTGTGTGTGTGTGTGTGTGTGTGTTGTGTGTGTGTGTTGTGTGTGTGTGTATGGGAGTGTGGGAGTGTGACGTGAGCCTGGCCGCACCAACACCACGCCCTGCCCTCAACTGGCACAGCACTGATGACGCGGGTTCGAACCTTGTCGCGGCCCACTTTTTACTGCGCGGCGCCGCGGCACCCTTGTGGGCTGCAGACGGTTGTCCGTGTCCGCGGGTGGGCCCCGATCACTCGCCTTTGGAGCGTACGGAAGACAACATTACAAAGGATCTCATAGATTACACATATTCCTCAAGATTTCAAAGATCACTTTCGATTACTCAAGATTGCGTGAGATTTACATATATGGAATTTGCAATTACATAAAATTGTGCAGACTGTGACACACAATTAAAACGTAGTCTGCTTTATTCCGCATTGTTCTTACATTGTTCTGCCTTGTGCTCGTCGGGTGTCTGCGGGTGTCGCGGGGAGCAGCGCACGTGCTGCGGCTGCGGCTGCGGCTGCGCTGCGGCTGCGGCTGCGGCTGCGGCTGCGGCTGCGGTGCTCTGGCCGAGCGCCCGACGGGCAGGCAGCCCATCCAACGCGGCCGCTCGGCGGCACAGGCTATGCGGCGGTCGGCAGGAGCTCCACGCTGGCGGCGGCCTAGCAGCGCTGTGTGCTGGCCCTGTGTGGGGCCAACACCACATTCATTCATTCATGCCTGCATTCGTTCATGCATTCGTTCACACTTTCTTGCACTTATTCACACTCTCATGCATTCATTCACGCCTTCATTCATTCAAGCACTCGATCATTCAAGCGTTTATTCAACCATTCATTCAAGCATTCCTTTACCCAAGCATTCCTTAATTCAAGTATTCATTCATTCAAGCACTCATTCAAACATTCAAGCATTCACTCAAACATTCAAGCATTCATTCAAACAGTTAAGCATTCATTCAAACACTTAAGCATTCATTCAAACATTCATTCAAATACTCATTCATTCAAACATTTATTCACTCATTAATTCATTCATTGGGCCGTTTTTCGCCCATTTATTGATTAATTTGTCATTTATTCACTGGACCCATTCATGGCTAGTTCCTTAGTTCATTCCTCATCATTCGCCACTCATCATTTATCATTCGTTCGGTATTTCTTTCTAGCACAATTCTGGCGCCGTAAAACCGCTGTACAGCTGTCTGCGCGGCCCGCTTGACGTGGCATCGCCAGGCGTCGCCCCCTCGGACGAGACCCGCTTAGCTCCTCTGGACCGGATGGAGCGTGGGTACCAGCAGCAGCAGCAGCAGCAGCAGCAGCAGCAGCAGCAGCAGCAGCAGCAGCAGCAGCAGCAGCAGCAGCAGCAGCAGCAGCAGCAGCAGCAGCTACGCAGCTCCGAAGCTGCCCGCCCGCCGTTCTGCGGCGTTGCCAGTCTTCGTCCGCGGTCCAAGATCGGCAACAGCATCCTGCTGGTGGAGGAAATGGAATGAGACGAGCAGAGCACTCAAGCGAGGGGGAAAGAGAACGGATAGACTAAGCCCTTCGTAGGATAGACCACTCTGCCTCTGGACACGGGGGGGGGGGGGGGGGGGGGGCTCGGTTTGCACCGAGCCCGAAGGCCACCGCCACTTCCGATTAAAATCATGAAGGAACTGAGGAATACCGGATCCCTCAGTTGGGTGGAAAACAATGTTAGTAGCACAACGTGGTGGAGCCTGGGCGCGCTGTGTGTTTTGTTCCGCCCGCTCCGCCCGCTCCGCCCGCTCCGCCCGCTCCACCAGCCAGCGCCGCCGCCGCCGCCGGGCCCAGCCCCAGCACGGCCCCTGCCATCCGGTCGCTGCCAGCCCGCCGCGCAGCCCTGCCCAGCTGGCAGCCTACCCTCACGGGGCGCTCGGCTGCGAGCGGAGCGGAGCAGCGGAGTGGAGGCGGCGTGGCAGAGCGCAGCGGGCAGCTCGTACCGCACGCGGAGCGGGCCCGGTTCGGGGCACAGAGGACCCTTCTCTTGGGAGCAGGGCGAAAACATTGGAGTTTTTCAGGCGATGTAAGCGTTGCAGCAAGTACACTGCAGCTGAAGAAAAACGAGACAGGCATGCACAGGTATGAAAATTTTCAAAGAACCGTAGATCTGTAGCGCCGCTTTAATATACAAGGATTTGTTATCCGGCCAATAGGGAAGATACAACCGGAGAACAATGCACGGTGTGTCCCAAACATAGACCTCCATACGGAAAACGCGTCACTAATGGATGTCGGCACTATCGCTTCCGACCTGCATCGGGACCAAGGGGTGACCAGACCCTGAGCGCAGACGGAGCACACCGCGCGCAATTCCGGCGCTGTCCGAGAGACAGTGGCGAATGGGACGAGGCGGCTGGCCAGGCTCAGCGCGCGGACAGAGCACCCTGCGCGAGCCAACGGTTCTGCTCCCTGCGGGACAACAGTGCCTAAAGTATCAAGAGCGCGCTGCTCCTCTCCACCATAACTACGTAGTGTAGTGGGCTAGCGGACTGGTCGGTGACCGCAAGGTTCTCTTTGCCGGAGTAAAATTTTTCCTGGTCTGCTGACCGAGGATGGTGGGATATCTGGTCAGCGGAAGGGGCGATGTTGGTCGTTGCGGAAGCCCGCCTACCAAGGGGGCTGCATCGTGCATGTGTCTTAGTGGCGGTCAACTCCTGGTACACCGGTTCCCATCCGAACACCGAAGTTAAGCAGGAACGGTTTTGGACGGAAGTCTGGGACGAGGTAGGACCCACCCATTTTTACCGTTTTTTGTTGTTGTTGTATTTTTTATTTGCAGGGAGCGTTCTCTTGACGATTAAATATACTAGTGAATTTGACAAAAAATGCCGACAAGTATTACTGTAGCAATTTCACTCATCTCCCGTCGTGAACGAGAAGTCCGCGAAGCTTCTAGAGCGTGTGGAGCCAAGAGGAGCCGAGAAACCAGGCTTCATTGACTGGAAGATGGGGGTTCCTTTAGAGGTATTCTCATACAAGTTCAGATAACTGGGCGAACTGTCATAAATAATAATGAAAAAGAAAAAGAGGAGCAGAGGCGAGCCGAGCATGACTCAGCCAGCCGGGATACCGTCCCGCGGCGTGCGGCGGAGTGACTGGCTGCCCGCCTCTAGGCGCGCCCAGCCAGTGGGCCCGAGCCACGCCCAGGCCGCCCGACCCGGCCCGACCCGACCCGACCCCACAGAGTTGGCACACCATGACTGCTTCAGAGGAAAAAAAAAAGAGTACTCCGGGAAACTGTTAAAAAAAATCTCAGAGGAAAAAAACGCATTTTTATCGTTTCAAAACGAGATAGTCGTTGCCGAACAAGTAATGTCGAGTACTCCGGAGAAGCCCGAAACGGAAGTAAGAAGTCGTAACGAAGAAGAAGAATCCAATTGAAAATATGAGAAATCGTGTGATTTTTGAAGGGCAGTGGGGTTTCGAATACTCGATTTCTCATACTTCCCCTGAATTCTTCTTCTTCGTTACGAGTTCTCACTTCCGTTCTGAGCTTCCCTGGAGTACTCTATTGCGCATGAAACAGATCCGGTGTCCCGCATTCGCCCCGTGCCAAGGGGAAGGTAGGCAAGCCGGCAAACGTGCTGGATCCGTCTCTTTCTGCATCGGCCAGAGGCATGAGACGGGGCAAATGGGACACCTGGCATCTGATGGAAGTGTGAAAAAGTTATGAGAAATTTGGAGGAGTGATTCATCCCTCGACTAAAGCGAAGTGGCCGTGCACGCGTCACCGCACGGCCTGCTGGGATGCGTCACCACCGCTGGGGGCAGCCTGCGGCCCTGTGGCGGACTGTGGGGCAACCACCGGCCACTCTCCGCGTGCGTCATGCACCACCGTGTGCACCAGTTTACATCAGAACGTTACGTGACACTCACCAAAGCTCGCACATATCTTATTCGGGAAACCACAGGAATCTTCCATTCCAAGGCAATCTTCAAAGACAGTTTCCACTATTCCCACTCTCACAGTCGAAACTTTTGAAGAATGAGTTTATTGCAGATCAGAGGGGAAGCACCCCCTGAAAACAGGCGCGGATCCAGGAGCGGCCCAAGGGAGGGGCAAAGTACCACTTTTCCTACTTACAGGCGGAGAGGCTTCGCAGGTTGCCTACCTTTCAGGCGCCCTGCGGGCGCCGATAGGCCCGACCCCGTGGCCCCCCCCCCCCCCTGGATCCGCGCCTGCCTGAAAACCAGAATGTTTTCGCAATAACAACAGCAGCGAAGAGAGAGAGGCACTTCTTCTGTGCGCTCATAGAGGAAAACTCTTCGCAGTAATGACAAACTTGTTTGTTACTCAGAAACTTCTTTATCGCAGCCCGCGAAGAACGCTCTTTGTAGACTACGGAGAACTTCTTCAAAGCGTTTCTTCGCAGCAATCGTTTTCTTTGCAAATGCGAATAAGTGCTTTCTTTCAGTGTGTGCGGTCGTGCTCTGGTCGAAGTGATGCTCGTTGCGCAATCTTGTGCCATGGAGACACCGCCTACATCGTGTTTGGATCAACTTTGGTTGTTGCCTAGTTTTGACGGGGACTTGCAAGGTGATGCGGTGCAATTCACAACTTCAAAACTTTGTTGACGGCGCAACATTTCGTAACGTTTCACGGCATGACTCCCCTCCCCCTCTCCTGAGGCGTGAGGACCACACAGAGCCTTCTGTAGACTGTGTTTAAATGCATCCCAGCCGGATGCGCCCAGGCAGTGGGCGGTGCTTCCGATGACACGCCGCGCACACGACACGTCGCACGCACGACACGCGGGGCGCATACCGAACATGGCGGTCACGCCAGGATAAGAGAAGAGGAAGTTTTATTTCTACTTATTTTAGTTTTGATTTATTTGCCCTTCCTTGGTACAACGTAATACTTAGTCTCGGCTAGAATTGTGAGACTTACTGACCGGAAAAAGAAGAAGAAGAGAAAGAAGAAGAAGAAGAAGAAGAAGAAGAAGAAGAAGAAGAAGAAGAAGAAGAAGAAGAAGGAGAAGGGGATTTATTTATTTATTGCAAAATTAAAAGAAACATGGGTTACATCGATAGGTTTTTAGAAAAAGAAGAATATGAAGAAGAAAGAGAAGAGAACGACGAGGACGAAGGGGGGGAGAAATAGCAGAGTGGACCCGTTATAGAAGCGAAGTTTCTCGGGGCAGCGTATTGGAGACCGCGGTGGCAGTGTTGGTGGCGCGGAGCTGGAACGGTTGCCTACGCTGCGAGGGGCGGGGCAGCCCCCCCCCCCCCCCCCCTCCGGGCCACCCGCCTCCCCCGGCGCACCGCCACCACTCGCTGGCCTTCCGGACGCGCGTGAAAATGCCGCGGAGAAAATGTGTGTCGCTGTGGAGAACGGCCTGGCCAGCACGGCCACCCCTCGGAGGCGAGTCCAGCCGCGGGGCCCGGCCGCAGGGGGGAGGCTGGGCTGGAGCCGGCTGGAGCCGCTGGAGGCCCCGTCCTGCTGTGGAAACTGTGCCTATTGCCGGTGAAGGCGGGGACATTGCACTGATACGTACTGCTCCTCCCGGGGAGGGGGGAGGGGAGGGGGTTGTAATATTTGTCACGCCGATACGACACAATAGGCACTGCCAAAGCGATACGGAAATGTCATAAGCCAGGCAGGCAGGCATGCAGCCGGGAGGCGGTCGGCCGGGCAGGCAGGCGGCCTCTGCAGACCGCACGCCAAGCAGAAAAGCAGCGGAGCAGCGCGGGCCGGGCTGGCGGCGCAGCAGAGCAGAGGCAGCGCAGAGCGCTGAGCCAGCAGGGCAGCACGGCGCAGCACAGAGCGGAGCGGAGCAGCGGAGCAGCGGAGCAGCGGAGCAGCCACTAGCTGGCGGCAGAGCGGAGCGGAGCGGCAACGCTGCGACATCATCATCACGACACGGCCGCGCCACGCCGCGCCACGCCGCGCCGCGGCACGCCGCCCGGTTTCACCACTCCACAACTACAACTCGCAAAGGCACAGCCACACGGCAGCCAATCACAGCGACGCCCGGGCAGGCGGCGCCGCGGCCGTCAAGGCCTCCGTCGGCGCCTGCCGTCGCCGCGGCGCGGCTGCCGCAGCAGGCGGCACGGCCTCGGCGGGGACCTGTCCGAGGGGGTCCGGACGAGGGTGGCAGCCGGTGGCAGCAGGGGAGGACTGGGGAAGGCTTCCCTCCGAGGGGGCAGGGATGGACACATGTTCCCGCAGGACACGCGGCGGTCCGGGGCTGGACACGGCCACGGCCAGAGAGAGGCATTCACTGTACTGTAAGTGCGGGGAGCGGCGCTACAGCGGCCATATCAGTGCCACGTATTGCGCCGCGGCACACAGGCGGCAGTGGCCCGGCCCGAGAGCCTCATGAATAAATTCAAGCGAGCCGACAAGACACGACGATATCGGTCCGACCGGCCGGGCCGCCATACGATCACGCTTCACGTCGCGTCTCGTCCCCAAGGAGCGGCCGGGGCCGGGGCGGGCGCAGAGCCGGGAGCAGAGCCGGGAGCAGAGCGGAGACGAGATACTACTGTTTGCCCTGCCCCTGCCCCTGCCTCTGCCCCCGCCCCTGCGGGCCCTGCCCCCTTCCGGCGCGCCGACAACAAGGCTGTTTGCGCAGATAGCACGGTTACCGGTCGGTCGGCACCCAGACGGGCGGACGACCAGCCTAGTGCAGCCTAGCGCAGCCTAGCGCAGCCTAGAGCAGCCTAGAGCAGCCGCAGAGCGCGCCCACCCGAACCCGTCGCTCCACGCTCCGCAGCGGGGGGCACAAACAAAAATCCCCTCCCCTCTGACTTCCAAATCGGCGACCCCTCATGAAGGAACCCCTACGGACCCCCCGCGGGGCTCTAGAGAGGGATGCTTGTTTCTAGGGGGCCTCCGCCCGCCCCTCCACCCCGCCACCGCCGCCGCGCCGCTGCTGTCGACGGTTGGCGGGGCCCAGCAGGCCCAGCCCAGCGCGGCTGCAGAGAATGAAGGCGACGTTGCCAAGTCGTGGGCTCGCGAGGCCGGCCGAACGGAACGGAACGAATGCTCGCGAGCAACGTCAGCCGTGAGGCGCGGGCATCCTGCTGTGAGTGTGTGTGTGTGTGTGTGTGTGTGTGTGTGTGTGTGTGTGTGTGTGTGTCAACCCACTCTGATCGCCATGTTTGCAAGGCAATGAGAGCCTCGGCTAAACCGTGCGGTCGGACGGCGCTGCACAATCTCTGGATTTGGGTCGAGAATTCTCTCCTTTTCCCGCTGCCCTTCACGTTCTGCCGGGCTGCTCTCCGCGAGATGCGTGTTGGGCAGCCGGGCCGGGAGGCGGTGGCAGCGGTGGCAGCGGTGGCAGCGGTGGCAGCGGTGGCAGCGGTGGCAGCGGTGGCAGCGGTGGCAGCGGTGGCAGCGGTGGCAGCGGTGGCAGCGGTGGCAGCGGTGGCAGCGGTGGCAGCGGTGGCAGCGGTGGCAGCGGTGGCAGCGGTGGCAGCGGTGGCAGCGGTGGCAGCGGTGGCAGCGGTGGCAGCGGTGGCAGCGGTGGCAGCGGTGGCAGTGCGGCTCCATCCCCCGCCCTGCCGAGAGCTGCGCACACATTCCGATGCGCTCTGCGGCCGTCCTCGGGACACTAGAGAGCCGAGCTCGCCTCAGATTGCGGCCGCGCAGAGGCTGGGCTCGGGCTGCTGGGGCCGGGCGCCATTGTGTGCAGGCTCGCGGGCTCCGGGTCCGGCCGGCTCGGCACGGCTCCGTAAGCTCCAGGCCAGGAGTCCGCGGCCGGCACGGCAGCTAGCGTGCTCCACTTCGTCACGTAGTCCCCATCAGACCCCGTCAGCGCCCCCCCCCCCCCCCCCCCCCCCCCCCCGCGGCCCCCGGCGCCCCCCGCGGGGCCCCCCGCACCGCGCGCCGCGCCGCCGCGGCCAGCGTTGCGCCACGCCGAGCCACGCCTTGGCTCTCTCGGCTGCTCGGCGCTGCGCCCGCTGGGGCCGGGCTGGGCTGGGCCGCCTGCACGACGCTCGCCGCCGCACACCCCCGCCCAGCGGGATGCCTACCCGCAAGGATTCCCCTACCAGAGCCCGGCCCAGGCCGCCTTGCCCTGCGCTTCGCCAGCGGCTGCCGCTAGCGCAGAGCTTCTCATTGATTTAGCGTTTGGCTGCACAGCGACAACCCCCCGGGGGGACATTTGCTCCCGGCTCATTCCACACGTGTGTGTGTGAGAGAGAGACAGAGAGAGAGAGAGAGAGAGAGAGAGAGAGAGAGAGAGAGAGAGAGAGAGAGAGAGAGAGAGAGAGATGTTAAGACGACGGCCAATTCACTACAGAGTTTCAACAGATCGCCAGTAAGGACGTGAGAAACCACCCGTCTTTGGGAGCGATTCGTTTCTGACAAGTGCCGCCAGAACGGCGCGGGCGGGGGCAGGTCCACAGACAGACAGACAGGCAGACAGACAGACACACCGACAGGGCAGACCAGCTTTCACCCACCGCGCTAGCTTCTGTCTTTCTAATTACTTGCAGGTTTGGTTTCGCGGGCCATGACGGCTGTTTGTGTCTGCGTGCGAGAGGGAATGAGGAATGAGGAGCGAGGAGAGGGAGAAAACAGTTTTATGTACTCGCATTCCACGCTCTAGTCTCTCATATCATTATTTATAAATTATTGCTGTCTTGCAGATTTGTTTTTCAGCGGGTCGTGTCTTTCTGGGAGGTTCGGACACTCACCTTAAAATTGAAAAAGGATCGTGGATGGAATGGATCGAAAACAGCTTTGACGAATATATTTCACCACCTGAATACCCTGTGGGAGGCCGCCGGGCCGCCGGCCTTGGGGCGATCGTGGTCTTAGACCGCCAGATAAGACAGGAGGGGAGAGTTATCGACTTGACGCTCTCCCTCTCTCGCTCTCGGCGCGATCTGGCCATCGGCCGCCTGTCGTATCGAATCTTTAACATCGTCATGCACTCTATTATTCATTTTGCGCCATTTTTACTCGTTCTTTGCTTCCTTTGCTACTACCATGACGTAGAAGCAAAAACGTTCGAGTATTGCGCTCGCCCTGTCAGTCAGACCCCCTATCCATTTTTAAACCACGTATCGGAGGGATTCTGTTTTGGGGGCGTTTTGGTTGGGCATTGATGTAACTTCGAAAGTGACATAACAGATTTCTGAAAAACAAATAAACAAAAGTGCTCGTTTTTAGAGACCCGCAGATCGGTGTGGGACCAGAGCCGTCGCCCCATGGTCGCCGGCAGTCGACAATCTATATTTGTGTGTACACTGCAGGGCGTGGAGTAATAATAGATCAGTGGCTAAGTCCAGTTAAAATGTGAGAAAACACACAAATACTGATTGCAAAAATTGTTTGTAAATATGGGAACCAATTACATTCAATTGTGAAAATCTCAAAATTCTCATTTTCCCTCAATACTTCAATATACTAGTCTGTCCCAGAACGCTGAAGCGTTCTCCACGCCAGTCTTGTTTTTTTTTTACAGTGTGGATGATTTGAAAATAGCGACCCGACACAGCAGCGGTTAGGGACCATTCAGGAACCACGCGACACGTAATCAAGGTACACGAAAAAACAGCGCGATGGGGGAGTGCGTGGAACTGTCTGCGGGAATCGAACCCACCGAGCCTGCCGTCACAGGGGTGACTCAGGCCCGCGCCAACGACAGTTTGCTCCATCGCCACCCTCCCACTCCCACACGCACTGCAAGCGTTCGAAGAAAGGTCACGTGGTTTGTGAACGCTCCCTCTTCGTCTGCTCTCCCCTGTGAGGTCAGCGGAAGTGGAAAATTGCCGTGAGGGATGGAGCGGGCGGGCGCTGCGGAGCTGCGCGGAGCTGAGCGGAGCGCCGTGCTGGATAGGCAGCCCGCGCCGTGGATGTGTTCTCCGTGCCGCGCGTTGCCTACCCTCCCGGGTGCGCTGTGATGTAGGAGAGGGAGGGGGAAGGGAGTGAGCCACTGGAGCTGGAGATGAGCTGCTGGAGGCATGCTGGAGGCTGGGACAACAAAGGAGGGACGACCGCAGGGGGGGGGGGGTGCTTGCGGAGTCTTCCTACCCCAATCAGCCTCCCAGGACGTGAGCTGCTGCTGCTGCGCCGCTTCACGCTCTGACCGGGTTTTGGCTCCTCTAGGAGGCCGTCGTCAACGCCAGGTTCCTCCACGAGTCCTGGGGAAGGCCGTCGTCCAGGGATGGGCCGAGTCCCCGGCCGCTATCCCCGGACTGGGGGCATCCCGGGGGCCTCGGGTTGGGTGGGGCGCGGGCAGGCGCTAATCATACGTCGTGGCCCCCACTGCCCCGCTGCCGCCAACTGCGCCGAACTCAGGTCCAAGGTCATCGCGTTCCCCCGCGCCTCTTCCGGCCAGTTCTCTCCCGAGAGAGAGAGAGAGAGAGAGAGAGAGAGAGAGAGAGAGAGAGAGAGAGAGAGAGAGCGCCTCGATACCCCCCGCGGCCTCACGGCTTACCGGTGCACCCCCTGCCTGCCGCTCTGCGGGCGCCAGGGCCACAGGGCACAGCCACGGGCGCATCTCGTATGGGTTTGTGAGTAGCGGGCTGTAAGTAGCGGGCAATGAGTAGCGGGCTGTGAGTAGCAGGCTGTAGTAGCGGGCTGTGAATAGCGGGCTGTAAGTAGCGGGATGTAAGTAGCGGGCAATGAGTAGCGGGCTGTGAGTAACAGGCTGTGAGTAGCGGGCTGTAAGTAGCGGGCTATCAGTACCGGGCTGTAAGTAGCAGGCTGTGAGTAGCGGGCTGTGAGTAGCGGGCTGTGAGTAGCGGGCTGTAAGTAGCGGGCTGTGAGTAGCATGCTGTAAGAAGCGGGCTGTGAGCTTGCGACTGTGCCCTGTCGTGGTGGTACGGACGTCCCAACGTGCCATCCATGGTGCAGCGGAGTAAAACACATGAACAGAGGAATTAGCTTTGTCGTAATGTTGCGATCAGTTGAGTTACACATCGTTTCCACACTCCGAACCAAGGTGCGCGCGGTGCTCGCCGACGTTTTCCTTTCTGTACAGTGGCCTGTACGGGGCCGGCAGCTAGTGGCGGATCCAGGAGCGGCTTTAGGGGGGGAGGAAGTCACGCTTTTTGCCTACTTACAGGCGGAAAAGTTATGCCGGTTGCCTACATTTCCGGGGGGGGGCATTAACCCTTTGCCCCCCCCCCCCCCCCCCCGGGATCCGTGCCTGCCGGCAGCACGGAGCCAGAGCACACGCCGAGTAGGGCAACGACCAGCCGAACCTCTGCCGATGACGTTTGCGCTGGGCCTCTTGCTGTCGATCTATTGTTCTCCCTTTTTTCCCGCATTGAAATTCAACCCGCCTCCGGCTGTGTACAAGGAGCGGAAAGCAGTGCAGCTTTCCGTCCGCGTTCTAACTATTGTACCCCCCCCCCCTCCAACGGAGAGTGCCACGAATAGAGAGAGCATCTTTCGCGAATCGTCAACATTTTATGTCCTTGTATTTACGAGGACACTGAACGTGGGCTTATTGAATGCTTTTCTGAGAGTGGGCAAAGGACACTCGTTGAGTTCGAGAGAGAGAGAGAGAGAGAGAGAGAGAGAGAGAGAGAGAGAGAGAGAGAGAGAGAGAGAGAGAGAGACGGGACTTTGAAGAGAGGTGTAATAAAACCGAATGAAGGAGAGAGGCTGAGGAGGCCGTTTTGTCCGTTCAGCCCGTTACAGCGGAGATAACACAGAGGAGCAGGTAAACGCACTTGCTGGTGTACTGATTACTTCAAACTTGTGTGCGTTCAGTTATTCGCGTTCAATGTCCGCTTCTTTCGGGCGCCCCACCGAGGGTATCCTCAGTCGTCCCCTCATCTTTTTATGGACCGACGCGTCGCCGAAAGGCAAAGTCACGGCGCTGCCGCACAGATAGTACCAACATCTACATCTGGCCGAGCGCTCTCGCCAAACCGTGTCGTCGTCAGCCATCGTCAGACAGAAGCCGTCAGAGCAGGGAGGCCGTGAATCTGTTTTCGGATGGCCGTGAGGAGGGGACAGGGGACATGGCAGGGGCCGGGGGGCACTCGTGCCGGGACACCGCCCGGGACACCGCCCGGGACACCGCCCGGGACACCGCCCGGGACACCGCCCGGCCCGGGTGGGAATAATGTTGGTTCAACTGCTGCGCAGGATGGGAGAATGGTGATGAGGCTCGGGGAGAGAGAGAGAGAGAGGGGGAGAGAAAGAGAGGCGGGGGCGGGGAAGGGCAGGGCGCTCGCCGGCGAGGAGGTGTGCCGAGCCCCCGTTGTGGCCGTGAGGGTACGCACTGACGCCGCGGCTTGCTGCCCCACGTTCGGCTAGCTGGCCCAGAAGGGCATCGCCCAGTACGCGGCGCAGCGCGCACCTCCCATTGTAATACCGTTGTGCGCGGCCGTGGCAGCAGGAAGGCAAGACAATGAGGACGCGATCACATGGCTGAATGGGCCGGGCCGGGCCGTCAGCAGCCAGGCCGGGGTCCTAGCCTCGGCTCAGCTCGGCAGGTTGTTGTGTGGCAGCCTGCTGTGTGAGGATGTGTGAGTGTGTGAACAGAGACAGCGCACATAGACACACACACACACACACACACACAGCCCTCCCAGGTGCAGCTGCCAGTAAGCACCCTGCCCTGCAGTCGGCCAGACAGTCTCACCCCCCCCCCTCCCTACCCCCGCCCCTTGCCCCGCCCCCGCGACGGGGACGCCTGCGGCAGGTCCCTAATGGAGGGCGGGGCGGCTTGACATTGAAATTTTAATGACGCCCAGCGCCGTGCCTCTCACTCTTATTCCGGACCCTGCGGACAGACCGGACCACGTCAGGGACGTGAGAACACCCCTCCGCTGTCCGGGGCCGCAGGCGCGTAGCCACGGGGGGGGGGGGGGGGCACCTCCCCCCCATGGCCGGTAGATAGGGTAGGCAGCCCGCATAAGGGCCACGCTACGTATTCTGGCTCGCACCTTTGCGGCAGTTTCTGCAGTAGCGACACACACCAGCGTGGCGTCTCCTTTCCGTAATCGTCCGTTTCCTCATTCCGGACTTCCAGAAGTACTAGTCTGCGGCGGCGTGGACGCGCGTGGCGAGCGGTCCCCTGCCACTAATTACATCTAGAGGGGGAAGGGGGGGGCGCTCGGCGCAGCTAAGCGCAGCCCGCCGCTCTGCCCGTAGCTCCGGGCGCTGGAGAGCGAGCGCGCTGCGGAGCGAACAACGCGTGGGCGGCTGGGCAGGTCAGGGGGCCGGCGGGGCGGCGGGGGAGGGGAGGCGAGGGACTGTCCATCAAGCCGGCAGGGCACCCTGGCCGCCTCGGGCAGGACGCGGTCGCAGGGGTTGGGGTGGGTGCGGCAGCAGCGGCAGCAGCGGCAGCAGCGGCAGCAGCGGCAGCAGCGGCAGCAGCGGCAGCAGCGGCAGCAGCGGCAGCAGCGGCAGCAGCGGCAGCAGCGGCAGCAGCGGCAGCAGCGGGGTGGCGGCAGCGATCACGCTGCCCAGCAGAGGATAGGGCAGGGATGGCATCGCATGGCATGGCATGGAAAGTCGCAATCGATGGAATTGGCCGGCGTGGGCACCACCGCCGCCCCGGTGGTGCTGGTCGTGGAGGGCGACCAAGCGGATGCCAGAGTGTTCGAGTTAGCTGTAAGACAGGGCGGGACAGGGTGGGGCAGGCGGGGCAGGCGGGGCAGGCGGGGCAGGCTGGGCAGGCGGGGCAGGCGGGGCAGGCTGGGCAGGCGGGGCAGGCGGGGCAGGCGGGGCTCACAGGCTGACAGAAGGCTTAGGGCCAGGGCCTGCAGGCAGACAGCAGCACCAGCCAGGACGGACCAACAGCTGTTGGCATCGTCGCTGCCTCGACGACGGCGGCGGAGATGGCGGTGCGGAGGCGGCGGCGGGTTGAGAGGCCGGGGGCCGGTAGGGGCCGGCCGGGGCCGGGGGCGGTGTGGCGTGGCGCGGAGTGGCGGCGGCGCGGTTGCCAGCGCACTGCTCCGCTACGCCGCGCCACGCCACGCTTGGTACACGCTGCTGTGGGGAGGGGAGAGAGAGAGAGAGACAGAGAGAGAGAGAGAGAGAGAGAGAGAGAGAGAGAGAGAGAGAGAGAGAGAGAGAGAGAGAGAGAGAGAGCACCAGCAGGCTGCTGCTGCTGCGTCGGACGAGCTCGGCCCGGCTCGGCTCGGCGTCTCCTAGCCCAGCGCGTGGCGTCGGCTCGGCTCGATCGCAAAACGGCGGCTCGTCCTGCCTCCTACCCACCCGGGGCAGGCAACTGCATTGCAGTCGAGCCAAAGAAATAAGACGATGAGAGGCAAAACGTGATGGCAGCCGGCGCGACACGAGGATGTGGGCTTGCTTCGCTTGCTTTTAGTCCCCGAGCTGGCGCGTCGCGTAAGCCCGACGTCCCGAAGGAAAGAGGGCCTGCGCCTGCGGATGGAAACCTGTCCTCTGGAGGCAATTTAAAACTCCCTTGCGCCATGAAAGCGCTGGTTAGGTTAGGTTAGGTTAGGTTAGGTACCTGGCGTTACTCAAAAAATATAGAACAACAGATCAAATAAATGGAATGTCACATGCATTCATTAATATTTCGTACACTAGCAGGAGCAATACGATTAAAGACGCGGTCGACGATTCTATCGATATCGGCAGTACGTCCTTTTTGTGTTTTTCTTTCGCATCTGACAGTCGTCTCCATGCAAAGTCGCCCCTAAAGGAACATTTCTGCGGGTGTCTGCTAGTGGTCTATTTACAGCAGCTGGCCATCTTTCAAAATCGCTGCTATGAGACGGCCGGCCGGTTGGCTGGCGGATGGAGGGGACAGCGGTCTGAGCAGCCTTCTGCTTCTGCTCAGCTTCTGCTCAGCTTCTGCTCAGCTTCTGCTCAGCTTCTGCTCAGCTTCTGCTCAGCTTCTGCTCCCCCGGCGGCCGCGAGCCGTCTGCCAACGACAGGAT
Organism: Odontothrips loti; assembly: GCA_038380765.1. NCBI lineage: Eukaryota > Metazoa > Arthropoda > Insecta > Thysanoptera > Thripidae > Odontothrips > Odontothrips loti. Next base: position 17,006,472 of record CM076248.1, on the reverse strand, counting down.
CTGCAGGTGCGGGGAAGAGGCGCTCCAACGGCTCCGCTCTCTGTGAAAGGTAAAAGGCCCGACGAGAGTGAGGGCAGGTGGGGCAGGTGGGGCAGGTGGGGTAGGTGGGGCAGGTGGGGCAGGTGGGCGGCGGGGGCGGGCAGGTGCAGGATGGCGGCCGTGCTGCCACGGGGGCCTTGCCGGAGACCTCGCCGGAGGCAGCCACGAGGCGGCGACATCGCCGTCGTATCGAGCCCCGATCCCATGCCGCCGCTCTCCCGGGGAAAGGGGCACAATAGTTCGTGACGCACCTCACCCCGACCGCTGCGCATCGACCCAGGGGGCGGAAATGTGGGTGTGGATTTCGGTGTAGTTGTAGTAGAAGTACACAAACTTCGAGGTATCGGTGAGTTTCGGATGGATCTCGAACGAAACTCCGGTGAGATGTGGCTGATTTATGCAATTTCTAATTAATTAAAGGTTCCGGATTTTGTTTTAATTTTTCGGTAACTTGTTTGTAATGCTTTTGATTGCAGTTTGCTTGAAATTCGGATTTGCAGTGTCCAGATTTCCGGTGTCTTTCTCTTCTCTCTCTCTCTCTCTCTCTCTCTCTCTCTCTCTCTCTCTCTCTCTCTCTCTCTCTCTCTCTCTCTCTCTCTCCTCTCTCTCCTCTCCCTCCCTCCCTCTCTCTCTCTCTCTCTCTCTCTCTCTCTCTCTCTCTCTCTCTCTCTCTCTCTCTCTCTCTCTCTCTCTCTCTCTCTCTCTCCCAGGGAGTGGCAGAGAAGGCGACTGCGGCCCAGGGCCACGCACTCGCGCCGCGCGCCACCAGGGCCATGAGGCGCCTGCAGGCGGCAGGAGTAGGCAGCCAGCATGCACGGGTGCTGAGCGGGCTGCCTATGCGGCCGGCCGCTCCCGCCAGCTCTCGCCTCCCAGCCGCTCCTGGTGCACCACGCGGCGGGGCGGGGCGGGGCGGGGCGGGGCGGGGCGGGACACCTCGCCGGCCGAGGTGGGGAGGGCCGGGTGCAGGCCTGGCGGGGCCACGGCCACGGCAGGGATGGGTTACAATACAACCAACAGACTTAGCCCCGCCCTTCCTTGGGTAATTTTCCCGATGGTCCTAGTTTTCGCCCGGTAGGAGATTGGCAATGAAGCAGTCACTGCTTTGGGGAGCAGGTGTCTCGTAGTGGCGGACAGGAGCCGACGCTGCCAGGAGGGCCCTGTCCTGGCCCGGCCTGGCCTCAGACACGCTCAGACTCCTCGCGGGGCGGCGCGGCGCTGCAAAAGCACCGCTAGTGAAACGCTCTCCGCTTCTCTCTCTCTCTCTCTCTCTCTCTCTCTCTCTCTCTCTCTCTCTCTCTCTCTCTCTCTCTCTCTCTCTCTCTCTCTCTCTCTCTCTCTCTCTCTCTCTCTCTTTCTCTCCGCGCTCCATTCCGTTCCGCCGTTACTCTCTTCTCCAGATTCTCCAGCCGCGAGTCACAGCCGAGCCGGGTAGGCTCCTGGAGCCCGGCAGGCCGCGGTGCAGGCAGCACCGGCGGGTAGGGGCCTGGCCTGCAAGGCGTGGCTTGGCGCGGCTTGGCGCTGCTTGGCGGCCGCGGTGTGGAGCGGGGTAGCGGCGGCGGGGCGGCGGGGCTCGGGGGCTTGGCAAGGCGGCCTGGGAGCGGAGGGGCCTCCTAGCCTACCGGGCCGGGCCCAGCCGGGCACAGCCGGGCACAGCCGGGCACAGCCGGGCCGCCGTGCTGCTGGCTGGGGCCTAGCGTGGCAACAGCGCACACCAACCAAGTGGCGCGCGGCTGGCGTGGCGGCGGCGGCGGCTGCCTGTGGCCCCCCCGTCGTAGAGTTCCCTGCGTGCTTGGCCGTGCCCCTGGTGCCCCTGGTGCGCCTCGGCCGCCCCCACCGCCCCCACCTGCAGACTCCGGACCGCAAGGCCAGCGCGAGGCCAAGCCGACACGGAGTCCACTGGCAAACATGATGGCCCACATACCCTCCACCCCCCGCGGCTACTCATACGGGCTCCTCCTCCTCCTCACTGGAACGAATCGTCTTGCATCCCCGGCCCCCAGCCCGGCCCCCAGCCCGGCCCCCAGCCCGGCCCCCAGCCCGCCCCCAGCCCGGCCCCCAGCCCAGCCCCGACCCGGCCCTGGCCAGCAGCCCCTATCCCCTCACTTCGGCCGGGGGTCGGCCTCCGGCCTCGTCCTCGCCTCCCCGTCGCCGCATCGCCCTCGTCCTCGTCCAGCGCGCGGTGGCCGCGCAGCCCGCGGAGCAGACCCGATCATGATCATGAAGAGTGACGAGCCGAACCCGCGCTCTCCTCGAACTCGGCCGAGCCCTGGTAGGCGTGCGTGCCAAACGAAATGAGCCGAGCCGAGCCGGGCCGGGCTCGTCGAGCTGCGGAGCACTGCCACCACTGCCACCGCGGAGCGGAGCGGAGCGAGTGGAGTGGCGCGGCGTGGCGGGCAGCAGCGTAGGCAACCCGCGGACAGGGCGGCGCTGCGGACGTGCCTACCTTCCAGGGGCGCCCGCTGGCCGCGCGCCGCCCGCCTTCAGTGCCGTGCGCCCAGCCCAGCCCAGCACGGCTCTGGGGCGGACGCCGGGTACACCGTGACAGAAATTGTTCGCTCACATTCACACCGGTCTAAAATTCCCTTTATCATCGAAGGGGGGCCGCTCCCCGTATGGAGGGGGTTCCCGGAGGGACCCTGGTCAGTGGCCCCCGCTGGGCACTGCTCCGTCAGCCCCCGCTGAGCTCAGCGAAGCGCAGCCGACTGGGAATATCGGGCCGGAACTAAAGGAGAGAGAGAGAGAGAGAGAGAGAGAGAGAGAGAGAGAGAGAGAGAGAGAGAGAGAGAGAGAGAGAGAGAGAGAGAGAGAGAGAGAGGGAGAGAGAAACGGTACTCCGCGTGTCGTGTGCCTGATGGAGTTCTCGCAGAGCAACAGGACGTAATCTGAATCCGGGCCGGGAGGAGAATAGGCGAGCGAGAGAGACGCAGAGTGAGAGAGAGAGAGACAACATCCCGCACCGCATCCGGCCGGAGCCGCCACCGCGAGGCCGCGGGGCCGCGGAGTTGTGTCCGGGTGTGACTTAGCAGGCGGCATTGTTTGTTGTGGTGCGGACGCCACCGCCATAGAGACAGACTGCGGCGCTGTGGAACATCAACATTTAGAACCCCCGAAATCCGAGCGAGCAGAATGGAAAGATATACGGCAGCGGTATTCTGGTCGCAGTTGCGGGACGCGACGGCATGAGGACGAGAGGGAGCCGCCCCGTTTGGGGCCCCACCGCCGCCGCTGCCCCTCTTGAGGCCCCCCGCCGTCACAACCCCCGGCGGGGGCGAGTGCTCCTCCCCCGCCACCCCCACATCCCCAGCAGCGTCCTAATGCTGCCCTCACGGGTCGGGATCAGGGTGACGCGAAGAACAGACAGAGGATGTTGAAGCGACGGCATCGATCCACGCACCGAGCTAAACGCAAACGCAATTTCTCATTGCGGGCGATCTCGTTTCGGTTTCGCCGACTGCTCCCTTCGGCAGAACGGCCTACCCCTAACCCTCCCTCGCCTCGCCTCCCGGCCGCCGCCACCGCGCGCCGCCTTCTTCCGCGCTCCTTCCTTGGCCTCATTCTACGGCCTCGCCACGACGTAACCGCCCACCCCCCTCCCCCCTTTCCAACCGGTCACCGAGTGCGACTTGGCTTCTGAACGACGTCGTCGCCGGGGTTCGAGGCTCGAGGGGGTATTCGCCTGCCGGCTAGCCTGCTGGCCTTTGCCTGGCCTTTCACTGGCGTCGCCGCGCCGCCCGACCTCACGCCTGTGGGAGTATTTTTAACTGCGCGGTGCGCGCTCAACTTCCGCCACGGGGAGTTTGCGGGAGTGGAGTTTGCAGGTGCTCCGGAGCAGGTGGCTCGTTTCTAAGGCTGTCGAGAATCGGGTGCATTTCTGTGGTATGTGATTGATTTCACTTGCTTACTCCCCTTGTGGTTCCCATTGATTTCCCCTCCCCCCCCCCCCCAGTTTCCCCCTCGCCGCTGAGTGCTGGTCTTGTTGGGCCCAACACGTTGTGGCGGGGATTCGTTTCTCTATTCGATTGTCCAACCAACATCCGGTTCCATCCAGCGCGGCCTTGCCCAGCCCAGCCCCCCAGCCCTGCCATCCCCCGGTGCAGAGCAGAGATCGGAGCGGTCTCATATCGCTGCCCGCCGAAGCCGGCTGTCTCGTCGCCGATAAGGTTCCCGTTCTTGTCCGCATCTCGGTGGGGTTGCGGCCTCGGCCCTCCCTCGCCTGCGCCGTTCTCTGCCATACAAACTTTCGTCGCAGATGATTTCGACCAGAAAAGGTAATTGCAAAAACGTGATCACAGTTTGAGTTTATAAATACACCGCAGAAAGCCCTAGAAGCAGTGGCCAAACTACTAAAAGCAAACCCGCACATCAACATGTAAAGAAAAAGAAGAGAGAAACCCTGGCCATATGCCCCCCCCCCAAAAAAAAAAAAAGAGTTATAAATACAGATCCTTCAAGTACTTCGACTTCGATATGGATCTGCTGCTTCTGTTATGAATGGTCAAACTCCTACCCTCCCGCCTATGCAGAATTCATAGCACCATATGACAAGTGCAGGGACCCGTAATGCGACACCACTTATACATCGTTCTTACTTCATCTTCATTGATCGGCCGCCGGTCCTTTGTCTAGCGCCTATGCAGTACCGCCCCTTCGACTAGTCAGAGTATATATTCTACACTCCGCACGGACAGACTGGGCCGGGATAGCTAGTGTGTCAGTGTTGTAATATTGAGCGCCCCCCCCCCTCCCTCTACACACACACACTTTCACACATCTGCATATGGACACACCTGGGGTGCGTGTGTATGAGTGAGGCGTAAGTGTGCGTGAGGAGGGCGTGAGTGTGTGTGATTGAAAAATGGATGAGAGATAGGAGTGGAACGGGGAGAGAGGGAGAGGAAGAGCGGTCGGAGGAGTTAACGATGGGCGGGTTTGATCGACGGCATCACGGCTGAACTGTGCAGGGACAGCGCGACCGGTTTGCAGGCCAAACTTTGTGGCACATGCGCACTGCTCGATTATTTTCAGTGTGCAAGCAAAGTGACAGATAAAATGTACACACAGAAAAATGATTAGCTGTCACAACGAATTTGTTCGTTGATTTTGGGACAAGCAGCATATTTAGTTGTGAGAACTAATGATTCGTTGAGACAACCAAAAGTCAGGTGCGTCGGCAAAAAAAGAGACGCCTCTGAGTTTTAGTTGTCTCAACGATCGAAATCTTAGTTCTCACAACCAAATATGTTGCTTGTCCCAAAATCAACGAACAAATTCGTTGTGACAACTAATCATTTTCCTGCGGTTGCACCTCAACCCGCCCCTGCCTATATACTATATCATCCTCTCTCCGTCTCCCTTTACAGCGATACAGCAGGACAGCTACGAAACAAGGGAATCATCAATATGCCACATGCAGGGCCGGGCTGGGATCCCCGTGTCCGTGTCGGTCGATGATGCCAAGATAGGTATAACGCTAACGGGCACGATGACTTGGGCGGGACGCGGGGGCAGAGCTGGGCAGAGCCGCCGAGCCGTGGGAGCGCAGTGGCCGGCGGGGCAGCCAAGCAGCAGCAGCAGCAGCAGCAGCAGCAGCAGCAGCAGCAGCAGGTAGCCGGCGCGGCACGGCGCGCGCACATCCCGGCCGAGGCCGACAAAGGGTGCAGCGTGGAGGGGCGACACCGTTCGAGGTAAACGCAGGGCAAACACGCAGAGCGCTTGTGGTTTTGGCCCGCCCGCCTGCCGCTGTCGTTGGGAGCGCCTTGCGTCCCTCCCCCATGAGGTCACGTGTGGACAGCGACGAGTCGCGAGTATCGACGTCCGCAAATAAATCCATGCGGCGGACTGGGCAGACCTACTGCATTGTGAGGGTGAGGGAGCCGAGCGGGGCGGGGAGGGGTGTGCTCCGGCTGATGGGCATTACTGAGGAGCTGCAGCAGCTGCAGCAGCTGCAGCAGCTGTGCGGTAGCCTCCACCACTGCGCCATACGGTGTCGGGAACAAAAAGGTGGTGTATTTTGGACTCGGCCCTCCGCGCTCCGAACCCACCCTTGCGCTGGCAGGGCTGCCCTGTCCCGCATGCCGCTCCAGGAGGCTGTCCGCCGGCCGGGGCCCCGGGGCCGGGCGCAGCGGCTGCGGGCTGCGGCTCACCCCTTCCAGAGACCGTTCCAGACCCCCTCCCTCCTCCCCCCCCCTCCCCGCGCGTCCCTGCCGCGGGGCGAGGCCGGCGCCCGCACCACACCGCACCGCACAGCCCGCGCTCGCAGTGTGCCTGGTGCCTCCCCGCTCCGCCGCCTGCTCCGCTCCGCTCCGCCACGCCACTCCAACTCCTCTTCGGCCCCTGACCTGCCCTGCCTCTTGTGGGCGTCGTGACCTCCTTCGTCACGTCGTGACGTCAGTGACGACAGCGTGCGTGACGGTAATGGCCACCCCATCGGCTGAGCATGACGCCCCATACCGCCTCTGGCCGACACTTCCGCACGCCCCCAACCCAAAATTACGTCCGCGTTGCTCGTTTGCTGTGAATTTTGCAAAAGGCCAATCGCCGTGCGCGACGTCCTGCCACGGCGCGGCACCTCGCGATGACGTCATCGGGTCGTGTCATGAAAGATCGACGTGATGGTCAACAAGGGCGAGAGAAAGTAAACACGCCACGTTGGGGAAAAAAGGAACAAATGTATTTAATTCTATCACATGATTACAAAGAGTAGAAACGAAACGCGTCGCGGCGGCCGCCGCCACTTCACCAGCCCTTGGACATGAGGTACTCCTTGATGGCGGACACGTAGTCTCCTCGGAGAATGATGAGCCCGGCCACCTCGTTGACCTGCGTCTGGACGATGTCGCGGGGGTAGACTTGCTTCAGCATGGCCAGGATCTCCTTCTCCAGCGTCCAGATGTCGCCCTGGATGAAGCGCACCTTGGTGCGGACCACCTGGCCCCGAGGACCCCGTCGGACCATGTAGACCGGCAGCTGGTGGTTGGCGGTACGCTGCACGAAGTAGGGGGCGTCCGCGGGGGCTGTGGACACGGACAAGGGCGTCGTTAGAGGCCTAGAAGCTAGCGCCCTGGCCGAGGCCTGCCCCTCTGCCCCTTCGCCCTCCCCTCAGAGGCCCTCTTCCTGTAGGAGGGTCGGCTCGGGCGGGGAGTAGCAGCCCCGCCTGTCAACGCCAATACAGTCATACACGCGAAGGCGAAGGCGCACTCCGGGAGAGGGGGGAGGCGGCCGGGAGGGAAGCGGAGGGAAAGGGGGGGGGGGGGGGGTACGGGAGATAGGACGGGGAAGGGGGCGGGGCGGGAAGGCGGGGCGGGGTAGCAGATGATAGGGGGACGTGACGGCGACGCGGCGACGGGAGACGGGGCGGAGAGGAAGGGCTGCATGGGAGACAGCAAGGTAAGGCACGAGAAGCGAGCAGGCGCGGCGGGGGGCGGGAGGGGAGGGGAGGAGAGGGGTTCAGGAGTGAGAACGAAATGAACACGAACAGAACAAAAAGGGTAAATGCACGCGGTTCGTGTGTCGTGTGCCTCGTGTACTTACGGTTCTGTGGTCGCCATCCTGAAGGATACTCTGGCTTGGGTGCTGGGTCTGCTATAAGCGGTTTGGGCAGCAAGTCCTGAACATACTTCCACTCCTCTGAACTGCGAGACACTTCGAACCCAGTGTATGCTGCCGGATCATCACTAACGAGAGGGCTGGCTTTATATTTATGTCTGACCTGAAGGACGAAACAACATCATCATGAACAAACATTGAGCAATGCGATCCGTTATAGCTTACCAGAAGATATAGAAGTATTTAGTCGATTAGTCAGTAGTAGAATGGGTACATTAAGAAGTTTGATAAAGAAAATTGTTACTGCTAAAAATTTAGCAGTAGGGCAATGATTGAACAAAAGCAAAATCAATACGAAAGCACTTTACTAAGTGAAACGTTAAATATCAGGATTTAACTGGGTGCACTGAACAAACAATTTATTAGATATATTGAACAGCTCAAGATTCGGTATGAGCTGATTTCTGTCACGAAATTTAATATTGTTTGTTTTATATCAATCTAACCAAGTTGTCGACCGAGAACAAAACATCATGTGTTAAGCGGCCAGGTTAGGTTTTCGGTAATCACGTACAAGTGCGGTTAGAATTCAGGGGACTTTCTATGGATATTTCTTGTTGAGATACATGGTAAAGTAAGCACTGTCACACTAAGCGTCATAAGAAGGCAACATGTTTCCAGATTAATTGAAATTATGGTTCACTACAAGAGGCGTCTGCTGGAGGGATAAGATACTCATTCGTCTCCCAAAAACAACAATAACAGAAGGTTAACTTTCTGTGTTCGTGTACTCACCGGTATACAATGAACAACTGGAATGCTTCTGTTTACTATGTCTAATCCAAATCTTGTTTTAAAACACTTAATTCCGGCTCTAGAAACTAGCCCTAAAGTTTTCATAGTTGCCATTTTGGTAGCACCTCTCTCTTTGCTTCCACCGCCCCTCTCCACTCCACTCCGAAGGCGACGGGGACGCGTTGTGATTCGTTCGTGCTTTCTGCGATAAAGATGGTCCGAAAGCGCAACATGTAGGACGTTTACGAGGATTTCCTTGTTTAAAGACGATTTTCGTGTGTCTGTAGGCGTTTTTCATTGCAAATGTGCATTTAATATGGAACCTTAGTGATTGTTCTTTCCAAATTCAGTGGAAATCAGGCCGCCTTTTGCTGATTCAGTGCGGAAAAAGAGAATTTGTGACGATGGTTCTGGGGTCGACTCCGACTCCTGACAGTAGGTAGCGGTACATTCTTGGCTGTAGGATAAGGGTGGAAAGGTGAGTGTACTTTTGAAATGTGTTTGGATTCACGTGCCTCGCGTGAATGTTGTCAAACGCATTAATGGTCGTTCTGTCGTGTCATTATGGACAAAATGTGATGAGGCCAGTGGCCGAAATAATAGAACTGGGGCTCAAGTCGTCATCTGCACAATAGCGTGAACTCGATTCGCTTTTGAGAGCACAATTAATTTATTTCTTGACAAGTACTCGCTGTTTCCAGCCGTACTGAATACGGAGATGCCGGCTTTTTCCTTGCCAACGTATTAGGTTGATATTGTTCTCTGCCTACCAAACCGAAGGGGGTGAATGTGCGGTTAGGTCAGTGTCATAGTAGACAACTCCTTTCACTACTCCATAATTTCCTGCATTTTTTCTATTGCCACTTCTCATGTTTTTTGGGCGTAGAGCGTCAGGCTAATTTGGTTCCCACCCGGTTTGAGTGGTTTTATTAAAAGAATTATGCATAACTTGTATTTCAAAAAATTTACTTTGACATTTGTAAACATTGTTTTCTTTCCTTTTTGTTTCAGTAATATTTATTTGTTTTCACAAATTTTGGTTCTGTTCGAAATTTCCTAAATTTAATGTACTACCATTGTACACACTTTGAATGGTTTTCATTGCAAAGTATTTTGGTGAATGGTTTCATAATTTTGATTTAATTATTATAAGTCTTTCTATGTTTTGTACTTGAAAGACAACCTTCTTACCTTATCCCCTGTTTTTTCTGTCCATAGGCTCCGAGCCACTGTGACTATTTGAGCGATGCCAGCACTGCTTCATTCTGTCATCTGCTGTGTCCGAGATTAATACATCATGGGTAAAGCCAGTGTTCCAAAGAGAGGCAAAGCTGGAAAGACGCGGCCTCTCCGGAGTGACAGCCTACCCAGAGGGATGCCGCAAATCGCCTTGGGTAAATCTAAGCTAAGGCTAAAAGCTAAAGCTAAACCTGTCATTACTAAAAAAGGGAAAGTACAGTTAAAACCAGCAAAAGTCAAACCAAAGGTTAAGCAATCGGCAGACACAGAAGATAGTGACACAGCATCAGTTGTGTCAGCAAGAGGTAGAAGAAGTGCAGCCCCAGATAGTGATGCGAGTACGTCAAGGTCTCCAAATGAGTCAAAACGTTCTAAGGCGGCAAAGGCTTCTGCAGACAGGGCTGAATCTCCCGCCAGCACAAGACTTTCCAGAAGTTCTTCAGCAAGTAGCTTTGCAGGAAAAGTTTCTGATACAAAGAAAACTATTAAGGGAAATGTAGAGAAAGGAAAGGCCAAGAGTCCTGTAGCAACCCCAGGGGGAAAAGGGATCCTAAACTATTTTACCAAGGTTTCTCCAAACTCAAAGGGACCAGTTGGAAATAAGAAGGCTGTCAAAACAGTAAAGAAAGCTAAAGAAACTGTATCCCAAAAAGGCACAATTTCTTTGAATTCTTCGCCTGATAGTGTTAACTCAGGCAGCAGCAGGTCAAACCAAGTAGCCAGTGAACTGATTGAAGATGACGATAGTGTACTAGATGATAATGAATCATGTGTGGAATCACAATCTGAGGATCTTGATGCTACAAACGGGGACCATGTTATTAATGATGATAGCGCCTCTAAAACAGTCAATGGAAATGATATTTCCAATCAGAAATCATTGCCAAAACTCACTAAAAAGAATATCAATGAACTTTTTCCATCTGATGATTCTATGAGCAGGTTAAGATCAAATAGTCCTGCATCGCAGAAATCTACAAGATCCTTAGTTTTGCAAAGAAACTCACCAAAGGCAACAAGCTCTGGCCTTATATCTTCAAGAAGCTCTGATAGTGCTATTCGGGCTCTGAAGAATGGAAATTTAAAGAGGTTTGCTTTGACCGACAGTGTATCTTCAAAAAAGAAGAAAAAGAGGGTGTATGCTGGAAAGGTCTCGGAAGAAGACAGGATAGATGACAGCAGGAGTGATTTCTCTGATGGTCAGTCAAGCATCTTCTCAGAAAGTGACTCATCCAGTTTCATTGATAATTTCTCTAGATCGAAAAACAATGACTTGGAGGGTAAAATGGAAACAGAAGAAGTTCCAGGCTCCATGAGCAATGATGAAGATGATTCTGTTCCTGGTAGAATCAATTCTCCAAATCAATGGTCTCAAACTTTGTCAAGGGAGCGGGCATCTAGTTTGACCTCCATTGATAAAAATTCAACTCTGGCTTCTGCGGATGGACAGATTGCAAAGGAAACAAGCACTCTCTCTACTCCTAATCTTGCAGAAGAATCTGTATGTACCGGAGAGGGAAAGGATTCAGACAAAGGAATACCTCAGCCACCAAAAAGTGACATTCTCAATAATATCCAATCAGAATGGGACTCAGATGGTGATGTAAATGAAGGAGAAAGTGATAATTGGCATCCAGACTCACCTAAAGAAGGATGCTCAGCATTTGATGAATTATTATCTGAACTGCCCCAAGCAAATGACAAAGAGTCTAAAGAAAACAAAATTTCAGAGAAGACTGACTCTAGTCATGAAAATGAGAGTGACAAGGATGTATCAGGTCAGAAGCAAGATTCCTACATGGCATCTACTTCAGATTCTTCGCAAACGTATTCACCATCTGTCCCATCCTCCACAAATCAAGACAAGCCATCTTCTGCTCCAGTCCATTCTTCCAGTTCTCAAGCCAAGGTGTCAGAACCTGTAGCAATTAAGACTGGATTTTCTGAATTCGTTGATTTTGTTGCCAAGAAAAATCGCAGAATTGATTTTGAAAGCTTAAGAAGACGTACTAAGCGTTCAATGAGTGCTAATTTGGATAACCCTGACAAAAATCAAAGTGCCTCTGAGAAGAGTCAAAACCATAGAATATTAGCTGTGGATCCAAGTAAAATACATGGTAAACCCGCTCTTGTTTGGACTGTCAAAGCAGTGCGGGAGCCAATTATACCAAAGTCTGTGAAAAGCCCTGACAAAGGATTTGGCAAGTCTGATAACCAAGAAAATAAGAATGCAACTTCTTTGAAGCCTATGGTTGAATCAACTCAAAATGACAATACCTCTACTCCAAAAATTGCATCTGATACTGTTCTGACAGCCTCTTTTCCTATCAACAGCAGCTCTGTGAAAGAGAACATACTGGTTCAAACATCACCCAAGCAAAGTCCAGGAAAGTCTCCAGGAAAAGATATGGGAGTTTCAGGAAGTTGTTCCAAGCCTACTGTAAAGTCAGTACCAGAAGTGAAAAGTGACAATTCTGGAAATACTACTATTGAGAAAGAATTAGTGGCAGATGTCTTAAAAGAGACCTTGCCAGATTTGGATAGCTCACTTGCCACTTCAATGCAGAAGTCTTTGGACTCAAGCTCTCTCTCTGAACACACTTCTGTGAAGGAGGGTACTGCTGCTTCAGAAGTTGTCAATGCTCCAGTCACTGATAGCATAATCACTGACATCTCTGTCGTTACACCAGTGACAGCACCAATGAGCGTGAACACTAATATCGCTCTTGTTGAACCGGTGAAAGTACCAATGAGTGTAAGCCCTGACATACCTGTTGTTGAACCTGTGACAACACCAGTGAGCACAAGCTCTGACATTGCTGTTGTTACACCAGTGACAACACCAACAAAAAAGGCTAATGTGGAAATCAATTCAGATGCTCCTGTGCCTGCTTCAGAAGGTGCTGCTGAGGCCCCAGAAGCTGATGACAGATGCAGCACACCTCTTCAAACCCTTACTCCTGTGCAGGAGGACATTGATAGCAACCTGGACAGGACATTTGATGATGGGGAGTCATTCCATTTGAGACTTTCTCCTACACCAACCAAGGAAGATTTAAATAGATCTAGCCACTCTACAATCAGCACTTCTCCTGCCAAAGGATGCTCCTCTTTTGATGAAGTGGAGCCAATTTCTTCTGAAAATGGAGAAGAAGCAGTCTGCGTGGAAAAGAATGAAATTTGTAATAATATTGTTCAGGACTTAAAAAACAAATTAACTGAAGAGAAAACAACAACAGATGAAGTGGTGATCAGTAAAGATAAATTGACTGATGAAGTGGGGCCTAAGACAGAAAACCAGAGTTTGCAACTTATCATAAGAAAGAAAGGACAGTCTAGGCCCAGAAGTCTGTCAGCTGATTGTAATTTGTCCTCTATGACTTCTTATCATGAAGACATATGGGTTGTGAAAAATGGTGACAGTAGTTCATCTGGAGCAGCTGTGGAAGAGGAGGATGTTGAAGAAAAGGAAGCAAACGAAATTACATCTGATAAGACTGGAAATCGGAAGGATGGTGAACTGAGGGCTTCCACTGATGTTAGTATGGAAGGCTCTGAGGCTTGTGGTGTGTCTGCTGATACTGCTTCATCAAATATGACGGTTGAATGTTCTAACATTCGAGTCAAGCAACCAGGTCTCCTCTCACCAAGACTAGAAGCTGATGTGGAGAGACTTAATCTAGAGCTTCATGACATCGAACAGAAACGCAGAGAAATAACTGAAGAAGAACAAAGTCCAGAAAAGAAAGCTATAAAGGAGTGGGTTCTAAGTTCGTTAGGGTTACAATCAGTTGCTGCTGCCGCGGCCGCTGCTGCTGCAGCTAGCGCTCGACCAAGCAAAAGGAGAAGCCAGGACGGCTTAGCTCCATCTTCTGGACGCTTAAAAGCTGTGATAAAAATTCCACAAGGTTCAAAACGGGACAAGAAGAGTGACCGTAAGCCACTGCGGATGGTCTTCAAAAATGGCAAACCTGTTGAGGAAACGCGTAGTACATCAGAGGCAGACTCTTCCTTCAAGTCAGAGGTGGGATATTTTTATATTTTTTTACCTCTTAGAGTTGTTAGAAATTTTTTTGTCACTGGTATTATTTTGAATAGTTTACTGATTTTTTGTGTTTCTTGTTTCCAGGGCAATACTTCTGCAGATATCTCCTCCAACTCTTTCATATTCAATGGATCAGATCGTAAGTTGCCTCGTGGCTCTAATAATTTAAGAAGCGTTTTTTCCTTACTATTAAAGATTTGTGTTATCTTTTTAACAGATGGATCTAGTGAAGCATCTCTACAGACACCAGAAACTGAGGGTGCAGGGTATGCACTGAATTTCTCTTTAATCTGTTTCATTACATTTCCCTATTGCTAATAAAATATTGCTTTTACATTACTAACAATTTGTCCATTTACTTTGCAGTAAAACAGGTGCCAACCTAGTTATTCCTGAAAAAAGTTCTTCATTTTCCATACATCCTGGAAGGTTGTGCTCTGATGTATGCAGCTATTGCTTTGGTAAATTTGGCTCACTGGATACTCCTTGTCATGTTGCTCAGCTCAAGAGCAGAGAAAGACAAATGAAAATCATGTCAGGTGTGTTTGATGTTTGTTGACTGTGCCTTCTTTATTTTTTGTTTATGGTTCTGATATTTATGTTTAACTTTCAGTGGAGACACATTTAGCACTTGATTCATGTTTGTGCGATGCATGCATTCGTTATGTTGATCGCAAAGCAAATTGCCCATCATCCAAGCCGCAAACCTCCCATCGAAAGGGCAAGTTTGAGGGGTCCATGTCTACCTGTATTGTGGCTGGTTGTGTTCAGCCTGCCAGACACTCCCTGCGAAAGAAGTGGTATATCAAAATCAAGAAGAGTGTTATGAATAAGGTACTTACATTTTAGTGTTGCATATCTTATATGTACTTTCTGTTATTTAGTCAATTGCTTAGTGTACCTTGCCTTTTTTCTTTTTTTTTTGTCAGTGCCCTATTGATTTGGAACTGGCGCACCAACATTTGCCTCTCCCATTGTGCCCAGAGCATTTTAATTACATGGAGTATTTTATGGTGTGTGGTTTGTGCAAAAGACGCCTCTCCAGAAACCATATGTACAACTTGGTCAATACTCATGAGATAAATATCTGTCTAGAACATGATGGTAAGTCAACTTTGTATTCTATTTCAGCCCTTGAATTTGTTAAGTTTTAGTGGCATCAATTGTCTGCATAAGCTGTCATAATTTCAATGTCGTTGTTTGTTTCTAATTGGTTTTGTGAATTTGCAGGCATTCCAGCCAGATTGTCAGAGCAACTGTTTGTCTGTAAATTGTGTCGGTACTATGCAACACTGCGCGTTAAGCACCAGGGCTCTCAATTGTCACAGAGCCAAAGAGTATTTTTCACCCAGTACAGAAAAAGGTATGTTTGGGGGAAATCTTGTTCCTTTTGTTATTGGTCAGGAGAACCCTTCAGCATAACAGGCATTACTGCCATTAGTAGCAGTTGATTAAAACTCCTAACTCAGACTATTCCTGTAATTCTTAAAATTGTATTTAGTTTTAATGGTTTTAAAAATTATTCTACACCCCCTCTTTTCCCATCTTGTGCCTGCCCCTTTCTAACTGATTGCCAACGCTTTCCAGAATCTTGACGAACCATGACATTGAAGTCTCGGAGAGCGAAGACGAGGAGGAAGGGGAAGGCAACGACCCCGAGGTCCCCGACGAGGTGGCGAGTCTCCAGGACGGCGTCACATCGGTTGTTGCTGCTTCTGCGGCTGACGTGGTGCTGCCCGCCCTCCCGGCACCCCCCGCAGCCGCAGCCGCAGCCACCGCCGCAGCCACCGCCGCCGAGGAAGCGCTCCCCAAGGGGAAACGGAAACGTGTCGGGTCCAACGCCACGGCAGCTACCACGGTCCCCGCCGAGGCCGACCTCGGGGAGCAGCCCAAGAAGAAGTCGAGGCACAGCGAGCTGTCCAAGGAGTCCAAGTCCTCCAAGGAGAAGGAGGAGAAGAAGGGGGACGGCAAGAGCCACAAGGGTGGCAAGGCTGCCAAGGGCCAGGCCCAGCCCCAAGCCCAGCCCCAGGGCCAGAGTCAGTCGCGCCAGGAGGCGGAGGAGTGGGTGCGCAAGGGGATGCCGCCCTTCTATCCCGGCGAGGACGAGATGCCCCTGCACGCTACCTTCCAGTTCCAGTACGACGACGAGCCCTCTGGCAGCCGGGCCTGGGAGAAGTGCACCTCAATGCTGCAATTCGACAAGGACACGAAGCGGCTGTGGCAGGAGCTGCAGCGGCCCTACGGCAGCCAGTCGAGCTTCCTGCGGCACTTGGTGCTGATGGAGCGCTACTGGCGGGAGGGCGAACTGGTGCTCGCGTCGGATGCCAGCACCAAAGCGTCAACGTACACCCGCAGCGTGCAGAATAGGCTCAAGGCGTACGGGGCCAGCATCACCGTCAGGACCCCCGCACCCGCGGCCGCTGCTGCTGCTGCTCCAGCTTCGGCTCCGGCTGCCGCCTCTGCTCCCGTGGCCAGCGCCACCCCCGCCCCCACCCCCGCCGTAGCTCCTAAGCCAACCTTGGTGACGCCCCTGGCAGCTCCCCTGGCGACCCCTCGACCCCCGAACCAGGTGGCTGTGAGGGCGGTCATGGCTACTCCATCCCCGCCCCGGAGGGTCACCATGGCGCCGGTCTCGGCCTCGGCCTCCGTTCCTGCCCTGCCCAAGCCCGAGGTGGCCCTCGCCCTGACCGGCGGCACGGTGCTCACTGCTGCGGCCGCAGCGGCAGCCGTCACCGCCGTGCACTTGAGCTCCTCGCTGTCCCCGTCCAGCGACGCTGCCCCGTCGAGAGCCGGCCACGCCGCGTTGCAGGCAGCGGGCCCGGTCGCCGCCAAGCAGCCAGCCAAGCAGCCTGCCAAGCAGGCCAAACAGCAGGCAAAGCCAGCGCCCAAGTCCCAGCAGCAGCAGCAGCAGCAGCAGCAGCCGACACAGCAGGCCAGGGCTCAGCAGGGCAAGGGCATGGGCAAGGCGCAGCAGCAGCAGGCCAAGGCTCTGTCCAGCAAGGCTCAGCAGGTCAAGCCTCAGCCAACCATCCATGTGAAGCCAGTGGCGGCGCTGCAGAAGCCACCCGCACTGGCGCTGGCAGCACAGCCAGCTGTGCCAGCACAGCCCCAACCCGCTCCACCGGTCCTCAAGTCGCCTCCCATCCGACTGACAGTGAAGGCTCCGATACCAGTCCAGGAGGTGGCCCCGACCACCAAGCAGCACATCTCTCAATCAGACTCAGTTGCAATGTCCCTGGAGCACTCCCCCATGGTGCCTGTATCAATGAGCTCAGGGGTGACAATTACTCCAGAGCCCTCGGAAAAGTCCTTGTCGCCCAATGGAAAGCTAACGCCAATTCTGCCAAAAACTCAATCTTCTGTTTCGGTACAGAAATCATCCAGCCCTGCCAATACCATCTCTATTGGTGGGCGGATGACATCCAGTCCATGGGATCCGACTACATCAGCTTCTCGATCACAGTTTATGTCGTCATCACCCGTGGTTAATCTGACTCGCTCTATCAGTTTAACTGCTGTGCCATCATCTCCTCCACCCATGCCGGATCTTCATCCCATCAACCCTCACTTATCAAGACCAAGCAGGTCACCTTCTACTTCGTCGCCCATTATTACGGTCTCACCTCAACGGACATCTCCCGGTGCATATGTCAGCATCATACCTACATCTGCAAGTAGAGCAGCGTTCCCTAAACCACCAAATCCACTTCTGGATAGACCTGCGTCCATAACACCGATCTACACTTCTCAATCTCTTCCAACTTCAGTGACTGTGACCTCTACTGTTGTTACTACTACTGCTCCAAGTACAGTTGTGCCACCATCTCCTACAGTTATAAGAAATAAGGCACGTCCACCCAGGGTGCAGGTAACAACATCATGTGGAAAATCATTTACTCTTACTATACCAGCTTATAAGAAGTTAAAAGCGCTTAGGGAACGACGCCAACTGAAAGAGCAGAATGAATTGAAAGAAAAGGCAGCAAAGGAAGAAAAGGAAAGAATGGGAAACTCTGTAGCTGGTGTGCCTAGTAATAACAAAGAGGAACTGGAAGTTGTTGAAGTACGAGACTCTGATAGTGATGCCCCACAGACTTTACCCACAATCAGTGCTATTTGCTCTGGTGATCAAGCCAAAGCCATGTGGAATGAGGTTACTCGTACTCCTGACTCAACTATTGGATCTGTCACTTCTAATGACTCTAGTGTAAGCTTTTCTGTTTCTTCTCCTGTCGTGGAAATAACACCCATCTTGGGCTCAAAGTCTAACATAGCTGTTGAAAGTTTGCCGAAAATCCCTAAGACTCTGACTGTTACTCAGATAAGGAAGGAGAGCCCAACATTCTCCAAAACTGTTGCTTCGTCAGGAGTATCACTAACAATCACAAGACAAAAATGTCAGACTCCAATGGCTCCTTCAATGTCAAGCCCAGCTCTAGATATTTTTCCCAGTTAGTGCCTTGATGCAGAATTGCTGAAACTATGTGACTAACTCATGACTGTAGCAAGACTATCCACACATATCTTAATGTAAAGACTGTAGCAAGTCAATCTATTGGCTTGGGGAGCAAGATCTGATTCTCAGATTTTCATCTTGTATACATAAAAGTAATTATGGAGAACAATTTGTGGCATCTTATAAATTTGTATATAAAACAGGGTTTGCATAGCTTAGAAATAATGTTGTATTCATGTGTGGAATTGCATAAAGATGCTGTTTGTAAGTACAGTATTCGTGTATATATTTGAATGAGATAATAGGTATTTTATTATGTAAGCAAACTGAGGTGACTATTTCTTTTTGCTCTGAGGTCCCCAAGATATATTTGTTATTTATTATTATTGTATGGGCCAACTCGGATGTAAAAAGGGCAGATGTTGCATGTGAAAGATGGCATATTTTGAATCAAAGATGAATGAAGTGAGGTGGACAATAGTTATTATAGTACATCTAACAGATTAAACACTTGGAAAATAAAAATTAACATCAAAATAGTTTATGTGTTCTGAAGGCTATTTTGATTTCCAAGTGCTTGGGAGCAATCTTATTGCTCATCTGATTCTGTGATATTAAAATTCAGAACAGAATATTGGTTGATGTAAAACAAAAATCAACCTATGGTTTGTCTGTTTGTTGTTGAAGAATTTGTCAATGTCTGTGGTTTAACAAAGCATATTGTGAACACTTTATCGGTGTTGTCTAGTTCAGGCTTTGTAAAAAAAATTTGCTAGCGACTTTGGCCTGTTTAATTGTACACATATTTGGTCCAATCAGTGTTAATCTGGATGTCTCGGTGCAAAGATGAAATATTTGTGAACTATTCAACATCTGACATCAGAATTCCCTCAATTTTATACTGTGACGATGTGAGTATCCACTATCACAGACCTTTTGTCTTTCAAGCATAGCAATAATAGTAGGAACATTTCAAGGAAACTGTTAGCTACTTCTGTAAATAGATCATTATTTTTATGGTTTGGTGCTTCATTGTGTATGTAAGTTTCATTTGGAGCAAATTTGAAACAAGTTGGTTTTGTTTTGTACATTATTTTCTGTATGCAAGAAATCTTGGCAGCAGCATCAGAAGTAGACTTGAATGCCTCGCCCACTTATTTTTCAATTATGTTATTGGGAGTAAACTAGTCAAGCTGAAAGTTGACACTCTGAGTGCTGGTTTCCATGAACTGACATGTTAACTTGATCTCCTAACCATGGATAACGTACGTGTTTTCAAGTTTATGCTTCTCTGAGACATAAGAGCAGTCACTTCATAAACTGTGATCATAGCTTGAGGAGATTTTGGTGAAGAACTGATTTTGTGATAGTAAAGGTGTCTGCTGAAGCTCTGTTTGTATTTTAGTTTTGACTGCCAAGAATCATGTTGTATGAATATCTTTTCAGTTTTGTAATATTTTAGCACACATCCAACAATTGTACAGACTTGTTTTTCAACTGCTCATTGAATGTTATTGAACATGTGTATTTTGGAAAACTTATTTTATGAACAAGCTTTCATATAATGTATGTTAAATCATATTTTTCTCATCAAAATTATTCAGTTTGGTCATACTTGATATAGTGTAGGGTATCACTTGTGAGAATCAAACCTTTTAAAATTTGCTGAAATTGCATACAAACAAAAAAGATTCATTTGTGATTCCCCAAAGTTTGGGAGACGATATTTTATTGTATGTGTAGAAGTTATTCTTTGCATCTTTTTGTAGAAAAAAAACGTATAGATTTTAGAAAACTTTTTATCTATTTTAACTTCAACTTTGGCTATACTTCATTATGGAGCTGAGATTGTTACGCTTAGTTTAGTTGTGATGGCAGATGTTTGGGCAGTCTGATGGTTTAGAGTAATAGAATTTGGTGATAAGCTATTTTTTTATCTCCCATGTGAGATTTTAGAAAGATGAAAATGACCAAGGATTCTGAAATGAGGAGATACATTCACTTCAGTCTCTGAGTTGGCCCTACACAAACAATGTCCGATTGAACTTATTTTTTTATGATTGTGGAATATTCTTAATCATGGAAAGCCCATTCCTGACTAGAGTTCTGTCCCAATGATCCTTTTGACGAATTGGTAAGACTCTGCTGGGCAATATTTACATATATTGTATTGTTACCTTCATGTATATGTATATTGAGTGAACTTATTGTAGCTATTTATTTGCTGTGTTTAATATTATTCTTTTAGCTTTTAAATTGGCCTGGTTTAGTTAGTGGTTAACAGTGAAACCCAATGCATAGTTTTTATTTTTAAGTTACTTAAGTTGATATTCACTGTCAGCCACTCTATTTGCATAACTGCTTTTCTTCTCTCCTCATATGTAAGAAATCCTATCACAACATTTTTATTTAATACATTGCATTCTTATTTGTATTGACAGCTGTCTCTGTCATATTGTTAGTTCTGTTACATTTTACCCCTTTTTGTGATTATTTTGAAGACATCTTCTTTTTCTATTGTTAGAGTGAATTGTTACTTGTAACTCATTAAAAAAAAAAGTGAGTTGTATACAGGGCTGCACTTGTGGTGGCTGTGATTAGGCAGCTCACAGTGTGGCACACATGTATCCCAGTGATCATGAACTAACTGAAACTGCCTGTATTTATGTATGTCTAGTATGACAGAGGATTTAGTGAACCCAAAACCCTTGCAGTCTATGTTAGGTGACTTGTAATGTTGATAACTCTGTCTGGTTGGAATTTGGGAAGTCAATAAATAGAAACAAGAAATGCTTTCATTACTATAAACTCTTATTACTTTTCACCTTATACCCATTTCACTGATCTCAACATAGCCTAGTGGCTTCAAGCCCCCCTTAAAGACAAAAGAAAGATAAAACAAGGAGCTTCTTAAAACACCAAATTGAAAATTTTATAGGAATGGGACACACATTGACTACAATACACATGTTACAATGGTCACTTACAAGTTCACTTGCCCAGTGTATGCCGAGCTTCACACTAAATGTAGATGTACTGACAGATTTTAACAAGCAATTTACATTCGAGGAAAGATACGCGGACGACGAACGAACGTCGGCCTTCAAGTGGAGGCGGTGACGGGCACCGAGTCCCCCATCTTGTGCGGCTGCTGTTGCTGCTGCCGCCGCACCAGCTCTGTGCTGGACAGAGGCGCTGGCGCCAACGCCGATGTCGGCGTCGCCTGTGTCCGGTCATCATCACCGTCCTCCGGTTCACCCTCGGCTGAGCTGAGCATGTGCATGATGTCGTCCTCGAGCTCGCCGAGCGACTCAGTCGTCGAGGAGGCCGAGCTGCCCGGGCGGCCGCTGGTCGACGCCGACGACACGTCCAAGAGCCCCGTACTCTTACTTGAGTCGGCGGCGGCGGCAGCACCAACGTCCGTATCGTTGGTGGAAGCAGGGGGTGCTGGCTCGGCGTGTGCGGGCGGGGGCGGGGCCGAGACCAGCAGGCCCGGGGGCGGGGAATGGCCGCACCCCTGTGGAGGGAGGTCGGGGTCGGTGCTGTTCGCGGACGCCTTCACCTCAGGAACTTTGGTTTGATCCGGTAACTCTTGCAGGGGGGAGGGGGCGGGGGAGGGGGAAGCCCCACCAGCACTGCCTGACTCGGCCACCGTTGACGTCGTAGAGCCGTCGATCTGCGACGCCGTGTACGAGTCCTTTATGAAATCAGCCAGGGCCTTGGTGGAGGCGGTGTGGACGGGGACAGGGACGGGGAGGGGCAGTGCCTCCGGCGGGGGGCTGAGGGGCCGCCACTGACGTGGGGACAGCAGCACCGCCGAATTAGACAGCGGGGGGCCGGGGCTCCAGGCTCGTTCCCGTTCCTGGCGCTCCTGCCAGCTCTGAAGGGTGAAGGCGGCCACCCCCATGACGCCCTGAAATCACAAGCAGAAAAGATCAGCCTCAGCCAAGCCCAGCCCACACTGGCGCTGGCAGACGCGGATGGCGAGTGAGGATTCAAACCGTGGACTCGGCTTGACTCACCTCCTCCCGGTTCAGGTCCAGGCTGCGCGGCCCGTCGTCGTGCAACTCGTACTCGGAGGCCTCCAGTGAGCCGTGCGTCGTGGCGCGCACGCCCCGCCCGGGCAACGACCTGCTCGTCCTGGACTCGATGGTGTCCAGGCTGTCCATGCTCCGCGCGCGGTGGTCCCGGTAGCCCGCAGACGCCGGCCTGCCCAGACGAGACTCCACCTGCAGGATCGGAAGCAGAAGTGGGATGTTTGTATCGCCCCCGCTCCTGTACATGAGCCCCGTCAGCCGGAAGCGGCGGCGAGGCGGCGTACCTTGGCCATCCTCTTGAGCAGCTCCATGGTGTGCGCGGGGCTGAGGATCGAGTCGTTGAGGTTCACCGTTCCGTCTTCTTCGTCGTCAGCCTTCCCCTCCCGCCCCCTTGCCCTGGAGCCGCCCCTGGCCCGGGAGGGCGGCAGCGGAGGCGGCCCCGGGGGCGGCGCGGGTTGCGGGGGGCGGGCGCGACGCTTCTTGCGCGGCGGCGGCACGGGGGCGGAGGAGGGCGACGGGGGCGGCGTGGGGAGCGCGGGCAGCGCCGGCCGCACGGCGAGCCCCGGGCCCGGACCCGGACCCCCGCTGTCGGTCCTGCAAGCACAAGTGACGCACGGTTCTAGGAAGAGGGAAGCGCGCAGCGCGCAGCAGCCCTGGCGAAAACGGAAACTCTCCCCGAGGGCGTATCGAAGGCGTGTTTGTTGCACTTTGAGCGTTTGAGGGCGTTGTGAAGGCGTTGAGAAGGCGTTGTGGAGGCGGAACTGAAACGCCTTCGGACCATAACGCCCAAGAACGCCTTTGACAACGCCTTTCGAGGGAGTTGTGTCTACGCTGAACGACGGCGTTGCTGGGCGTTTTGCGTGAGGGCGTTTAGAGAAAACGCCCAAAGCGCAACAAACACGCCCTCTAAGGGCGTTTCGAGGGCGTTTCACGCCTTCGGAGAGCGTGAGGAAAACACCTTCCCGAGGCGTTTCCAGAGCGTGAACTCCGCTCTGGATTTTCGCCAGGAAGCCCCACGGCCACAGGCAGGGCATTCCCTCCCCTCCCCCCCCCCCTCTCCTCTGCGGCTTGTGTCCGTGAGATTCGGCGTTTGATTCCTCGGGGTGTGAGGTGGCACCATTTTTTGCTTTAAATCGGGAGTAATAATTAAACTAATCAGAACCGGTGCGCACCGCCCCCTCCCCCCAAATATCCCTGGGTAATTATATTCTGTCGTCGGGAGGACGGATGCTAAACCTGTCTCGTTGTGTCTGCTACAGTACTCAAGTGTCTCTGTTTTTTCTGATTGATGTTGTTATTGCCATAACGTTCTGAAATCAAGTATTGTGCTCGAGCAAGTTTTCTTTGAATTATAAGTATAGGTATCGCCCTTTCCAATTGATTCGTGGTTCTTTCTTCAATCAATACAATGTCCTCCCGATCAGGCAACCAATCAATAACTCTAAATCATATCACATTTTTCCAAAATCCCAGAGGGGGAAATATTGGCAAGGCGGTGACGAAAGAAGTGCACCGCACCGCGCACATGGACTTGGAGGCACACCATCCCTAATGAAGGGGGCACACCAGCCCTACGGCCGATGTGCCCCCCGCTGACTGACCGTTCAGGGAGCGTTCACAAACCACGTGACCTTTCTTCGAAACGTCACCGGGCGTGGTAGTGCTGCTGGGGCAAACTGTCGTTGGCGCGGGCTGGATAGTCTCCCTGAGACTGCAGGCCTGGTGGGTTCGATTCCCACGGACGGTTCCACGCACTTCCCCGCGCTGATTTTTTACGTCCAAATTAGTAGAGTGCCAAAGCACCGAATATCCAAAGTGCCTCGATTGCTACGGGTCACGTGCAGCTCAGCTCCTGCGTGCAGCGCTAGGCACCACGGACGCACGGACGCACGAAGGGTTGCCTACCTCCACGGCGCCCTCGGGCTGCCGGGGCCGCTGCCGGGGCCGCTGCCGGGGGGCCTCCTCCGGCCGGCCTCCGCGGAGGGCCCATGCAGGCGGTCACATACTCACGTGAAAGCAGGGTTGTGCACGCCATTGAGGGAGAACTGCTTGTCGGGGACCACCAGGTGCTGGCGAATGAACGGCTCTCGGTTAAACTGGAAACAGAGACGGCAAGTGGTTCAGGAGCGGCGGCCCTGCCGTGTGTGCACGCTTGCCGTGTCTCCAGCTTTGTGTCGTCGGTGACCTCAGTGGAGAAGCAGATGCAGGCGCCGGGGAGCACTTCGGGTGTGGCGGACATGGACACCAGAGACAGAGACCGGTGACGACATGATGACCAGACACAGCCGCAGAAGCCAGGGCTCCGCAGAGAAACGCGACACTGCAGTCGTGAGGCGAGGCGAGGCGCGGCGAAGCAGGAGGAGTAAGGTAATT
Organism: Odontothrips loti; assembly: GCA_038380765.1. Classification (NCBI taxonomy): domain Eukaryota; kingdom Metazoa; phylum Arthropoda; class Insecta; order Thysanoptera; family Thripidae; genus Odontothrips; species Odontothrips loti. Next base: position 16,981,943 of record CM076248.1, on the reverse strand, counting down.
CGAGGCTCTCGATGTCTTATTTGTCCCGCCATCGTCATCGGATTCAGCCGCTTACGGAAGCGATGCGACGGGGCTATGTCGCTGATTAGCACGAAAACGAGGGGCGGATGAGATCGGCGTGGAGAGCTCCGCTGCACCGCTCACAGCCCCAGGCTTCGGAGGGGGCCCGGGGGGACACGTGCCCGGAGGCCGAGCGGAGCGGAGCGGAGGAGCGGAACGCGCAGCCGCCGCGAGCGACATTCGGGCCGCGAGGCGACGCAGTGCGACGCAGATCTCAGAGCTGGAAATACATTGCAAATGATCCTGTGTAAACAGCTGGCAGGGATCCGACCCGCCCCACCTCGCGTTACCCGGTGCGACACTTGAATAATTTAAAACAGGCCCCCACCACTCCACCAACTCACTGCTAAATTTGGCCAGTGTTGATAGTCGGATTTCAAGCGCGGCCGCAGGCCACCCCTATGTATTTCGACAAAACTTTGATTTTAACGGAACAAAGACATCGGACTATTTCGTCCCCCCACTCCTCCCCCCACTCCTCCCCCCCCCCTTTCCGTATCGCCCGCAGTATCGTGTGTCCACTCTAGCTCAGCTGGACCGTGGGAATACTCGGCCGCGAGTGGGAGGGGAAAGGATATGTGGCTTATTGCGTCATGAGGCCCGTGGCCTGGCAGTGTGTCGTGTCCGAGTCCGTTTCTGTATCTCGGGACCACACGGGCCGATCAATGGGATTCGGATGCAGGGCTGTAAGGCGCGGGCCGGACTATCGAGAGCGAACTCGCGTTCCTTAGCAGAGTATGAGAAATACAGCCCGAGTTCGCCGCGCGACATCTGAGGTCAGGTGTACTTGTGCGGGCCAGACACTCGCAGGTGTTCGGGGCGGCAGGCGGCGGCATTCCAGTCGTAATCCGCTCCCCAAACTGCGCCAACTATGTTGGCCGCGGTGCTGGCGCGGGGTGCGCGGTGGGGCCCCCGTGGGTCCGCGTGGGTCCCCGCCGCCCCCGCCGCCCCCGCCGCCCTCGCCGCCCCCCGCCGCCCCCAGGGCAAGGAGGTTAGGTGAGGGCGAGGCGCTACGTGACGTTACGCGCGGCACCGGTCCGGAGTCAGAGTCGGTTTGTCGGCAATTACTTTCGGAGGAAAGTCGTTGTTTGCGCAGCGGGGAAAGGGGAAAGGGGAAAGGGAAGGGAAGGGAAGGGAAGGGAAGGGAAGGGAAGGGAAGGGAAGGGAAGGGAAGGGAAGGGAAGGGAAGGGAAGGGAAGGGAAGGGAAGGGAAGGGAAGGGAAGGGAAGGGAAGGGAGGGGAAGGGAAGGGAAGGGAAGGGAATGCCCGCCCGGCCCGTCGCTAAATTCTATTGCCAACGCCTTCGTGCCCCACTCCGCTGCGCGCGCCGTGCCGTGCCGTGCCGTGCCGTGCCGTACCGTGCCCAGGCTGTGCCGTGCCGTGGCGTGGAGGGGTCCCCGGCTTTCACCCCTACCTACACCTACGCCGCCCGCCCTGGCCTAACCCACCCAGCTCGTGCATCTTCGAGCCTTCGCCGCCGCCGCTCCGGGCCCAGCCCAGCCCAACCCAGGTTGTCTCCCCGTCCCCGCATACCTCAGCTGAGCGCATGCCTTGGTGCAGGCAGCGCCTACCACCGCCTAGCCGACACGGAGTACGACACCCCTCCGCCCCCGCCCGCCCCCTCCCCGCCCCCGCCGCTCAGCCGCGCCCTAGCTGCACCTTCCGCCATTCATCTTTCGTCAGCGTTCGTGTCACACCCCGTCCTCCCTCCTCGGTCCTCCGTCCTCCGCCCCATAGAGTCCACTCTATGCTCCGTCCTGCGCGCCCGCCCGCGTTGGTCTGCTGTACAACAATTATCGCCGCGTCGCGTTGACTTTGGGGCGCGGCGGCAGCGTGGCAGCAGCAGCGGCAGCAGCAGCAGCAGCAGCGGTGGCGGCAGAGGCCTGTGGACAAGGTTGTGAGGTATCGACGGAATGTTAATTGGCCCTAGAGCACCTCGGCGGCGGCATCGCGCCGCGAGGGCGGGACGGAGGTGCCGAGGCGGAGGTGCCGAGGCTGAGGTGCCGAGGCCGGAGGTGCCATGGCGGATGGCGGCCTTCGCGCTCACGCTCGCGACCGACATTGGCGCGTCTCCCTTATTTTCGGCGCTCCGCTCCACCAAGTTGTTCTCGCAACACGCTGTATATACAGAGACTGCTGAGCACCGATAACCAAAAGACAAGGGGAAGAGGGGGGGGGGGGAGATCCAGGAAAGGTGAGGCGAGGGTGGCAGCAGGAGCAGGGCCGTAGGGAGGCGGTCGGCCAGGTAGGGACACGCCGTCAACAACCTCGTGCACACTGCTCCGGCTCCAGCGCGCGCGCACACACACACCCGGCCGTGGCGCCAGGGGGTGTGGCGGGGAGGGGTCCGTCCGTAAGCTTGTCGATCCGCCTGGCAGCCAGCGCTAATATTGGCACTGATACTCCGTCAGCGAGCCCTTAATTCCTGTTTCCAAAGTCCGATTAGGTGGAAACCGCCAGCCCTCTGGATCCGGTCTCTCTCTCTCTCTCTCTCTAGAGAGAAAGAGAGGGAGAAAGAGAAAGAGAGAGAGAGAGAGCGAGAGCGAGAGAGAGAGAGAGAGAGAGAGAGAGAGAGCACAGCCACATTCAGTGCGGCCAGAGGGTTACAATCAAATCAACAACCCATAACTACTTGAATCCGGTATAACATTAACCTTGTGAAATACCGCTGACGTTCATCCTCGACACCGAATTCCCTCTCCCCCTTTTGTTTTGACCCCGTCAACCCGTAATGATCGGACAGGAGTGGCTCCCAACAGAATACATACGCTGGTCTCCGCGCTGGTCGGCAGAGGCCAGCCGAACCCCAGCCCGAGCCCAGGGGACCTACTACAGAGAGGCACCACACGGAGGACGTGGGCGAGGACCGGGCGCCGGGGCCTGGCCGGGGCCCCTTTCTACGTTGGGCTTATCATCAAACTTTCTGTGAATAGATGGCTCCCGGCTTCTTCTCCGCTTCCACGACTTTCCCCCTCCCCCTCCCCTCCACCCACACGCACCCACCTCCTCTTCCCGCCTTTCTCCCTTGTCTCCCCTGCGGAGGCCGCCGGTGTTTTTCAATGGGGCCCACAGGAGGGGAACGGACGGGGGGCAGGGGAGAGGGGGGGGGGCTGGAGAAGTACTAAAGTGATTCGTCGTCTGAGGGCTTCAGGCGCCGGCTCCAGGGGCTCCAGGAGGACAGGAAGGATGGGCCCCGAACGGCAGAGCGCGGAGCCGTGCCGGGGTAGAGCAGCACGAGGCTAGGCCACGCCTGCCAGGCCGGGGGCAGCCGGGTCTCGCCACATTACGCACTAGGCGGAGATGGATTCGGGCAAATTTATGTAAGCCGCGCACCAGAATCCATCACGACTGACGAGAGGGGGGGGGGGAGGGAGATGGGGGGGGGGGCGGGGGAGAGAAAAATGGCCGCAAAGGGGTGAGGGAGGGGCGTAAGAGTCGGACGATATGTACGAGGCTAATGCTCGAACCCGCGCAGCACAGCAGCAACAGCTCACATGGGCCTTCGTGCGCGCGCTCTCATGAATGAGAAGGTGACTTTGGAGCGGCAAGCAGAAAGAGTTCTGCATCGCAATTGTTCTAAGGCAGCGGACAACAGGAGGGGGGGGGGCGGTATAGCACAACACGCTGACCCCCTGACCTGCAGTCAGCGTCCTTTGTGTGCACAGATGAGTCCCCCGTAGTGATCCTCGAGTCCCCCGCCGCGCCTCGTTTCGGACGACAGGAGTTAGACTAACTTTTGATACAGGCAGTGCACATCAAGAATTTATACAGCGAAAAAAAAAAAGAAACATTAAAATAGAAATACGCATAATTAATAAGTCAGTGTGAAATACCCCCCCACCCCCTCCTCCTTCCCACTTAACGAAGAAACCTCCGGAAAACTAAGCTTTTCGCCAGGAATTGCAATTTCGCTGAGAGTGCGCAAACCGAAAACAGGAGCACCAAATGTAAGCAGTGGCAAACACCAAAACCGCTACTGTGGGGGCAACAGCAAAGGCAGCGGCCAGCCCAGCGTCTGTGACATGCCGTGCCGCCGCCTCGGCAGACTGGCAGACCCAGACACGACGTGTCTCCGACCTCCTCAACCTCTGAGGCTGAAGGGAGCGTTCCCAAACCACGTGACCTTTCTTCGAAACCTTGTAGTAGCGAGAGCGAAAGCGAGTGCAGTGGGGCCGTCGTGGTGCTGGAGCAAAATGTTGTCGCCGGCGCGGCCCTTGACTCACTCCGTGACCCACCAGCCCCAGCCCCAGGCTTGGTGGGTTCGATTCCCACGGACGGTTCCAGCGCCACCAAGTACGTTTTAGTGTACTTCGTTTCCAAAGTATATTATTGGAAACCTCTATTTTCGCGCTCAGCGCAATTCGAATTTTACCGCCTCGATTGCGCGCCCCACGTGGTTCCCGGACGGCCCCCGACCGCGACGCGGTGTGGCGTGCCATCCGACGCCCCAACGAGCGCCGGCCCGTAATTTACCGCCGCAGATCTTTTAGGAGTTACGCCGTGCCGCGCCGTGCCGCGCCGTGCCGCGCCGTGCCGCGCCGTGCCGCGCCGTGCCGCGCCACGCGTCGCCGTGCGGGTATAATTGAGACTTTGGCGGCACGCCGTGCGCCGCGACGCGATTGCAGTACTCTACCCGGCCGCGTCATTGTTATTATACGGGGGTCCGCCCACAAGTCAGGTGACAAACGTAACGCCGCGGCGTCATCGTACTTCTGGTGTCTGTAATTAAATATTAAATCCCCTCTCCTTTTCGCTTCCCCAAGCAGTCCGTAACATAGTGGCATCAAAACCGTGAAAACAACAAAGCGTGTAGTTGTGGGCGGTCGTATAGTTGATCCGAGAAAGGGGCGTTAACAGCTCGTGATGCACAGTGCATCGTGCTCGCTGTTCGCCGGGTGTGAGCGGCTGTGCGGCGCTGTGTGGCGGGGCGGGGCGGGGCGGGGCGGGGCTGTGCGGCGGTGGCGGTCCCCTTGTTCGGGGCATAACAAGGCTCTGCGCAGCTCTGCGGGTGAATGAGGCGGGGCGGGGCCGGCGGCAGGGCGCAAAGGGCTGGCTGCGTACAACAGGTGGATTTGCAGGGCCTTATCAGCAGAATATGTGCCTTCGGTGAGGCGGCGGGGCGGCGGTGCTGGTGGCTTATCGCCGTGGCCGCCACGCCCTAGGCCTCGGCGGGAGGCTGCCCTGCAATATGCTACAGCAGCTGCCGCCACCGATTATTCTCATACTCACGCGAAACTTGTCGCCCGGCCTGAGGTCGGCGATGCTGCCCGCGCTGTCCGGGCCCCAGACGGGGCCCCAGGCGGGGCGCGGCGGCCGGGCGCCGGGGGCGTTGTGGTGGCCGGGCAGCCCCCGCGCGCGGCAGCATCCTGCGCCCATCTTGGTGTGCTCCGGCGTCCTCAGCGCCGCCCGGCCGACGACATCGGTGGGGGGCGTCCGTCGGGGGCGTCAGACGGGAGCCGTCGGACGACGTGGGTTTTCGCCCCTCGGTGGGGGGCTTTCGTTTTCACTTTCGCTGTCCGGGCGCCGGGAAGGACAACAAGCAGCTCGGTCGCCGCGCCGACCCGCTGTGTTTGTTACTCCTCGGTGCCCCCAGTGCGGAGCGGTGCGGTGCGCCGACAGACGCCTCGCGGGTCGCGAAGCGTGCGTGCACCTGGCCGCGCGTGCCGCGTGCGTGCCAACGTGCCGCCCTTTCCCTCCGTAGGCGGCGCGTGCGGCGCGCGTGTCCCGTGTCCCCGTCGGCACGCCGAGCCGCGGCGTCCGCGGGGCGGGGCGTGGCGGGGCGGGGCGGCCTCCGGTCCGGATGCCCCCGGCACGGCACGGCCCCGGTCAGGGAGTAGAGGGGTCTCTCGGCCGGGTCAGGTCGCCGATGACGAGCTGCCACTGGCGCGCTCTCTCTCTCACTCGCGGGCCTCGCGGGGTCGCCGCTCCGAATTCCTCCCGGCCACCGCCTGCAACACACGGGAAATAAGAGAAGCAGGGAATTAGATGGCGAAGTCGGGTCTGTAGAGTCCCCACCGGCCGACCGACGCCGCCTCTCCGGCCTATCTAAAAGTGGATAGGGCCGATTACTCCACGAGGTTGAATACATCCATAATGAACAAGCGCTGCGCTGGGCTCGCTTGGCCGCTGCTGCTGCCGCTGCTGCTGCCGCCGCTGCTGCCGCTGCGGAGGCGGATATTAGCATGGCCCCGGTGTGCGAAGGCCTAGCCAGCCTAGCCAGGCCTAGGGCCGCCTCAGCGTAGGACGTTGCGTTAGGATTCCCATGGAGGATGGCAGACGGGCCTGGAGAAGCGGGCGGCGCGGCCCGGCCGGTAAAGCACCGCATCTGCAAGTCACTCACTCACGCGCGAGCAGGCGAGAACTGCGTCTCGCGAGCTGGAGGGAACTTCCTGCGACGCCCGGCCCCGCCCCGCCCGGCCTGGCCATAAGGCCCCCGGCTTACTCCAGCTCCAGAGAGGACACGGAGGAGGCGGGGGCGGCGCCGAGAAGCGCCGAGCCGAGCCACGCCGGGGCGTTGTTGCGTCCCAATGGAGTAACGTCATACTATTCGGCGTGCTCTCTCTCTCACCCATGCTCCGCTCCCGCCCCCGCATCCAGGACCAAGAGAGATGACTGATAAAACTGTGCAAATATTTGTATCCGTGTGCATGTCTCCGTACTTTTCACGACCCGACCACAAAGCCGCGGGTTCAACTACCATCTGGGCTGGTTGTCCTCCGACCCCTTCCTGTGAGTGCGGGGTCACAGCCCACACCATGACAGCCCTCGCCTCGAACAGCTCGACGGCCTGCTCATGATCCTCTGACCTGATGACCCACAGAGGCCGACTCTTGCCGGCGCGGCCTTGAATAGGTGCCCCCCCCCTCTCTCCTCTCTCTCTCTCTCTCTCTCTCTCTCTCTCTCTCTCTCTCTCTCTCTCTCTCTCTCTCTCTCTCTCTCTCTCTCTCTCTCTCTCTCTCTCTCTCTCTCTCTCTCTCTCTTCTCACTCTCGTTCCTCCTCCTGGCCAGGCCCCGGTCGCCCGACCCACACCCACAACACTGATGAACTCATGTTTGGCGCACATGGCCGGCGTCAGCCATGGGAAGAGACGATACTGCCGAAGACGGTGGTGGTCGCCGAGGATCCCACCAGCAGCCTACTAAACATGGCACTTTGTGTAGCTGGGCGTGAGTGCGTCAGTGACGCTGCTGCTGCACGCTGCCATGCTGCCGGTGACCACACACACACACACACACACACACGGAGTGCGCCGGCTAAAATCAGGGAAACGTACGGCGGCGGGCGATTCGTGACGGTCTAGTTACCAAGCCTGCTCAAGCCTTCGCCTCCTGTAGGCCTCCGGCTCCGGCCCCTCCGGCCGCTCCGGCTCCATTCCGGGCTCCGCTCCGTGTGTGCGGCCCCGCGGCCCCGGAGGAGGGCAGGGCGGCGCCAGCAGCAGCGCCAGCAGCAGCGCAGCAGCAGCAGCGCAGCAGCAGCAGCAGCAGCAGCAGCAGCAGCAGCAGCAGCAGCAGCGCCAGCAGCAGCAGCAGCAGCAGCAGCAGCAGCAGCAGCAGCAGCAGCAGCGCCAGCAGCAGCGCCAGCAGCAGCGCCAGCAGCAGCGCCAGCAGCAGCAGCAGCAGCCAGCAGCAGCGCCAGCAGCAGCGCCAGCAGCAGCGCCAGCAGCTCATCGGCCAGCTCCACCATCATCTGCTCTCGTTTTTATTCTTTACTTAATTAATCGACCGCGGTTAATCGGATGAGACGTGGACGATGATGGGGAACGACGGCGTGGTGGTGGTGGTGGTGGTGGTGGTGGTGGTGGTGGTGGTGGTGGTGGTGGTGGTGGTGGTGGTGGTGGTGGTGGTGGTGGTGGTGGTGGTGGTGGTGGTGGTGGTGGTGGTGGTGGTGGTGGTGGTGGTGGTGGTGGTGGTGGTGGTGGCGTGCGCTGCTGCGCGCGGCGCGGACACCCGTCACGTGACTGCTGCAGGGTGCTCCGCTCCCGCTCTGCTCTGCTCCACTTTTTGCAAGCAGGTGGAGTCATTACCGCGCCAGGCAGACGACACGACGTGACACGACACGACACGAGACGGACCCAGCTAGCAGCTCTAGCGGAGGCTCTAGCCCAGTCACCGTGTGCGTGTGCGCGCATGAATCCGTCATACCATTTCCCGCCGCTCCGAGCGGCTAATGAAGGCTGAGGACTCCCCGGGCCCAGGGCGGCGCATGCGCAGAGCCGCTTGCCGCCGCCGCCGCGCGCGGTTAGAAGCTGCTTTGCGCAGAGCAGCAGAGCAAACAACTTTTCGTTATGACGCCGCGTCGTGGAGGTTCTCTCCGCGGGGGGCAGCAATGTCACAAAACAAAGTGGAGGGCGCGGGCCGGGGGCAGGGCGGGGGGCAGGGCGGGGGGCAGGGCCGAAAGGAAAAGGAGAGGTGGGCTGTCTTTGCTAAACTTCTGCTGCCCTGCAGGAACAGAGAACAGGGGGAGGGGCTGAACTTGAGCGGAAGCACAACGACCTCTCGAACCTCAACAACATGCAGGCTGCGCAGGCTGCTTCAGTGGGCCGTCTGCTGCCACCGCATGCCTCGCAACCCGCGCCCCGACAGGAACAACGGAAGTTTGGCACGGGGGTGCTCTTATAAGGGAATGCACAGCGTAGCGTCTCGGCACACACACACACACACACACACACACACACACACACACGCCCTGTGCCGTCGGATCGCCGCCTCCTCGCGCACAGACAGTACAGACTGCTGAGCAAAAAGAATGCGCAGCGCTCTTGAGGGAGATAATCGAGTCCGCCGGCGTGGTGCGATGCGCCGGCCTCCTGCCAGACACTCGGAAGGTGAAGTGAAGCGAGGCGAGGCGCCTACTCAACTCGATCGTCATCAGCTACCGAATTTTGAAGATAACAGCTGGACGGTGAGGGGGAGGGGGGGACACTCGAGCTCCCCCCCCCCCCCCCTTTCATCTCCCAGCGGCGCGGCGGGCGATCAGCTCCTTGATTTATTCGCGAACGTTTCGCCGCGCGGGGAAACGCCGTGAATTTCCCAGTGAGGCCGAAGCGGCGTCGCGGGGGGTGGGCGGGGGTGGGCGGGGGCGGGCGGGTGGTGGGCGGGGGCGGGCGGGTGGTGGGCGTCGGCATCGGCAGCGCCCCCGCGCCTCGACAGCGTCGCTGCCAGCCGCCTGACAGGGACTTCATTTCATTTCGCTGCTCGGCGCTGCAAAAGACGGCGCCTTGCCGTGCCTTCGGATTTACGCACTCTATGGTGCAGCAGCAGCAGCGGCAGCAGCAGCAGCAGCAGCAGCAGCAGCAGCAGCAGCAGCGGCAGCGTTGTGTCGCTCGTCGATCACCGAGATGGCAGCCGACAGGGGGGAGGGGAGGAGGCGATCTGGCGACAACAACCGAAACATGATTTCGCCCCTTATCCGTCCGCGCCACGATCGAGCGCCGAGCCGGCAGAGCCGTGGCCACGGCAGCAGCTTGGGGGCCTCCACGTGCTGCCGACGGAGCCGTGGCCACGGCAGCAGCTTGGGGGCCTCCACGTGCTGCCGGCGGCAGCGGTCGCGTTTGGTTCGGATAATACGCGGTTGGGGCCGTCGGATACATTCGGGTGGCCGCGGTATGCGGGTATGCTGTCCTGTCGCTAGGCATGCGTGACTGCCGGCCACTGCGGGGCCGGAGGCCGGACAGGACAGCCAGCCGGGCTGGTCGCTGGTCGTGCTGGTCCTGGTCATAACAGTTCCGCCGCTCCGACCTTGTGGCCAGGCCAGGCGAGCCGCTGTGCTGCCGCTGTGCTGCCGCTGTGCTGCCGCTGCCGCTGTCGGCATGCCCAGTGCCCTGCCCATCCTGCACTGCCCGGTGGCATCGCCAATCCAAATGCACGCCGTTGTTTTCTCGCCGCATTATTACCCCGGACGACACGGGACACTCTCTGCGCGTGCGCCACAGCACAAGATGAAGGCGACGGTAGAGAGGCTGAAGCTGAAGCAGGGCGAGACCTATTTCGGGAGCGCGTGTTGTTTGGAGGAACACGGCGAGGCGTCGCGCGCGGTTCCGGACATTATTTACAGACTGATAACTGATAAAACGGTCTGCGCATCTGGGTGATGTGACGCGGGCAGAGGCTGGCTGCCGGGCCGACACGCACGCACGCACGCGCGCACGCAGACCGATCACGATGGCCGGTCACGGGACGTGAGGCGCAGTCCGCCGGTGGTCCGCGGTCCAGGGCCGAGGACCACGCCGCGCCTCGCCGCGCCGCCCAGCGCTGTCATCCGCGACGCGGTTCCGCGGGGAATTCAGCATCGGCGGTGACGTCGCGGGCCGCCGATCCGAGCCGATCTGAGCCGATCCAGTGACGGACGTGTGGCCTGCCGACGAGTACTTGCCCGTTGGAGGAGTTGGAGTCTGTCTGCGGGGGGCGTGCCGAGTGCCGACTCCCGGACTGGACGCTGTGCTCCTCTGATCGGCGGGACCGAACCGACCGACGGCGTCCCGCGACTGACGCTGCTCCGCGCCGCTCTTTTGCCAGCCGCGGGCCGCGAGCCCGAGCCGCGGGCTCCCCGCCGACCGGCGCGATGCGACGCGGGACGGGGCGGGCAGGTACGCGAGGCGGGGAGCGGTGGCGGCCAGGGCGGGGCGGGGCGGGGCGGGGCGGGGCCATGCAGCGGCAGCCTCGGCGCCGCGGCGCCTCCACTCCACGCCGGGCCACGCCACGGCCGCGGGCTCGCGAGCAGAGCGCTTCCATCCGGTCGCAAACCCGGCGTACAGGAGCAGCAGCAGGAGCGTCCCTAAATCACCTAACGCGGCGCGCACCGAGACCACACGCACCGCTTGACACGCCGTTTGCAGCCGCCGACGGCCCAACGTTGTGCGAACCCGGTTAGATTGATAGCGTCTACCGTCACTGCAGCGGTCTCGAGCACGGGGTGTCGGCGTTAGTGCCCCCCCCCCCCCCCCCGGGGGACCTTCAGCCCGTCAGACACGGCATGGCACTCACACACACACACATGCGGACGGCCATAAAAAACACCACGTCACGAGACGTCATCGCCGACTAATCGAAATTACGTACGTACGGCGGAGGGGTAGAGGGGGGGGGGGGGGAAATAATCATAATGAGCACGATGGTAATTGTTCGGAAATTGGGCGCCTGTGGTGATTACATACATTGCCGCGGCGGCGCCAGTTATCCAAAATCTGCTAAAATAGGAACAAGAGAGGCATACTTCCACTCAGTTTTATTTTTGTCAAAATTTAGAAAATTGGCAAGGCTATTATAGCCTTTCTTTTCTTTTGCCTGAATTTTTTTTTCGTCGAACACGCACTGTCAACACACTTTCATTTGCAGATGGCGGCAGCGACTCTGACGCTGATTCCGATTCCGAGTTTTTTTTTTTTTTAGTTCCGAATTGATTCCTAAATTGATATAGAAAGTTTCAGGGGTCAGCCTTAGTTACTCAGTATCGACTATGGATCCATAGTATGCCGTGATGCCGTAGTTTGGGTTGCCTACCTGAGCTGTTGTGTGTTTGTAAGCCCGTCAGGACACAGGACAACAAGCCTTTTCCCTTTCTTCTGCGTACCCCAGGTTCTTTCCCGAACACGGGTGAAAAAATATTACAAGAGGATGGCCCGGTGACAAGTGCACGAGAGAGCACCGTTACGGGGCTGGCACAGGCCGGAGCAGGTAGACAGGTGGGCATGGGCAGCGCAGGGCAGGGCAGGGCAGACCACTGGGTCAGCGGCAGCGCTGGCCGCTGGGCATGGGGGCACTGCCCCCGCCCCCACCTCGCCCCACCCGCTCCCCGCCCCCGGAGCAGACCAGACCGGGGCGGCTTAATCCCCTGTGTAAGATACACTGCTGGCCGAAATAATAAAGTACAAAAGTGGGTGGATCCTACCCGAGGGCCCGAGGGGTACATCAGTCCTGAGGCGAGTATAGCGAGTAGCGGTATGGCCGAACCTGCCAGGTTCATGGGGAGGAAAACAGAAGATCTGAACCCTAGACGCTTCCGAACGTCTCCCGAGTCTCATTGCTCCCGGGGCCCAATCATTCCCCAGTCATTTGGTACTTCAGTGACTGCACAAAATTTTCAGAATTGGTGTGCCCCTCGGTTGGGTGAAACCGCGGTCGGCGAGGGCTGGCGAGGGCGGGGCGGGAGGTGAATGTCAGGCTCTGAGCCCCGTCCGGAGCCGGTGCCGGGTCCCGTCGCCGCCCTGGCCGCGTGCTGGCTGCTGGCGGCCGGCGACGGGCCGCGCGCACCGAGGGTGGGCAGGCTATATAAGGGAGGCCGGTGACAACGGCTACTTAGTAAGCCCTAAGCCGACCCCGACAGCAAACCGCCAGCCAGCCCCAGCAGGTGAGTGTCCGGCCAGCAGCAGTGCAGCAGTGCTCCGAGACCACGACCATGTTGGCGGCGGCCGGCCACGTCCTGTTGGAGACGGTGCGCAGCGTCTTCTTCGTGGCGCACGCCATCTACCTCATCTCGGGCGTGCTCGTGCTCGTCATGCTCGAGTCCGACATGCGCGTGCTCCGGGCGGTCGCGCGCTACACCCTCTAGTGTCCATGTGTGTGCGCGTGCGTGCGTGCGCGCGTGCGTGTGTGTTGCGACAAACCTGAGCCCCGGTGCTAACGATGTGCGGCCTCGCCGATCCTCGCCTCGCGCAACTATCGCGTCGGTTCGGCCCCTCGAGCGACCTGCAGACCAGTCCTCGGGAGGGTGAGCCGGGAGCCAGGTGAGAAAATCACTCTTTCCACAACCGGTATTTGAACCTGGCCCCTCGGACACGTGCCGTCGGATCCAGGCTGACTCGGGAAGTCCTTCCGAGGCGGATCCGGGGCCGATGTGCAGCGCCCGGGTTCGAATACCGGCTCTGGAGGGAGTGGTTCTCTTGCCCGATCGCGAGCGGGGCGTTCGTGGCGTTCGCGCTTCGCGACTTCTGTGACTACAAATGTTTATCTACGGTGAATTTTTATGAGAACAATTTTTGTGATATTTTGGGGAGGTTTCCAATTCACCCTCTGTGCTTGTTTGGAGACTTTGGGGACTTTACTGAGGCTGCTGCAGCCTGAATTTCTCATAACGGCTGCGCTGTTACCGCAGGCACCATGAGGGCTGCACGCACATCCCTCCTCCTTGTGGCGTTCGCCCTGCTCGCCACCGCCCTGCACCTGACGCTGGCCCTGCCCGCCGCCGACCCCGCTGCCGCCGCCGCCGAGGTCACTGAACCCGCCGCCGAGGCCGCCGCCGCCGCTCAGGTGTCCCAGCGCGACCCCGAGGAGCACCAGCCCGAAACCCCCGCCTACCACTTCCCCCGGCCCTCCGACATCATCCACGCCGTCGGCAGCTACGTGCACGGCACGCACCAGCAGCACGTCCAGGAGCACCATGAGCAGGCTCACGAGCAGGCGCACGAGCACCACGAGCAGCACGTGCAGCACACCGAGGAGCAGCACCACCACCACCAGCACCCCACCACCCACCGGCCCCACCGCCCCCTGCACGGCGCGCACGGCGGAGAGAAGGAGAAGATCAAGGTCACCAAGACCGTCCTCGTTGAGGTGAGTGGCGCCGAAATTCAAGTCGAATTCGATTGATTTGTGTCGAGTCCTTGTTGTACGCCACACGCCACGGCCGCGGCTCCTAACCACCGCCTCCCTCTTGTGTTGCAGTTCACCAAGCTGGTGACCCGGCACCCCGTCTGCATCAAGGTGAACGGCGTCCGCCCGCCCTGCCTGCCCTTCCAGGCCTACTCCGGCGCCGGCGCCGGCCACGGCAAGCCCTGCAACCACGGCGTCCGCGAAAACGAGGCCCTCGCCGCCGACGAGGCGGACGACATCTACGGCGACGCCGAGCTCAAGGAGGGACTCTACATCAGCCCCAGCGCCGTTGCAGAGTAAGTGGAGGGCGAATGCGACCAGGGCGGAGTCCTTTTTGCGAGTCGAGATGAAAGTTGGCTTCGTTAGTGGTAGTAATTTGGGTCCAGCCAGCGCTCGGGTTCCAAGTGGCGGGCTGGACCCCTGGGCCTATTTCGAGTCCGGCGGGCTGGGGCAGGGCAGGGACAGGACAGGGGCAGCGCAGGGACACCTGTGGCGCCGGCGCCAAAGCCCTGCTTGGGAGCCAAGCCTCCCTCTCCTCCTCTCGGCACTCCACGGCGCACGGCTGTCAGTCTCATTACTATTTACGACATTATGAATATGTGATCGTGGGCCCGGAGCTGGAGCCTCCGCCGTCAGTGGCCGTCAGTGGCCGTGAGTGGGGCCGGCCGGCGCGAGGCGCGAGGCGCGAGGCGCGTATGGAAATGCTGCGAGCACGAAGGGCTGCCTATGCGGCACGGCGCAGTCAGGCTCGCTGGCTGCGGCAGTGGGGGCCGCGGGCCGGGGGACGGGGGTGGGGGCGGGGTGCCGAGGGTGGGGGGTGGGGGCGGGGTGCCGGGGGAGGGGGCCGCACTCCTCCCCTCTCCGTGTTAGCGGCTGACCCCCCGTTTGGTTCCCAGTGCCTGTCAGGGCTCCTATCACTACACCGGCACGGCAGGCAATCTCCAGTAAAGTATAACAACCCGCACATCCACCCCGCTGGCTGGAGGTACACGCCCTCCCCGCTTTCCCCCTTCTCCTCGGGTCCACTTTCACACCACTGTACGCTGTACGTTTATCGAGGGGGCAAAAGAAACAGCTCAGCTGTCGAGCCGAGCCGAGCCGAGCCGAGCCGAGCCTAGGACGGGGTTGGCGGTTGGCGTCGCTCGGCGCCCCGCCACTGCCGCACTCTGTCTGAGGGCTGCACAAACTTTCACCGACGCCTCTGTTTGGAAACAATACACTGCCGTCGCCGCCGGCGCTGTTGTGATAGGGGTGCACTGATAGCGGGGTAAAGGGGAGGGGGGAGAGGGGAGGGGGGAGAGGGGAGGGGAGGGCGCTGACGGCGCCGATGCGCGAGAATTGCTGGGGGAGGAGTGCTAGGGGGAGGGGGAGGGGGGGGGGTGTATGCAGTCGAAGACGCATTCAGTGGCATGGCACAGTTTTTGTGGGCAAAGTTTGGTTGCATCATGGCATATGGAGTGGGTTAGGGACCGTTCAGGAAACACGTGACTCGGATTCAAGGTAGTACACGAAAAACCAGCGCAACGGGGGCAAAATGCGTGGAACCGTCGGCAGGAATTGAACCCATTGAGTCTGCGGTCACAGGCGTGACTAAGGCCCGCGCCGATGACAGTTTGCTCCAAGCGCCGCCCTCCCACACGCTGCGAGTGTGCGAGGAAAGGTCACGTGGTTTGTGAACGCCAGCAGCATGGGGGCTGTGAGTGTGCGATGCGGTATGCGGCGTTGTCAGGGAAACGGTCGTCTCCGCCAACCGCTGTTGTTGCCGTATCATGAGATACGCACCGTCTGGGGAAATGGCCGGACAGAAAAACAAGTAGTAGTGACAATCGGCACGGGTTCTTTCCCCTGACCCATGGGAGTGTTTAGCACAGTATTAGGCACCCAACGAACACACCAGAATCTGAATTATGACTGGATATGTTTACTCCAGTGATTTCTAGATAAACTCCTTGCCAACGATTTTTTGCCCGGTGTTCTGAACAGTTTTTTTGTGTTTTGTTTTCGCAGGCTGCCCGGCTCCACCCAGATCCTGGACGCCGCTGAGGACCTGGAGGCTGCGGCCAGGTCTGCCCGCTACCTGGAGCTGCGCCCCCCTGCGCCCCCCGCTGCCCCGGCCTCCGCCACCCCCGCCCTCCCCGCCGTGCCGGCCGAGCAGAGTGGCCGCCAGCACCTGATCGCCAGCGCCGCCAGCGCCGCCAGCGGGGCCGCCGCCGGCGCCGGCAACCTCCTCGGCCACCGCAACAAGCCCGAGAAGATCGTCGAGTACAAGACTCTGTGGGTCACCAAGGTCGAGAAGGTCTGGGACCACCGTGTCACCGCCACCCTGGTCGCCGACAACTGCGTCCCCACCGACCTCAAGATCCCCTTCTGCGGCGCCGGCAGCTTCGGCCCCACTTACGAGGGCGGCGACGAGATCGTGTACAGGCCCCCCGAGACTGTCCACAAGCCTGTGCACAAGCCTGTGCACAAGCCCGTTCACCACGAGCCCGCTCACAAGCCTGTTCACCACGAGCCCGCTCACAAGCCTGTTCACCACGAGCCCGCTCACAAGCCTGTTCACCACGAGCCCGCTCACAAGCCTGTTCACCACGAGCCCGCCCACAAGCCTGTTCACCACGAGCCTGCCCACAAACCCGTTCACCACGAGCCCGCTCACAAGCCCGTTCACCACGAGCCCGCTCACAAGCCCGTTCACCACGAGGTCCTGTACACCGAGAAGCCCGCTGGAGCCATCGAGTACACCGAGGGCCCCGTGGGCCCCGAGAACCACCACTGGAGGGAAGGAGAGGAGGCGCCTGCCCAGGAGGAGGCCGTCGCCGAGGTCCCCGTTGAGAACACGGCCGAGGAGACCGCCACAACTGACTGAAAAAAACATCCCTGCCCTACCTGTGCTTAAATTTAGGACTTATTTATTTTTTTAATTTATTTATTTATTGTCGTAATTGTAATAGGCATTAAAAATTTAATAATTAAGTTGTGTTTTCCATTTGTCTAGTGGTTGCCCAAAATCAAAATCCACACCTTGATCACTCAGTTTCACACGGTTTCGTTCCGTTTGGATATGGTCACCTAGTTCCTCACATTCACACATCAGTAAATAAAGGCGAAAATCAGTTTTATTCACAGTTGTCTCTTTATTTTAAGAAATAAGAATAACTTATATAAATCAGTACAAATATACACATTAAAAGGGCTCCGCTGAAACACTTTCCAATTCAAACAGCCTGGGTTAATAATGTCATTCCATACACGGTCCCTAGGCATCAGTTTCCCTCCCGCCACTACTCACCTACTCACTACTCACCCGCAGTCTATGCTCTCGCTAAACTACAAATCTATTTAACTCTTTTGAAACAATAAATAACTTCTAATATAAATAGTGTCAAAGAGAACGCCCGGCAGTCTTGTCGGAGACGACAGAGTTTGAAGACTCACTACGCAAAATTAATATGTACAGCTAGAAAGGTACTTCCACAATGAGAAGTCTTTTAAAGAACTACCTCTGAGAATAATGTGGCTAGAGGAGCAGATTGGAGATCTTATAGTACATACTGTAGTCAGGTCACTAGAAACTTCATGGGGCAGTGGCGTGGGCCGGGGCTGCCGCGGGTGCTGCAGCAGGTGCTGCAGGAGCTGCTGCAGGTGCTGCTGCGGGTGCTGCTGCAGGTGCTGCTGCGGGTGCTGCTGCAGGCGCAGCGGCCGCGGGTTTGTCGGCGGTTACCGGAGCAGCGGGGGCCGGTGCGATTTCGGCTACGACGATCTTGGTCTCCTCCGTGGGTTTGGTCGTTGGCACGGCTGCGGGGGCGGCTACGGCGGGGGCGGCCGACGGGGCGGGGGCGGCGGCGCTGACCTCCACGGCGGGGGCGGTGGGCTCCTCGGGCTGGGTCTGCGGGGTCTGCTGGGGCTGCGGCGCCACGCACAGCGGAAGGTCGAAGGGCAGCTTGGACGGCTGGCAGCCGCGGACGGAGAACGTGACCACGGTGTCGGGGTCGACCACCCTGAGGAGGAAGAGACAGGCGAGGTTTGTTCAGCGGTTCGTGAATGTGGATTGAACGAATTGCTTCGAGTACGCCAGCTTAGACGTGCACCATGCGCCGCCCGGCGGAGCGCCGATAGGCAACCCAACGTACTTCTACGTTGTGCACCGCACTGCCCGAGGGGGCTACTTACTTGGTGGTGGCGAACTTGACGAGGGTGCTGGTGACAGTGTGCGCCCGGAGTCCCAGCCACTCGGCCCAGCCCTGGGTCTTCTTGTTGTCCGGGATGAGGGAGGGGCCTTCACCGTTGGCGGCCGCAGGGGCTGCAGCGGGGGCGGCAGTTGCGGCGGGTGCGGGGACGGGCGCGGGGGCGGGAGCGGCTGCGGGGGCGGCGGGCAGAGGCTCGGTGGCCTCGCGGGCCATGAGGGGCACCCAGCCGCCGTGAGGCGCAGCGGGCACCGGGACCATGTCGCCGTAGTACGAGTCGAACGACCCCATGGGGGCCAGGCCGTGGTCCATGTAGTAGCGGCGCTGCGCCTCCACCAGGTTGTGGTCGCCGTAGAAACGCGGCAGCACGGGAGCCGCGGTGGCGGCGAGGCTGCGGGAGGGCGGGAGCAGGGTGAAGACACAGAACGCACGGGTACACCGTCACAAATTCTACTAAAATATTCTCATAGATTCGATGATAACATTTGCAGCATAAATTGATTGTGATTTTCCGATTATTTTTTCATAGCTGTGAATGTGCGGAAAATGTTGCGGAATTTCACGATAAAATGAATGTGAAATTTGCGCCAAAGATTCGTAATTTCCCGTCAAAACTGTTGTTGCACGGCGGGCGGCGGGTGTCGCTAGGTGTACTCACGGCGTGGGCGGCGTGGCCTCGATGTTGAGCTGCCGGACGTGGCGGCACGGGGGTAGCGAGGGCGCCACCACGACACACGACCAGGGCGTCACCTGCGTGATCACCTTCTCCTCCTCGACGACCTCCGTGACGTCGGCGCGGCTCAGGAACCACCGCGCCTGCCGGGGGCTCGTGGCCGCCCTAGGCAGCTTGCCAGCGGCCGCGCCCAGCACCATCACCGCCAGCACCTGCAATACACGGCGTGCGCGGCCACCCCAGGAAGCAGTCGTGAACAAATCCAAGCGCGTTTGAGTCTCCCCAGAGCCGACGAGAGCGGCCCTGGTCACTGCTGACGCTGCTCCGCGCTGCTCACCGTGGCGACCAGGAATCCCTTCATGGCTGCAGAGTTTGTCCAGGATGTGCGCTGCAGGACGGCCACTTCTCTACTGAGCTCGCCCCCGCCGCCGGGCCGCTAGGATATGGCGTCATCCCCATGTGGAGGGGCACGGCCGGGGGACCCCAGGGGACCCCAGGGGAGCCCCCCCCGGGGGGGGGGGGGACAGGGGACAGCGGGGGGTCACAAGGGCCGGGGGGAGGGGCACACTTATCTCAGGTGTAGTGGTCCGCACTGCACGGGGCATCCTATCCCAGGTTGGCCCGGTTGGCCTGAATCAGCCGCCCGCCCCGCCCCGCCAGTGCCGGTGCCAGCGCCTGACCCTGGAGTGGCTAGGTTTTATCAGGGTGCGGCTCCAGCCGGCAAGGACGGGAGGCGTTCGGATCAGAGTCTCTCTCTCTCTGTCTCTCTCTGTCTCTCTCTCTCACCCCCCCCCCCCCTCCCCACACACACACACACCTCCCTCCCTCTGTCTTCTCTATCAGTCTGTCTTTCTCTCGTCTTTTCTTCCGCCCTCTCATGGCTTCGAGTATGTTCCCGAGGAGATATTTTTGGGAGGGCGTATCTAATCGAGTTCAAACTATCGTGGCTGCCAGTCGTACCACCGAATTTTTTTATATAATTCTTCGCTTTTTACTCGTTCTTTGCTTCCTCTACTATGACGTCGAAGCAAACAAGACATGCGTGGAGAACGCTTTGGCGTTCTAGGACAGACTCGTTCTTTGAGTTTTAAGGGAAAATAATTTTGTTGTGTGTGAATGGTGTGTGAGTTACAAGTATACAGGAGGGAGGAGAGGGGAACTGACGTGGAGCACACAGGTATGAAAAATTTCTAATTACCGTGAAAAGAGCGCTGCTACAATTGTGAGAGAATTTATTCTGCGGCCAACAGAGAAGATTCGACGGGAGAACACTTGCATTGTATGTCCTTAGCACAGTCTTCTTCATACGGAGAACGCGTCATTGATGTATATCGGCACTCTCGCTTCTCATCTGCATTGAGACCAAGGGGCTGACCAGACCCTGAGCGCAGACGGAGCACACCGCGCGCAATTCCGGCGCTGTCCCGGAGACAGCGGCGAATGGCGAATGGGACGAGGCGGCTGGCCAGGCTCAGCGCGGACAGAGCACCTTGCGCGAGCCAACGGTGCTGCCCTCTGCGGGACAACAGTGGCTACAGTACCGGCAGCGTGCTGGTAGCCTTCATAGCATTACCGTAGCGTAGTGGACTAGCGGACCGGTCGGAGACCGCAAGGTCCAGGGTTCAACTCTTTGCCGGAGTAAAAATTTTTCTGAAGTCTGCCGTCCGAGGATGGTGGGTAAAATATACCAAAAGAACGTGTTCAAAGTGTGTTGTCTGAGTGACCGCGGACGTTGGGCCGCGGCCATTCCCCGGAGTTGAATTCACTGCTGAGGAACAGTGGTTCGACGCCCGAGCAGGGGAATGGTGCTTGCCAAGACTCGGCAGAAGTTAAATGTAGAGGCCTAGGGTTCGGCCTTCTACATTTTTCAAGCGTAAGGCCTCGGAATCTGGAGTATTCGGGCAACACCTACTTGGATACATGGCGTAGAAGAGTAGAGTACAATCGGCTTCGGCCGTGTACGATCTGGGCATCCTACCTCCCTCTCAATCCGCGAGGGAGTGGCCTCACGGCCACAGACCAACTGGCTGGTCGAAGGGGGCTGACTCCTGAAATCTGGTCAGCGGAAGGGGCGATGTTGGCCGTTGCGGAAGCCTGCCTACCAAGGCGGCTGCGTCGTGCCTGTGTCTTAGCGGCGGTCAACTCCTGGTACACCGGTTCCCATCCGAACACCGAAGTTAAGCAGGAACGGTTCCGGACGGAAGTCTGGGACGAGGTAGGACCCACCCATTTTTGCCGTTTTTTTTGTTAGGAGGTAGGAGTTGTTGTTGTTGTTGTTTTTTTTTGGGGGGGAGGGGTAGATTATGCATTTTCAAGCACCTGGAGTAACAAATTCGACTATTTCTTCCTTTTATTTTCCGGATCTAGAATTTTGCCGCAGCTTGCTGACGTAATCGTTCCCTGTCGTACGACAAGACCGTGTCGATTGTGACGTACGGTATCTGGGTCCCACTTGAGGTGTGCACCTCGTCGGGCAGCGTCAGCATCACGCCCGCCCCCAGCGCAGCACCTCGAGGCCCTGTTCCTGGTCATCTGACTCCCGGGCTGGCCTGACCCAGCCCGACCCAGTCTGACTCGAGCTCCCGCCCGTGGCACCGTGTGTGGCACCGTGTGTGGCACCGTGTGTGGCACCGTGTGTGACACTGCTCCACTTTCCCTTGCCCTGCTGTACGGGTACGGGATGTTAAAAGTGAATCGGAGCGCGCGATGCGACGGCATGGCATGGCGCCCGCCCTGCGCCCGGCTCCTCGTCCTCTAGATCCTCCTTGTCCTTCTCGGCGGCGGACGATCCTTTTAGGCCCCGCTGCCCCCGCTGCCCCGCTTCCCCGCTTCCCCGCTGCCCCGCTGCCCCGCTGTCCCGCTGCCCCGCTTCCCCGCTGCCCCGCTGCCACTACTGTGGCGTCGCATGTCTGAGGAGAATGACGGGGCGTCAAACGCTATCGGGAAAAATAAAATAAAACAAAAAGGGGGAAAGGAAACACCCGCGCGCCCCCGTCGTCGTTTCGTCCGCTTTAAAAGGCACTTTCGATTTCCCTCGGGCATGGCGCCTGGAGTGTGGGCTGGGCCGGAGCTGGTAATCGTGATGGTGCCGGACAAATGGGCCAGGAGGAGGCGCCAGCGCCAGCCCCCGCTAGCCCCGGCCCGGCCGCCCTGCGGTCCTGTGTCCTCCGGGTCCTCCGGGTCCTCCAGGTCCTGACCGCCTCTCCGCTCCGGGCCTTGGGTCGTGTCCTGTCCCGTCAGGGAGAAAAAGTAAAAACAGTGGCCACCGCCCCTCGGCGATAACCCCGATGCTGCACACAAAGTGTGTGTGAGAGAGAGAGAGAGAGAGAGAGAGAGAGAGAGAGAGAGAGAGAGAGAGAGAGAGAGAGAGAGAGAGAGAGAGAGAGAGAGAGAGAGAGAGAGAGAGAGAGAGAGAGAGAGAGAGAGAGAGAGAGAGAGAGAGAGAGGGGGGGAGGGGGGGGGAGGGATTGCCGGAGAGATTCACTCGCATGCTTTGCTTCGCCGGCGGCCGGGAGGGTAGGCAACCCAACGTGCACCGATGCAATGCGATTTGTACGCGTGTCCGGTGGGTGCCGTGCTGTGTAGAAAGACTCCGAGTCGCACTAGTGTCTCTCTAGTGCGGTGCGGTGGGGGCGGGAGGGGGGGGGGGAGGGAGGCTGTGTAGCCGGCGTCATCGGTTGCGTTGCCTGGCAACACTCGCGCCGGCAGTGCTCTACACATGCGGATACATGTTGCGCCCAGGGATCTTCCCAATAACTGCCTCACGGCCGCGGTTTTCTTATCTCGCGGGTTGGGTCGGGGCCGGGCGGGGCGGCGAAGCCCGATCGCAGTGCCGTGTGACATCATGCCCCCGTATAAACAAGCCCCCCTGAAGCTTGAGCGGGCGAGTCGCAAGTAGTGTGTGAGTGAGTGAGTCAGTGAGGCGAGCCGTCAGATCGGAGCAGCACAGCAGCACAGCAGCACAGCAGCACAGCACAGCAGCAGTGACAGTGACAACAGCGACTCGCACCGGAGCAATGGCAGTGCGCAAGCAGGAGCTGTACGGGGGGTGAGTAAGGAGCAAGGCGTCCACCGACGGTGGTACTGTGGGTATGGGCTACCCAAGTCTCGGACTCGGGAGAGAAAAGGCGGATACTGCCTGGCAGGGTAGCTGTATTTGAACCCTGAACTACGCCCTTACAGGACAGTCGACAAGGATAGAGGAAAGTAGGGGAAGAAGGTGACCGAAGAACCATTCACCGAAATTAGCTACAGCAACAAGATCTAGAGAAGTTAAAAAAAAAACTAAAATAATATCAAAAACAACTAAAGTTTGACCGCAGAATCCCCACCCCGAAATTCACTCCTTTTTTTTCCAACTGCTCTTGGTAATCTGGGCTCAAATACCAGTTTTAAACAGCTGTGATTCCCCCCTTCCTTTCTTCGATTTTCGTCAGCTTAGCCTCACACGTACACGTGCATAGCAGAAGACCATTAGTGTCGTATCAGATGCACCACAAACAAAAACGCTATCAGGTCGGCAGAGCGTGATTAATCGCCGCTATTTCAGCGCGTACACTAACTCGAATTATCAATAACAGATATGCTGTTAAAAGGTGCAGACTTCGGACCAGAGTCCGCACGTGGCACGGGGTGCCGGGCAGGGATGGGGCGGGAAGGGCGCATGCCTAGCTGCGCTCCTTTGATTTAAAAAAAAAAAAAAAAAAAAGTTGGATCAGAACGGCTTCCTCTTGACGCCTTCCTCTGCGCGCCCCCCGCAGCTACACCCTGGAGCAGAACCTGGAGGCCTACAGCGAGGACACGTTCCGGCCGATGGACGACGTGCTCCGGGAGGTGGTGGTGCGCGCCGAGCAGCACAAGGTGCCGCCTCTACACGTCGGCACCATGGACGGCCTCACCCTGGAGGTCATCATCCGCATGGCCGGCTACAAGAAGGCAAGTCCTGACTGACGTAGACACATCGTGGTTACCGTTTTTTTTTTTTTTTCGGAAATACACTGGAGCAGGCTGCAAGACTTTTTCTCCTTGGAGTGTGTGCATAAATCGAGGAAAGAGTCGTTGAAGCAGGTGATGCGAGATCTGTTGCGAGAGCATGATTACGTTGAGATAAAAACGGACGTGACAATTCAAGCGTCTCTCGGAATTACGACGGACTGACAACAGCGGTTACGAATCAGATGTTATCGATTTCCACAAATCCACCATCTTATTTCTGGCGAACAATATATACAGAGGCGAGAGAGAGAAAGAGAGAGAGAGAGAGAGAGAGAGAGAGAGAGAGAGAGAGAGAGAGAGAGAGAGAGAGAGAGAGAGAGAGAGAGAGAGAGAGAGAGAGAGAGAGAGAGAGAGAGAGAGAGAGAGAGAGAGAGAGAGAGAGAGAGAGAGAGATGTCACCACTCGGAAAGTCTCAACGTCCGTTGTTTTGCAGAAGTCAGATAATGCACTTGAGTGTATTGTAGCTGGCTGGTAGTGATGACGCCTGCATTTTTTAGAGTTTTTGTTTTTAGTATTCTGTTGTGTCATGCCACCAGACTCGTAGGGCACAAGTGCAGCCGCCACTCGTCTACAGGCACATCTGTTTCCTGTGATGTTTTTCCGATCAGGTGCGCCTCTGCAAGTCACGCACTGTGACGACCGTCTTTCCACTAATTACCACGACAGCAGCGGCGGGAGGAGAATGACGGAGATAGATAACGACTGAGAGCGATAACGATACCAAAGATACGCGATAATAATTGAGCAGGCGACCTATTCTAGTCAACTCCCGTAGCGCCGACAGGTAGGCAACCCAACGCACACCTGTGCGGGAGTGCCTGCCGCTCTGCCGCTGGTGGGCGGCGCGCGGCGCACGGCGCCTTGACACGGGCACGGGGCCAACTCCGTGGCCATCTCACTCCAGCTCACTCGCAGAAACGGGCGTCGCTAACGGCTGTCTGCCCCCTTCTGCTGCAGATGGTGGAGGTCGGCACCCTGGCCGGCTTCTCCGGCATCCAGATCGCCCGCGCGCTGGGACCCGACGGCCACCTGCACACCATCGAGTTGAACCCCGCGTTCGCGGAGGTGGCGAGGGAGTCCTTCCGAAAGGCCGGCGTCGAGGACCGGGTGACGGTGCACGTGGGACAGGCCGCCGACGTGCTGGAGCGGCTGTCGGAGATCGGCCCCTTCGACGCCGTGTTCATCGACGCCGACAAGGAGAACTACCCCGTGTACCTGGACTGGGTGGAGCGCGGCAACATCCGTGTGGGCGGCGCCGTGTTCGCCGACAACACCTTCGGCTTCGGCCACGTCTGGCGGGAGGCCGACACCATCGTGGACAACCCCAAGCTGCGCAGCCAGGTGGCTGGCCTGCGGGCCATCAACGCCCGCCTGGCCGCCAACCCCAACTTCAGGGCCACCCAGCTGCCCACCAACCAGGGCCTCACCATGGCCGTGCGGCTGCAGTAGCCACAGCTCTTCATTTATTTTGTACAAACAACAGCAGACATCATTTTTATTTTTTTGTCATATTTTATTTTAGTTCGCATCACGTATTCATACTTTTGCAGTTACATTTGCGCCATGGGGGGCTTGTAAATAAATGTATCATTGTTTATACAGTAATGTCATTTCACCCTGTTTGCGCGTCATCCTCGGGTCAACGTCATAGCAGATAAAATACAAATTTCCATTACATTACATTTTAGCTAAAAGAGCAGGGTGTCTAGGGTTTGGATTCAGATTGAAATTGATATTGGAGAGTGAAGCAGACGTGCGACCATAGGACCAGATCTGAAGAGCTGGCACCTCTGACGCACTTGAAACTGTGTCTCATCGGGGCGAGGCTCTTGCCCCTTCAGATAGACAGTTCTGCGTAGTGAATTTCAATCACGGGTTCAGAGTGTATATCGTATTTGGGGTTAGAACACATTTAAACACCATTTACATGAAAAAAATATATAAGAATGAATTTGAGTTCTATTAACTCTCTTTGGTTACAAAGTTATTTGGTCGCCAAAACCTCAATCAAGTAGGAATCTTACAAATTTTAAACATCAGAGAAAGAAGGAATACTAGAGTGATAGAAAAAATTTCTTAGTAAACTTTTTCATACAATATCTTCAATTGAGAAAAGGATTGACAATACGAAAAAATGCTTCTCTTTCGTTTAAAAAATAAATAAAACGATGGAATGGCTACCGACTTCGGGGCCTACGAAATACTGAATTCACTACACACAACGTTTTCAAAGAAATTGACATCTACTACAATTTACTTAATTTCAGTCCATATTTAGTTGACAGGTTGGTGCTTTCGCTGTTTTGCCTAAATACTTGACGTATTTCCTACTTCCAATAAACAATACTTCTAACAAACATTAGTTTTCCTAGCTACCTTGAACAGTCTTTTCTGACATCACAGACCAATAGTTCTCTTCAGCGCGTGCAGTGAAGGGGGTCAACGTCACTGCAGTTAATCTACCATATCACTTTCACCGCGACTACAAGAAATAGACAATTTGAAAACAATTCTCTTTAGAAATACGCGCAAATAACGTTGCAATTCCACGTCCCAGGAACAATAAGTAACAACAAACAGGAACACGCCAACATCTCCGCAGACTTTAAACAAAAAACGAGACGCCGGGAGAGGCCAGCCAAGCCGAGCCGAGCAGAGCCAAGCCGAGGCCGGAGCGGTGCGCGCGAGTATCGGGGCGGAAGCTGACGCTGACGACCTCGGCGACGAAGACTTTAACAACTACACGAGTGCCGTGCCGCGCCTTACGGTTCGGCCCGGGCCAGACACCCCGAAACTTAAGGTGGCTTCGTCTCACGAGGGAAGTCCGTTGCCCGCCTGTAGCTTCGGCCCCTGGCCAAGCCCCTGGCGCCCCGGCCGGGGCACGAGCCACGCCCCCGTGGCCGAGTGGCTGGCGGGGGCCGGGGCGGGGGTTGGCACGAGCGTCGGCACGGACAGCCGCTTGGTGGACAGGGCGGCCGGCGGCGGCGCCAGCAGCTCCACCACCTCCACCTCCGCGTCACCGGACATCCCTGCAACAGACAGAGACAGAGTGAGTCAGGGAGTTTTGTAGCACGGAGAAAAAAGATCAGTTGTGGCAACTAATTTTTAAGTTGATTTGCAGACACGCAGTAAATTTTTGTTCGGAGAACCACAATTTTGTTGGGGGAACTAAATTCTAGTTGCAAAAGTTCGCTGGTGGAGCAAAAAGCAAAACATATTTGTTTATTATTTGGTTGAGCAGCTAACGTTACGTTGGTGTTCCCCCAGTAAAATTTTAGTTCCCCGAACAAAAATATCCTACTTGTCTGAAAATATACTTAAAAATTAGTTGCGACCTTTTTTTCTCCGAGGATCGCCCATTCCTGTGGTGGCGGATGGCGGGTGCTCACCTTCGGCCAGCTCCAGGCTGGACTCCTCGGGCAGCGGAGCCCTCTGGATGGCGGAGCGCCTGCGCCCGGGCAGCTGCCCCTTGAAGGAGCCCTCCCGCTCGCGGTGGCAGCCAGGCGGCCCCAGGGCCCCGGCCCCGGCCCCGGCCAGCGGCCCCAAGGCCAGCGTGCTGTCGCAGCCCTCCGCCTGATTAAACTGCACGTGTTTGCGGACGCTGGGGCTGCGGGAGAAGGCGCCGCCCACCCCCGCCTCCGCATCCAGCAGCCCCCCGCCGCCCCCGCCCGGCCACGCCGCCCCCGAGCAGGGGCTGAGGTTCCGCGGGCTGTGGGACTGGAGGGAGGAGAGGAAGCGCACGGTTACTGTTCTGAAGGCAATGTGGAGCGGGCGCTCTCCCGGGTCGGAAACACAACGAAGGGTGCGGGCGTGAGAAATCGTCATGGGGCAGGCGAACGCCGACGCCACTCTGCACACTTTCTCATGCCTGTTTGCGGAATCATATTTCCGACCCGGGAGCGTTGCTCCCGTTGTACCCTTCTCCCATTTCCGACGCCCTTCCACCAGGTGATGGACGACGTGTGGGGCTCACCTGCGCGCTGTCGGGCAGGCAGGCGGACGGCGAGCAGGGCACCGGCAGCTGGTGCTGCTCGCCGTTGACGGAGAGGCCGATGAGCGGCCCGTTGAGCGGCCCGGCCCCGGTCGGGGTCGGCACCAGGGACAGCCCCCGCACGCGGCCGCCGGCGCCAGCGCGGCCCTCCGGCCACCGGTCCGGCTTGGACGTGTACCGGACCTTGGCTCCCGGGAGCTGCAACACCAACGAGACGGCTTGTTTCTCCACAGAGTGCACGGAAGGCCGTGGAGGCCGAGCCCGAGCAGGGCGGTGCGGGGGAGGAGGCAACCACCTGCTCGCCTGTCAATCTCCGCCCCGACCATTAAAAGAGGGGCGCGGGGCGCGGCAGCAGCGGCAGCAGCGGCGCGTAGCGAAGCGGCGGCAGCAGCGCGCAGCGGCGCGTAGCGAAGCGGCGGCAGCAGCGGCGCGTAGCGAAGCGGCGGCAGCAGCGGCGCGTAGCGAAGCGGCGGCTGCTGGTTCTCTGCCACGGGGCTCCTTTCTGCCTACCCTCTTTTTTCTCTCTCCCTTTTTTTTCATTTTTTATTTCCGTCCTCCCCCTCCTACCATTATCGCACCGTTCTTTATTTATTTCGTTTGCCCTCGCAATTACTATATACGGCGACGCGGCGGCGGGAAAGGCGAGCCGCGAAGAGTGTGAGGGCAGAGGGGAGGAGGGGGGGGGGGCGCTGCTGTAAATCTCCCGCGGTTTGATTGAGACCGTCACTTCCATTAAGCTGTGGGGTTATGGGGCCCACGGGGTCCACACGGGGTGTGGCTGGTGGGGGCCGGCAGCACGGCCGGCAGCGGGGACCCAACACCCCCAACACGGGGCCTGGGGGCCTGGGGGCCTGGGGGCCTGGGGTGGCGGCGTGAAGCGAAGTTAAGTCTGGGGCGAGGCATGGCCACAGTGCCGACACCTTGTTAATGACGGGGTGCGCCGGGCCGGGCCGGGTCACCCCTGACCGGACCAGGTCCTGGACCCCCGGTGAGAGTGGCCACACCTTGCCGTTAGCCCATGGCGTACGGTCCGGGGCCCGCACCCCCGGCACTGCTCTGGCGCTCGCTCGGCTCCACGACCAGGAGCGGAGGAACGGGGCTCCTGCGGGGACTGAGCTCCCAGAACATCTCTAGCCTCCAGCAGCCTCCAGCAGCCTCCAGCAGCCTCCAGCAGCCTCCAGAAGCCTCCAGCAGCCTCCAGCAGCCTCCAGCAGCCTCCAGCAGCCTCCAGCAGCCTCCAGCAGCCTCCAGCAGCCTCCAGCAGCCTCCAGCAGCCTCCAGCAGCCTCCAGCAGCCTCCAGAAGCCTCCAGCAGCCTCCAGCAGCCTCCAGCAGCCTCCAGTCATCAGCACGGCAGAAGAGGAGGCCTGTCGCGCCGCGCCAAAAGGATTGGAGCAGGGAGCAGCGAAAGATGAGAAAGAAGAAAAAGCATGGGGCGGATGAGGTTTATACAATGCTGCGATGTGTCCTATTTTTATTTTTATTTTTTTTGGGGGGTGATGGTGATGGTTTTCTGTGACATTCCTAAAGCTTTTATGGGGAAAGCGCGCCGTGCTTCGCTCTGATTGGCTCGAGGACCTTTTCACTGCTTTAAAACCGCGAGCGCCGCTAGTCGGCGCGGAGCACGGGCACAATACGGCCCGCAGCCAACGTCTTGGTCTTATGCACGTCATTAGACGTTAATTTTGTTGGTCCTCCCCGGCGAGGGGGCGCGCAGTTTAATGCCCCCCCCCCACCCCTTCCCTGTCGTCCCCCTACCCCTCCCCTGTCGGTCTCCGGGGAGGATCTGAGATTGACGCGTTTACATGGCGTACAAACGCCTGGGTGGCGCCTGGATCTGGCAGAGCAGGGCACTGTGGCGGGGCGGGGCGTGGCGGAGGCAGCTGCTCAAGCTTAGCGGTTGAACCGCGGCTCACGTGGGACAGGTGATATAATGGCGTCGGCCCAGCGGGCTGCAGGCGAACGTGCCGTCAGGTAAACCACCCCGTCACAGTCACCGACAGGGAGCTCGGAGAGGGGGTTGGGGCTGAGGGCGAGGCGAGGAGAGACAACGGGACGACACACTGTGCTTCTGTGTGTGTGTGTTTGTGTGTGTGTGTATTTGTGTGTGTATTTGTGAGTGTTTGCGCGCGCCTTGCGGAGGAAAATTTATTTTGCAGCGCGGAAGAAAATCGTGCACAGTAGGTGATGTGTAGCCATGGCGTTTGGAGTCCTCCCCACTGGGGCCTGCGTGGCGCCGCTCCGCTTCACGGGCCCAAGAACGCCACGGGCTCGCGGTTTGCTCGACGGGTCGGGCCGACGACCACTAACTCGACAAAGTCCGCCCGCTCTGCTGCTTTGAGAGGAACCTTGGCCGGGGGGAGGGGGAGAAGGGGGGGGGGAGGCTTACAACAATGCGAGGTCGGAGATGTTACCTAATGCGTTTGTTTTCGGCAGCCGGGACGCGGGATGTACAGGCTGGCTACTGCACCTCGGCGGCTGGCCGGGGGGATGGCCTCGGGGCCACACGGGAGCCGGGGCCGCTGCGAGCCCCAACGCCCGAAACAACAACTGGGCCGTGATAATGGAGTTACCGGGATGGCTTGGCGCCGGTGACGTGAATAGGGACGATCCGATCCGGGAACGGCCGAGCCGACCAGAGCCGACCTCCACGTCCTAGCCAGCGGGCCAGCCTCCGGCCTCACAATGTACAGCCGGGCCGTGTTGATGATTTGATCCGTGCCCCCCTCCCTCTACGCCCACGTACGCCACGCCCACACTGTAATAGAGATTGTCGAAATATTCCAAACATGATAATTACGAAGCATATATGGGTATTGAATGAAAAAAAAATAAGAAAAATTTGAAAGTTATTTTTTTTGTACGCAGCGTTGTTTTATAGTAGATGAATGAGTAAACTAGACTGCCCAAGGACCAATCGCGGGCGAATTTGTGTCACGTGTTTCGTAGTTGTAGTTTTGGTCCCTTAGGGTTCAAGATTCGCGTCACTCGCTCGATTGTAATTGATCAATAAATATTTAAGAACTAATTCTGTTACATTAACATTTCAGTTATTAGTTATCAGTATTAGTTCTTAGTTTCTATCATTGCGTATAAGAAACGTTGACCGCCTTATTGGGGGCACCCCAGACCCGGGGACCGTGGGCCGTTCCTAAACGTTCCCGAACGTTCCTAAATGTCCCCGAACGTTCCTAAACGTTCCCGAACGTTCCCGAGAACGATTCTGGGTTGACCGCACCGCAATAGGGAAGGGAGGCGTCAGCCGGTGGCGAACGGACAAAAGAAAAAAAATCGGTCGCTCATGGCGCTCCGCCTCGCGGCTCGCTTGCTCCGCGAATAACACGTCGGAATTTTAGTCGCCGATTTTTGTCTTTCTTTACTTGCGAAAAGTTCATACAGTTCATAAAACTACGATTACAATATCCGTTGGCACATAGATTTCTCCATCAATGTGTTGGAACTTTCCACCATAATTTTTTCCCCAGTGCGCCGCCACACGCCGCGACCGCAGGACCGGCCGCAATTCACAGGGGCCACGGGGGCCATGGGCCGGTGCGCCCATCCGCCAGAGGGGTAATGGGGGGGAGGACAATGCAACATGAAAGGGTTATACCGCACGACCGGTACCGCCACCGGAAAGACGAGAGAGAGAGAGACAGAGAGAGAGAGAGAGAGAGAGAGAGAGAGAGAGAGAGAGAGAGAGAGAGAGAGAGAGACAGAGAGAGAGAGAGAGAGAGAGAGGTGGGGGGATAACGTTTCCTGGCGGGGACAAACACGGTCATAAATGGCCAACCATCGTTCATTTTCTTACTGCCTCCGCGATGCCTTGTGTACTTTCCTCCCTTCGAAGGTACACGCAGCTTGTTAGGACCCGGCGGGGCTTTGTTCTCACGGACAAGGGAATTGGTTTCGGGGGGGGGGGGGCGGAATACGGTCGGGTTAGATCGCGTACGGTTGGGGCGGGATTCGATATGGCTACAATTCATGTGAACGATTGAAGTATTTGGTTTTGGGGACCACCCTGGAAAAAAAAAGTTTCAAGAAAAGCACCATATCTGAATTCGCGGAGCCTCCAAAACTGGTGTAGGCTGTACGCTTACCCGCGTCTGGTGCGCCTTCCCGCGGCCGGCTCGGTACTCCTGGTACTGCGACACCACGCATAGCAGCGAGTAGATCTGCAACAGCAAAGCCCCCACGTCAGGCACTGTACACCTACCTCGCTCCCACAGACGCTCTCACCGCCAGTCACTGTATACCCATCTCGCTCCCACAGACGCTCTCACCGCCAGTCACTGTATACCCATCTCGCTCCCACAGACGCTCTCACCGCCAGTCACTGTATACCCATCTCGCTCCCACAGACGCTCTCACCGCCAGTCACTGTATACCCATCTCGCTCCCACAGACGCTCTCACCGCCAGTCACTGTATACCCATCTCGCTCCCACAGACGCGCTCTGCGGCGCTGCTGCTGGGAGCGCCGCGGAGGTAGGCCGCCAGCAGACACGCGGGCGCTGCGGGCGTGCCTACCCCGAGCTTGGCAGGCGCTCCCGGCCGGAGAGCTCTAGCCGCAGGGCTCAGCCCAGCCCAGGCCCAGCACCACGAGCACGTCTCTCCGGCCGGCTCGCCCCGCCCCGCCCTACCTTCCCCCGCTGTTGCCGCGGGCTGCCGTGTTGCGCTTCGATTTTATCGTCACGCCACCTGATGCCAACCTTCGGCGAGCGCCCACAAAGCACGGCCGCAGGCTTTGGCCGCAGCACTCCGAAGAATCATCAGTGGGCCGGTGGTTTGAGTAAAGTGTGAGGTTTTACCTCGGGGACCATATGACCCCGGTTACCAATTCGTGACGTACGTGTTTTGTTGCTCTATCCCTACCCGTATTTTCTTTGTCCTCCCTCCCACTCCATATACCAACCCCTCCCCTGTGGTCTCTTGCCCTCTCCCTCTCTCTCTCTCTCTCTCTCTCTCTCTCTCTCTCTCTCTCTCTCTCTCTCTCTCTCTCTCTCTCTCTCTCTCTCTCTCTCTCTCCCTCTCCCTCCCTCCCTCCTCCTTCCAACCTCCGCCACCTGAGGAACGCGCGCGTAATAATAGCGTTTAAAAAAAGTTTTCCGAGCGAGTGGCAAGGAATTCCGAATTCCCTGCGGTGGCCCCAAGTCTTGTAAGACCGAGGGATGAGCCGAGCCGAGCCGAGCCGAGCCGAGCCGAGCTGAGCCGAGCCGAGCCGAGCCGAGCCGAGCCGAGCCGAGCCGAGCCGAGCCGGGGCGTGTGCACCGCAGGGCAGCTCATGCCGTAGCTTGGGGCTGCGGTGCCGCGGCCTGACCCACCGACCTCATCCCTTTTTATCCAATTTTGTTTCCATCGCCCCCGTCCCTTCTTACCGGCGCTGCCCACCGCGTTTAGAATTCAGAAAGAGAGAAAGAGATAGAGATATGAAAGGGGGGGGGGGGGAAGAGGTATCAACACCGCTCAAAAGTGTGCCCGCTGGCACGCAGCGGACATGGCATCTGTATTCACAGCCTAGAGTTTGTGTTAGCGCATCGGCGCAACGGTGATTCGATGATCCATATGAATGCAGGCCGCCTTGAGGGTACCAAAGTTCGTCGCACGACCTGCAACATTTCTTTGTGTGTGTGTGTGTGTGTGTGTTTTCGTTTGTTTTTCCTTTTAAAGTTTGCTTCCACAGCGCAGTGGGACTTGGTGAGGCGCAGTGCCCACTGCCCCTCTCGCTCGCCGCTCGAGTTTACAACTGTTCTCGAACTGACTTGTCCTCGACTCTGCGCGCTGCCCACCCCAATCGCCAAGTTTTGTACACGACCGCACGCCGATGCAGTGTGCGTCCCGACTCAAACGAAACACACTTGACCGCCGTGCCGCGAAGTCAATGTATTGCATTATCAGAAGCGAAGTGAGAAGTTTTGATGTTGAAAAAAAAAATATGAGAAAAACAGTTTTGTTTGTGGAAAGGTGAGGGGGTAGGGGTGGGGGGGGGGGGGCGTCCGCAGCCGAGACCCGGAATAGCAAAGAATGCGATGATTGTGTGCTGCGCGAAAACACTAACTGCTTATTGGCTGCTGACGGTGCGGCGGCCCGGCAATGCTGCATCCTCCCCTCCGACTTGATAGCCGAGTGCTTCCTGAGGCGGCGGGCGCGGGACCCGCGGGGGCCGGGCACTCCCTGGGCACCTTTTCTTTTTTTTTTGTAAAATATTTATTGCCAAAATCTTAGAGAACAAGTTGTGGAATAACAGGCATCAATAAAAACAAAACAATAATTTGATCACAGTAGGAAAACATGAACAAGGATCATAGGTCATAGGACCGTGGACCGTGGACCCTGGGCACCCTGGGCACACAATGCCGCCCGCTGGAAGTGCTCGCTCCGTACTTCAATAATTGTTCTCCGGCCGCAGCACGGAACAGACCGGCGCAGACCCTGCGGTCTCCTGCCGGAACGCTGACCGGAGGTCACCGGATGTGGTGTGGGCCACGGCAGCCGCTGACGTCGGCATCGGACCGGGGCTGGGCTCGGGCTGGACTGGACTGGACTGCTGGACTCGAACTCGCTGGACTCGCTGGTGGAGGTTATCTCCTCTCCAGCTCCGTCCTCCTGAACCTCAGAAAGGATTTTCTGCTCCCCGCAGGATCGACATATACTTTCATGGCACGGAAACTTTTTTTAAAAAAAAAATAATAATTTAAAAGAACAAAAAAGTTCTACGTGCAGGGATCGGGAAGAATATGCGAAGAACAGAAAAAATATGGTGGTCTATCGCAAATTTGCTGCTGCAGGGACTATCGGAAGAGAGAGAGAGAGAGAGAGAGAGAGA
The DNA here is from genome assembly GCA_038380765.1 of Odontothrips loti. Taxonomy (NCBI): domain Eukaryota; kingdom Metazoa; phylum Arthropoda; class Insecta; order Thysanoptera; family Thripidae; genus Odontothrips; species Odontothrips loti. Next base: position 16,947,629 of record CM076248.1, on the reverse strand, counting down.
GAGAGAGAGAGAGAGAGAGAGAGAGAGAGAGAGAGGGGGGGAGAAAAGGGGGAAGGTCTGTTCGTGTTCACAGAGAAAATGGAGGCTTCGCCGCCACAGGAAATATAGATAACAGATGTAGCAGGAAAGGAGGGTACGCCACGGTTCGCCGGCATCCGCGCCACGCCGCGACCGCCAGCAGCAATTACAGGAGAGAAAGGGGACCCCTCCCCTCCCCCTCTAGCCGGCGCCGGTGGGAGCGAAGGGGGCGTTGCTCGCTCGTGTCATGGCGAGAAGAGATAGGAGTGAAAGGGGAGAAGCGAAGGGAAGGAAAGGGGTTGGCGCCGCGGCGGGTGGGCCGGGGAATATTTTGGAAGGGAGGGAGGGAGGAAAAGTGAGACAGAAAAGTAAAAATGGAGATTGGAGTGGAGTAAGCAGGGGCGGGGCAGCACTCTGTGCATACAGAAGGAGCACGGCGGGAGGGAACCAAATAGCGCTTTTCTGTTCGCATGACCCCTCCGAGCAAGAGGGAGGTGATTTGCCGGTATTCGAACCCAGCCACTCGTGACTGCGGCTCAGTTCGATCGTTAGCAGGGGCCCCTCCTGAAACGAAGACAGTTCCGCTTTGCGTATTGTCCGGGTTCAAATACCCGCCTCTGTCTGGTGGGGAGAAATTTTTGTACCTTTGCGGACATTTCCTCGAAGCTGCTCAAGCTTGCCCAGACTCAAAGTGGATTTCGCGCACCGAAATTCGTGACACGCATTTCATGAAGGCGACTAGCAAAATATATACAGACGAGTTTTGAGATAATTACTCCCCAGAGAGAAAGGCGACCACATGTGTTGTGCTGTTTCTGTTTTCATGCCTCGGCGCGGAGCAGATGTGGCCCGTGGCCCCGCGGGGCTCTGCCGACTCTGCCGACTCTGCCTCGCCATGAGCCGGGGGTGCCGCCGTGTTGCGGGCTGCGGTATTTAGTTTACGGCGCCCCTCTGTTCCAGCGGCTGGAATGGAATGGGACGGAACGGAGCGGACGGCCCACGGAAGATAAAGCTCGGCGGAGAGTTAAAAAAGAATAAAAAATAAAAATAAAAAAAATTACGGGAGAAGGGATCAGAGGAGGGGAGCGGGAGCGGCAAGTGAAGTATAGCGGGGGTGGTGTCTATGCTGTACGGACAGCGGACGGCAACGACAAGCAAACCTTTCACACGCGCGTGTGTGTGTGTGTGTGTGTGTGTGTGCGCGTTTGTGTGTGTGTGTGTGTGTGTGTGTGTGTGTGTGTGTGTGTGTGTGTGTGTGTGTGTGTGTGTGTGTGTGTGTGTGTGTGTGTGCGCGCCTGCGCATGTTCGAGAGGCGGTGCGCGAATGCGTCGCTCTCCTCTCCCACCGCAGACCTGGCTCCCGGCTGCTGCCGGCTCCGTCCCGTCCTTTCCTCCCCTTCATGTCGCTGCCATGCCGCCGCTTGCCGCCGCTTGCCGCCGCTAGCCGCCGCTTGCCGCCGCTTGCCGCCGCTTGCCGCCGCTTGCCGCCGCTTGCCGCCGCCGCTGCCCGCAGAGCGCCGCAGAGCCGCTCCAATCTGCGCCGATTAAAATGTTTCGCTGCTCCGAGGCTCTCCCTCTCCGTCGTACTCCAGCCGGGGGGGGGGGGGGCAGAGAGCCCAGAGAGCGCGTGTGCGTGCGTATTTATGAATATGTCTGCGAAAAAGCCTCCCCCCCCTCTCTCTCTCTCTCTCTCTCTCTCTCTCTCTCTCTCTCTCTCTCTCTCTCTCTCTCTCTCTCTCTCTCTCTCTCTCTCCCTCTCTCTCTCTCTCTCTCTCTCTCTCTCTCTCTCTCTCTCTCTCTCTCTCTCTCTCTCTCTCTCCCTCTCTCTCTCGCTCTCTCCCTCTCTCTCTCGCTCTCTCCCGCACACACACGGCGCTGCTAGGCTTGGCTCGCCTTGCTTTACTCCACGCGAGGCCAGGCGTGGCCGGGGGCAGCGCTTGCTGCGCGCGCGCGCGCGCGCGCACACACACACACACACACACACACACACACACACACACACACACACACACACACACACGGCGACACTCGACTCCGACAATCCGGTGCCGTCTCCACCTCGCCAACCCTTAGCAAGGCGGGGCTGGGCTCTTGAGCGCCCTCGCAAGAGAGAGGTCCCGACCCGGGGAGCGCACAGCCTCTCGCGCACAGCGAAACACTCATCTTACGTCGCGAATCCCGTCATCCGGAGCTCGAGTGTCGAGTCCACGCGTCACCTCCCGGCCTCACCTCCAGGCCTCACCTCCCGGCCTCACCTCCCGGCCTTACCTCCCGGCCTCACCTCCCGGCCTCACCTCCCGGCCTCCTCCTCCTCACCTCCCGGCCTTACCTCCCGGCCTCACCTCCCGGCCTCACCTCCCGGCCTCACCTCCCGGCCTCACCTCCCGGCCTCACCTCCCGGCCTTACCTCCCGGCCTCACCTCCCGGCCTCACCTCCCGGCCTTACCTCCCGGCCTCACCTCCCGGCCTTACCTCCCGGCCTCACCTCCCGGCCTCACCTCCCGGCCTTACCTCCCGGCCTCACCTCCCGGCCTCACCTCCCGGCCTCACCTCCCGGCCTCACCTCCCGGCCTCACCTCCCGACCTCACCTCTCTGCCTCACCTCTCGGCCTCACCTCCCGGCCTCACCTCCCGGCCTCACCTCTCGCTGCCGAGGTGGCCGCGTGTAAGGGAGCCCTCAGTGAGGGGGGGGGGGGGGGGGGCTGCGGGCCGCAGGGGTCTCGGGTCGGCACAGGTCCCAGCGGCCGCTCTGTTCTCGACCGAGTCGATGCGGAGAGAAAATTGGTTCGCCAGAGAGGCGGGGAGCGGCCTTTGAAAAGCGCGTGCGCACGCACGCCCGCGGAGTTACACGCGCGTCTCGCGATGCCAAAGTATGAGAAATATTACGGCCGGCGGCGGCGGCGGCGTGTCGTTGGCCTGGTAAATGCGAAATGAAAAAACCAAAAGGGCAGAAATTGGCCCGCTTCTCGCCGCCCGCCGGCAGTGTGTTTTGCCGCCGCCGACTGAAATGGAAAACACAATGCGAGCCCAACCGGACGGCGGCAGCGGAGAGCGGATTTTCCACACCGTTTTGCAGACACCGGGGGCGAGGTGGGCTCCGGTGCTGTGTGGTCCGGCTTGGCAGGGGGCCAAACAGCGGAGGGGCGAGGAAGAAATATCATGCAGAGCGAACTCTGGGCGGCTGGCGGCTCTGGCGGCTGGCGGCGGGCGGCTGGCGGCGGGCGGCGGGCGGCGGGCGGCGGGCGGCGGGCGGCGGGCGGCGGGCGGCGGGCGGCGGGCGGCTGGCGGCGGCGGCTGGCGGCGGGCGGCTGGCGGCGGGCGGCGGGCGGCGGGCGGCGGGCGGCTGGCGGCGGGCGGCGCGTGGAACGGAGGCGCAGGCGAGGGGGTAACAAACTTCAGGGTCCCGACAGACAGCGGTCGGGTAATCCGGGTTTTCCGGGTATCCCGGGGTATTCTGGGTTAATCGAGGGTAATCGGGGGTAATCCAGGGTAATCCGGGTAACCCAGGTGATCTGATAGGCAATCCGGGGTAATCGAGGGTGATCCGAGTGATCCGGGCGGGTAATCCGGCCGCAGGTCGCAGGCCAACGCCGCGGGAGTCTCGTCCCGTCCCGTCCCATCTCGTCTCCCTCCCCGGAGGCCGAGGCCGAAGGCTATCACTTTGGCAGGAAATCCAACTCCGTTTGTTTTCCGTCACGGCGCTGGCTGCTGATGCCGTCCATATCCCACGCAGCACGCAGCGGCAGCCCGCGGCAGCCGGCAGCCTCAACAATACGCTGTTTATTGCTCTCCGCCGAGAGATGAGCGAAACGTTTGCGCCGCTGCGCAAATGCAAAGGGTGGATCTCCTCAACTGAAGAACGCCTGCGAATGCCAGGGTAGGCCGGCCCGCACGACACGCGTGAATTGCGGCGGTCGCCTGCTGCCTACCCTCCAGGCGCTCCAGGTGCTAGCACTGGGATAACGAGGCAGGCTTTTATTTTTTCTTGTTTTAAAAAAAAAACGCTGAGGGAAAAAAAGTTCCCTTCCCGTCGGTGAGTTACGTGTTTCGTGGCCACCTCGGCAGTACTTACGTTAAAGCTGATGAGGAAAAAGTCGAGCGTGAAGACGATGGCCGTCATGGGATTGAAGTTTCTCTGCAACAAGAGCGGAAAGAGAAGAGGAAAATAAAACGTGGGGTGAGTTGGCGAGGGCGTTACCCACACTGACACTGCGTCGGCCTCAAAGTTTTCTTACAAGCTGAGAGAACATTCGTGACGCCAGGCCTGACATCGAGAAAAAACACAGGTTTTCAATGCATATTATAGGCCTATGAATATTGATCTGTGTGCCTCGGGGGATGTTAGTAAGTGTTAAAAATGGAGCGACACTTGTTGAGCAGTGCAGACGGAACCCTGCGCTAGAAGGAGCGGTCTCTCTCTGGTCCCCCACAGCTGCAGGGCCATTGCCTGCCAGTGCCCGGCCTGGGACACAGCCCAGCCCAGAAGCCCCCAGCCTCAAAGGACGCTGCAGCAATCGCTGCATAATCCTCTACCGGGCTGAGCCGGCTGGGTGACATATTATGCCGGCCGGAGACTAGCAGGACCGGTCCCGTGTCCGGCCGCCGCCATATTGCCGACCATCGCTCAACTTGTCCCTCGGTCTTTTGTGCGACGCGCGCTGTCGATTAATACTCCACACTCCACACGCCTCGCGGCTTGTGTACGACTTGGCCGCGGACGGGCCCCGTTGTCCGGCCCCTGTTTGCTGGCCGCTCCATTTCCCCGTATCGGGAGCGGCGGCCGCCAGCCCTCGGCCGGCCCTCTGGTCAGGCAGCCCCCGTCAAACGGAGCCCTTTCAGCCCCTTCAACGATGCCGAGGGCCCGGGCCGGGGGCTGGGAGGGGGAGGGGAGAAAAATGGCAGCGGGGCCGCCAGCGCGAACGGGGGCCTCGAGACGCAGAGAGAGAGAGAGAGAGAGAGAGAGAGAGAGAGAGAGAGAGAGAGAGAGAGAGAGAGAGAGAGAGAGAGAGAGAGAGAGAGAGAGAGAGAGAGAGAGTTAGTTTCGCCAAGGATTTCGGTTCGGCCCTCTCCCACCGGCGTCTTCCTGAAATTAATCACGATCCGGTTTATTGATGCGGTTCCTGACCGCCTTTCCCGGACTGCCGCCACCGCCACCCACCGCCACCCCCGCGCACTCCATCTCCTTGCTTGTCGGTATCCATTTCGCTCCGTGACACCATCCTCCGCTCTACCCGGTGCAATGGCACCGCACACTGAAATTAATTTTTCGGAACTTCTTTAATTTTCTGACGCGGTTTAGGAAAATTTCTCAAAGTCTAACTAAGTGAGGATTTGCCTCTTTTAAAAATTTGGAATTTGACTGTCTAGAAAGGGATAATTGTAGTAAATCAGCAAAAAATTAAAAAATGAGCGCTCTCTTTGTTCGTATACCAAAGGTCGGGAATGTCCTTCGAGCCACATGAGTCGAAAAGAAAATCAGCAGCAGCAGCAGCAGCAGCAGCACGAGGGCGATGCTCCACCTCCACGCAAGGCCACTAGGCCACCCACATCCAACCCCACGACCCCTGCTCCCTTCCCAACAACGACAGATGTAATCCTTGTACTTAGAACCAATTTGTTACATCGGATTCCTTTATGCTTGTGTGGCGTCCAAGGGCAAGAGGGCTATGAAACCCGGGGGAAACAAAACGTAACCTGAATGAGACAAATGAATTTCATCACGGTAGGCCGAAAATGAAAAATGCAACGGAAAAAAAAAGTAGTTTTTCTGGCACTTCCGATGGAGCCTTTCTTCCTCATAATCCCTTCTAGCTGTCCCGGAGCGCTACGCGCTCTGTGCCGAGGTCGGCCGAGAGCCTTATTCCAACACGTTCTCTTTCCTCTCCAGCGGCGGTGCGTTTGCTCCGCTGCCGTACCGGGGGCTGTGCGCGTGCCACAGTGCCTTCCGCTCCCCGCCTGACCTGAGCCTTGAGATCCCCTATCGCGCGAAAGCCAAGTTCCGCCAACTGGCTGACGGGCGAAGGAGGGGGAAATAATTTATGCGTTCGGAAAAAGGTGAGGCGAGGTGGCGCGGCGTAGCGCGGTGGCCGGAGAGAGAGAGCAGGCGCCGATCCGGACAGGAAGCGGACACTCGACTCGACGGCCTCGGCTCACTCCCGATACGCGCCGCCAGCACAGAGCAGCCCGCCGTTCCGGACAGGAAGCGGACACTCGCACTGAGAAAAATCTTTGGCTCCTGGACCAAAGGGTAGTTGTGTGCGTTCCACCTGGACCCTACATCTAAAACGTTTAATAGACACGGGAGCAAAACTCTAGACACAGGCGTTAATCGTTTAGTGCCTGGCGCTAATCGTTTAGTGCGTCCCCAGACTTTCGGCCTAGGGACTAAACGTCTTGTGCCCAGAGCCAAAAAAAAATTTCTCAGTGCGACTCGACGGCCTCGGCCTCGGCTCCTTCCCGATACGCGCCGCCAGCACAGAGCAGCCCGCCACTCCGGCCCGACTCCAGCACCACCAGCCGCAGAACAGGCGGAGAACGGGTTGAAAATTCCATTCCCAACTTTGGTTTCGGTCGAACGGCGTCGTCTGCACGCGGGAGGGGTTTGCGGGGGCAGCGGGGGCCGCGGGGCGGATTGACAGCACCCCCTCCCCTCCCGCGACACCTATCGCCCTGCCATGGACTACATTGTATCGGCGCCCAGGTCCGCCCCCGCACCCGGTGCCGCCGCCTCGCGCCCGTTTTAAACACGGGCTTTAAAAGCACATTCGAAACAGCGGAGTAAGCCTGCGAGCGGCACAGGTTGGGCCGGGCTGGGCTGGCTCTGCACACGCCCCCTGGGGGGCCCAACCCGGCCTAGGGCCCCGGCCTACGGCCCCAAGGGCATCGCACTGTAATGCCGTACGTGCCGCGGCCGGGGCGCAGGGTATCCAGCCGGCGCACGGCGCGGGCACGGCGCGGCACGACGCGGCACGGGCACGGTCATCATCAGGAGATCAACATCTCATCCAGAGAGCGCCGGCCTTGAGCTGCGGACCCCAAGAAGCGCACGCGCCACTATAGCGCGGCATCTCCGCCCGGGCCGGGACCGAGCAGAGGCCGGTGTGTGACGAGCGGCCTAGTGCACTTAGCTCCATAGTGTGCGCGGGGAGATCACAGCACCACAGCATAACGCAGGGCCCGCAGGGCCCGCAGGGCCGGCTGAACACTCATTTGCATAGGGCCGGCGACGGTGATTGGTTGTCCGCCTCCTCAAATGTGCAAACAAGCCGTCGTCTAGGCGACCGCCGGACTATCGTCCCGGCAACGCCACTACCAATATGTCTACCCTGCGCCGGGGGGGGAGGGGGGAGGGAAGGGGGTCGGATAATCGCGTCGGTGCAGCAGCGTCGGGGTTAGTGTCACGGGCGGGCCAAACAGGAACCCGGGGGGAGTTCCACTTAGGGGCCCCGGCCCGGCGGGGTGGGGGCGGGGGCGGGGGCGGGGGCGGCTCTGTAGTGTGTCCCGGCCCGGCCCCGGCTGTACGCGGTCATGGCCGGACTCGGCGACGCACACAGTCGAGGCCACGGGGCTAAATAAGACCCGGAGCCGTCCGCCGCCGCCCTCACCTCCTAGATCCCGTCTGACGGTCGAGTTGAGAGGAGCCGAGAGAAGCCAGGTCCTGATCCGCCGCACACTTCCAAAACTTGACCAACTTTGGGAGCGTTATCTCCCCCGGGAGCCGGCAGGGGGGGCGGCCGGCAGCCGGCGTCGTCTGAGCCCCGGGCAAGCTCACCGCTGCTCACCGCTGCTCACCGCTGCTCACCGCTGCTCGCCGCTGCTCACCGCTGCTCACCGCTGCTCACCGCCGTCCCACCCCGTCCCTGTCACAGCCGCATCCGCACCGCCGCCCTCCCTATTCCTGACCCTTAGGCGCCGCCCGCTGCCCGCCGCCCTGAGGTAGTACCTCCGGCCCTTTGATGGATGTACGCTCGCGATCGGAGGTCCGGTCGTTGGCTCCGGGACCCCGCCCTTTGTCAGCGGAGCACGGCGGCACGGCGCCCTGCAGCGATACCCGTCCTGTCCGCCGAGCCCTTCGGATCAGAGCCGGGAACAACTGGAGCTGAAGGCGCTCGGCGCGGCCTCGGCTCGGCTCGGCTCGGCTCGGCTCGGCTCGGCTCGGCTCGGCTCGGCTCGGCTCGGCTCGGCTCGGCTCGGCTCGGCTCGGCTCGGCTCGGCTCGGCTCGGCTCGGCTCGCCTCGGCTCGGCTGTGAGCGGCACGGCCCACTCTGCTGCCATTCCAACTTTCTGCAGCAGTCGCTTCACAAGTCGAGGACAGACCCCGCCCCTCGTGCTCTAGCCGCCGCGCGCCTCACCGACAACCCTTGGCGGCACCCCGCCCGCTGACACACCCGTCTCCTTGTCTAGGAGTGGCGGAGAGTCTACGAGTCTACGATCCGGGACGGGCGAGCGGACGGGCGCCTAGCAAAGGGATCTGTCGCCATCCATATGAAGTGAACCGGCGGATCGAGCTCGATCGAGACCACCAAGTCTCAAGTCTGAAGCCTGCGCAGCCATAGCGCCTCGGTGCCCTTCTCGGGCTCGTACCCTTCATCGCTGCCCTTCCCATCCGATCCGCAGCCACTCGCCGGAAAACAAGCAGCCAGGACGCCACTCTGCCGTCATAGCAGCCTGGGCAGAGAGAGAGAGAGAGAGAGAGAGAGAGAGAGAGAGAGAGAGAGAGAGAGAGAGAGAGAGAGAGAGAGAGAGAGAGAGAGAGAGAGAGAGAGAGAGAGAGAGAGAGAGAGAGAGAGAGAGAGAGAGAGAGAGAGAGAGAGAGAGAGAGAGAGAGAGAGAGAGAGAGAGAGAGAGAGAGAGAGAGAGAGAGAGAGAGAGAGAGAGAGTGTGTGTTCTAGAAGAAACGATATGGAACGTGCAGTTTCGAATTTTTTCAAAGGTTCCGGCCTTTGGCGCACAGCGTGTCCGAATTTAGCGTCACATACAATGGCAACCCGCAGGCCAAATATATACCGCAAGGCCGCGCGACCGCAACCCTTCCCGGGTGGCCCCCGACAGGCAGAGCGGGTCGGCATGAGCCCCACACGGGCAGAGCGGCCAACAGCACGATCCCCGCCATATGGATGGTACTTCCACGAATAGCCACTGCGTGCGCTGGGCTCCACTGGGCTCCGCTGGGCTCGCCGCTGGGCCCCGTGCCGTGTGCCGTGTTCCGGGTGCAGACGCGGGGGCTTAGGGTCGTGACCCCCGCCACGCCCCGCCACGCCCCGCTGCGCTCCGCCCCGCTCCGCCCCGTCAACACGAACTGCGTCCACCGCCGGGCTTTGCCATCGGCACCCCATCGGTGCGAAGTGTCATGTTGTCCTCCCCCCCGGAAAGGTCAGCCCGGTTTTGGCCCACCGGGTCACCTGATCCTGATCCCGTTTGCAGGCTGCTGCTGCTGCTGCTGCTGCTGCTGCTGCTGCTGCTGCTGCTGCTGCTGCTGCTGCTGCTGCTGCTGCTGCTGCTGCTGCTGCTGCTGCTGCTGCTGCTGCTGCTGCTGCTGCTGCTGCTGCTGCTGCTGCTGCTGCTGCTGCTGCTGCTGCTGCTGCTGCTCTGGCGTCGTGTTCCATGCCGTGGCTCTGCTCTGCCTGCTCGCTGCCCCCGCGGGTCCGGGTCCATGGTGACGTCATCCGCGGAGAGGCAGCCACACGCACACGCACGCACGCACACTGCACACGAGTTTGCACCGCGTGCCGCAGCCTAGTGTAGCCCAGGCCGTCCCGTCCGTGCACTTGTGTGCACCGGGTCACAACCGTCGTTCCCCGCCCTGCTGATAGCAATGGGAACCAGCGGGTAAGTTGAGGGTAAAGTGCAGGCAAAAAAGGAATCACGATGAGAAAAAAATCACAGACGCAAAAAACAAAAATTACACACTTCAAGAAAATAGTGTAATTGAGTTTTTTTTCGTGGTAGAGGGACGGGGGACGGGGCGGGAGTGGCATTGTCACCGGCTGGGCGGCTGGCTGGGCGGCTCCAGCGGGCTGTCACAGGCCGCAGGGCACTTGGAGTTCTTCTGTACTTTGTGTCGCAGGCCGCAGGGGAGTAAACGAAACCACCGCAGCAGCAGCAGCAGCAGCAGCAGCAGCAGCAGCAGCAGCAGCAGCAGCAGCAGCAGCAGCAGCAGCAGCAGCAGCAGCAGCGGCGGCAGCGGCGGCGGAGCCAGCGGAGCCAGCGGAGTCAGAGCAGTGAGCAGAAGGTCGCAGTGCCGGCCGCCCCGGCTGCCTGCTGCCTGCCCGGGCTCATAACGCCTCTTTTCCCTTCGACATAGGACCGGCAGTGAAACATTTTACGACCTGTCCTGCGCTGGTGGAGAGGGGAGAGTGCGGGGGTAGGGGAGTAGGGGGGGGGGGAGGGGAGTAGTGTCTTGTCTCGCCGCCGCGGCTCTATGGGAGGGGCGCCCCCGCCCCCCACGTCAGATAAATGATTCCACAATTGGAACGGGAAGCAGCCGACGTCGGTTCAATTTTAAGCGATGAGCGACCGCTCCCATGTTTGTGCGTTTGCGACGGGATTCGCGCTGGCGCTGCTGCGGGCTCTCTCCCTCGCCACTTCTCACACTTACAGTGTCTTCTCTCTCTCTCTCTCTCTCTCTCTCTCTCTCTCTCTCTCTCTCTCTCTCTCTCTCTCTCTCTCTCTCTCTCTCTCTCTCTCTCTCTCTCTCTCTCTCTCTCTCTCTCTCTCTCTGTCCTACCCTCTGTCTCACTCACGCTGCCCTGCTTCTTCTCTGCGCCGCATAAGGCAACCGCTCGCGAGACGCCGCGGGCAGAGCCGTCAGAGCGATACTCTGTAATTATTAAAATGAATTCACATGCCATGTCAGCACCGCCAGCACCGCCGCAAGGCCCCGGCCCAATATTTTACAAGGGAGCCTCGAGTCGCTGAGCGGTGGCTGGCGGCAGGCCGCAGGCGGGCCGGGCCGGGCCGGGACGGCGCGGGAAAGTTCTTCATTACCACTTGTTTTCCATTTCCCGAGGGTATAGGCTCATTTCGGGGAAATGAGCCTTTCCTTTCGTCCGGCCGGCGGCGTCGCGGGAGCGGCTGGGTCAGGGAGTTAGGGCGCCGTAAAAGGGGGTCATCGGGGAAGCGCCGCCGGAGAGCCTCGCGGAGTCCTGCGCCCCCCGCGGGACCCGCCCGCTGCAGCCCGCCGGGCGGTAGTGCGGCCACACACCGGGCTCCTTGACTCCCTTTGATCTCGCCAGATCTGGGCAGCAGCGGCTTAACCTGCCGGCTCCAATCCGGACCAGAGCCTCTGATTCGATGATATAGAGTGACAGGCGACAGGCAGAGCAGGCCGCGGAGAGTGAGATTTATTCAGATATTGTGGTATATTAGGACTATGAAGCCCGGGCTGTACCACTCACGAGGGCTCAAAGATACAGCTCAGTCTAGTGACATTTAACATCTTGCCAGTAGAAGGTTTCACTGGCAAGTGGAACAGCAGGGGTCAGCCTAAGGGTCAGCCTAAGGGTCAGCCTGCGTGGTCAGTAGTGGGATCAGCCTGGATGGTCAGCCTTAATGGTCGGGGGCCGTTCGGGAACGTTTGGGAACGTTCGGGAACGTTTAGGGACGTTCGGGAACGTTCAGAAACATTTCGGGGCACAAAGGGCCCCCAGGGCTGACGTGCCTCAAATAAGGCGGTCATGACGGGGTTACACGGTCCCCGTGGCTCGGACGACTCAGAATTCCAGTTAGAATCGTTCCAACGAACGTTCGGGAACGTTGAGGAACGTTCAGGAACGTCCCCTGTCGTCTCCAGATTCTCTGGTTGCCGGGAGCTTCCCATTCAGTCCCCTCGGGTTCGATCCCCGATACCTATGAGAGGGTATCCAGCACAACAGGCGCTACAATGAGAGGGGGTCCGCAGCCTTTCTATCCCTACAATTAGCAAAGTGTTTGAGGCCGATGTCATGTGTTTGTTAAATCTGTTTCAAACACCCACGGTTTGGTGAACAAGGGCCACTCAGTGCAGACATTTTTTTAGTTTTTTTTTTTTGGGGGGGGGGGGGGGGTAGGAGGTAGGGGAGGGGATTGTAGCATTTATTTGTGCAGTGAGTGGTCTCCCAGTCCTAGGCCGCCCAGGCCCGTGCCCGGCTGGGGGACAGCAGCGGCGGGAGTCCACGTAGACCGGGACCAGGCCAGCGATGGCGCAACGGCCTTTGAGCGAGCGATAATGCGATTATTCAGCCTCGCCAGCTTCCGAAAAGCGTACGGCCCCGCGGCCTGGCCCGGCGCGGCACCGCCAAGGCGCGGGGCGGGGCGCATGGCGGCACGCCTTGGGCAGGGCGGCGACACGGCGCGGACACGGCGTGGACACGGCGGCACACGGCGGCCAAACCGCAGCAGGCCTAGCAGGGCACAAGGCGGAGGGGCAGTGTTTGTGGCGACCCCTGTGACAGGAGCGGAGCGGGCCGGGCACAGCCACTGTTTCCCTCCCCGGCCGTTGCCCTACGGGCGCCGTGTCATCAGAGGACAAGGACATGGGCGTTGTTTCGGCGACGTCGTCACCAGCAACACGATCCGACTCTGACACGGTGCTTTTCTTTGCAGGAGTTCAACATACATGATCCTCCGGGGGAGGGAAGGTCTTCTTTTACCGCGGGGGGCGAGGAGGACGTTTTTCAATGTGCATGAAAGGGGGGGAGGCCGCCTGCCGCCTCCCCTAGAGACATCTCCTATCCACACATGTGCGGCTGAATTTAAAGGAGAAACAATTTCCAATCCTCTCGCCGCGCTCCGCCCCGCCAGCTCCTGTCAGAGACAAAGAATTGAGTGCCCCGGCCCCCGGCCCGTCCCGGCCCACCCTGCTGCCTGCTGCCTGCTGCCTGCTGCCTGCTGATGCTGATGCTGCCTCCCCCTCCGCTCCCTCACAGACCTGCAGACCGACATGAGTGTTCCGAGCCCGCGTGTGACAGGCGGGGCGCTGCGAGCGCAGGCAGGGGCAGAGGGGTCCACAACTCGAGACAATCAGTGTACACATTTTCAGACAATCAAACACAATCATCGATTAAAAATCTTTAAAAAAAACTGCATAAACATGAGGCTTGAGCTGCATTTTAGGGCTAAGAACAGCCGTAAAACGCCATGACTGGACTAAAATTTTAAATCTTCTGCTATTTAGTTGCAACAATCGACACAATCAACACAATCAGTGTACAATTTTCGGCAGAGTTGTGGACCCCTCGGCAGAGGCGGAGCGCTTGTCTCCCCCGCCGCCACCGCCCCTATACGTCCTCGTGCGCCCTGTTTTCGGGCTCCGGCCGACGGCGTCCTGGGACATTATTTGGCGTACGCGGCGCAGGTGCTCGGCGGGGGCCACCATAAGACGGCTCCGTAGCCCCCGCGGCCCCGCTGTGTGTACATCCAGCACAGCGCCCCGTGGGGCCCCGCATAGCTACACGCACAAATATTAAATCGAGTCAGGAAACGTTGGGGTGACGGGATGTGAAATTATTTTGTAAAATGTTTTACCCGATCGGACCCCATCTTCAGGGATGATTTTTTTTTTTTTTTAAAGACGAGTCGCGACCAAAATTTTATGGACGATTTGCTGAAATTAAGTCGGACAACAGACAGGACCGGCAGCAGGCCCTGACCATCTCGACTTTCTCCCTCGGTCTGAAATTTCATTTGCCCCGGCCAACCGACCACAGCGCGCGCCGTGCCCCTGCACCCCAACACCAGCGTGTCCCTGTCCCCTGTCCTGTCCTGTCAGCAGGACACGACGCCCTCTGCTGTATTTCGGTTCAGCCCCTTACCTAACGACGGTTTTTCGCCGGCCCAGTGGCCCATTATTTACTCGGACAGGCGGTGGCGGGCGGCAGGCGGCAGGCCGAGGGGGGGGGGGGGGGGGCTGCCGTTGGCCGTGCCGCTACCCTCAGCCCCCGCCCCGCCCCGCCCCGCCCCGCACTCCGCCCGCCACCGACCACGAACGCAAACGGTGGCGACACTGGGCCAACGCGGGCAGCGCTCAAGTGCGGGGGGCCGGGCCGTACGTAACGGCAGGAGGGGAGCAGGGCGGCGCGGGCACTCCACTCGTGTCTGCCTTGATCTTGCTCAGACTGTACACGGGGACGGGGGTCTCCGGGGAGGGGGGTGGAGGGGCGACGAGCCGCCGCCCACCACAAAGCCGGTCAGGTCATCCGGCCCGGCCGGCATTACATTTTTCCCCCCGGTCCTGCTCCTCCCCCTGCTCCCCGTGCTCGTCCTCCTCCGCTCCATCCTCGTCGCCGTCGCCTTTACGGCCGCTGCTTACCGCGGCAGCAACCCGAGGCGCCAACACGCCGCCACACGCGCCGCCCCGCTGATGAGAAGGAAGAGGCTTCGTAATGCAGGGCCTGCAGGGCAGTCCGTAGCGCCTCGGCCCCGTATACCGTACCGTATACCGTGCCGTGCTCTACCGCGTAGCGTACCGTCCACCACCCGCCGGGACCTGCTGCTACTGCTGCTGCTGGCGGCGCATACAGCAGCAGCAGCAGCAGCCCGGAGCTGTACCCTGCAGTACCGAGGAATGGCCAGGCGTGGCCAGGCGTGGCCAGGCGTGGCCCCGGCCCCGGCCGCGGTCCCTGGCGCCCCTGGCATGACATCGACAATGGAGATAGATGGCGGCCGCGCGTGGTTCTCTTCCCTTCCCAGAGCCCCGCCCCGCCCCGCCCCGCCCCGTCCCGCCCCGCCCCGCCCCGCCCCGCCCGGGTGTATGCAGCCGTGAGCGCTGTACGCAGAGTAGTGCGGCAGTGCGCAGGGATGGGCGGACGCTACGCCAGTGGCGTCAAGCGGGGGGTTTTGCCGTAGCTGCTGCTACAGCTCTGAGGGGGTGGGTCCCCCCTCGAGAGGGTAGTGAGAGGTGAAAAGTGAAAGGAACAAGACAGGCATGGAGAACGCTTAACCATTCTAGGACAGGCTCGTTCTTTGGGGCTGTTCAGATACCACGTGGACACTTAGAGGGGAAGAGGGGTTCACGAAATGTCCACAACTGTCCAGGTGAATTCAAATGATGAAAAGTTTTGATTTTTTTAAAAATTGATGAGCTTGTTACACTCATGCACTATTGATCGAATTTGTTTTTTTCGCGTTTTTCCTTTTTTTCTCTATTAATTGGTAGAAAGCGTTTCATTTCAATATTTTTTTTTAAATTTAAAAGTATATTGAATCCCAAGATTCAGACCCTGCAAATAAAAAATACAACAACAACAAAAAACGGCAAAAATGGGTGGGTCCTACCTCGTCCCAGACTTCCGTCCGGAACCGTTCCTGCTTAACTTCGGTGTTCGGATGGGAACCGGTGTACCAGGAGTTGACCGCCGCTAAGACACAGGCACGACGCAGCCGCCTTGGTAGGCAGGCTTCCGCAACGGCCAACATCGCCCCTTCCGCTGACCAGATTTCAGGAGTCAGCCCCCTTCGACCAGCCAGTTGGTCTGTGGCCGTGAGGCCACTCCCTCGCGGATTGAGAGGGAGGTAGGATGCCCAGATCGTACACGGCCGAAGCCGATTGTACTCTACTCTTCTACGCCATGTATCCAAGTAGGTGTTGCCCGAATACTCCAGATTCCGAGGCCTTACGCTTGAAAAATGTAGAAGGCCGAACCCTAGGCCTCTACATTTAACTTCTGCCGAGTCTTGGCAAGCACCATTCCCCTGCTCGGGCGTCGAACCACTGAGTCAACGAGTGTATTCAACCTCCGGGGAATGGCCGCGGTCCAACGTCCGCGGTCACTCAGACAACACACTTTGAACACGTTCTTTTGGAATATTTTACCCACCATCCTCGGTCGGCAGACTTCAGAAAAATTTTTACTCCGGCAAAGAGTTGAACCCCGGACCTTGCGGTCATCGACCGGCCCGCTAGCCCACTACGCTACGGAGCTACGGTGGAGAGGAGCAGCGCGCTGTTGATACTTTAGCCACTGTTTTCCCGCAGAGAGCAGAGCCGTTGGCGCGCGCAGGCTGCTCTGTCCGCGCGCTGAGCCTGGCAATCGCGCAGGGTGAGTATGAAGGTGAAGAGAAACAAAGAAGAAAAACACCTGCGAAATACTGCCCCTCTACCTCTCCGTCTCCCCCTTCCCCCGCTAACCTTCGTACGGTATACGGATATAGAAGGCGATAATAGGAAGGACAACAGATAGGGACAATAGCTGAGGCGCCTGAGGCTAGCCGCATCTCCTCCGCAGGCTCAGACACCCCCCCCCCCATTGTGATCGGACCAGAGGCCTCCCCCATTGTGGCTCATGGCTGCAGCTCCTCGATAGGCCGGGGGGGGGGGGGGGGGGGGGGGCACGGCCCTCGTGACACCCGACCGCATACTTGATTGTGAGCGGAGAAATGTTCTTTCTTACGCACCTGTAGAGATTTTGAAAAATGAAAATTCACGTTTTTTTTTGCGAATTGGGGTAGTTTTTTAAAACTCAGAAACAAGTCAAGAAATGGCGTTATCCCCCCCCCCCCCCCCCCACCGCAAGATGCGTTACTCACCAGCTCGATGTAGATGAGGTACACGACGTGGGCCACGTCCACGACGGAGGCAATGACCACGGCCACGATCCACGGCACCAGCAGCTGCCGCCGGTCCTGCAGAGCCACACACACAGAGTCAGCCGCCTGCACGCACACGCGCTGCTCCCTGCCGCCACCGCGCCAGCAGCAGCAGCTGCAGCAGCTGCAGCAGCCCAGTAAGAGGCGGATTGGAGACGAACGCCCCCGCCCCTCCTCAGTACCGAGTCCCGTGGTATTTGCGTTAGCTCTCGGGGAAGGTTACGCGGCGCGGAAAATGACACGGACTAATGGGCCTATCTTCCGTTCTGCCTGCCCTTACCCCCTCCCCCATACTTTTCTTTACCCCCTCCCAGCTCCTTCGGCATGCCCCCCCCCCCCCCCGGCCCGGGGTCAGCCCAGCCGTATTACTCAAGTTTTGATTTCCCTCCATGCCCCCCTCTCCCTCCACTCTCCCCCACCGCTGCCTATTTCTTTAGATCTCCCCACATGCGCCTCTTTGCCTCTTCCCCGTTTATCCGAAAAGCCGGCAGCGGCGCGTCGCGGCCCTTTAATAAGACCCCCCGCAAAGCCGACTAGGGCCGCGGGTCGGCTGTGACAACGGTGGCATGGAGATGAGGCCGAGACGACGGAGCACCCAGACCGAGCCCTCCGTAGGGCCGGAGCCTAGACCCGGAGCCTAGACCCGGAGCCTAGACTCGGAGCCTAGACCCGGAGCCCAGACTCGGAGCCCAGACCCGGAGCCCAGACCCGGAGCCTAGACCTGGAGCCCAGACTCGGAGCCCAGACCCGGAGCCTAGACCCGGAGCCCAGACCCGGAGCCCAGACCGTGAGTCCATACCCGGAGCACGGACCCGGAGTCCAAACCCGCAGCACGGACGCAGAGGGCTGGTGTTCGAACCCGCGCGAGAGCCCTGCTGCGCACGAGCCTGCGTGCGGGTTCAAATAGCATACTTTACATGGCAGATAGTTACCGTGTAGATGCCGTAGACAAGCAGCGAGCACGAGGCCAGGCCCAGGACGGAGCACATGATGACCAAGACGTTGAACACCATGGTAGCTGCAACCAAAGTGACAGCAGCATGGTTATTTGCGAGCCGCGCTAGTCATGAGCGGGCAGGGTAGGGGCAAAAACAGTGGCGCCTGCAGCTGCTGTGGCTGTGCCGGCTGTGCCTGGTCCGGAGGCCGGGCTGGCCTATCAGCCGGACCGGGAAGACGAAGACGCACTCCTACTGCAGGACCAGGGCCAGGACTCGCGGACGGGAATGGTCCCGAATTAAAAGCCTGTAATGTTCTGCTCCGCCCGGCCCCGCCCGGCCCCGCCCGGCTTCCCGGCCGTCGAGTCGTCCCATTACCACGCCGTGGCGGCGCAGTGAAGTGCGAGTGAGACGGAGAACAGCTCCGGCGCCCCGTTATTGCGATACGACGATGGGGGAATTTTGCCAGAGAGTGGTCTTGAAGTTGACCTACAACTAACTACAAGGCACACCGTTTAAGACAGTTTGAATTGTTTTCAAGTTTTGCCCGGTTTTGGTGCGAATGGCTTTGGGTGCGAAGGCCCTACCTCACCGGTCGGGGCCGGGGGCCCCCTCCCCCCTGTTCCGTCCCGCGCGGCATCCACCTGATTAAGAATTCACTCTCAGTGCTCTCGACATTTTTGTTTCATTTATTTCCAATGAAGGCTCCTCTCCTCCCTCTAACCCTCCCCCCCCCCTTTCTCGCTCTCTCTTTCTCTCCCTCCCCACCTCTGGTGCCCCCCCCCCCCTCCCCGCATTCTGCGCTATTCCGCGTATAATTAATTGGACTTGAGCTGAGGGCCGCAGCTTGGTGAGTGCCGTGTAGTGTTTATACGCTGTCATCTCCCCATTCATTATACACGAGTGGAAGCGGCAGGCCCGAAGCCCGCCGCCACGCCGCGCCACGCCGCGCCACGCCGCGCCACGCCATCCCTAAGCACACCAAGAGTCAAAGACGACTAGCCCGAGCCAGCGGGCACGCGGCACGGTCCGTTTGCCTCATGAGCCTTATTTTTCTCTTTCGGTCGCGACATGTTGCGAATTCTCTCCGCGCTCTCAACTCTCCCCCCCCCCCCCCCCCCCCCTCTGGGCCAATGTCAACGAGCAGCGCAACCAACCGACGGGCGGCGCGGCAAGGCGGGGCGGACTGGAGGGCGAGGGTAGGGGAGGGCCCGGCGTCCTCGTACACGGAGCGCCTGGCAGAGTGAGGGTAGGCAAGCCCGCCCAGCACACGTGCGCTGCGGTACAGCCTACCTCACGGGCGGCCCCAGCGGGCGCACACAGGTCACCGGCGCCCCCTATCTATCTATCCATCTATCTATCTATCTATCTATCTATCTATCTATCTATCTATCTATCTATCTATCTATCTATCTATCTATCTATCTATCTATCTATCTATCTATCTATTTATCTATCTATCTATTTATCTATCTATCTATCTCCTCACTAGGCGTGATGGTGTCCGCCTCCAGGATGGTGCTGTCGTACGGCTCCGTGCTGTTGTCCTGTCCGGCGAGGACCTGGCGCTCCTCGTGCACGAAGACGGCCATGATGAGGAGCGTCATGCCGAAGTACGCCTGCAACACACACACACACGCACATGTCAAATTTATCTTCATCCTGCGTAATGAGGAAAAGAGGGATTTTTTTAAAAGATATATTTTGTTGTTGTTGTGGAATAACGGACGACGTCATCAAGTCCCCCGCGTTTGAAAATGACGAGCACCGGTATGAAGCAAGCTCCATCCCTTTCTCTGCCTCTCCCTCCCTCCCTTTCTTTCTCTCTCCCTCCCTTCCTCTGTCTCCCTTTTCGTTTGTCCTTGACCCCTTGTCGAGCCGAGCCCAGCCTCGCCGGGCCGGCTGTGCTGGACCACCAGAGGGATGTGGAGTTGTTCCATTCCCAGGGGTGACATGAGTTGCCATTAGGTTCTGGTACACAGCGGACGCGGCCCCGTCGGCACACCCCGCCCCCCGCGCACAGTATCGTATTTATGCATTATCAGGTCGGAATATGTGGCCGATGAATTCGACACGGATTCGCCGATGCCCTCTGGCAGAGCTCTCTGGCAGGTTACCATCACAGCAGGAGGTGGGCGGTGCGGCGGTGGGGCGGTGGCAGAGGGGTGGGCGCCCGACCCTCTCCGTCAGCCGCCAGGACTGCCGCGTCAGCGCCATCCGCGCCAGCGCCCGGGGCGGGCAGCAGATAACTAACAGCGAGCCGACGCCAACTCGCTGAGATACGGCGTGCGGGGCGGGACACCGGGACAGGGAGGGCGCGGGCCAGGTCGAGGACAAGACGTTAGCGGCGGAGCGGAAGTTGTCGCCGATCCCTCCTCAACTTTATACCCGCCGCCCGCCTCCTTCCGCCGCGCGGGGGGCCGTGGGGGGACGTCCGGACCTCCGGGACTCCGACGCCGCCGCTGCCGCCGGCCACCCGCTGTTTTGACAGCCATTAAATCTCGGCAGAGTGCGGGATTGTGCACGGCTCGGCTGGGCGCGGCCCAACCCCTCTACCGGCTCGGCTCGGCTCGGCTCGGCTCGGCTCGGCTCGGCTCGGCTCGGCTCGGCTCGGCTCGGCTCGGCTCGGCTCGGAGCGCGGCCACAGCCAGCGGCCAACGGCCACCCTCCCCGACCCCCGTCGACGGGGTAATAAAAGGCGCCACGGCACCCCCACGGCCAGGAGCGGGAGGGGGGGGGGGGGGGTTGTGGGGTCTTTTCTTGTTTACAAAAAAAAATGCTTCGCCGTCAGCATTCCTGTATGATAGGCAACTCTACAGTTAGGTAACTCACAACTCAGTGGTTCGCTGTCCTCAAACGATGCTACACAGAGCGTCCCACGCAGAGAGCTTTCGTCGCTGTCTGCACGGCTGGTCGTGATAAACGCGCCGCTGTGAATACCGCCCGGCCCAGATCTGCCCAGATCCAGGTCCAGCGCTGTCACGGCCCATCCCGTAGCGGCGGTGCATGGAGCGGTAATCCGGGGGCCCGTGCTGCCCCCGGCCGCCCTCGGCCGCCCCCCGCCGCCCCCGGCCGCCCGCGGCCGGGACGTGTACCGCACACTAGTCGGAGGCCACGCCCACGCCGTACAAAGCCGAAATGGCATATCGCCACTGAGAGGGAGCAGGGGAGGGGTGGGGGGGGGGGGGGAGGCTAACTGAACTAGCCTTGCGCCCCTCACAGGGACAAGTTACAGACACAAGTGCGGCGGGGCGGCTTCCAAGGGCGAATTATGGAAACGTTAGTGCTCAGCATGCAGCCCCACCCCCGGCCCGCCCCCGGCCCGCCCCCGGCCCGCCCCCGGCCCGCCCCCGGCCCGCCCTCGGCCCGCCCCTGCCCTCACACCTCGGACCAAGTTCTACGTCCCAGGGCCTTCGGAGGAGGGAAGGCCACCGGCCGCACCACCTGTAGCAGACATGGCGGCGGCGGCAGGAGGACTAAAAAAAAAAAGAAAAAAAAAGAAAAAGAAAAGTCGTCTGAGGTGAGAGCGGGTAGGGGGGACGAGAATGAGAACGGGGAGCGAGTAAGTCGGCTTCCAGCTCGAATCGCCTTTTCTCCAGCCGGGTTAGACAAAGTTGTTGGCGGCACGGGGACCGAGTGGCCCGAGTCTGGGGAAGTAGAGTGCTGCTGCAACAGGCAGCACCAACAACGCCAATTGGGGGGGGGGGGGGGGGGGGGGGCGGGTCGATGTACATCGGTTAGGCGGGGCCAGGCGGTGCGCAAAGCCCGCGGCCCCCAAGTCCTGTAGTGGCAGCCGGCAGCCCAGGCCGAGGCCCAGGCCTAACCAGTCGACCCGGCCTAAGGATCGGCTAATTACACGTCTGTCACTTGCCGGAGCCGGAGCCGTAGACCGCGGGTTAGGGTTAGGACCAGCCCGGCCCTGCCCGGCCCTGCCCGGTCTGACGCGAGGCTGTTTGAGGCTTAGCGCTCTGCTTAGCGGGAGACTAATGGAACTCGCCGCATCGCCCCGGCTCGCCGGCCTCGCCCCGCTACACCGCAGCCGCAGGGGCCGCAGGGGCCCCAAGGGGGAGCGGGGAGCACAAACATGTCACCTCGCCGTCGGCGCAGCGGACGCAGCCTCTGGCGTTGGCGCGAGTGCCGAGGCCGCCAACGGGCCAACGACCCGCTTTTTTTTGAGTTTTAATTTTTTGTAAACAATTAAGAACCACACCTTCCCCTCACCTCACCTCGGCACTCCACTCCCTGTCCAGTTCCCATAGAATCTACATCGTGGACGGACATCCCCTATTGTCCGGCGTCCCTAAGATCCTCGGGACGGATCAGGCAACAGACAGGAGGCTTGCAGCCGTGAGCCGGCCAAGATGAGCCCCGCTCCCACTTAAGCTGCCGGTAGGGGGCGGCGGGGGCCGTGCGGGGCCCCCGGGGCAGGGGCGGCCGGTCGGCCGAAACAGGGGGGTGATGTTGGCACCCCGGCAATAGCCTGGGCGTGGCAATGCATAGTCCTGGCCTCGCGGCTCCGGCCGAGGCACTGGGTAAACCATGAGGCAGGCCAGGACCGGGCTAGCGGCCGGGCCGGGCCGGGCAGGGCTGTCCCTCGTCATGTTATTAGGGCCTGGAGGGGCTCCCAGCGCGTGGCGCACAGCGCGTCCCACTGGGGGGCCTACGATAGAGACACCCTCCCTCCCGCGAGGGGAGAGGACACAGGACGCGGAGAGGAAGGAAATTGAATAATCCCCCGCACTGCCTTCAGAAAACGGGATCAGCGCGCGCGCGCGGGGGAATTTGCGGAACCAAGGTTGCGGTTTCTTTCCCCGCGATCCTCCGCCGCCACCGCCGCGCCGCGCGCTGTGTCGGCGTGACGCGAACGCGAAGCGACAGGACGGGACGGGACGGGACGGGACGGGACGGGACGGGACGGGACGGGACGGGACGGGACGGGACGGGACGGGACGGGACGGGACGGGACGGGACGGGACGGGACGGGACGGGACGGGACGGGACGGGACGGGACGGGACGGGACGGGACGGGACGGGACGGGACGGGACGGGACGGGACGGGACGGGACGGGACGGGACGGGACGGGACGGGACGGGACGGGACGGGACGGGACGGGACGGGACGGGACGGGACGGGACGGGACGGGACGGGACGGGACGGGACGGGACGGGACGGGACGGGACGGGACGGGACGGGACGGGACGGGACGGGACGCACGAGGGACGTACGAGGGACGCGGTAATCCGGGGTAGGAAGGGGGGGGGGCAGCGGCACTCCGATATCGGAAAGCAGCAGCGGCGGCCACAGATACCGAAGGCGAGCGTGACAGACAGAGTGCCGCCCTCGACCGACACCACCCCGATCTGTCCCGAGCCCAACCCTCGCCCGCCTCATGCCTCCGGCTCCGCCATGTGTCTGCATGTGCTCCGGCATTTGTCTGCATGTTCTGCCGGCTCCGGTGTCGCCCACTCGTCTCTAATTTCGGTCTGGCACGAGTCGCCCCGTCGGGCGCGCGGCTGTCATCCGCATTCCGCGACGCCGTTGAAAAACCCTCCGCGCCGCCATGCTGATATGCGTGCGCGACGCCGAGGGATGTCTCCTGGGCGAGAGAGCGGAGTGGCCAAGGCTGGCTGGAGGGGGTATAAAGTACGGTCATTTCATACGAGGGCTCTCCTCTGTCGGCCTGCCAAGAGGGCGGGGGCGGCGGGGGCGGCGGGGGCAGCGTCAGACAGGAGTGCGTCGAGGCGTGGTTCTGGAGGCATCTCGCCTCAGCCCGTCCTGTCCCGCTGCAGACTTTAAAAGTGTGTTTTCCGGACCGTTACGACGCCTTACTAACGCCCGCGAGCACTTCAAAGCGAACCAGGCCAGAGAGACCAGCAGCAGGTCATTCCAAAGAGTTTCTCTTTTAAAAATTTAAAAAAAGTAAGAAAAAGAAAAGTTGTGAGGGTAAAATAAAAGATGAGCGGAAGAGCAGCTGCTGCAGCAGCAGCAGCAGCGTGAATGAAAAAATTGAGGCACTTGTCGCTTATATGCCTTGTCAGCCAGGCCGGAGCTCGGATGCCCGGAGGCCGCCCGGAGGCCGCCCGGAGACCGCCCGGAGGCCCACACCTGAATCTTAATTAAAAAGTTGTGAGGTTTCGCGCAGCCAGCAGCGCCTTGTCCTAGGTTGGCCGTGGTTAGAGGTAGTCCGCCGGGCAGGGGCAGGTGGGCAGAGGCAGGGGAGCGGGGGGGGGGAAGGGGACGGGCCGAGGCTGGGATGCTCTGCGGCCGCAAAGTGCGTTAGCATCATTGAACCCATTCCATGCCATTCATAAAACATGGCCGCCTTCCATTCCGCTATAATCTCATTCACGATTTTCACGGCGCTGAGCCCCTGGCGGTCCCTCGCGTGCGTGTTACAGGGGATGGTATAAACGCCCCCCCCCCCTCCTTTCACTATCGCTGCACGCCAATATTCGCCGCGCCGCCTTCCGAAGCGCTCTCTGAAAGGAAAGCAAAAAGCAATTGCTAATGCGAAGTCCATGAATTTTTTAAAGGCAGCGGCAGCCTATTGCCGATTCGCGGGACCGAGAGGAGGGAGAGAAAGCCGCCTTCTTTGCCGCATTAGAACGGAGCCGTTGGTACGCAGAATGAGAGCAAGCAGGCCGGGCCCAGGCCGGGCCGGACATCGAACATGGACAGAAAGGGGAAGGCCGTGCCGTGCCGTGCCGGGCCGTGCCGGGCCGTGCCGTGCCGCGCCGTGCCGGGCCGTGCCGGGCCGTGCCGGGCCGTGCCGGGCCGTGCCGGGCCGTGCCCGGCCTTCTCTCTGCTTCGCAGCCACTGGGAGCACACGCTAAGTATTCCTGAATCAAGCATTTGTCCCAAAAAATGTCGAGTATGCTTGAATCAAACATGCCGCAATATATGGATGCATGAT
The DNA here is from genome assembly GCA_038380765.1 of Odontothrips loti. Classification (NCBI taxonomy): domain Eukaryota; kingdom Metazoa; phylum Arthropoda; class Insecta; order Thysanoptera; family Thripidae; genus Odontothrips; species Odontothrips loti. The sequence goes on along the minus strand of CM076248.1, from coordinate 16,923,200 downwards.
TCAAGCATAACGTTAAATACCTTCCATGATTCAAGCGTATGCAACAGTCTTTGAGACGATTTCGTGATTCAAGCATTCTTTTTGAGGGTGCATTTCAATCCCCCTCACACGCCGTGCAGCACTGAGCAGTGTGCCTCTAGGCCTCGGGGACCGGAGCAGGAGGGGGGGGGGGGTCACCGGAGAGGGGAGGGGCGCGGTGACTTGAACAAATGATATTCAGACGGGCGCCCCTCGGAGGAGGCCGACGCAAAGCACACGAGACGCACATCGCTCACCGCAGCACCAACGCCACTCAGTCACTCTCGCAAAAATAAATCTAAACAGACCGAGAAACCGTCTATAAATTCTAGTCATTTTAGGGCTCTTTTGTAGGTCTTTGCTTGCCGCTACTACTTATGCGTGACGTAGGAGCAGAAAAGAACGAGTATTGCGCTCGCCATGCCTGTTAAGACCCATCTTGCAAACCACGTAGCGGTAAGATGTCACTGTGGGGGCGTTTTGACAGGGCAGTGATGTAGTTTAGAAAGTGACCACTGATGGGCGGTTGTTTAAGCTGCGACCAGCCGCCGCCCACAGTCAACGGTAACTGAGGCTGCTCCTGTATCTTTTCAGACCTCCCCTATAGGTCTATGACAATTTTAGCAGCATTTGGAACACGATTTTTTTTCGGGTCAAAAATAGGTAAGGATCACAGCCTTGCCAATTTTCAAATATTTTGACGAAAAAAAAAATTAGTTTTTTCGTGGCATTATATTTTGGAGAACCCACGAAAATTTTTTTTTTGTAAATTTCTTCCACGTACGCCTAACCCATACTCAAATGACAAGCCTGTCCCAGAACGCACTGCTATCGTTATCCATGCCAGTCTTGTTTTTGCGGAGCTCAGGTTCGAATACCGGTTGCAGCTCTGCGCGATATTTTCCTCTTCTTTTTCCAACATGCGCACGTATTTCAAATCACAGATCTGTTTCACAAAACCGATGTGGCGGTGACGTAGGTCTCGCGCGGCACTCGATAGAACCCGTCCAGGCGCCCCCGCCGCCCCGCATCCCCCGCCCCGCCACCTCCCCGCAACCTCATTACTGCTAAACATAACGAACACCCCCCCCCCCCCCCCCGGCGCCCCACTGGCCACGTGCAGCCCATGAAAGAAGCTAAAGCCTCGGCAACAGCACGCCGTGCAAACCGCCTGAAAGTGCACGGCGTGGCGAGGCGTGGCTGCGTGGCCAACTCAATTAACTTTGGAGGCTGCTGGAGCTGGAGTCCGCTGGAGTCCGCTGGGTGCCGCTGGAGCCGGCTGCTGAGCTGACCGCGGGGGCCGCGGCACGGGGCAGCTTGACCGCACCGCCCCGCACGCCGCTGGATCCGCTGCCCCGTGGGCTCACAAACAGCCATTGCATAATCCGTTTCCTGCCCTGCCCTGCCCGGCGTCGTGGCTGCGATGACACGCCCGGGTTGTGGGAGGCTGTGGCCGCCGCCGGACCGCGCCGCCCCAACTTTTCTCGTCAGCAACACCGTGGCACTGGCGCCTGGCGCCCTCTGCTGGCACCCGCTGGCGCCGCTGCCTCCCCCGGGCCCCCAACACCCTCCACTCGCCCTCCACCTCCACATTTATATTCCCGGCCTTCATCGCTGCTGATGTAGCGCGCGAGTCCTATTCCATTCCCTCCGCGGGTCAGAATACGTGAGATCCGGACAACTTTACAAACTTGTACGCCCCTAATTGAACCTGCTGCCCCTTTGCCCCTATGTCGGCCCGTGCGGGTCCGGCGCCCTTTGGCGTGGTCCATTAAGTACGTCCAGTGAGGAGTGCGGAGCGCGGAGCTGGCCGCGTCCGATGGCATCGGGAACCGCGCACAGTCTCGGAAAGAAGAAGAAAAGGAAAGGGAAAGTCCTGCGGCGACAGTTTTTGTGCCGTGCGGCCGAGCCTGGAGGTAAGAAGCTTAGCACGGCCGACGGACCGGATACAGAGCGGAAGCCACCGTAGTCTTACATCATAAAACCCTCCCTCTCCCTCTTCCGCTTGCCCGCTTCTCCTCCCGTCCCTCTTATTTTTTTTCTCTCCTCATTTCGGAGTCGCTATTTATCCTCATTACCACCGCTGTTTGCTCTCATTAGGGGCCGTGCCAATACTACGTGACCGATTTTAGGCCACTTTTTGACCCCTCCCCCCCCCTCCCCGTGACATGGATAACCTAACCTTCCCATGTATTTAAGATAGGGCGTAGTATTTGGTCGAACCCCTCCCCCCCCCCTTAACCGGTCACGTAGAATTGGCACGGCACCTTACTCATTATCCGCGGCCGATTTATCTCCGCTGTCTAACCCCCAGCGAACTCCGCCGGACAGACCGGCTGTGGTGCGTTTCCCTCCGCCGAGCGCCTGCGAATGCCGGGGTAGGCCAGCCCGCACAACACGCGTGCATGGAGAAGGTGGGGGTTGCCTACCTACCAGGCGCCGAGTGCGCTGAGAAAGCCGACCATACAGCTCTTTTGCTCGTTCCTAAAGCAGAAGAAATCCAAAGGTGCAATACGAATCCTCCCCCCCCCCCCCCCCCTCTCTCTCTCTCTCTCTCTCTCTCTCTCTCTCTCTCTCTCTCTCTCTCTCTCTCTCTTATTTATTTCGGTTCTTCCGCCCCTCCAACAGTAAACAAGCCACAGCGCTGTTCATAACGTTTGAGGCGCGGTCCGTCGTCCCCCTGGAGCTCGCTGGTGCCCGCTGGTGCCCGCTGGAGCCCGCTGGAGCCCACTGGAGCCCACTGGAGCCCACTTCGAGCCCACTGGAGCCCGCTGGAGCCCACTGGAGCCCACTATGGAGGCCGTTGGAGCCAACGTGCGCCTTTGGAGTGCACTATCCGTCTTGAGTTCGCTTGGTCCCTTTGGCCCCCGCAGCCCGCGCAGCCCCCTGGCCCCACTCACTTACTCTCGGCTGTCAAAAGCCCCCCCCCCCCCCTTAATCGCTGTGACGTTGGCCTCACGCTCCGCGGGACAACACACACACACACACACACACACACACACACAGCAGCGGGACCGGCGCTCGGGTGCGCGGCGAGCAACAAATCGCCATTGGCGCGGGGGAGTTTATGTATTCACGCGCCCAGCTCACACAAAGCGGGAACGGCGAAAGGAAAAGGATCCAATAGGACGCGTAAATATTGATGCGCGTCGTGTGATGATGGCATTAGATTGCTCACAGCGCCACAGACCGGGGCGGGGGGAGGGGGGGGGGAGTTGTCCGACACGCCGCGCCCCGTTTTGTTGTGTGTGTGTGTGTGTGTGTGTGTGTGTATTTCTCGCCAATACGGGTCGAATGACTTTTTTTTTTAAGGCGTGGTGCTGCGTTGCGATGGGGAACATGGCAGTCGCAGGGGCATAACGCTGTGCACAGTCCCTCTGCCTCTTGTTTTTGCTTCGCCATTTGGGTCATATTCCCCGCTAGCGAGCGTCCCGTCCCGTCCCGTCCCGTCCCGTCCCGTCCCGTCCCGTCCCGTCCCGTCCCGTCCCGTCCCGTCCCGTCCCGTCCCGTCCCGTCCCGTCCCGTCCCGTCCCGTCCCGTCCCGTCCCGTCCCGTCCCGTCCCGTCCCGTCCCGTCCCGTCCCGTCCCGTCCCGTCCCGTCCCGTCCCGTCCCGTCCCGTCCCGTCCCGTCCCGTCCCGTCCCGTCCCGTCCCGTCCCGTCCCGTCCCGTCCCGTCCCGTCCCGTCCCGTCCCGTCCCGTCCCGTCCCGTCCCGTCCCGTCCCGTCCCGTCCCGTCCCGTCCCGTCCCGTCCCGTCCCGTCCCGTCCCGTCCCGTCCCGTCCCGTCCCGTCCCGTCCCGTCCCGTCCCGTCCCGTCCCGTCCCGTCCCGTCCCGTCCCGTCCCGTCCCGTCCCGTCCCGTCCCGTCCCGTCCCGTCCCGTCCCGTCCCGTCCCGTCCCGTCCCGTCCCGTCCCGTCCCGTCCCGTCCCGTCCCCCGTCCCGTCCCGTCCCGTCCCGTCCCGTCCCGTCCCGTCCCGTCCCGTCCCGTCCCGTCCCGTCCCGTCCCGTCCCGTCCCGTCCCGTCCCGTCCCGTCCCGTCCCGTCCCGTCCCGTCCCGTCCCGTCCCGTCCCGTCCCGTCCCGTCCCGTCCCGTCCTGCCCGCCGCCTCCTCATCGTCTGCAAAATGCCACTTATTCCAAACTTGTGACGCGAGAGACAGAGGCAGAGGGGAGGGTGAGGGGGGGCATAGATCCCAGCCGAGTGTGTGAGGAGAGAGCAGCTCCCGGGGCTGGCACTCAGATTTGCATGGTGGAAATATATAGCGCGCGACGATCAATCTGGGGGAGTGTTATGCCATCCAGTGCCACGCCTCGACCACGCCCCGGCTCTCTCCGCCGGGCCGGGCCGGGCCGGGGTCGGGGGCCGCCCTCTGACGCCGACCCGCAGGACACGTACCGCCTGACAGGAGGACCCCGCCGGTCCGGCCTAGGCCCGGCCGCCAGCAATCCCAGCCTGTAATACATATTCACTCGGGGCTTACTGTGTTCCACACCGACCCGCCGGAACCTCGACACTCCTCAACCCGACACGCGGCCAGTGCCAAGGGCCGCCAAGGGCGGCGTAAGGGTGCGCGTCCTCTGCTCATGCGCGGAACTAGGCGACAGCTCGACAGCTAGGCGAAAGCTAGGCGAGAGCTAGGCGAGAGCTGAGTGACAGCTAGCGAAAAAAATAATGTACCTGGGTGCAAAACATAGAATGCCGTCGGACTCACCATGGTGTAGACGGCGCTGGCGTAGCTGCCCTTCCGCAGGGAGTGCCAGCAGCAGCACGACTGCAGCAGCGCCATGTCGCGGGGGCCGAGGCCGCGACGACACATCCGACGGGGGCTGCGGGGGCCGCGGGGGGCTGCGGGGGCCGTCCTCACCACCCCACAGACACCTGCCGAGCCGAAACATGCAAATCAAAACGAATTCGGGATTAATTTTTTTTAAATTGAGGGGTATGAATGGGAGGGTGCGAGCTGGTTCTAGTGTGTGTGTAAGAGAGAGAGAGAGAGAGAGAGAGAGGGGGGGGGGGGGGGGGGGAGGAGAGGGGGGGGGGGTAGGATAAGTGCTCCGTCTTGTACGCCAGCGGTGTCTGTCATAGGTGCGTGGCACCGTGCGGCATTTCACATCCGTCAAGCTGGCCATACCCATTTCATACAGCCACAAAAAAAAGTTAAAAATCAATGGTCAAGGATAAGACCAAATAAGTTATAGCATTAAAAGTGATTGTTATCGTCTAAATATACCTGTTTGTGAAAAACATGTTGGGCTGACTAGTTTTAAGTTATAACTTATTTGGTCTGATCCTTAACAATTGATTTTTAAATTTTTTGTGGCTGTATGAAATGGGTATGGCCAGCTTGACGCAGGTCGGCATTTCCGCATGTGCCCTTCGGCGTTGTTTTCAGCGGGTTGGCGCCGGCGCTTTTGCTGCTTTTATCTTTTAGGTTGATGAGGCGAGCGGGTGCCAACGATATACACGCGTATGGGTGCAAACGCTCCCCCCCCCCCCCCCTCCCGCGGCCCCACCCCTCTCTTTGTCTTTCCGATACAGTGCGCGACAGCCTGCAAACACGCGAGCACAAATCGGCGCAAAATGGGTTAGACACATATCAGAAAACTCCCCCCCCCCCCTGGTGTGCTGACCGGCCCACTCCGCCGTGCCACGGCGGGGACAGAGAGAGAGAGAGAGAGAGAGAGAGAGAGAGAGAGAGAGAGAGAGAGAGAGAGAGAGAGAGAGAGAGAGAGAGAAAAATCTCACAAAACATGGGCCGATAATAATCCTAATCATTTTCGCGCACCGCACGTGACTACTTCAGAGTCGTGGGTGTTTGCTTACCTCTGCCCCGCTCGGCACTGCTCCGGCTGACCGCGGCCGGGTGCGGGAGATTTCCCTCGGGACGGCAAAGCTACACACGCGGGCGGGGCGCTGGGGCGCTGGGGCGCTGGGGCGCTGGGGCGCTGGGGCGCTGGGGCGCTGGGGCGCTGGGGCGCTGGGGCGCTGGGGCGCTGGGGCGCTGGGGCGCGCGCCGCCGTGCGAACACCGCAGTCTGGTCTGGGCTCGGCTCGGCTCGGCTCGGCTCGGCTCGGCTCGGCACTCCCACAAACAACGGGGCCGCCCGCCCCGCCCCGCCGATCCTCAGGGGTGGATCGCCACTTAAGGCCAGCGGGGTTCCTGTACGATGTGTGGGGGATTATGGAGAGAGAAAAAGCCGAGAGTCGCTGTGCCGCGGGCCGGCGCCTCTCCAGAGGGCCTGGGCCGGCCTATGGGCCCCTGGCCTCACTCAAGGCCACCACTCCGGCCGGTTGGACCCCACTTACTGTATCATTCATAGTATTACTTATGAGACCGCGGGACCGGGCGGCAAAACCCCACCTGAGGGAGGCGAGCGGAATGGTAGTGACCACTGATGCTGGGGGTGGATGGAGGCCGGGGGCCGGGGGCGGGGGCCGGGGTTGGGGGTGGGGGCCGGGGGCCGGGGGCCGGGGCGGGGGCCGGGGGCCAGGGGCGGGGCCGGGGGGCGGGGCCGGGGCCGGGGGCCGGGGCCGGGGGCCGGGGGCGGGGGCCGGGCCGAGGGCCGCCCCCTACCGCCCCGAGTTACGAAACGACGCCCCTTTGCCGCGGCGCACCCTTTGATGGGCCCTTCCTTGCCAAAAGCGCGCCCTGGAGGGCACATGGAGGGGGCTGCTCCTGGAGGGCCCTGGCCCCAAAGGCCCGCCCGGAGCCGGGGCCACAGGTCCGGAGGTCCGTGTGCCGCGCCGAGGTGTTGGCCGTGCGTGCCGTGCGTGCCGTGTGTGCTGTGCGCTGTGCGTGCCGTGCGCGTGCCGTGTGCCCGGGCTGCACTCAGCCTACTGTGTCCCGGTGGATTGGCCGGCCCTGGCCGAGCACAAGGTCGCCGTCCCGTCCCGCCTCATTGGCTCTGCCATCTCATCGCTTACCGACCGATGATTGACTACGCGCGCGCCACAGGCGCCAGGCGGGGCTCCGTTGCCGTGACCCGCTGTTGGGCGACATCGGCGAGGCCACGGCCAAGCCCCCCGCCAGCCCCAACACAACCCTCAACAAGCAGTCCAGCACAGCAGCCAGTCCGGGACCAGGAGCCGCGCCAGAGGGCCGGGGGGGGGGGGGGGCTGTACCGGGGGCCCGAGGCCTGGCCCGAGGCCCGGCCGCCACGGGGCGCTCGGAGGGTGGTAAAGCAGCTCGTTTAGCGTGCCGTATATTTCGCCCCCGAGGTGACGGCAGTCCTTTATTAGGTGACCAAGGACGGCCCGGCTACTTAGGGACCCTGGGGGCGTCGTAGCGGAGGCCTCGGCAGCTGCTCCTGGCCGTCGGACACCGAGTTAGGGAGCCATAGCCGCACGCCCCGCACGCCCCCGCACGCCCACGCACGCCCCCGCACGCCCCCGCACGCCACACACGGCTCGCGCGGGGGGTGCTGATTGAATGACGGTGGTGTTGATTAACAGAGCGCCGACGGTATATTTCCTCTCGTTTGGCCAACATGACGTTTAGCAGGCTGGACGGGGTGGCAGCCCCCCTTGGACGCTGCTGTTGCTGCTGCTGCTGCTGTTGTTGCCCCCACCCCAAACCCGGAGACTGCAAAAAAATTGCACTTGGCCCTTGGCCCCCGGCCTCCGGTTGTTGGCGTGACTGGTCTGGATGCTCCGGATGCTCTGGAGCCACTGGGGCCGCTGCGGAGGAGAGAGTTCCGGTTCCGGGCAGCCAAATGCATCGACAACACAAGCAATAACGGCGGCGGCGGGGCGAAAGAGGGGATGAAATAATAAAAAGGAACTCATCACGAGTCGGTGGACAGAGAGAGAGAGAAAGAGAGAGAGAGAAAGAGAGAGAGAGAGAGAGAGAGAGAGAGAGAGAGAGAGAGAGAGAGAGAGAGAGAGAGAGACAGAGAGACAGAGAGAGAGGGAGGGGAGCGTCCCCGGAGCATCAATCATGTGATGGATGTTGTACTGCTACGGGTGTACAAAAGACTCTCCAGGCCCCCGGGACTGCCCCCAACTGACGTGCCTGGTTAAAGGCATCGCTTTCGGGGCCGTCCGGACCCTTATCCGGACTCATATCCGGGACGCTGCCGCCGAGCCGATCACGTTGTCCTGTACCTTCCCGGAGAGCGGCGGAGCGCCCGGCGGACCGAGGGTAGGCAAGCCCGGCGAGCACGTCTGTGCTGCAGCACGGCCCGCCCCGCACGGCGCTATCCCGCCCCCGCTCCCGCCCCCGCTCCCGCCCCCGCTCCCGCCCCCGCCGCACTCGAGACGCGGAGCAGCCTCAGCCCTCGGCAGTGACGTTCGCAGATTTAAAACGCCCCCTTCCCCCTCCCCACTGCGGACTATCTAATCGAAAGTTGATGGAGATGAATCGCTTCGCCGGCGGCCGGGGGGAAAAGAAACGAAGAAGGGGTAGCAGCGGTGCGGCGGCGGCATCGACAAGGCACGGGGCCGGCCGGGCCGGGCCGGGCGCTGTGGAGCGGCCAGGAGCGACGCGGCGCTCAGGGGCTCGTCGGCCGACTCCAGCAAGCAGTATAACTGACAAAGTTTTGCGCGGCCTCTGCCTCTGACCGTCCCGGCCGGTCCCGGTCGGCTGGACGGGTCCGGCCACCGCCCCCCCCCCTCCCCCCTCTCTCCCCGCCGGCCCTAATAACAAGAAGCTGAGGGAAACTGACAATCGTGTCTATTGCCGCTCCACTTGGCACCGCAGGCCGAGTTTTGCCAGTCGTTTGCAAACATAGCGAGAATAGATATCGCCGCCCACGGCCACCACCTCGTCCTGCCAGTCCTGGCCACCCCGCGGCTTGTGCCTGCAGCGGCGGCCAGAGAGAGAGAGAGAGAGAGAGAGAGAGAGAGAGAGAGAGAGGGGGGGGGGGGGTGGAGCGGGAGGGGGGAACGAGCGACCATCGTCACGTTTTGCGCGCAAACTTTGCGATGGACAACAGAGACCGTCCCAGCAGCCTCTCCTCCACAAGGAAAAAGAGGCGTCCGCCCTATGAGCTCCAAATTCCGCTCAGCTGTGTCGAACTCGAGCATTAATTTTCTTTGTTTTCCGGACAGAGGACACACGTGCACATGAATATTTTTGTTTTATTTTTTCCCTGTCACACACCTACCCCCGGCGCCCCCCGCCCGTCACACTGTCGTCACGTGGGAGAGGGAACGGCGCGTGGCGGAGGAAACAGAGAAGGGACTGGCGGGAAAAAATATTTCGCCGTAACTAGAAATGCAGCGACCCAGGCGAGAGCGGGTGGTGATGAATTTTAATGCGCCTTCTTGTTGCTTGGTGCCGTTGTATTTTTTTTAACCCGCCGCTCAGGGCTCCGGTCTCCTCGCCAGCACGGCGTGCGCCTGCACAGAGACGCCGAGCCGAGCAGAGCAGAGCAGAGCAGAGCCGAGCCGAGCCGAGCCGAGCCGAGCAGAGCCGAGCCGAGCAGAGCAGAGCCGAGCAGAGCCGAGCAGAGCCGAGCCGAGCAGAGCCAGGCCGAGGCCATTTGTAAGCGTGCAGGATTACCCCATTACCCCCAGTACACGTTCCCTAGTGACCCTTGACCCCCGGTAAACTATCCCTAGGGATGGCTTACCCCCCCCCCCTCCCCTCAAGGGAGGGTTGACAATCAATGATTTACCGGGGGTAAAGTATCCCTAGGGATTTAGTACCCCTCCCAATTTGAAGCCAAAGGGGGTAAAGGATTCCTAGGGATTCATTACCCCCCGGTACTTGGTCACTATGGAATCGTTACCCCTCGGGTCGCAGGGGGGTAAAAGGTCCCTAGAAATTTTTTGCCCCCCCCCCCCGGGAATTCAGCAACCTAACCTAACCTAACCTATTACCCCCCCTCCAAGGTGCTGAATTTCCGGGGGGGGGGAGTAAAAAATTTCTAGGGACCTTTTACCCCCCCCCCCCCCCCCCACCTGCGACCCGAGGGGTAACGATTCCCTAGTGACCAAGTACCGGGGGGTAATTCGCGGAGCGAGCGGGCGGGCATTAGCGAACCGCAATGCGGAGCGCTATCAGCGACCGAAATTTTTCTTGTCCGTTCGTCACCGGCTGACGCCCAGCAAGCGGTCAGCCTGCGTGGTCAGCAGTAGGATCAGTCTTTCAGACCTACCCCCGCCGCCCCACCGCGTACCGAGCTACGCCGTGGAGAGATAGAAAATCATCATTCATCAGGACTGTGCTGTGGTGTGGTGTGGTGTGGGGCTCCCAGGGTGGCAGCTTTGAGGCAGAACACCCAGCAGCATTCTGATGATGCCGGTGGTGGCGCCGCTCTGGAATTATTTCTTATTTTTGCTTTATTATTTTCCCATACAACAGATAGAAGGGATTGTTTTTTTTCTCCGTTCGGCGCAAACACCCCGCGAATGGGCAGGGCTGCTGCTGCTACTCTGCTGTCGGCGCACATGAGCCCTGCCCCCCGCCCCGCCCCGCCCCGCCCTGTGTCTGTCACGGTAGGGACGTGACGTGCGTATCTGCGAGCGTAGCGTTGCGAGTAAGCTGGCAAAGCGCGGCGATGTATGATTTGGTAAAACTAGCCCTTGTATTCGGTGTTCTGCTCTGCGAGACGACAGTGGCTAGAGCACCGGGAGCGTGCCGGAGGGCAGGGGTCCTGGCGGAAGCCGGGACGATATAGGTTTTGTCCCCAACGGAACCATCAATTGCGGTTTGAAGACAGCCAGCTCGCTAACTTTACAGACTCCCCGCCCCGTACTGCTGTGCCCGCCCTAGCCAGCTAACCACGTTTTCCTTGCGGCCCGAATTGTGAGAGGGATATTCTATGGAAGCAATTACGGCGTGTAAATCTGCGGGCGGACGCGGCGTCTGGCGTCTCGCAATTCCGGTGCAACGCGGGGAAGGTGGGGGGGGGGGGGGGGCTCTGTAAACCGTATCAAATCACGTGGTGCCGGTCGAGCAATCAGCTGGATGGATCGGCTCGGCTCGTATCGGACCGAGTCGGGTCGGCCCATGTTTGATGTGGCTAAGCATCCAGCCCTCCCGGCCCCCGGCCCCGGCCCCCTGCTAGCTCCCAGCCTCGGCCCCGACACTCCACTGCGCAAACGCGTGTACGCGCGCGCGCACTTACGCCGAAAAAACTTGTGTTTGCTATCGCCTTGAGCGGGTACACCCCCCCGATACGAGCCGAGCCGATCCATTCAGCTATTGCTCGGCTGGCACCACGTGATTTGATACGGTTTACAGAGCCCCCCCCCCCCCCACCACCACCACCAACTAGATTTAATCAGGTCATTCATTAATTAAATGGCTGCAGCTGCAAACGTCTGCAGATACATAATTCGAAAGAGCGGGGTGGTGTTCCGTAATTTTGAATTGAATTCGTTGAATTCTTTTGTGCGTTTATTAGGGTTTTTTAGGGGCGGGGTGGATATTTGTGAACTTTTGGAATTAATTTGTGATTATTTTTTTATGAATCTTTAGTTTGATTTTCTCGGGGGACAGTTTGAACATGGTTTGAAGTTGAAGTTTTGGTGTCCACTCAGTTGAAGTGATATTTCCCCCTCAGATCGGCTCCTCATTATGGCTGCGATGGTTACCAGCGGTACTTTTGTCCTGCCGACGCGGGCGGCGGCACGCGGGTGGCAAATCCTTTGAATGGAGCTCGGGTCTGGGCCTCGGGCTGGGCTTGTTGTGGGCCTGCTTGTCCTTGAGATATGTTCATAGGTAACGGCATGGGCTGTGGGCCGCGAGGGCGACAATCTTCTCCCTCTTGCTCCGCCTCCGCCGGCCGGGGTGGACTGCACTCCCCCCCCCCCCTATTGTGCACGCCGCTACGCCGCTGGCCGCGGAGGGCCGATGGCACCAGGGCCGTTCGGTTCGGTCCGGCCCCGTGGCTCGTCCATACATAGGAGCTCCATACCTAACCGTGTGTGAACCGGGCCGGCCTGGGTAGGATCGGTGAGGAACAGGCCGGCGGACAGCCTCCGACGCCGCCCCCGCCGTGCGCCCCCCACCCCTTTCCGCTGACCCCGGCCGGCCCTGCCGCTCGTTTGACTGAGTTAATTGGGTCCAGCTAGTTAGCATTGGAGGAGGAGGGCCAAGTTGACGGGGGCCAGCTATGACTCCGGCTTGTGGAGGCGCCCTACTTCATACCCAAGAAATTGCTCCGAACGCCCAGGGAGCCGTGCACGGGCCGTGGCCCAGGGTGGAGGGTGGGTAGGCAACCTCGACTTCTGCGTGCACGCAAGTCGTGCGGGATGGCCTACTCTGGAGCTCGCAGGCGCTCGGCGCCGCCGTCGTTCCACAGACTTTTGCACGCCACCTGAGGCACGTTTTCTCAGCAACGAACAGAGTTCCGGGTTCGAACCCACCTGCTCCGCCCCGTCGCCTTATTTCTGCTCTGCCGTTCTCGTGTCGACAGGACACCCGCGGTAATCCTGCGGCCAATCAAAGTTGACCTTGAACGGCAGTCATCCTGCCGCCCGCCGCACCGCCCGGTGCCGTCTGCCAATAAGCCGATGACAAAGAGTATCCCTGAGAAGTAAATGACACAATCTCGGTCCTGCCCATCACACAGCACATAATGCCCTGCAGGACTGGTAATTGGCGGGGTGGTACATCAAAAGAGACTCCAGGCTCCGGTCTCTCTCCTAGTTCGGGAAACACGACGCAAGGTCGAGGTGGAAGGGGGGGGGGGGCAAGCAGTGTGCGATTTAATAATAGACAGCGGCCCGCCAAAGGACCCCACAGAAAAGACTAAGACCATCGCGGCCGTTTTTCGGGCGCAGAATCAGGGATTGGCCACACGGTAAGTGCGGTGTCTCGGTGCACAGCATGCTGTTGGCACAGACGCCTCGGCCGCAGCCGGCCCGCCCCCCGCCCCCGCCCCCGCCTCCCCTCCGACCAAATCCCCGGAGGCCCAAGGTCTGTGGGCGCATGGCCGCCGTTCGCTGGTCCGTCGGTGCGGCGTGCGGCCGCGGCGTCGCAAAGTCCGCTGAGCCTCGGTGGATATCATGAAATATATATTAGGATCTTTTAAACATAAAACAAAAGGGGGGGGGCTCCCTGCTCATACTTGGGCAAAACTGCTTCTCGGCGAACTGCTGACTTCAAAATTTGTTTGTGTTTAGTTTGCGTTGCGCGTCGCTCTTTGTCTGCGGGCCCTTATTTGGTCCTATCCCAACCCAACAGCGTCCTCTGGGGGCGGGCCGGGGCTGCGGGCGAGAGGAGGGGCCTTGTCGGAACAGAGCAGACAGAACGTCGTGTATTTACTGTGTTTACAGTGAGCGAGTGTGCGCCTTGCGGGGAGGGACTTGGGGCGGGACTGTCATAAGGGCCGCCATGCCACCGTCCGCAAAAGTTTGCCCGTCCGTGTGTACATCCGGGGGTCATAAAAAGGAAATACCTGCGCCAGCAAGAGTTAGGCGCAGCCCTGCAGGTCCACCGCCCACACCCGCCGCCGTGACTCATGGACGAACTTCGACAGCAACGCCAACGCCCGCCCCGCTCATCCCCCTCAACCTCAGCAACACAAGGTGGCTGGCGTGCACCTAGATGTGGGCGGGAATAAGAGGACCAGGAGCGCGCCACCACTGTAAAAGACCCCCCCCCCCCCCCCCCCTCGCGGAGTCTGAGTGCGGCCGCCCTCTGAGCATAGCTCGGCGGAGCCAGGCGGAGCCCCCCCCCCCGCCGAAATGTAAATGACTCGTTATTCTAATAATTGCATAAGAGCCACAACTGGCACTCGGGTCGGGGCCGCCGCGAGGGGCGCGAGCCCGGCGGAAAGAAGACGAGAAGAGCGCCGCCGTGTCGCAGTCGGAGCGCTCAAAGTTAATCATTTTCTTATTCAAGCGTGGATCCAGGGGGGGGGGGCAAAGGGTCAATTGCCCCCCCCCCAAGGCACCCGAAGGGCGCCGGAAATGAAGGAGTCAAGAACAACATCAGCAGAAACAAAACGCGGGAGGGTTACCGTAGCAGAGAGCATCTCCGCCACGGCGTCAGCCGCGAGCCAACGTCAAAAATGTGGAGGCTTAGCTCTCGCTGACGATATGTCACGACCATTTGGTTTAGCTAAGCCTACGCATATGTTACGTTGGATCGTGGATCAGGCCGTGGTGGAGACACTCTCTGCAACGGTAACCCGCATCTTTTTTTCTACTGATGCTCTTCTTCATTTCCGGTTTGGACCTTCTCCGAAATACCCTATTGGTTGGGAACTGCGTAGCCCGGCCCGGCTGCTGCTGTCTCGGGTCTCGGCCGGACAAGTGGCAGCCGGGCGGCAACATTGGCCATCGGTATTACTCGGCAGCCTCGGCAGCACTGCCCGGCTCCCATTGACCTCAATCAGACCCCGCGGTCCCCGCCCGGACCCCGCCCTGGCCCCGCCCCCGCGCCGCAGAACAATAAGCGTCCAGAGCAGTTGGGGTGCATCTCGGGCCGGACTTGACTCGGACTCCGCGAGTGCCGCGCGCCTCGCCGCGCGCCCTCTGCTACCTTCGTCCGCGTCCACGGCGGCGGGCCGTTGCCGGGCGAATGTCGTTCAAAATACCCCCCCTCCCCCCCCCTCCTTTGCTTTCCTCCTCTTCTAAGACTTTTGGTCGTCTGTGACGTCGCTGGTGGCGTGCCGCGTGCCGTACCTCAGCTGAGGAAGCCATTCAGCAAACAGCTGAGCCCGGCGGTTCCCGAAGTTGCGGAGACGGGGCCGCCGGTGTGTTGTCTTGAGCTGCGCGACGCTTACGGCGACCTGCGGCTAGCGCGGAGAGGAGAGGAGCGTGGCTCACGTCCCGAGTCTCGTCGGCGCGGCTAGAGGCGGCTCAGCTCCCGCGGGGTAGCAAGAGAGGCTGGCGCAGCGTACGCCAGCGGGGTCGGCACGCGACTGAGTTGGGACGGGGACGGGACCGTGCCGCCGGCTGGGGCTGGACCGTGCCGCTCGCTCCACGACCCTCCACGACCGCCCCCCCCCCCCCCCCCGCGGTTCTGGGACCCCGACGGAGTGGTGTCAACCTGGGGTTGTCCTTCATACGACACGGACGCACCACGAAGCGGGCGAGACCACCCTGGCGGGAGTCATATGACCCCGTCAGGCGTAACCTAGTCGAGGACGAGGGCTAACACCCCTTCCAGTTGAGACGGAGAGCGTCTCTAAGACTGATACCAACCAACCCCCCCCCCCCCCCCCCCCGCGCCTGGTGAGGCCGCAGCGGGACATGCGACGCGCGGAGGTTGTCATTCCCTTCGAGTGGAGTGGAGTTCGGGGGCCTGGTGAGATTGGGATGGGAACGCTTCAAATAAGACTCAACATTTTGTACAGATTTCTATTTTTATTGAGAAGGAAGCTCAACAAAGTGCATAATCGATTTCTGAAATTATCAGTTAAGAGAATGGAACATAGCAATGGCTATTTTGAAACTTCACTTCGACAAATCACAGATATTCTTCGGTGACGTGGCACAACCACAGAATTAAATTTGGAAACGTCTTTACTAAGTATTTCATGGGTGTAATTGTAGCGGGCAGAGTTCCTGAAAAATATGATGATTCCATAAATGTTGGACAGTTGTGCAGCTGTTACAGCACAGAAATACTGTATGTGTATGAATGAAGGAATGATAAGTCACTCACCTCATAATGTACAAAGATCTTTGTCGCAGTATAACATCTACAACCTTCCTATTGTCCTTGTCATTAATTAGCCTCATTACACTGTCAGACAGGAGGCTGAGACCAGCTATAGTATCCCCACAAAACTGTAAAGTGAGAATGTTACCAAAAGGTTTCACACGCAGTGATTTAAAAATCTAATTAGCATTCATCATACCTTAACACTATCAATATGAGGCTTTATGTATCCATCTTCTGACAGATCAAGAACATGAACATGCTTTAACTGTGGTTTGCCATCAGGAAAAGCAGTTTTACGCACTCTCTCTAAGATGGACATACTGGGTTTTGTCCAATGAAGCCGTTCTGTTTCTCTGAACCCATGAATGGCCTGTAATGAAATTGTAAGCAAGAGAAATTAAGCTGAAAAGGACACAATTGAAAATGTCAAATTTATAAAGTATTATGAAAGAGATCATGAACTGAGAAAGAAGAGTACACTAAACTTACATTATCCCAGTGGTCATATTCATAATGAAGTCGAGTCATATACGGTTCTATTTCATCAAATATAGTTTTTTCCTCTGATTCAGAAATAAAATTGTCAAGAATAACCATGTCTTTATAAAGAGCTTGACATTCTTCAGGCACTAAAGTTGAACTGACGGTAAAATAGTTAGGTTTAGGCAACGGGGTTTCCTGGCCTTCTTGCAAATATTCCGAATGATGGCATTCCCTCTGGATGATCGTGTCATGCTTGTTTGTCCAGCTGCTTCTCACTGGTTTTTGTTGTAAAAACAGAAGTGAGCCTAACCTGAACATTATTGAACTAATTTTCTTTGCCTAAGTAGAGACGAACAATGCCACACTCTGAGGGAGAAGTAAAACTAATTTCAACCGAATTATTTCGTATTAATTATTTCCAGCACAACTAAAATTCTCATAGCCCGCCACAGGAAGTAACTTATGTGTAAAGTCAATAAAGTTACAGTCTTCTGCTAGCTGCAGGGAGCAGACACTGTTCAGCCTGTACCTGCAGATTTCGAACCTATCACCTTTCGCGCCGGAAACCTCAAAACACAGAATAATGCTTGTAGAAAAATATCAATGATGCCGCACTTTTATTATTTCCCCACAGAAAAATAGTGAAATGGGTCGTATCACATAGTTTTGAGATAATGTGGAGATATGGAGTTCCTGATCCTATGTCGCCCGTGTGCTCGACCGCTCAATTTGTACGCGAATGACGTCATCAAGAGACTTGCGTCATCACTCCATCGGTTGTTTGTATGTTTCGAAAGTGAGGGTACTTCGTGTTTTCCAGGTGTGTATTTTGAATGAATTTAGAACACGGCAGTTGACTCAGTGACGTCGATTTGCTGAGATCGAAATCCTGCAGTGCTCTGCATAATGGTTTACGCGTCTGTCGGGACTAAAAGCAGCCGGCTGGAAAAGCTAAAGGGCCTTCCGAATGAAGGTCAAGTGCGATCTTCTCTATTCGCTATTTAATTATCAGTGACCAACGACGAATTAATTTGATTCTCGTCCATGATTATACTCTTAATATTGAAGTGTTCCCTCGGACCATGTAGGTGTAATGACTCTTGGTTTTGGCTGTCACATGCAGTAGTTTGGGTGTTGCTCATCTGTATCTGTGTGCTCTTATCTGAGTAATTATCTATGGGTAAATACCAAGAGAACTGAAACTATTGGATTTTCATTGGATTGTTGAATGTGCTGACAGTAGTATTTCTACAATAATAATTTCTTGTCATATGTCTCATTCACATGTTTCCCTTCTGGCTCATCATTTTATTTTTTAATTTTTTTGAATACACATGTTGCTTTCCTGTTGTTGGTGCTCTTGGCCAGAAGGAAAGCCTTTTTTTAAATGGTAGATACACATTTACCTTTGCCCTTAAGCTACAAGTAACCATGGTTACCTTTACTTCCTCCTAATTTCTTCAAATTTTGATCACAATTTTTCATGACACCTAAAATTATCTTGGTAATGGTAGTGGTTATATTATATATAATTTTCCCTCTGTAAACATGTATTTTAACATTTAATCATTAAGTGGTTTAAAATTTCCAGGTGTTTTACTGATGAGAAATGTCTGGGGCTGCTGTGCAACAGTTCCGGCTCCGCTGGAACAACCACCAGCCAAATTTTATTTCTGTCTTCACCACCCTCCTTAATTCAGAGTCTCTTGTAGATGTTACGTTGGGAGCTGAGGGTAAACATGTTCAAGCACATAAGGTAGTTCTATCTGCCTGTAGCTCCTATTTTCAGGTAATTTCTTTCTTTTCTTTTTTCCTATTATCTTCGGGGTGTATTTTTTAATGTATTGTCTGTTATTTTTAGTTTTTATCATTTTGGCCTATCAACACTGATCCCACAAAATTTTACTTCCTTCTTTCTGTCCTCTTTCAGACACTGTTCACTCTGAATCCTTGTCAGCATCCTATTGTTTTACTGAAAGATGTTAAATATGATGATCTAAAAGTCATTGTTGACTTCATGTATTATGGTGAGGTGAATGTTTCTCAGGAACAGCTACCAGCAATATTGAAGGTATTTATTTCTGTGTGAACACTATGTTAGTCTATCTTGTTGTAGAGATTATTAATGCATATATGTTTGTATTTGTTATTCTAGACAGCAGAAATGTTAAAAGTCAAAGGTTTGGCAGAAATGCCAGAGCAAAACAATATTTCAATGAGCAAATCTAGAAGTCTATCATCAGACAAAGGAGATGAAGTGGCTACTCCTCCAGGTGACAGTGCAAGTGGCTGGGGTTCAGACTCGGTCCGTCACTCACCCTCACCTCAACCAATGTCTCCTGCCATGAGACGTAAGCGCTTGCGTAAAACTTCTACAGGCTCTGGATCAGGATCAACAGGTAAAATACACTGTAAATACTCTTGCCTGCAGCTCATTAGAGAGGTAAAGGTGTGTTATTCATGACTTTTACCTTTATTTTTCTTTTCAGAGAGAACCTCTGAGGAGCAATCAATGGACATTAGTGTTGTGAAAGCTGAACCTATGTCGTTTCAGTCAGAGGGTGAGAGCATAAGGAGCAGCAGCTCATTAAGAAACAGTCTACAAGAGGTGAGCACAGAATCAGAACCACCTGATGGCTCAGTAGAAAGTGCGGAAGATCCTGCCCAGATGGTTTGTATTGCATTTTTGACTATGTTCTAGGTTTGGTTTTTGGCCAGCTTCAATTATTTGTCTTTTCTCTGTGTGTAGCATTCATCCCAGGAGAGCTCAACGGGACCAATTGTTGACAGCAATCCAGGGACCTCATCCATGTATAACCCAACACCTGGTAAGCAAACCACAACTTGCATATTTTTCTCCTAATTGCTGGGTTGGACATGTATTAAAGTTGTACCTAATCTCTATGTATCACAATTCAGATGTAAGCATGCTTTATATTGGGAAGTAAGGTTTGTTGGAATGTATTAAGTTTTAAAAAGTAGATTGGTTATTCATATTTTGACCGATTTGTGAGGATGTAATTCGGTTTGCTTGGAAGCTCCACATGGTACTTTCTGTGTCATTACACAATGAGAAAGAGTTTTTATATGAAATTATATTCTTCCCTGTGTTGTATACTGTATTGACAAAAGTATAAGATGCACTGCTGGACACTGTTGGAAGATGCACCTTATAATTTATGCTTTTCACATTTTTTATTCAATCGGCTTCCTTGTTTTGTTGCCCCTCCAAATTATAGGTGCTCCTTTTATTCATGTAAATATGGTATGTGATGCTATCTGCCACCCTTGTATAAAGCACCAACAGAAGTTAAAGTGTACACAATGTATCTCTCATTTTCCTGTTATGATAATGAGGCACTGCTGCTATCATAACACCATGCTTTGCCTGTCACCCTATAGTTGTTATTTTCGTATTCTTTTTAATAAAAAAAAATAATTTGTAGACTTCGCTCTGACATTTTCCTATACCTTGTATTGCTCGAAATAACTGAAACTGTGTTTCACATTTTGCTTGCACTTATATCTGAAGTTTATAAATCATCATGTAAACATCTAATTGCAGTTCTGTCTTGGATCTTCAAACCTTTGTAGAGTAAAATGCTGAGCCATTTGTACATCTATACAGTACAAGATCTTATTAATTTTTAAGTGCATTTGGCATATGATTTGTGAAAGCCAAAACTGAAAAACCTAACTTTTAAGAGGGCTGGTAGGGAGAGTCCATTCAAGAAAATGGTGCTAAATCATCCCCTCTACAGCCGTTATTAGAACCCAAGAACCCTGAACTTAGACTGAACAAATTTCAAGAGCAAGTTTTGAGTCTATCTGTCTCCAGTTTTGGAATGCCCTGATTTAAATACTGGATTTAGATGGAGTGATTTTGTGATCTGTCTTGTTTTTATGTCTGCACTTCCCCTAAATGATCGAAGACTTAAAGAGCCACATCTGATGTTAGACATCAGTGTCTTTGTTAACTTTTCTTCTACTTATTCCTGTCATGAAAACCAATTTTGTGTTTTGGAAATGCAAAATAAAATTTATGTCTCAACAACTTTTATGTGCCTAGAAGGGTACTTGAGGCTGTTTGAGAAGCATACTTGTTTCCCGAGCCGTAGCCCAACCAGGATCTCTTTGCCTCATGTGCTGATTTTTTTTCTGCACTTGATTCCAACTTTCAACCTGATTTTTACTATTTCAGGCCTACATGATGACCAATATCTAGATTTTTGCCATGGATTGTATGTGCACTGTATGTGCTCAGAAACCCATCAATAGACTGTGATTGGCTTTTCACTTTGGTTGTATGCAGATGATGAATTGTGTCAGATAGAAGAGCACACTGACTCCTTCTGTCAGCTTACTGTTGGTACCTGTCTTTGACGTGGGGTTTCATTTTTATTTTTGTTCTTATCATGGAAAGTACAGAGATCATCTTAGCTCATATCTTGTAGTTTAAACTTAATTTTGATCAATTTCTGTATGTACCTGGTTGCCTATTTTTGTATTACATTCTCTTATCATCCATGCTGACTTTATTTGCTTCTCATTCTCATATCCTTTCCAGACAAGGATCTTTTACTTATTATGAGCTAGAATTAAGCTACTTCTGTTTTAATGTGATTTTGAGTGAATGATTATTTTGATGTTTTACTTAATAAGTTAGCCAAGTATCCGTTTGTGATCACCGCTTTGAGTTGGTTTCAATACAGCCATGATTTGGTGGATTCTGGTTAGTGCAATTGTCCAAATAAATTCGAAAACCTTAGATCATTAATAATCGAAGTATGCTGGCTTATGGAGGAAATCTTCGAAGAGATTATTTTGTGCATACAGTTATTATTATGTTCATTAGAAACGACACTTCGTACTACATTCAATTCATCTATTGAAACCGAATTATATGATAAGATATGTAATGCAAGTGCAGTATGTGTTTATTTGTATAAGTGTGCTACCTTAATTGAGGCAGTGTTGTGCAGTCCCTAATTCAAGTTTACTTTATTCAGGAAATTCTTCATTCAACTGTCATCTGGGTGAAGATTACCTAGTGCAAGAGGAAAACATGAAGAGAGAGACTGTGTATTGTGAAAATGCTCCTGTCTTTGTAGAGTCAGCTTCAAACTGCTCTAGCTATAACCATCCATTATCCTCATGGCCAACAACTCCAACAGTAACTCCTGTAGATGTGAACCATAGACGAAAACCTCAGGAAAATGAGAATTTCAAGCTGGCTTTGGACGCTGTAATGAACCAGGGAATGGGATTCTGCAAAGCTGCCAGAATCTTTGGAGTGAATAATAGAACATTGTGGTTGGAGTGCAGAAGACGTGGATTTCTAAACCCAAGAAGTAAAAACTTACGTAAAGCATCTATCGTTCAATAGGTGCGTGGTTGTACTGTATATTTACTAAGCATCATCATTAATTTCAACTTTACAATTCTTGATTGGACCTATGTATATGGCAAACAATGAAGGATTTGTCTGCAAAACCTAGATTCACACCATGTCCTTGTCCAGTCGGTACTAAGTTGAGGTATTACATAGTATTTGTAAGGTTCCTTCCTTTTATCATTTTACCTCTTTTGTGTTTTGGGAAAACTTTGCATATAAATGCTGCTCATAAGCCACTGGAAGCATTGGAAAGAAAGTAAGGATCTTTAAATGTGGACCTAGTAGAATCAATTGTCTTAAGTGTGTGCTTCTTCTGCGTGGACCATTCCCCCCCCCCCCCCCCTGAAAATGTTGTTCCAAATAGAGAATGCTTTGAACTCACTAAGTACATGTGAAAGTTATATAATGTTTGTGGTAGCGATGGAAGCACTAAAGTACCAATAATCAGATTTTTCATAAAGCTCTGATAAATTTGCTAGTGTAGGTCTAAATTAAAAATTGTTATGTCATGATAAAATCATAGACGACTCCATCTTTCTCTTGTTGACAGAAGATGAAGAAGATATCAAGTTCCTTGGACACTCAACGGAAAGCCGATCTGTACTTGAGGCATTGAACAAGCGCAAAAAGTCTGTATTTACTCTGCGGAAAGGGACCACAGAAAACTTCATGCAAGCTATTGAAGATGTACGTGAAGGGCGTATCAGTTTCCTGGCTGCTGGGAAAAAGTATGGTGTCAGCCATATGACACTGTATCGTTATTATCTCAGTATGGGTTATCCACTTGTTAGGAAATCAAACCGTACTCATCAAAGTAGTACACATGATTTTGACTTTCTAGGAGATGTAACTGTGTCACGTCCTACAGAGTCACGAAATCCTCAATGGGAGTGCACAAGGTATTTAGGAGGTGGAAATTATACACAGGGTAAAAGTTTTGTTGGGGAAAAGTCGGTATCTGATCCTGGTGATCAACCTTGGGCATAGCATGGAAGAGCAGGTCAGTTTTTTGTTCTCTGAGTTCTTCTTTTGCTATAAATCCTCTGTGCTGATTGTACTTTAGTTCATAGGTAATGAACCTGTAGGATAGATTTGAGTAGTTTATTTAGTAAGTTTCAAATTTGATTGTTTTCCTTTGAGACTAAAGATTGTTTCCCCAATGTAACTCGTATTGTAGTGTCATTAGTTCTTGCCTAGTTTGTCACCAACAGCTCAAGTCCTCACTTAAAATGTAGACATGAAAGGAACTTTTGCTTTGTCTTATATGCTTTTAAAAACCCAAGTTTGCCAGCAAGTGTTTTCCAGATGTGTGTTTGTGCATTCACAGTTACTGATCTGTGCTTAGTTTTTAAGCCAAGCCAATTGTGAACACGGATGTATTGAAAAGTCACATGTTTGTTTTTCTGTTCTTTTTATACTTGGATTCTATTTTTGAAAAATTCTGGAAGATTCCAAAATATATCTGGTGTTGGTTGCTATGGCACCACTTTTTACTGTTTGAGTCACTGCACACGTCATTAAATGTAAGTGTTCCCTATCCTCTCTTGCTTCAGCATAGGTGGTATAGGCGTTGCAACTGTTATCTAGTCATTAACGGATACACCTCTATGTCATTCTAAGGTTAGAGTCTAGATTTGTTCAGAAGAGTATGCAACTTGCAACCATACCTAAGGGGCGTCAAAAGTTTACTTTCTTTTTCAGTTTTATTGTTAGTCCTTAATGAAATGAATGAATAAATGAATGAATTTCCGGTACCTTGTGGAAGTGTGGAAATGGTAAATGTTGAGGTACTTTCGGTGCTTTTCTAATCACAAATAGGCTCATCTATTTCGTTTTAATTTGTTGGGACTGAGTTGCACAACTGAGGATTTATATGTGCCCCCCTAGGTGTTTTGAGGGTAAGACAACTATAAATTGCTACAAGTTTTCACATGAGATATTTGATGCTGAAGTGCAGGATGACTAACAGCATTGTCAACCTCTTTAATTACATGTTAAAACTAGTGATTTTCATCCTGCTGTATGAATGATGAAAATTGCTGTCAAGCTAGAAAAAGAACTGATTAGTGGGTTTTAGAAAGTAGTTCATTTTGGGGCCATCTTAAGTGGAGTTTGTATTGTAAAGAATGCAGGTCTGTATTCATCACCTTGTTCTGAAATAAACACTGCCAATTATTTTGTTGTATTGAATGTCTGAAAAATACTGTGTGGTCTAGATATTACTTTGAAACTGTGTATTTTGTAGGTTTTGTTTGTAATGTGCCTGTTTAACTTTTAGTTCATAAACCACTATTTCTGCATGCTCACATCCTCTCTCCTTGCTCTGTATTTTCTTAGTGGATGGAACTCATTTGTGGCAGGATAAAGTTGTCTAAATTGCTCCTGATGAAAGAAAACGTGAAAGATGCAGTTACTGAGTAACACTGCTGAATACATTACTGCACCCAGCATCTATGAAGTGCTATTTTGTGCCATTATTTTCATATCATACAGGGTTGGTAGCTTGGATGCAACTCTGTAAGGATGGTACAAAAGTGGGGATTTAGTTTCATGTGGCGCAACTTCACAAATTCATTGTATTAAAGTCTGCAATAATGGATGTTATTTACAATGCCAGTATGGTGACATTGTATTTACATAATTTAATCGCTACACAACATTGTCTGACATTTCTATGCCTGCTTGTTTGAAAGGTTAGAAGATTTTATATGCAGCACATCTATTTTTCTCTTAAATTTTAATATGACTGTTTCACAATGACTTTGCGATAAGACGCTGTATGTCCTGTTTTGTTTTTCTATTGTTACACAAATTTTATGCTGTTTTATGAAT
This sequence comes from Odontothrips loti, assembly GCA_038380765.1. Lineage (NCBI taxonomy): Eukaryota > Metazoa > Arthropoda > Insecta > Thysanoptera > Thripidae > Odontothrips > Odontothrips loti. Next base: position 16,898,909 of record CM076248.1, on the reverse strand, counting down.
GCGACCTGTTTTAATAAAATGGTATGATGAAGCGGTTGGATGTTATTTGTAAGGTAAAACTGAAATTTCATATTATGCATTAGAAAATAGCCCCAATAATGTTGCGAGCTATCCGTTTGCTTTAGCTTTTATCCACTAAGCTTTCTAGTTCCTTTGAAGTTAGTAGTTTTGTCCACCAGTTTCAATTTTCATATTAAATAAGGAATAAATATGCAGCACTAGTGTACACCCACGAACATACAAATGTGGCAGTCTTATAATAAAATATCACAAGTATTTCTGCCAGAGGACTTTTTATTAAAATATATGAATATGTTAATAGCCCACTTATCTTATCCCACAGGAAAATTTGGAAGCAAACGAGGCCGACTCCTTATGCGGCAGTCCAGAGTAAAGAATGTGAGGGATCCGAAGGACTGCGATTCTGGTGCGACACTGGCTCAGGCTTCACCAGAAAGCGATGATCAAGGTTCTTCACTTTTACACAGTTCTGTTAAAGTAGAACAATCACCTGACTGCTTGCCATCAAATCAGCTTCCTTCACGAGGCTCCTCGCCAGTTCCTCTAAGGGAAGTTTCTGTCAGAAGAGAGGGTTCCAGAGAAAAGCTTACTACTGTGAGTACAAAACTTTGTATTAATCATATGCACAAAAAATTGTATGCAAGTCTTCCCCTGCCCATAGAGCAATTGCTGGTCTGTGGGAATAATTTTTTAAAGTAACGATATCTTAATGTTTTTCAATCCATTTCATATAACTTTAGTATGTGCTACTCAAATTTGATTTGCCACATGAATATTTCTGGTTTGGTTTCAGGTTACAGTGTCATCCAGTGGAGGGCACCAAATTACTGTTCCAGGATTGAGGATTGAGCGTCAAAGTTCAGATTCCAAACAACAAAGTGCTGCTCAGTCACCACAGCCGTCCAGTCAATCCATGGTGAGTTGCATAGTGGAGGATGTCAGTATTTATGACGCCTATATTGACCTGTTGTTTATTTCTTATTTACACTTCTCAATCTTTTTCTATTTAGTCTTTATTGAGTGTACCGACTACATATCTTGTAAAGCAACACTCTCATCCAAATCTTCCGAGCCATAGCAGTGCCCCTCTAGTTAATATTGTTCAGCGTCAACATTCTCAACCCAGCAGGTTACCAACACAGCATCATCCCCTAGTAAGTATTTGCCTTCACATTTCTACAACCTGCCTAGAATGTGTTTCTTATAGTTTCTCTTTCAATTCAGATGTCCTCAATAAGTTTTGAGCGAATGTCTATTGAGAGTGAGCCATCACCTACAGCACTACCAGCATCATCAAGCCCTTCCTCAAGTGCTGGATCAGCTCAATTAATGCGTCTAGTGTCTGAACCTCCTCTCAGCTTACGTAGAACCACTTCATCTCCTCAGGTAGGTACTTTTGGTTTTATTGGCTTCATTTATAAAACTTGAATACAGTAAAATTATATCTTTCTCCTGTATCTATGTACAGTCATCATCACCATTAGACCTTGGCCCCAATGCAAGTATGACCATTGAACCTGCACGTTCAGGTCACTGTCCTGTCCAACGTGAAGGTCCTGCTTTAGGTTGTAATTTTTGTTGGAACACCATTGACAATCATGGTCGTACATTGAGGAGAAAAACGAAATATCATTGCCCAGAGTGCAAAACTAACTTATGCATAGTGCCATGCTTTCAGGTATGTCAAATCTGTAATAGCATTCATGTAACAAGTAAATTGTTGTATGATGAAACATGGTGAAACATGCATTGAATTGTAATAAAAAATTGTAACTGGTTGCTGATTTCAGGAGTATCATGAACAACAAAGCCAGAGAGAAGCTGCCCTGGGTGCATTAACAACAGGAAGTGCATCATCTACTATGGTACGGCTACTTCCTAAAACAAGCTCTATTTGAGCTTCGGTGACTTTAGACTAAAATGATTCTTTGAATCATAGACTAATTTGATTCTTTGAATCATTGAAGAATTTAATAGTGCTGTGAAACTTGATAGTCAAGACATCAATTATTTGTTTTTCCCCTGTCATATTTTTTTTTTTTTAGTTTTAGGAAAACACCCTTGTTGTATTGTATTTTATTCTCTTGACTGATGGTTTTATAAGATTTCTGGAATTTTTGTGTTTTGTCTTGTGTGCTTGATACTATCATTAAGCATTATTAGAAATCATCTTGTCGTCATTGTGATTGTTCTCATCATTTCTTTGTTTGATGGATGTAGATTAGCCTTACTTGGCTTTTACTTCAATACACTCAGTTGATAATGTCTGTGTTACCTGAAATGATCTGAGGCCAGGCAAACCTAATATTGCCGATGGCAGTTTCGGCAATCTTTGTTTTTTAACTATTATCACGCTAAAAACACAAAAATATTAGAATAGAGATAATAATCCCGACTTTGTCAAAATCGACTAACATTACCTAGGCAATGTTAGGTTTGACCGACCTGTGGTCATTGCCGGCAACATCTGCACAAAATCTTGGTTGTCTACTCTGCTGGTGTTACTTACGCCCTTACCTTAACAGAAGGTATGGAGATAAGGTATTGCCAAATAAAGATTTCAATTCAAGAAAAAGTCTGTTCATAATCATGCAACTCTTCCAAGTGAGAAATATTTAGAGACCAGGGCCGTAGCCAGGCGGGGGGGAGGGGGGGCAAACCACTGACCAGGGTAGGCAACCCGCATAACCAACGCCTGAATGAAGGCAATTGGCGTGACATATCCCCCTCCGAAACCCAAGTCTGGCTACTGCCCTGTTAGAGACTACCCATTTTTAACATTGCAATGATTTAATGTGCTGTACAAAAGAAGTAGCAGGGCTTTAGTATTATCATTATCATCATGTCAAGTCGTTGATATTTCACTATTCAAGAATTTGAATATTATGATTGTAGAAGAATTATTTTTTTTTGGAATACAAATGACTGTTGTAGCATTTCTATGTTCTGTGTGCCACTTTGTGCTAGTATCATTTGTTAAGTTCTATAGGTTTTTGAGTCAAATCTATGTGTTATGCAAATTGTTTGTTGAAGCTAAAGTGTTCTTGTTTTACGATTGCTGTAAAACCAGTATTAGCCCTACATCAATGTCACACACTAAGATGTCACTATTTTTGTAGGTGTTGTCAATTTTAAAGCTTTTTAATTACTCCTCTAAAAAAATGTCCCTCTGCCCCACCTTTTCCACCCAAAATTTACTCAACTGTCAGAAATCCAAGTAACAAAAGGTTTGAACCAATGCTAATTTCCACAGATCCAGGAATGAGAACAACATTGGTGACTTTTCCAGTATCTCATCATATTTTTGTGCATATTCTTTCGGAAAAATGTGAGATTGATTCAAAAAAGTATGTATTCAACCTATTCACTTTGGGAGAAAATTTGAATTTTTGATTGTCTTGATATGTTAAACGTTGTTACTGTAATTTTTTTTTAATTGCTTTTTTTTTTTTAATTGAAAGGGAAATTCATATTGAGTGTGAACCAAAATCTTTCAAAGACTAGAAGTGACTTCTTTTTAGACCTAGTGTGTTATGTGACCATTTATGACAATAGGTTGTGTATCTGTGCAATATTCTACTTCTGGAAATTTAGTGATGTCAGTGTGTATTTGTTTTTTAGTTTGGTATGGTGCACTGTTTATCACAATCACAATGTGGCTTACTCATTCCTTTCATGTCTGCTACTGTTACCTGTTAAACAATGTCTGTTGTAGTCTGTGTTATAATTTAATAGTTTATTCCTCTTGAGAAAGCATTGAGGATTGTTTTTCTTTGCATAAATGATGTGATTTGAAAGTATACTAAAGTTTTAATTGATGACCATGGATGCCTTAGTTTTTTCAGTAAAATGCGGAACTCAACCCTTCAATTTTTGTGCTAAATTTCTTTGTGACCACATCATTACTATCATGTTACTATCACCAACAATTTATTACCTTTGAACATTCATTCTGCAGTTTGCATTTCCCCACGGTGCAAGTACGTATCTTTCCAGGATAGATTTATTACAGTATCAATCTAAGCATGTCATTGTGTTTGCCAATCCTTAATTTTCCTTTCGCTCCAATTGATCCTGTCAGAATTGGCATGTGCGTCTTGTTCCCCTTTCAAGAATGTAAACTGGCTTAGTGTTTTGTTTACGTTTGTGAGATACTTGTATCTCCAAATCTCACTGAAAATAAGGATCATTGGGGCCACCTTCAATAAATTGGTGAAAAAGCTGCCATTTTTAGTTGGATCCTCTACAATGTACAAGAAAATCCTTTGTTTTTGTTTGTATCCTTTGTGTTGAGGTCATATCTAAACAAGTGAAAAGTTATTAAATTGTAAATAAGGTATTTGTAATACAGAAATCAAATTATATTTTGTTAAGATCGTTCCGTGCACTAAATTTTGATGCCTCCCAACCACATACAGATGCTAAGGAAGAGGGAATGTAAGCAACAGATCTGACTAAAACATTTTATTTATTAGAAACATCTCTAGCTGCACAGTCCACGCTTACCACTTAGGTACCACAGTACAAACATACTTTCATAACAAACAAGGGAAAACAAATCACATTCATAAAATGACTATCAATACTTGATAAGAAAATATAACACATAGTACAAGGTGTTTATTACAAAGTGAGATTACCCTGCAAATTTCCAGCAAAAATCACTGATTTCATAAACGCAATTCTCATTGATTCAAAGCCCGATAATTCCCACTTCATAGCAAACACATTGTCCATATCATTACATCATAATCTTCACCACATTGGATACAATTTGAAATATTCATCTCATCTCAATCCCCACACAGACAATTACATCAAATCAATGGGTTTCTCTTCAACTACAGTTGATGAACAGTTTGAATATGGTTTACTGACCATGCTGAAAGGGAGAATTAACACCAAAAATTTAGATGTTGAATGATTTTTTTTTTCCATTTGATGTTGCATTGGTTTTTTTTTAATACAACCAGCTAACGGTGACTGGTACAGTAATTAATTTTTGAGAAAATGACTGCATACTCTCACTGATGCAGCCTGACAAACATTTCTCAATATAGTTAGTACCTTTAAATTTTAAACTACTTGAAAGCAAGGTAGATGGCAATCTAGGAGCACACTACTTCACTGAAAATACTTGCTGAAATAAGATGATTTATTAAGAAGGGAAACACCTCTGGTCTGTGCTGCCTGCAAGTGCTAACTTAATGAGTATTCAGTACACAAAATATACAGTTCACATGTAACAGTTAACCATACCAACCTAAGTATTGTGGTAACTGTAACAATAACAAAAAGGAATGCAGAATTTGAATTATAGGAATGAAAGCAGAAGGTCTAGATGTTTGAAGCTCGTGGCAAGCCAACATATCAATTGAACTGTTCACTAACAATGACTATTCTGTCCTTTGCTTGACCACATAAATTTAACATTCACTTATTTGGCATTAGGAGACCATTGTGTGTATGAGCCAATATGGCACTAATACATAGGGGTTTATGAGTGACAAAAGCTGAAAATCAATGAATTCAATCAAGTGAACAGTTTAAAAGAGGTACAGTCCATAATTCTACAACAAATCAAATGATGTGTATGTTGTGAAACTGCACTTAAGAGAAAGATTAAAAGCTAAGAAAAACATGCCAGAGAAAACAAGAGAGCATTCCTTCACAGAAAAAAAAAACACAACAATAAAAACAGGCATTACCTGGCCTGAAATATATTTAAAATATGGAAGCTGACATGACAGTGTAGAGCAAAGTACAGAGATGTGGAGCCAAGATAAAAGTTGTACAGAACACTTAAGCTCTGTGATATACTCCCATATCAGTCGAGATAAATAATACAATATTACAGGTCTGAGGAGGACGTTAATTATGTGCTTTCATATTAATATTCTATGCTACAGGGTAAAAGGAAAAATAGAACTACTGTATAACATGTCTGCCTGTAAGTGATCAAGACTAAACAAATAACTGTGGTTACAAATTTAAAAATTTCAAATTTAATTGGACTGCCAAACAATTATTATTATTATAATAAGCAGAATAACAACCAGAGATGTGAATAAAATACACTTTTTCTTGCGGATCTGAGTCTGTAACAAAGAAAACATTGCATAAAACAAAGGACATGAATAAATCACAGCAGAATAGCAAAAAGATATATCACCTGGTAACCACTAGCTTTATGCAACTGTCTGGCACCTTCTGACACATTATGACTGGCTGAATCAACATTTGCTTCAATACTGTCAATAACAACCCCTTGATCATGCACAAGCTTTCCAAGGTCAATAAATATCTGATTGAGACCTTGAATATCTTCCTGCACAGAAGGAATGGAAATTAAAATCAACAGACTGAAAATAAGAACAGTAGAACAGAATTACAAGTATACCATACCTCCAACTGCAGAAGGTCTCTTTCTTTATCTTCAAGTTCTTGTAAGTTCAGCTGCTCCTGAGCCAACATCTGCTGAGTTTGCTTTTGTCCTGGTGAAGATCGAGATGAAACATTATCCAATTCTATTAATGGTTCAACATGTTTGCCTGAAAATTGTAGAAAAAAAAAAGAAAATTATTTAAAATAGAAGCAATTTCAATATATCAACGGAAGGCACTTAGATTAAATGATCATGGTACCTGGTGGGCCTCGGAATGGGTCTGGAGCTCTCATACTAGCACGGGTTCTTTGGACCTCTTCTTTTTCTTTATCTATGGCTCGACGTTGTGTGCTTTGAAAGGAGCTCAAAGCTGCCATCAATTCATCCATTAAACGATCCTTTTGCATTTTCCACTGTCTCTGAAGATAGGAGTGTCAATTTTAGAAATTAAACAACGTACGCAAGTGTGAAAAAACTGGAATACCAGGAAAGAACTTAAAACATACTGCATCAGAAGTCCCTGGTGGGGCATGAATGTTGCTTAGTTCCATCAATTTGGTTTTCGTATCCATTGCTAATTGGTTTGTGTAATGTTGGATTTGATGTCTAACAAAAATCAGAGATCAGAATGAATCCATGAAAAGTTTCTGAATACACAACACTATTAAACCATTACTCACAGTTTATTCCGAAGATCCGGAGAATCTTGGTGTGTGCCAATTTGATCGACCATTTTATTCATAGAAGAAACTGAAAGGGAGGAGATCAGGTACAACAGTAAAATTTGTTTGGTAGTGATTATTAGATCTATAATGGACAAGATAAAAACAAAACAATTTAACAAACCATTCTGGGAAATTTTCTGGATACTTGTGCCAATACTTTGGGCCAATTTCATGAAATCCTTCCCATTATTGGGTCCACTGCTGTAGCTGGACATAAAGCCTGGGCTGTTGTCCATGATGCCTGTTATTTATTACTTAGATTCAAATGATCTTCCTAAAACTCTGTAACAAAGTAAAAAACACATAAGACACGCATTACCAGGCAATTTACCATTTACCAAGGAACTTCAGCCAGGTGAGATTTCATCATATTGACAGATTCATATCCTGCTGTGTCAAGCAATTTGTGCTATATTGAACAAACTAACACGGCATGTACACATTTCAGTTGGTTTCCATTTAATCAACACTACATTCATATGGATTCTCTTCAATGACAACACAACCCATATGTACTTAAATGGGCCAAATAGACATTCGACTGAGGCAAGTAACTCTAGGTTAGACTACATAAATCAACATGAAGACACATTTACGACGATGGAATCGTAATGAATGACAGCCCCAGCTTCGAAATAGCAACCAAGATGAAGCTAGGCTAGATTTAAATCCCCAAGACAATGGAAAAAGGGAGACTAACTACGCCACAATGACAAGACACAACAGATAGATAAGATAGGCGGAACAACCCAAACGGGTCCGTTGACCATGGTTGTCATCAGCACGCGTGAAGTTATATCGGAGTTCCAATAAATAGGCTTACCTGGGCTGTCAAATACAACAACTCATAACCAGGAAACAGCACATTAATGAAATTCTACTCACATCACAACAAAAGCACTGCTGGCTGGCTGGCTGATGCCTGGCTGCCTGGCTGTCACCTCGATTAGGCACGTCGAGCTGATCGAAGGTTTTCGATTCCGTGTTCTCCAAAAATTCGTAAGTGGAAGGCTGTAAACAAATAACCTCAACAGGGATGAACCTCAACCTGGAGCAAATCTAGAGCCTCAACTTCGAATCATAGAGCCTAAGAGGCTTTAGCCCGTTTGCAGTCCCTCTTAGATCAAAACGAAGAGTGATTTGAGCAGATTATATACAGAGCTGGTCATGAATATTATCGTCGTGAATGACCACTGAAAGTAAAATAATCTCAAGCATTTGGGTTCCAGAAGCAGTTTTGTGTTAGTAATTCGAAGATGTTCGCGATAGTCTGTGGGAGGGTTAACCTTGAAACTTGACTTCAGGAAGACGTTGTTGTTGTGTAAGTATCACATCTCCTTTACAGCACATCAGAATTTTACAACCTGGAAATTACCTAGGAAGCACTTCAATGTTTTAGAATTTTGTATCATGATTTTGAAATCTCATATAACTATTCATACATTCATTAATTTACCATATTATTTTATAGGGAGATGAATTTTTGCTGAGCTTTCCTAGTATATTGAGAAGCGGTACAATGGTTAGTGATACCCATACCCAGCGATATTCAAGCCTCTTATCGGCTGAGGAGAATGACCAAGTAATCCGCTTACTGGGAGAGCGATGTCAGGTGGGTTATATCTTTGTGCATTTTAAGGTGTTTTTTAGAAAGTCAAGTCTCATATTTTTGTTTGTCCTTTGCAGCACTTGGTGATGTCAGTTGTACAAGTATTTCAGACAGCTGCACCAGATCATGGATCCTGGAGGAAACGTGATGCTGGTGTGCTGGTCTTGGTAAAAGACAATGGCCGTCGGTCATATTTTTTCCGTCTATATTGTCTGACACGACGTCAGCTTGTGTGGGAGCATGAAGTCTATTCTAATATGGAATATAACACTCCCAAGCCATTTTTTCATATGTTTGAAGCTGAGGTTGGTTTTTGTTCTTTCTTCTATAATCAAGGGTTTCTCTGGACATGGAGGTTAATGTTTTACAGTAATGGTAAACAATGATTTGTTTCAGGATTGTGTAACAGCATTTAACTTCGCAGATGACAGAGAAGCAGTGACATTAAACAGAGTATTGAAGGAGAATATGGCAGCACGGCAAAGGAGAAGACAAGGTGATATTCCAGTTACATTTGATTTTAGTACATTATAAAATTTAAAAAACTAATTGTGGGTGTTTTTATTTTCTATCTTCCTCCAACTATTTAGAAAGAGAAAGGAAGAAACAGGGATCCCAGAGTACAACAGCTGGAAATCATCTCTCATCACAGCACAGTGTGAGCACTCCTCAACTCTCTAATGGTTCAGTACCAGTGTCTGCCCACCATAGAGCAACAAAAGGTTGGTGCATACTTGTATCTTTCCTATAACCAGTCTACGCAATATAATTTATAGACAATTAAAGAAAAACAGGTTAACACACATGATGTTCATTAAATTTTTATCAAACTACCTGTGTTCTTCTGAAGCAATCCTGGAGCTTGCAGGAGGGTTAATGGGAGGTGAGCCATCCCCCATGAGCATGTGTAGAAACTATTAGCTTTACTAAGATTACAGCAGTGTTTGCAGTGTCTGATTTAAAACAGTGGACACTTACTCCATCTGTCTTGCTCATTCACACTGTTGTAACTCCTAGTAGTGTCAGTGTAGTGTGAAGTTAAAATCTTGTATAACTCTATAGATATTTTGGTCAACATTTCAATGTCTTCCTTAAGATAAACAATTTTCTGTAATGGTTGTATTATCTACATTATCGAGCTGCATGTTTTGATTTAATTTATTTCATACTTGAATAGCATATTAGTTAAGCACCGCGTGTGAAACAGTTTGTTAGCTAATTTTTTTGTGTTCCTCAGTTATGTTGTCAGTGAAAACCCAATTTGACTCTCATCTTATCATTATATATGTTACGGCTAGAGTCCGGTCACCGGCTAATCTTAGGACTAACCGGCTAATGATAAGAATAGCCTATGCCGTTCGGCTAATGTCTATTGTCCGGACAATAACCGGCTAGTATGTGCGCTGGCCGACATTAGCCGATGCTGCTCGGCTAATGTCGCAGTCGGGTGCTGCGTCGGCTAATGACCGGACAGGAGGACAGAGGATAGAAGTGGGAGGGGTCAACATTATTTATTTGTTCGTGCAACTACGGCTGCTGGGCCACTTCGAGGTGCACAAACGTTTAGCCGACGTCGGCAGCCACACCGTGCAGTGTTGCAGCCAGTTGAGCAAAGACATCTCTGGTAGCCTTGACCACCAGAGATGCTTCAAGTGCTTTCGTGCCCCGTGGCCACATGCGCCTCCATCAGTTTCTCGTACAATTCCTCCGTCGTCACATAAAAAACCATGCTCTCCACATTCCCTTCCAGCGGCTCGATCAACTTCTCCTGGGAACCCACTTGCACGACGGCGTATCGCTGGAGGCGCCGGAATGCCCTTTTCCTGGCCCTGACCCCTAGGGTTCGCCTTCATCTCTTGCGCCTCCTTCACCTCATCAATAATTTTTCTGTACTGTTCTTCCGAAATATGACACCCCACGACATTAACCAGTGCCGGGCGCCGACATTAGCCGAGCAGTGTCGGCTAATGTCGGGCAGCACCGGTTATTCTTAACATTAGCCGTAGTATAGGCTGATTCTGTCCGGTTGATGTCCGGACAGCAGCCGGACAATAGACATTAGCCGAACGGCATAGGCTATTCTTATCATTAGCCGGTTAGTCCTAAGATTAGCCGGTGACCGGACTCTAGCCGTAACATATATATATATATATTCCCAATCTACATGTTCACTGTTAAGAAATTTTCAGGTGTAGAAAAAAACTGGGAAAATACGAGAACAGTGTTCTCGTATTGCAGCGAACGTGTTAAGTTACATGATTGCTAATTGTTGTATTTTTCAGTTTCTAATTCAGTATTCCTTATTTCAGGATACTTGTTTTTTAATTTTTTAGATAATGCTTATGTAGTTCTGATCCTTCCATAAAATGTTGTTAAAATTGTGTTCTCTATTAAATTGATTTTGTACTTAGTACAAAGAGGTTGGCAAAGTCTACATGTATGATAGCTTTTTTAATTTTGTGTATATTAGGTAAAGATAAACGACGGCAGACAGAGAAGAAAAAGTTTACCAAGGCAGATATTGGACTTCCACAAGATTTTAGGCACGTTTCCCATGTTGGATGGAATCCAAACACTGGATTTGATTTTGATGACGGAGACTCTGCACTTAAGCAGTTCCTAGCTAAGGTATGAATGGTGACTGGTCATCGGAACCTGCAACTTCTTGAAGCTGTCTTTTTACCATCCTTGTAGAGTATCTGTACATGTGTGTCATTAAAAAAGGAAATAACGCCAACTTGTATCAGACAGCTAGAGTGACTAATTTTACCTTGTCTGTCGTTCAGGCTGGGGTGTCAGAACATCAACTTCAGGACAAAAATACTCGAGATTTCATCTATGGCTTCATCAACGACAATGGTGGCATAGACAGAGTAAAGAGTGAAGTCCAGGCCCCGGACGTGCCGCCGCCGCCGGTTCCTGCACGAAGTGCACCCACAAACGCCTCGATTCGAACGGCGCCCCCTCCTCCTCCACCCCCGTCTCGCACCCAGTTGCCGCCCCCACCGCCTCCGTCCCAAGCTCCCATAGCGGTCTCAGCACCGGGACCTCCGCCACCCCCTCCGCTGAGGACACTTCCACAGCGGCAAGACTCGTCAAAAGGCAAGTCCGATAGAGCTGCCCAGCTCCGGTTTTCAGCGTTATACACCATCATGCATGTGTTTTATTGAATTAGTTTGTGCAGGAGCACCAACTCCTCCAGCGCCGCCTCCACCACCCCCTATGCAGATGCAGACGGGGGTACCGGCTCCTCCGCCGCCTCCGCCCCCGGGAGCTGCACCTGCCGCACCTGCTGCACCTGCACCATCTGCAGCGCCTGTCGCCCCTGCGGTGCCTGACCTGCGCTCAGCTCTGATGGATGCCATCCGATCAGGAAAAGCTCTAAAGGTTTGTTCTTTGTAGCTTATCTATTTACATTTGTGGGTTGGCAATAGAATTGGCTCCAGTGTCTTTTAAGCAGTAACTTTCATGTCTTACATGTCTTAAAAATTATTTTGATTTGTAGCCTGTGAGCCAGGAAGAGAGGAGCCGGAATGGAAACACAGGTGATAGTAGATCGGAACTCATGGACCAGATCAGGCAGGGAAAAGAACTCAAGGCGGTGAGTACATCATCACAGGCTGCTGATGGAAGTATTGGGAATGTAAATATTATTGTGGAGCAGGAATGCATAGATTCACTCATTGGTTCTCAGTCATATCACATATGTGATGAAGATATCCAACAGATTGACATAAACCAAAGCATTACATCATCAGATATTAATGGAATGGAATATTGCGAGCAGACTTCATTTTCATCTTCCTCATCTAAAAATTCTTGTATTAATTCTTATGACTCTGACAGAGATCAATTTGATTCTCCTTCAGCATTTGAATGTGAGCACATTTATGTCAACATTTCAAATTGTAGTAGTGCTCTTGTGAATCAAGAACAAATTTCCAACAAAACAGAAGTTGTTTCTGCTAGGAGTGCACAGAAGCATGATGACTTAAACAAAAGTGTTCACTATAGCTGGTCTGTGTCCAAAAAGACACCCGTGGCCTTGAAACTTTTGAAGTATGTAGTGTACTTCTTCATGCAAATTGGAGTACTTTGGCTTTTCCACTGGAATTTGCTGTTCCTCTTTCCGTATCCAACTTCAGTCATTGTATTGATTATGAGTCTAGGTGTCCTCTGTGCTCTGCTCCTCAGTCTCAGCTTAGTTCCCAACTGTTGCTTTTACTGATGGTGTGATGCTTCACTCTGGCCAACTGATTTTATGCCTTCAGTGTGACATCATTTATTGTGTCATGCCACCTTCCTACTTAAAGTTATCTCGTTTGCATTGGTTGAAGTTTTTCTGTATTGTGTTTAACACTACTTTAAGTTTTTTGGTTCTCATGTACATATAAGTAAGAGGGGCTTCTACTGACCTGGTGATAAGGCACATGCAAATGAAGCAAAGCTTTTTTCAATCTGGTTTATCCATTTACCTCCCCCCCCCCTTTCATTGTTATGTTGTTTTGTTTTTTTTTGGGGGGGGGGGGTGAGAAAAAATAGAGTAGTTGAGGAAAAGTTTTGCTCTGCAGTCCTTTTTTCCCCTAATGGTGGCCTAGATCTGTTGGATTCATATTTTAGATCCTCACACAAGTACATTAACTTCATTTGCCCCTCATATTTTGCCTGATTCATTTTGTTCTATGTATTTTCCTTAGCCTCCCTGAATGTCTGTATGATAAATGCTTTGCTTTGCTTATCTCTTTGGTATGATTGGTGAATGTGCTGAGTTTCATCAGAGGAGGAAATAGCTATTTTCTGACATTTTTGTGCTTATAGTTAGTACATCACCAAGATGTTGAGTTATTTCCTCCTCGGTTCTGTGGGTGTCTGAGTCATTTCCTTCTTGGTTCCATTGGTGTTTATCCAGACATAGTCAAATTCTGTTATGGCTAATGTTTGATTCATCAAAATCTTTCATGTACTGTAGCTTTGCGCTGCCTAATATTTAATACTAACACTAGTAGAGATAAAGTGCAGTCTACGTCACAATTAGCCATAATTAGGCTGCAAGCAGTTAATGAACATGAGCTGTAAATACTTTGAAGCAATTGTGCCATCATGATGCTTGCAGTTTTGTATCAAGTACCTTGGAAACATTCACGTTCTAGTCTCTATATTTGTAATAGGCATGCTGTAGGTATCTTTTGGATTATTTGCTGTCGTTCTTACCAGCTCCCTTGAAACATTGTTGTTGCTTGCTTTCTTAGGTTTTCACGCTTATGAAATTTGTGTTCCTATTGTAAGAAGTCTCCAATAAAAAATCATATTGTGCGGAAAATCGATCACTAATTTAAAAAAATAAACTCCGTTCTTGACACATGATTTTATCAACTTTGTCTTAGTCAAATAAAGCTTCCTTCAGTTGTGTACTTGAAAGGCTTTGACTGTAACATGGGGCTTTCAGGTTGTACCAGCCCCTCGTCCCTCGCCCTCAAATTCCATGCCGTCTGACTCACTTGCTGGAGCCCTTGCGAGAGCTCTGGCTGATCGGTCTAGAGCTATCCATAGTGACTCCAGTGGATCAAGCAGTGGGGAAGAAGAAGAAGATGATGATGAATGGGAGGACTGAACTGATGTCCGATAATGCACATAAGTTGCTGCTTAATAATTGTACCATGGAACTGTATTGCATAAAAAGTATTAACTAATGTAGATTTTAGTTTGGAAGGGAAGATTGCAAACCTGTGCTATAGTTGGAACTATTGGTAATTTCCTAGTCACAAAAGTATCCATTCTGTGTCGTTATGAAATGACTTGTAACATATACTGGTACAGGAGTCCACTGCTACCAATTTAACTGGATGATTAATTGCTTTAACTATGAGGCCATAGTAGTCACAGTGGCTTAAATATTTAAATATGTTCATTTAAATGTGTTTGACCCTCTTTGAGTTTATTTTTGTAACAAGTCTTGTATTTTATTACTTTGTATTTCCTAATGAGGTTGGCATTCTTTGAGGCAGTATTAGATTTTATATATGTGGCGCATAATCTAGTGTAACTGATACTCTCCAAATGTTTGCTCCAAAATATTTGTGTATAACTTTGATTTACAGCAATGTTAAGTATCCATACTTGTTCAGAATTGAAGTAGCCATTGCCAAAACGTAACTTTTTAAAGTCTTTCGCCCTGGCTTTATGTTTAATATAGTAAGATCAAATTCAGTAGCAGGTTTACTGAAGTTCATTTTTGTATCTGAACAGCGTTTATAGATTGAAAATAAATAAATTTGTATGTAATGCAATTGTGTTCTTTCCCTACTGAAATGTAATGCACTGGTTCACACAGACCACATCAGCATCAACTACCAACAAAAGCAAATGAAGTGCAATACTAACTTCAAATCACATATTTATAGAATCAGGAGGAAAATAAAACTCTGCTTTTAGAATATAAATTTAATTCCCACACTTTCACTTCTTGGCCGCCGGCTTCTTGGTTCCTTTCTTGGCAGCTCGGTCTGCTTTGCTTTTAGCAAGCTCTTCCTTTGACTTGCGTCGCCAGGCACCTTCCTTCTTCTTGATGTTGTACAGCTGCTTAAATGCCAATTTGCGGATCTGGTTTCTGTGGCTCTTGTGGTGCCTGAGCTTGAAGCGGTCAAAGTCGGTCATAGCCCTCCTCTGAAACACAAACACACAATCAGGAACACAATCCCACAGATTCAAAACAAGAACAAACCTTCTGGAACAAGATATTACCTTCTTAGCATTTTCAACTCGGCGGAACCAGGAGCTGGACTCCCATTTCTTTGTGATTTCATGCTTGTTCCAGAACGACCTCACAAGACGGGTGGGAGTACCATGAGAAAACTTCAACCTGAATTTAGTTAAGTGAACTTGGTCTAGCCTAATTCCCATGCGGGGAACACCGCTCTCGGGGCCATCGGTGAGCACCTAATATAAACAATAAATAAAATACACATTAGTCAATAAAAAAACAACACTTGAATCACTAGACAGATGGGCATGGGCATCCTAGGCACATATCAACCACAACTAATTGCAGTGTTTACTTACCCGGTTTTGGTCGATAATGTCGACGATGGTCGTCAATTTACCACGGTGCGGGCCATCAGCAATGTAGGCCACACGGCCCGGCTCGACGAATCTGCTGAAACCCTGCAACACAAAAACCAATGCAAATGTGTACACACCGACGGCACGCAGGTTAGGTACACAGTAATGCAGTCAGGTCCATTTTATCTGCACAGGGGTTATAAACATGGCAAACCGGCTAGACCCACACAAAATGACCACGGCAAACTTCGAAATGAAATAAAACACGATATACGTTAAATTTACAGCAAATAAGAAGACGTTCCATAGCCGCTGTGCGGCACGGCCATGTGGCGAAATGAAAAGTAGGGAAACGGTACCGTACCATATCTGTAAATTTGAGGTAAAACTCGAGTTCACGACGAACTCTGACAGAAAATCACTATTCCCAATCAAAGGACGATAGCAACCGCACGATACAACCCTACAACAAATTAAATTAATGAAGTAAATCCCCCAGCACGGCTTGATGTGCTTACCATTGCTGACCGGAAAGAAGAGAATCAATATGGCAGAAGAACTGAAGCGCCTTCCACAAGCTAAAGTGGTCACAGGAAATTATTGTCACGTGACAGTTTAGCCACGCGTAGCATTTCCACATCAATGAGTGGTCCCAGGAATGGCATACTCACGCTCAGCATCGTGTTTCAATTTTTTTAAATGAAGCTTTATAATTACGAGTAAATTTTGAGTTTGCGATCTATTTTTTACTGCCTTTGTGGATCCACTTAATGTCGAAGTTGGTAGAACCAGCGTCCAAGTTTCTTTAGGACGTTCTTCCTGTACAAAATGGCGTCTGTGAAAGTTGTAAACACCTTTATATGTAGCGTTTGCAATGCCGTTTGACGAGCGCCGTTGACTCATGTGTGCTGGAATCAATTTTCGACGTTGTTTGCTCCTTTGAGTTTTCATTGACGTGTTCTTCATAGAACGATGACGCAATTTTTGCCTTCAAATTTGCTGGCTTTGTTTGCCCCGCGTGACCCTGTACCTTTTCTACCACCGCCGGACAAACTTCCTCATGAAAAGAAAAATCGAGGATATCAAGGCGTCGGTGGCTTTTTGGAAGGGTTTGAGGTATTACAGATGTGTGACACATGCATGATCATTATCCTTAATATTTGTGTGCGTTGCGGATTCATTAAATGATCGGCTTGCCGAGACCATCGGCCTCGGACAGCGTTCTCTTGACAGATATCGTCCGTGATGATAATTTTTCGAATTCCACTGAAGTCCCTTAAGTGATGTTTTCTTGTTACGGTTCTCATGTGATTATGATTAATGCCCTGTTAACCACCCTTACTAAGCAGATATTACCTGTTTACTCAAGTTCCATTTATTGATTGCCATATTTTGAACCTCCATGGCTGCTTTTGTCTTGTACATATTGTTTTTTGTTCGTTTCTCTAAATGTTGTAATTACTCACTTTCACTATTTTATAATAGGATCCAGCTGATACTCCTCCCCCTACGAGGGTTGAGACGAGAGAAGAGCGCCTGGAGAGAAGGCGTAGGGAAAGAGCTGAGCAGGTCGCTTACAAACTTGAACAAGAGATAGCAGTCTGTATGTAATATTAAATGTATCATTTGATTTTCTAGCCCGTTGTCCTACCAGCTTCTATTCAACTTGCATTTTTGTGTTTTAGGGGACCCTCATCACTTCACCAATGCCACCACAGATCCATTCAGAACTCTATTTGTCGCTCGTATCGTAAGTATTGTTTCTTTACACATTTGGTTATATGTTACATTTTAATTACTATTCATATACTGTGTCTTTTAATTTCAGAATTATGATACATCGGAGTCAAAGCTCCGAAGAGAGTTTGAAGTGTATGGGCCTATCAAAAAGGTATGTAGTAGTGCCCAATTTTGTACTTATCCCAATTCTGTTCGTTAAAATTTTGCATAACAATTTGAATTTTTATTTTTAGATTGTTCTCTGCCATAACACGCAGAATGGGAAACCAAGAGGATATGCCTTCATTGAATATGAACATGAAAGGGACATGCATTGTGAGTACTGGCAAGTTCAATACCGATAATGATTGTTTTGTGAGAGTGTCATAAATCAGTTGCTTGGAATGACATCCTATTTATTGGAACTACACAAGCATTTGCAGGCTCAGTGTGAGACTTTCAAAGAAGTCAGATTTTTTTGCCATTTTGTACGTCACTGGTTATTGAAAGGTGTCGGTCTTTGAAATGTATTTATTCTCTATGGTAATGTATGACACTCTCATAGAATATCTGAAGCAATTACAGATTCGTTGTCATATATGTTATGTAATTTTTGACCACACATTTGTGAAGTCATGCCGCAATGGCTTTTGCCATATGAAAGGCACTGGCAGAACCAGTCTTGAAAATATTTTTTGTGTATATCATTGAAGAGACTAGAAACCTGTGAATGTGGTTTATATTGTCTCAGTCGGATTTACTATAATCTTGCACCTCAAACTTTTTATTATATACCAGTTGTGCCAGTACTGGCACTGTTTTAAGTTGCAGTTGTTTTGCCATTCCTATGCGATGCGTGTCATGTTATGAGAACAGTTAGTTTTTGCTTTTGATTTCTTAGCCCTACATTATGCAAGTTTGCCATCAGATCCACATGCATTGGCGTAATTTTAGTTTGTTAGGACAATCCAATCAGCTTGGTATTTTTTCAATTTGACTTTTTTGTACTGTGATCGATTTCAGAATATCACAGCTTTATCACTGGATCTGCTTGTGTCCTTACTATGTGTGTAACAGGGCAAAGAGTACCTGTCAATGTTCCAGCATAACACCACATTCTTCTGCTTACCACTCCTTGTGCAGATACAGCAATCACTTTTATTGCATCATAAAGTCCATCCTTGTTTGACAAAAGCCACAATATCACACTCTTTGGTTTGTTTGTTTTCTTTTCCATCTATCTACACAATTGCAATACTCGGGGAAACACCATTCATAGTATAGATGGGACTGTGTGGCTGGGCTCATTTATGGAAGGTGATTGGTTTTTACATAGTGTCCAAGTAATCAAGTTCTCCATGGAATGAAAGGGTGTATGTGGTAGGTTTGTAGCCAGATATTTGCCAAATGTACAAGCTTTGATTCTCCAGATGGTTTTTTCCTCCCCGTCATCTCCTACAGCCTCTCTTCTTATTTGAGGAAGAAAAATTAACAGTTGCAGGTTTTTTGTATTGCCATTTCTATACAATTTAAAAATTTAATGGGACATTCTGAAATTATTTTTTGTGTTCTAGTTGAGGAAGTGTCATGTTTGGTTCCCCATGTTCTCATCAGGGAAGGCACATTATATGAAAGAAGAAAACTTTCAGTTCATATGGGAGGTTTCAAACTATGTTACTGATGTAAAGTAGTAATAGTTTCATTAAGTTATGATGATCTCTAGCAATTACTTTTACAAAACACATTTTGGTAAGACGCAATGTAACAACCAGAACAACTTCCTTAAATGCTCCGTGTGTTTTGGGTGCATTGTCATGAAATATTTTGAAGCGGACTATTAATTGGGTGTGTATCTTGTTTTTGGACAGCATGGCGGGCAGCCGACACCTAAAAGCCCTTCCTCAATTGTGTGCAATTCGAAACATTGCTGGCTTACTAGGTTTGTATGTGTGGTAAGACCCAACATACAAAGCAGTTTTATGATGGTGGCTTAACCTCCAGCCACGTCACACATTTCTTAAATGTAAGGGGTGTCTTCTGATTCACTATCCGAAGTTACTGAAGGTTGTTTCCTATTAATTTTCCGGGTGATGATTAACTTGACATTAAGGAGGGAATAGTTTTCTTTATTGCATATTAGCCTCAAAGTTAGGTTCATGCGCTTGGTATACGTAAGTAAATGTGCGCACCAGGTAAACAATCACAAAAGGATCTTTGAAACGCTGGCGGATAACTGGCTCTTACCTACCCTGTAAATTAATTCATTTTGAGTTTCTTCGTGATGTAAGTACTGAAATTGGTAATTTGGTAGGTATGGCTGAATACAATCTTTTATTGTAATGGTCTACCTTTGACAAGCTGCACGACGCATCAACGCAGATAATTACTGTTGGATGTGACTTGTTCCTGACACTTCTGAAGTTGGAGTGATGCAGCCCCAGATGGGTTGAAATTCTGGGAACAGTTACAATGACCATTCTGTAAAAAGCTACCTTAAATTGAAGGAAAAACAATCTTATGCATATTGACACTATTCAACACATCACAGATAAACACTTTCATGCTATGATAGTAAAGGTATATGTGATGAACATTTCTGTGTTCATGGGCAGCATTACTCCTGCCTAGGAAGTTCAGAAACAATCACAATCTTGCAAAGTGCCCTTCCTTTTTTTTTTTTTTTTTTTTTTTCCATTTCCTTTCAAATCACAAGTAGCATTCAAACAAACCTTAGGTGTCTGCTTGAACCCTCGAGTGTTGCTAGCTTCTTTTTTTTTTAATTTTCATGTTTTTGTCAGCTGTGTTTTGTGAATTGTGGCAGTTGTCTTAACAGGTACCCGATCCATGCTACCAGGGAGCAATGTATTAATTCACAATTTTCTTCCAGCTTCGTGTGTACTCCCATCAGTTGCTTTATTGAGTTATTATTTTTAGCCTCCACCATGATTTATTTATCAGTTTCCTAATTCAATGACTTAAGTACATAATCTGACATTTACATTCTTTCTCCTTGACTATGATAGAGGAGTGACTCTTATTTGCCTTAGTAAAAGCATGCCAGTCATTGACTGAATGTTTTCCCTAAAAGAGCAAGACCGTCACCCACATGTTTATTTCTACTCAAGTTGTATCATTTCTAATCTGTTAATGTTTTTACAGCTGCGTATAAACATGCTGATGGCAAAAAGATTGATGGACGACGAGTGTTGGTTGATGTGGAACGAGCTCGAACTGTGAAGGGCTGGCTGCCCAGGCGGTTAGGTGAGTACTTACTGCGTTACATCAAAGAATCGGTCTTGTTTTTTTTTTTTCTATCTATAAGAAGTTATATTTTTCTCTATCTTCAAGAAATTTAAAATGCGATGCCTGTTGTGTCTACAGGTGGAGGGCTCGGGGGTACTCGCCGAGGAGGACCCGAGGTCAATCTGAAGCACTCTGGCAGAGAAGACAACGAACGAGAGCGTGAACGCTATCGTCTTGAGAGGGAGCGGGAGATGGCTGGTGGCAGAGACCGGGACCGAGGTGGTGACCGGCCAGAACGAGGTGACCGGCCAGAACGAGGTGACCGGGATAGGGGAGTAGACAGGGAAAGAGAAAGGAGAAGGTCCAGAAGCCGTGACCGCGAAAAGAGGCGGCGTTCACGGAGGTACGTGCAGTCGTTTGCTGTCTGAGGTGAAGGCTTCAGCGACTCGCGTAACATCGGTAAAGCATATTTTCTTTTCTATTTCTACAGTCGTTCCAGAGGAGATCGCAAGAGAAGGAGAAGTAGGGACCGCTTCCGTGATCCAGAAATTGAAGAAATTGAAGAAAGACCACCAAGGGACAGAGATCGGGAGCGCGACAGGGACAAGGAGAGAGACCGAGAACGCAAGAGGAAACGAAGCCGGTCGAGGGACAAGGACAAGGAAAAAGACAAGGACAAGGACAAAGACAAGGACAAGGAAAGGGATAGGGAACGTCGCCGTGAGAAGCGCGAGAGAGACCGCGGTGACAGGTATATAATTTTAGTGGTGATATGGTGTGCCTAGTGTACATTCTTGCTACCATGTTTGTGACTAATGAAATTTTATTGCAGGGACAAGGAACGACGTGGTGGTAGGGACTTTGAAGAAAATGAAATCCGAATCAAGGAAGAACCCGCAGATGGTATGAAATAGTTTCCATTATGTAAAACTAAATTTAAATTCGTGGAATATTCTGGTTTTAATTTGTCGTTGTATATTTCAGATTACCCTGATTATTCTGCTGGTTACAACTATGATGGCACAGCCATTAAAGAAGAGGAAGAGGAGAAATACAGACCAGAGAAGGACACCAATGGATCCTATGAAGGAAATAATTACCCTGAAAATTATTGATAGTCTTTCTCTTTCTTTTTTTTTAAATGTGCAAAATGTGTAGGTTTTTTGTTTTATTGTCAATCAACTTTATGTAAAAATTCCATTTCCTGCTTGTCTGTTTGCAATCATGAAAAATTGTTTGTTCTGGTTTTATTTGATGAATTAATAACATTTTATACCCTTCACATCCATTCTTTATTTCTGACCCTAAAACATCCAATACCAAATATTAAAGAGTTGGGCAAAGAGGAGAACATAGTTATTAAATATTAAAGAATTTCTGACACTGAGAACTACCAAATTCCTTAAGGACTTGAGCATATTTAATTTAGTTCAGCACAATCTAAAGTTTTCATTTCTGAGCCGTAATCGGCCGTAATGTTTGAAAAAGGATACTAACAATTCATACCGAAAAAAAAAACACTATATAAACGGATTATAAAATTTCGGCTATTTATGTAACCACAGCGAACGAAAATACAGGTGACTACATAAATGTTTTACAATTTTGAATTTACCGCCCGACTGGTAGTAGCCTCGCGTGGGGTGCCGCTTTCTCAAGTTTGACAAAAGTCTGTTACGGTATGAAATATAAAGCGCAGCTGCGTTTCCACTTGCATTTGTGATTGCGTGTTGTGAGTCGTATTGTGGTCCAAAATTAATTCATCATGAGTAGAAAAAATAAACAGCAGACAAATTTAGGACGTGCTCTAATCAAAAAACGATTTGGGGGTGTCCAAGGAAGAAGAGGTGGCGAAATCTCTGCGGTAGTTACTGTGCTGTTACATGATGAAATACATGTGCTTGCAGGTTGTCTGCAGGCAGGGATCTCTTGCCACCTGCTTGGTTTGTCACTCATTATTTTGGTTTTTAGTATCACACTTCAGACCTTGATGATGGATATGAGTGGGGCCGTTTGAATCTTCAGTCAATCACAGAACAGAGCTCATTTCAAGAGTTTCTCTCAACTGCTGAACTTGCTAATGCCGAATTCGAGGTGATTATTTTGTATCAGAATATCTTTTATAGTGTCACATTCACATTCTTACCATATCCGTATCCTAGCTTGATTCTGCATTATAATACGATTTTTTTTTCTGCTTCCTTGATTTATAGGCTGAAAAGTTGAATATCACATTTGTGAATCCCTTGTCCAACATTGGACTTCTTTCGAAAGAGGAGAGAGATGCTGTTGAAAAGAGTCATTTGGAGCATCAGGATGATCTGCGAATACCTAGACGGTTAGTTTGTAATTATCAAAAACTTAGGTTAATTGAATTGTGTAATTTCAACCGATTGTTAAAGCCTCATTGCTGATTTGTTTCAGTCCTCCGTGGACTGCAGAAACAACTCCAGAAGAGCTTGATAGTTTGGAGAAAGAAGCCTTTTTAGTGTGGCGCAGGGGCCTGGCTCTCTTGCAGGAAAATAAAGGTCTTATTTTGACACCCTATGAAAAAAATTTAGAGTTCTGGAGGCAACTCTGGAGAGTTGTAGAGCGCAGGTAATTTATTATTTATTGTTATTCCATTGTTTTAACCTTGGCTCTTATTAATTGTAAATAATTTTTATTTTGCAGTGATGTAATTGTTCAGATTGTAGATGCTAGAAACCCATTGCTCTTCCGTTGTGCTGATTTAGAAGTGTATTCAAAGGAGGTATCCGAGCACAAGCTAAACGTCATCCTTATTAATAAAGCTGACTTCTTAACTGACAGTCAAAGGCAGATTTGGGCTGAATACTTCACATCGAAGTCTGTCCGAGTTGCATTTTATAGCGCAACTCTTACTCCTGACGAAGACTCAGAGGGTAATACTGAGAATGTTGAGGATGATGCTGAAGATGAAAGCAGCGAACAAACGGAAGATGAAAGTGAAGATGGGAGTACAAGTTCAAAATCTAACTGCGGTGATAAAGACATTTCTAAGGAAAAATCCTCTGAGGATTGTATTCCAGAAACATCAGCAACTGAGGCAACCATGAACTCAAGCAAGTTGCTGTCAAGAAAGGAATTAATAGAGTTTTTAAAGAGTTGTCACAAAGGACCCAGAGTTTCCGAGAAGGCAGTAACTGTGGGTTTAGTGGGATACCCTAATGTTGGCAAAAGTTCTACAATTAATTCTCTTTTGGCAGAAAAGAAAGTCTCTGTCTCTGCTACCCCTGGTAAAACTAAGCACTTCCAGGTATACCGACCGCTATACTAAAGCACCACACTACCGTCTATTTCCTGCTAATCATTTTTGTTCTACCTCCTTACAGACATTGTATTTGGATAGTGATCTTCTGTTGTGTGATTGTCCTGGACTTGTCATGCCCAGTTTTGTTGCTACACGACCTGAGATGGTTCTCAACGGCATTCTTCCCATTGACCAACTGAGGGATTATGTTGAACCAATTAACTTGTTAACTTCTTTGATTCCACGTCGAGTTTTAGAAGACACGTATGGGATAATGCTACCTGCTCCGCTTGAAGGAGAAGACCCCTCAAGACCACCAACATCTCAAGAGCTACTAAATGTTTTTGGATGTAAGTAATTTTGCTGATACATATTTTTCTCTTCAAGAATAAGGTGGTGTTCAATAGAATTTTGTCCGTAATTTTAAACATTAGAAACATTGCTTGGAGTTAAATTTTAAACTGGATGTCACAACTTGTTATTACAGATAACAGAGGCTTTATGACCCACAAGGGAATCCCGGATAATGCCCGCTCAGCAAGAGTTGTGCTGAAAGATTTTGTGAATGGAAAACTACTGTACTGCTCAGCGCCTCCTGGGATTGACCAGTCCACATTTCATACATTCAAACTGCGGCGGAGTGAACCAAAACAAATGGGACTCCTAGTCACGCCTCAGGGCCAGAAAATAATGCGGGTAAGGAATGAACTTTCTAATGTAATGTGTTCAAAGTAAAATCATAACAGAAATTTGTCACATCCTTTGCAGTCTAACAAGGTCACTACTGAAGATCTAGACAAGGGTTTCTTCCAAAAGGTCAATATTGGAGTCCGTTTCAAGGGCCGTCATCTCGTCAAAACAGGTGCCACCTCAAGTAATGAGTAAGTCTTATGAAACCATGTCTACCAGTTTGTGTAAATCACTTGCAGCTCAACTTTACTGTTATGTTAAATTTACAGGATTCATCCGAGTGACAAATCTTATAAGAAGCACAATAATAAAAATAAAAAAGAGAAGCTCCGACGCTTGTATGGACATCTAGATGCCTGATGTGATGTGTAGAAAATACCACAGTTGTCTTTTCAGTTTGATGTAGTAATACAATTGTTGCAAGTTGATTTTATGTATTTTTCCACAATTTACTGCATGGAGAATACCACTATTACATTACTTCTGGAATATGTTTTCGTCAGTTGTCAAGACAACACAATCCCTATCCCTATCATGATAAAATTTCAGATAATTGTCAGGATCTCAACCACACTACTGTCGCTATTTGACGATGGCCAAGGGAAAATAACGATAAAATTACATTTCTTATGCCTTAATGAAGATGCTTGTCATTAAATGTTAAAAAAAAAATTAAAACAGTCAACATGCTTATTACACAAAATGTATGAAGGACTTCTGCACTCACAAGTCACCAATTTCTGGTTAGAAGTGTGTGTAATGAGAACAATCTTCAGCATGTTTCTAAAGACATGATTTTAATATCCTTTCCAATATTTGATGCTGATAAAGGAATAACAGAGACACCAAGACAAAAGATGTGCTTACGTATGCAGTAATTGGATAGGATTTATTATAAATTCGCAAATCGAACATACAAGCACAGTTCATGAGCTACCGTCTGGTTTGGCACAAATTTTGAGACAAGCAAAACAAATTGCTTGAAACCTTCTAAAACAATCTCAGTGAAAGTTTAGGGGTCAATCCATCATAATATTTAAAATGCAGTTATTACAACCAAGCCCCAGAAGCATATGGAAGAACAGAATAGAATCTATACAGCAGCTGGTCAGTAAAAAAGAACACAGTGGAGTATAGACCTCTGGCATTTTGTTTCAAACTCGTGTAGAAGTTCATCTATATCATTGTCAAGATCTTCACTGCTGGTTAACTGTAAAATATTTATTTAAAAAAAACAATATTAGAAAACTGCAATGCACATTAAATTGTGTAAAATACTTGCAAAGAATTACAAACCAAAGCAGCAAGTTCGCAGAAGAGAAATGCTCCAATAGTAGCTTCTTCATGGTTGTCCTGAATATCTATATTTATGACATGTACTGAGGCAGTATCAACAGGTGATCTAGTGGATAGCCCTAGAAGCAAGGAAATTTCAACTAATAATTTATGGGCACATAAATAAATATTTTAGATTATCCAGTTGTTCATACTTACACTCTACAACTTGATCATACACTCTTTCTTCACAAGTAAAAATAACATCAAACTGTGCATTGCATAGCTGGAATTTTTCGGGCCACAATTTAATGCGTCTGTTTCTATCCAGCATGTGGAGTAACCCATTTTGAGTATAGCTGCCACTTGTTAAGGACTCTGTCCTTAGAAGTAGTACACCAAAAAATAAAAGTAATTTTTTACACAGTCACCTGTATGTCAGGTGCACATGCCGCATGTAAAAATGCAATTTTACCGTCTGAAAATGAAATGCCAAAGGATACAATGACCTATCTTTTGCCAAAAGATCTTGGTATATTTCTTCATATGTTGTTCCAAATTCATAACAGTTCGGCCTATCAGGTGCTGTTCCTGGTAGTTTAACTTTGTCACCTGTTCCAAAAGACTTGACCTGGTAGCCTTTCTTACTGAAAGTTTAAAAAATGCAACTTTAAACAAGTGTATAAGTTCATTTTTTTTTAAATCTTAATTTCAGATTTGCATTTTCATCATATATTTGTTGCCATATGACTGTCACAAACCTTAGAAAGGCATGAGCCTCCATGCTACGATTCATGTTGCTTGAGCAGATAACTGCTAATCTCAAGTTTTCTTTGTCAGGCATGATTATCTGTATAAATTGAAAGACGCCCAAATTATTCCATGAAGGATTCCTCTTTCTGAATTACAATAGAACCGTCCAAAGGGACTCTGATTGATGTGGAGATATGTTCATGAGGCTGAATCCATGTTCTCTCCAAGTCTCCTCATTGATTTATTAAATGAAAGGCCACCAATCCCAGCAGAAGATGAGTAATCAAGATCTTTCAATTCTGAAGATAGTAAAGAAATTACTCCATACAGGATGCCGTAGGGAAAATTTCATCAGGTGACCATAAAGCAATGTCCGACTTGACACTGAAGACTTTTGACAACTATAGAACTGGGCAGAGTAGCTACCTTTC
The DNA here is from genome assembly GCA_038380765.1 of Odontothrips loti. NCBI lineage: Eukaryota > Metazoa > Arthropoda > Insecta > Thysanoptera > Thripidae > Odontothrips > Odontothrips loti. The sequence continues at coordinate 16,871,728 of CM076248.1, read as the reverse complement.
AGACAAATGTTAGAAAGTGTACAGAAAGGAATACAACCCCTTCTGTCCTTTCCAGCTTTCCAACTTTAATAAATAAATAAAATGGAGCATTAGAAACATGGTGCAGACAGGAGTGACTTGTTGGAACCACCGAGACAATTTAAGAAAGATGATGCCAGAAAAGGAAGACAGAGAAATTGAAATTTATTCATGCTAAAAATGTTTTTTTTTAAAATTACGATTACTAGTATTGTAATAAAATAATAGAACGTACATAGAAACTCAAAACTACGGCCGTTTGTCCGATCTGCTCGCAACAAAAAGAAACCCTAATTAGTTTTATTAGCTGTATTCTAGAAGATCAAATATTTTATATAACTTTACGAGACCCCAATTATTCTAAATAGCCTTTCTCGATAGGGGAAACAACAAACAAGTGTCCACAATTCGCGTCCGATTTGTGGCCATCAATCCTCAACCCATACACCGAAACGTCATGTAACCTCTCCTTTCGGTGACGTACCTGTGACGTCACGAGCGCCTGCTGCAATTTCGTTTTCATTTGTCATTTTGCGCCTTGGCGATCTGTAGCGAATCGCGAATCGGCCTCTCTGATTTGAATTGTTCCATGTTCATAGATTTTGGCATGAGATGCAAAAAGAGCCTAGAGCCAGGAAATATAGGTCAATAAAACAAAACTAGAATAGAAAATGAACATTTTAATTCAAGAAAAAAAAATCACACGGTTACAGAGCCATGATTACGCGCTTCTACCATAACTAATTGATATGACTAGAAGATAATACGATAGATAGATAATACGGCAGTCCATGTTATGCATCAAGCACAATAAAATGACTAGTCTTAGCCAACCTAGCTCAACTATTGTACATAATCTACACATGAAATATTTGTGATGCAAATGTCGACCACTGAACATCATGAACTAAATGATGATTTTAAATTAAAATACTCTATAGTACAAACAGTGTTTTTCTCAGCCTCAACATGTCCTTGTATGATAGATGTCAAATTAACACAAACGTAACAAAATTATAAATAACTGATAGGACACAGAAATAACTTATGAACTAACAAACATAACAATAAAACACAGCAACAGAAAACTGTTGGAAGCTCCACACTTAAAATAATTGTAGGTCAAAGCTTCCCATCTTTGGAAAAAATCTTCAATGACAGTAAAGCTTTCTTTAGGGAGATGCCCAATCCTGAGTCAGCAATACCAGGTTTTTGGCTTTTCTGAGGGTCAGAAATCAATTTTAGAGCTGGAATTGAAAATGGATAAGATGACATGAGCAATATCACCATAAATGAAAGAATGTGATTGATGTTTGACATACCTTCTTGAACCTGAGTTGTAGGGTGGAGGATGTGGTCGAAATACGTTGTCTCTCTCTGGGGCAAGTCTAACAATAAAGCAGTTTTTCTTTAGTTGTTTTTTAAAGCTACAATATAAAATACATAAAAGAAAGAGTATATTTTCTCACCTTGATAGAGCTGGTGACGTATCTCTTTGTGTTGAGAGTGACCGTAGGGTACTGGTAGCTCTTTGTACAGCTGCATATCGTACCATTTGAACGGCGGGAGTTTCTTGGTTTCGTTTATTGCTAAACAAAAGCATAAATAGTTGCATTCTTGTTTAAACTTTTGTCAGTAAATTTTTGGTAAGATTATGTCAAAATCATTAGTTCATGTTTCAAAATTCGCACCAGAAAATTTAGTACATGTTTCAAACACATCGAATTGAAATCAGATGGGCTTTACATTTGGAGGGGGAAAAAAGCAGAAATACTACTTGAATAACGTTCCCTAAAAGTAAAGCATCACCCGATCTCAGCAATCACATCACACAGTTACTTCTGTTTTTTTTCTTCAGAGAATTGTAATGGTTTTGAACCAAGACTAGAGAGAATATTAAGTCACACTGGCACAAAACACCTGTCAGAACACAAAAAATCTTTCCAGCCCAACAAACTGCTACTCACCCCCATACATCTTCACAAATATCAAATACTGAATCGAAATAATCACTTGACCCATCATCTCTGTTAACAATCATGAATTTAAAAAAAGAGCTTCAATATATTCCTTAGAAAACTCAGGTGATTAAAAATACTTACATTCCCTCATGATGAAAGCACAAAATTAAAGACAGCAGAATGGCTAGTACAATCATCACTAGCATTGGCACCAGTATAGACAGCAAAAACTCATGCACATATGAGCGTTGTGGAGCTTCTTGTCGAGATAGACCATGCCATAATGGCAAGTTCAAGGAAAGTGAAAGCTTCATATCGTCCACGGCGGAGTTGTCTTCAGTTTCATGCTGACCTTCATTAGCCTGCAATATTATGGTTCATGTTGATAAATGCTATATTGTAGTATAAGTATTTGAAGAGATGAATTGGCACATCCACAAGTAATACATAAGCAAGCAAAAATTTCATGAGTTGTAATTGCAGTTTTAAAAAACCCACCAGTCGAAAAGCACACCAATCTATTTCCAAATTCAGTTGTCTGAACAGACGGTCTACTGTTGTTCGTTTAAAATCACGAGGACATGGGGCTGACTTCCTCAATGGGCGAGTCTCATTTTCAAGACGCAAAAGACTTTCAGAGAACTTTTCAGCACTACCAAGATACACAACAACACTGAAAATGAAAGGAATTACAGAGTTTCATTGAGTCTCATGGCTGTTTAGATTTTTTTTTATGTAACCCAGTTATTTGCTTACCCCTCCTTTTCTTCAGGGTGAAGGGGTAACCGCGCCCCAAGCTGAACAGCAGATGCAAAGAAGGTGACATGTAGGTCATGTGAGGCTTCAGGCCATAACTCATTTCGGAAAACACTGAGTAAGTCAGCAAAATATTGTGGCTCAAACAAATCTTCTACAGCTAGATTGTCAATCTTTAAATGCACTTGATGTTGCGTACGCTCTGTATGGAAACACTTAATTACTGAGTATCATGTCAATTCTTAAGCAGTAAGCATTCTCAACAGTCATTTGAAATTTAAAGGGAAAGCACATAAATTTTTACCTTTCCTTGGTATGACCATGAAATTTATTGCCCTTTGACTTGTATTATAGCTCTCATGATCAACAGCAACAATCTCTAACTGTAAAATAAATACGGAATTTAACAGAAATGACAGGCAATTAAAGTTCAGGTGAATTTTACAGTGTTTTAAAAGAACTTACAGTGAAATCGGATTGATGAGCAGGAGGTGTGCCAAAAACAAATCCAGAATGGTGCGTCTTACTGTAAACATACTGCATCCACGATGGTAAGTCAGGTGAACCTAGAAGACTAGGTTGGTAAGAATATCTATCAGTATCTGTAACAAGACCAGAAGAAATTCACAATATAATACTAGATCTGCAAAATATTTTGGCTGATTAGCTCTTGTTCAATTACCACAACTATTATGACAGAATTTCACACATGACAATGTACCTGACACGTTCCATTTAAACAGTGGAGGCTCAACTTTCATTGTGAAAACTTTGGTGCTGATGACACATTTGGATACAGGCTCTTGGCATCGCGGATCTTCATCTACTGCCAATCCAGAGCAGCGTGCCACCAACAGGACAAAAAGAAGTGAGAGAGGAAGCGGGCCCATCTCACGAAAAGACAGACAACGCCTTGACAATCTCAAGTTTGGTTGCACTTTGTAGACACCGCTAGTGGTAAAACTGAGAAAGAGCAACACAAAAGAAGTATTAAACAGTCGTGTAGCGACAAACCATCTCTTTTAACAACTAAACTAATATTAAATGAAGAGTACTCCATTAATTTGGAATTCACATAAGCATCCTTACATTTGATATATCAACAGCAGCAGCAGACACAAACAAGTTATACCAGACGACAAAGCAGCAGACAGCACCGACAGTCGTTTGTTCCTGTGTCTGTTGCCTAGAAAAACTGGATTGAATAAAAAAAAAGGGGGTTCATCAATTGTGTCATATCACATGCAACCTTAAAAATGCATGAAGTAACTTTTAACTGCAATAAATAGACATTGTCTTATAGCATTTTTCTCGTCATGTTGACTGATGAGAAACATATTATTTGAACAAAGTTCGAAGCCACAGTACACCTTTTCTTGCTACGCCATTGACGTCATAGTGTGTAGTAGGCGTGGCTATGCGCAGAAGCAGCAGCAGCAGCAGCGCAGCACGGCAAATGGGGCGAAACTTTTGTTTTGCAACGCTATATAATGACTAATTTGTAGTATTGGAGTATTTGACCTCATTATAATGACTCTGTGCCAGCTTCCTCTCTAACTATGAATGGAATATAGTGGAACATATTTGCTGGTGGTTAACGTTTCAGCAGAAGATACGACATGGCCGCCTCCACAACAGATGCCCTATTTGTGACTGCAAACGTCGGGTCGATTTTTGAGGATGTAAGTTGATGCGACGTCTAATCAACTGGTGGCACGTCTATTATAGGCGACACATATCTCTGGATTAGTCGTTTTGGACGTGTCAAAGTAGTTGTCATTTACAAGGAGCCATTAAGTGGTAGTGTTATTTGCAGTACACATATTTAAATAAAATGAAAATATTGGCCTTGCTCAAAGGATTGCAAGGGCTCACATTATTGAAGAACCAACTGGAAAGCCAGCCCTTCCTAAATAAATCCATAAATTTTTCCCTTCCTTTCTTCTTTCACTCTAATATACATATCTTTTTTTCAAAGGAGAGTGGACTGTTTACTTAACCTCCTTATGTATGTGCTTTGGGGTACCTCTGTGGTTCAACAGTGTTTTTTACATTTTCCTTTATTTAAATCCCTTGTTTGAATAGTTTTTTTCTTGCTTAAACCTTCAGTTTTTATTCAGTGTTTAATTTTTAAGTTGTTTACTTGTCCATCATGATCATAAAATGTAAATAGATTTTTTATTTTTTTTATGGCTTGTTAGGTTTTTCTCCAGAACTGTTCTTTGGAATTTTTTGAAGTATTTTGCTATGTGTTTTAGGAGGATGATTTAATATGTTACCTTATCAAAACGTTGCAATGTTTCAGCCGACGTCTATGCTGAAAATATGGTGTGAGGAGTTTTTATCTGTAAGTATTGATTAAATTTTACTTCTTAATGATCATCTATCCATCTTGAACTCCCTCAACTTAATTTGCTAATTTTTTTTTATAGACTGTTTCTCGTTTAAACCCTAAACTGGTTGCACTGCACTGTCAGGAAGTTGGGGGCAAAAACTATGAACGCAGTATGCAACATGTCTCAGAATTTGTGAAGTAAGTATTTTACCTGTTAACACCCCTATCTATCGTGACTAAGCCCTTCATTTTTGTCACATTAACTTACAAATGTTGCAGATTACTTATGTCCAGTGAGGAACTTCAGCATTTTGATAAAGTGAGAATATATTTAGACGAAGACTACTCATCTGCTGAGCATTTTACTGTAAGTTCCTAGAACTAGCCCTTTTAACTTAATTCAGCACAACTTATTCCCTGCATTTTGCAGATATCATTATTGTATTTTTGTTCTGCAATTGTTAGTATTCAGTTATTTCAGACGTAATTTTTCTTCCAATTCAAGGCTTTGGGCAACTTTTACTTCATACATGAATCAGTATCTGATGATAATATTCAAATTTTCAACTTCCATGGTAAGTAATGATAAGCCACTTCTGTAAGTCCTATTTTTTGACTTCTTGTTTCCAGACTTAATATATTTCTTCCTGTTTTTTTTTCTCTTCTTCTATATCCTAGAAAACAGGTTTGAACCAGCCCATGGTAAAGAAGTTTTTTCTGAAAATATTGAAGATGTTGCAACCAAAGAAAAATCTAAATTTCCTCAAGAAATATTTCCAGAGGTAACAACAGAATTTGGCATTCACTCCCAGCGCAAAATTTAATTTGTTAGTTTCAATTTATTAGTAACTCATAAATAGCTAACTTCGAAACTTTTGTTTGCATTGCAGTGCAAATGGTCTCGAAAGGGTTTCATGCGTACGCGGTGGAATCTAAATGGAACAATTTTTGATCTTGTCAACATACATCTTTTCCATGATGCATCAAATTTTGTTGCCATGGAGTCGGTAAGTTACATGCAGTTGAAAAAATATCTTAGTGAACATTTTCCCTTATGAAACTTTGGTGTTGAGGTGCTATTTTCTTAGTGCTGAATACATACCAGTTTTGTAGAAGGCAAAGTTTGTCTAATCTACATGAAAATCTTAATAAGAAAAACAATCCCAATTTTCAGTGTCCATCTGTTTATTGCAAAAACCGTCAGAGGGCACTTGATCATACATTGAAAAGGTAAAAACTGTTTTATTGATCAAAACTTCTTTATTTTCCTCTCCTTGCTGCCTCCTAGACTCTGCATGTTTTCTTTCACAGGCTTTGATTACACTGCTTTTTGATGCTATAGTCTAATTTAGGTTCAGGTCCAGTTCCAAGCATATCTAATTTGAAACCTTGTGGTATTTATGTTAAAATTTGGTGAAGGTTCTTTCAAACATTTAAGTTTTAATTTATTAGTTTCAATGCACTCATGGCAACAACATCGTAGTGCAGTGCAAACCTTCGGCTGGGTTTTCACTTGTTACATAAATATCAAGTGCTTCATACTTGACGACTTTCTTATTCTACTTTTGAATAATTTGGCTCCACTTTGCATGCACGTTTTCTTCCAGGTTTCACTCCGACCAGTTTGGAAATGCCCCATTTTTCGTGTTTGGAGATTTTAACTTCCGGACTGATACACAAGGGGTAGTCAAGGTAATGGGTATTGATCTTGATGATAAAGTGGTAGTAATTAAGTTTTGTGTCTGTATTTGTTACTCTCTTGAAGTGGGATTTCCAAAGGCATCCAAATTTTCAATACAACTTATGTGAGGGTGACTTGTTTTGATAACTAACTTTTCTTGAAAAATTGAAAGGAGGGAAAAGGTTGATTAAATTTATCTTCTTTGATTTTAAGTAGTAGCTCATCTGGTTTAACCATTTTGTTAGCACACACATACTTTTAGTATGCTATGGTAAATAGAACTCTTCTATTTCTGTAGAAACCTTGTTGCTTAGAGGAGAAGGCTCTTCATTTCTTTTGAGGTACCAAATGGAATGTTAGGTAACTGATTTCCAGATAAATGTCAATGTGGGGAACTCAAAACAGTAGTAACTTCTTGAGATTGATGCTAACTGAAAGAAAGTGAAATAATTTTTAAAGCAAAGCTGAATGTTGTAGTGGGACCGAGTGAATCAGGAAATTTTGACGTTGAAACCTGGCTTTAGCTGAGCATAATTTATCTTTTTTATTTCTTTATAGTATTTGAAATGCATGGTTATCGATTAATAGTATTGCATATGTTGTAAAGAATAGGGCTCAGAACACAGAAATACAAAAGTTAAAAATTTTCCTTACTGACATTGCATGATTTTACAGAAACTATCAGAAGGCCTGAATGCTGTCAAAGTACCGAGTAGCAAGAGCACTGATTATGCGAAGCTGCAATATAAAGATGAATCTAGTCAGGTAAATAGCTACCTTATACGTACCTACTTTTCCATTTCTGTCTGTCAAAATAGATAGTAGTCCAGTTCTGCATTTAGATTCCTTTTGAATTATTAGTGACAAACATGCATTGCATCTTATGTTGCAGCAAGTAGTTTTTACATTGGGAAAGAAAGAGTTCAGTCATCAGGACCACCAGAAACTCTTTGTTGGTGATGAAAGTGAATGGGTATGAAGAGAAGCATTCGATCTTGATGTACTTGGGAAGGCAGTCCACCTATTACCTTATTTTTCTCTCTTTCCAGCTCAGAGAATTTGACCGGGAATCAGAATCTTTCAGTGGCCAGCTTTTTGAATTTAACATCAACTTTCCTCCTAGCTATCCCTATGTTGAAGATTCTGAAAGAGGAGAATTGTACATGCAAACACGTTGTCCCTCCTGGTGTGATCGTGTATTTCTGAGTTCAAATGCTCGTGAGCTTGTAGACATGGTAAGTCAGTTTGGTCCCTTTCATTACTGTTCTCTTGTTCCAGGCAGACACTTAATGCAGCCATGCTTGCATGAGATAGTGAATGAATAAATTACTTGCTCCATTTTGTACCTTTTGTAATTATGATAAATGAGGCTAGTAGTTCATTTCATGTTTGTTTTATTTTTCTAGACCGATGAAGAGTCTACCGTTGAGTATGGGCTGATTGGCATGAATGCTTGTATGGGTGATCACAAGGTGAGCAATACCTCTTCCTTTTTATAAGTATCAATGGCCAAGGTTTTGGGTCAATTTTGTTCATTATCCTATTGTGCATGTAAAGGTTCACTAAACTCATCAGAAAAGAGTGACTAATTGTGACAGGTATCATTTTATTTGCTGATTTGGTTCAGGGGTGGGTTATGATGTTATGTGAATTGAGTACTGTTATCTGTGGTGTGATTATTTTCTAAAACTTTTTGGCTTCATGAATAATTATTACATAATATCAGCTATTGGCTTTAAGTAGAGGACAATAACTACCATCTTTACCAGTAATTTGTTTTTTGGTAGATATTTCTCTCACCGTATTCTTGGCCGTGCATGCAAGAAATGTTGAAAGTGTTCTAATACTAATCGTTGTATGAGCCCTTTGTTTATTAATGGGGTGTTGTTTTGTTCTTTTTTTTTTCCTTAACAAATATTGGGTGCAGCCAATCTTTTTGGATTTTAAATTGAAAAACGGCATTAGCAGGTACTCAAAACAAATATTCCATTTTGAGTTGAATGCTATTGAGTGTTGAATGTCCCTTGATCCTATTGTTTACTTAGTTGCATCCTGTTAGTACCCATATGATTCTTTCCATATCCTCTCTAAATAAATTTCTTTGTCAAGTAATAATGTGATAGAATGATAGTAATGACTGAAAGTAAAAGAAGAGCATATTTGGTGGAATGCCTTCATTGAATGTCAGTAACAAAACCTCAATGTGATCAAATCCAAAGATCCAAGGCAATTTTCTTCAAGTCCCATAGTATGTTGTTTTCTTCCTAGTCTGACACATCCTTTCTGTAAATAATTTTTATTCAGTAGTTTAAAAAAAAATTCAGTCCATCCCACTGCCATTTAATTGCTTCCTTTTCACTCATTGATCCTCATAGCTTAGCTTTATTGATTGTTTTTAAAATTTGCTGAATGTTCACTGTAAAATCTTTGCTACGTGAGCCGCAATCCTCTTAGTTGCAGTTTACAACATTTGTTTCCTGTAAATGTATGCTTGCATTTCAAAGCAATCTTATCTTATCTTTTCATGTATATGATATTTGCCTACTTAATCTTTCCTCATGGTTGGTTTTGCTGTGATTCCTTGTGTTGTCTCTTATGTTTCAGCCTGTCTTCCTCCGAGCAGCTCTCCTTGGTGGACTAGGTACGGTGAGTTGCTGTACATTACCAGCTGCTCCTTGCACGGCCTGCTTCAGTACTTCGAGTGTAGAGCACCCCTGTCCTGTGTGTGCTGAGCAGTCAATAGAATCTACTTCATCACCCATATTTGCTGTACCTAAGCAAGATCATAGTGGCCTTGTTGTTCCCAAGTTCCCTAGACATACCTCACCTTATACTCCCGATAGCACAGATACTGAACCAGATCTAGGTGAAGAAATGTCACCAAATGAAGAGTCTATGCTACTGAAATCAAAGCTGGACAGACGTCTGAATCGATTTGAACTACCATCTCGGAAGCGCCTCCAAGTTACAGATGAAACGACCATCAACCCTGAAGTGGAAGATCATTTTAGCAGAGGACGAAGCGCCCATAAAAGTGCATCAAAAATTCCTATTCGTATTATTGATCAGAAAGAAAATGTTTCATACGCAGACTCTGTCATGTCAAAAATCCCAGTGCCAAAACAGGTAACACCTAAACAAGATAAAGACCTGATATTGAAAGGCCGAAATGGAAGGTATTCATCTTTGTCATTGTCCTCACCACAAGGTGATCAAGGCAAACTATTGACCAATCAGGATGATAGAAGTGTAAACTCTCCTGATGTTCATTCTGCTTGTAAACTTGGTGAAATTTATGTCGGGGATGTAAGTTTGATACCTAAACCACGTTTGGCTGAGGCAAGGAAACAATTATGTAGGCAAACGAATATTGATGAACACAGCAGTGATTCAGATAGTGCAAGTGTTGAACTAATAGATGATGGGTATTCAGCTTCAGATCAAACAAGGAATAAACATGTTCCAGAAGAGGTTAAGGTTGAAATTCAATTTTCTTTGGTTGAATCATCTCCTACTCTGCTGTCACCTATTGATTGTGTATCTGATGGCCTTTTAACAACTAAAGCACATGGTTTGGGTGGTTCCACAACAGATAGTGGAGTGTCCGTATCTCCAGACTTATCAGTGGCTACATCACCCTCAACAGAAGAAAATTGTAAAATTCTGGAAGACCCGATTTCTAACTTGGAATCACCCGAAGAAGATGACTCAAAAACTGATATCCATCCTTCCTCACTGGAAAGATTCTCTTTCGTTCGGAGAATCCAGTCTGCTTCTGCAATGGAACGTAAAAGTTCGTTTCCCCTTCCCTCTACAATTTTCATCGGAAATCAGTCTCCTTTGACTGCATTTGGTGGTTCGGGTTCCGATTTATGGGGAATGCGTTCATGTAGGTGCATGAGTGATGGTTCCTGGAGGCAACGGTCATCCACCATATCTCATTCAATGCTAAGTTCAAAAACTGATTCTAGAATCCGTTTAATTTCTACAAGTTCTCACTTGGATAGATCATTGCCTCGTTTACAGAGTCATCATAGTTCTTCTGATGAAGAATGGTTTGAAGAAATTGAAAGCGAGTCCCATGAAGAAACAAAAGTAGAATTTGAACCTGTTTCTAGCAGTGGTGATGTTAAAGTTAAACGAGGTATGGTGGATTGTTCCAAAAGGCTTTCAACCCATCAAGAATGTGCTCGAGAAAAGAACTCTGACTCTAACATATCTAGTGACAATGATTATTCAAGTGACAATGCAGGAATGAGATCCCTGAAACAGCATCCTGAATCTGTACTCCAAACTCAAACCTTTTCTGAGGCAGAATGTTTGAAAGCAATTGCTGCTGTTGGGGGAACTTTAGCTAATACATGTTTTGTGGACATGGATAGATCAGTTCTAGGCAGTTTTCCATGTACAACAAATATAACAGAAAGGGAGGGAAAACTTAATGCACATGTTCTTGGGAGGGAGCAACAACTGAATGAACCAGCAGAGAGTTCTCCACTTGTTGTGGAAAAAGAGCATCTTCAAAAAGAATCAACAACACTAGAAGAGGACACTCATCTGCAACCTAGGAGATCTTCAGTAACTTCCCACGGTTCAAAAGCCCATAATACCAATAGTTGTAAGGCATGCTGCTCGCTAATGTGACTGTAAGGTGTAAGTCACACGACTGATGCAAATCTGTTTTATATATTATTGTTGCCACAATACGTATAGGTTAGATACTCAAGTGCTATAATCATTGCCAAACAAAGAGTTTGAGAATGTGAGTCTCATAGTATTTGTCTAATTTTAGAAATGGGATTTCACTGCACACAGAATGTGGAATGTATTTGTGTGGCAAAGGAGCAGGTTAGAGTTTTCTCTGAAATTAAAGTTATTTGAAAGTTATTTTACTTAAAATGTTAGGAATGCAGGTACAGGTGTTCCCATTCATTCTCAGTATATTTTGAACATGTCCATTGAAATTTGGGAGACTGTCCACTTCTGGACATCTATTTTTTTTTGCCATAGATTTGCCACAAAAAATAACAATGTCATTGCCTTATTCAAGAAGATTTAGTGGTGTGAGCTCTACTTCTGTAATTTATTAATTAATTATTTGTTATTTTATCTTGAGCATCACCTATTAGATTCTTGGTTATTGTATGATGTTTTGTTCACAGCTTATGAAGAGTGTAAGTGAATAGTACAAAATGGTGTGGCAGTTGTGGGTAGTCTCCTTACCTTTTTTTTTTTTTTTTTCAGGACATCGGTTCAATTTTTGTTTTAGTTTTAGATTCACTTGTTACTCCATGATTTTAAGTTAAACTTTTATTCACATACTTGAATTGGAAACCTCTTAAATCTAGATAGGATGCAGTGTGTCTGCTAAGTCTTTTGTATTGTATTCAATTTTTGTAAACAACTCATGAGATTCTTTGAACAGGCTTTACATTCGATATGCACCTTAATATCCAAAATTCGAAATATCGTAAGAGTGTGTCTGTGCGTGTGTGTGCGCGGGGATTTTTTTTTAGGGGGGGGGGGTTCTGTTATGTACTATGTAATTTATATTTTACAATCTCTAATGTAACTCTCATTTATCTCAGCATTTTTAGGGATCCTTAACTTTTAGCTCAAACATAGGTCAACCTAGTTCCTCAGCTCACTTCTGTCACAGAAAATTTGAGAGACCTCAAAATGAGACAACTTTACTCCACCCTATGGTGTTTTTCATAGTGTTTTGACAGGAAACTAACTTCTGCACAAGATTTATGTAAGGCTCTTTATTGTCTTGCTGAAGGAAAGATATTTTTGAGTCATTTGAATCTCAAGAAATATAGGTTTCTTAGAACTGTGTGTGTGTGTGAAGCGGATTTTCTTCTTGTATTTATGAGGGATTGGTATACCGCAGTGTGAAAGTCTTGTTCCTATATGTTACATTTTGCCTTATCTGTGATTACCCGCAATTGGTGTCTTTAATCTGAAACTTGCCAATATAACTATGTCTGTTGTACCTCTAGCTTTTTTAAGAAATCTGTTTTTTGTTTTGTTTTTAAAAATTAATCCATGGCATTAAATTTTAAATTGAAGAAAGAAAACCACTTTTACTTGCTGTGATTTTTTAAGTTTAGAATGTTGTCAGTGCAAGCATAAAATTTACCTGCCAGTGCCATCACCAATGGTACAAATAGTACCACAGTCCTGAACAGTTCTATTTTACAGCCTAATCCCCTGGTAACATGACATTTTACCTCTGTCTACTGTGATTCATGTTCATTTTTGAAGAAGTTATCAGTGCCAATGGTTTTAATTTCCTTCATATTTTCCTGATGTTCATCGTAGTAGTATTTTTAAGTCAAAACCACTGTTTCCATTTTGAGATACATTTAACTTCATCAAATCATTTTGTCAAAACTTTCTTTCACAAGATGCATTTTTGTTCAGACTTGGTGTTTCTTCCCAAGTGTACATCCATACCGTTACTGTTAAAGACTAATTTCTAAAAGTGTATCATAGTCAAATTAAATCAATAATTTTTGACCAAGTTAACTCACCCTGTCTTTTTATTTTTCTTCTTCTTTCTAGGTTGTTTTAGGATATGACACATATGGACAACCTTGGTCCATTCTTTTGCTCTGTTTACATACTGCTAAATATTTTTCCTTCAAATGTTGTTTGATCCTCAGTTCCACTTGACTCCATGTAATATATATGATCCTTTAATGGTTTAATGATGTGAGGAACAAGGTTACAGCTTTAACTTTACCCACACAGCAAAGCCTTGCCAACTCTATTATAGCTGTAATGCAAAACCTAATTGCTACCATTGACTTGTTTTTGCACTGGCTCTAGGCTTTTATGTTGTACTTGACCTGTTAGTTACACATTATGTCTTGACACATACACGACAAATTCTTTTATGCTTGCTCTTGAAAATGCATGATGCATACTTTATGGTAGTGTGTGCAATGTGCATTATTTCTTTTTACGTAATTTTTCACCCTGATTGTGTTAAGTAATTGGTAGTAGTTGTACTGTTGCTATTTAGATGCAGAGTGCATTTTTCAGCTCTTTTTATCAATTTGAGTTATATGTAGACACAAATACACTTTAAGCTCACCCTTTCATATTTAAAAAAAAAATGTGGTCCAAAAATTTTGCATGCAGGTAAGTGCTTACCATGTTGCACACTGTATTTGTCTTATTTTATCTTCAATCTATTTCCATAATTTGTTTTGCAGGTACTGACCCCCGAGATGAAGCCACTGAATCTGCTAAAACTGACGCTGCAGTGGACACTCAGGAAATTTCCCAAAGCCCCACCACATCAGCTGTTAAGCATTCATCAGATTCTTCTGACCTTGTATCTTACAATTCTAATGAGGGTTGTTTACAGAATCCTCAGGAAAAACAAGTAGTGGAAGAACTAGATGAGGCAGCTATTATAAAAAACCATCTTGACCCGGTCCCATTTCCAGAACCACTCTTCAATCCTACTCCGTCATTTCATTATATCTTGTGGAACCATAATGAAAGTCCTATAAAGGTGTTCAAGGAAACTCCAGTCTAGGTTTAACGATGATGGATCATATTTATTCTGATTAAATTTATGGTTAACAAAAAGAATGTAAACCTAACACCCAACTGGTGATTTGTAACAAAAACATGTTATAGTACTAATCTGATTTGCTTATCATGTGTGTCATTCTACCCCCTGAAGTGCACCTAGCTGAATGTCTTCAATTTTTAACTTATCTGTTAGGTGCCATTAGATGGTACTTTTTGCATTTCTTTTCTGTGTATGTGGCAAAAGAGACTATTGTACTTATCGTTCATAAGCAGTTTTATGCTTCTGGACTTTGTTCTTTTCATCAACTAGGTTTTCTTCTGTTCTCTTTACATTCCAAAGATATTGTTAGTCAAGTATCCTTTTTCTTCCTCTCGTGTGGAAAAGAGATTTATATATAAGAACTTTCCTTGATACTCAATGGAAGGAAATGTAGAAAAAGATCTCAATATTATAAAGTAGTTGACAGATTTTTCTGTGTGTTCAGTGTTGCCTCTTCTAGTCTATTCTTTATTGGTGTTAGTTGTATGAGCTTTTCAACTTATCTGCTCTCTGTGTGATCTTTCTGATTTCTTAAAACATCTTGTGGGCCAAAAAAAAAAGTCTTCTGTGATGAATTTGTTGCAAAAATTTCCAGAACTAATTCACTCCCTTATTTATAATGAAATCTGTTCTGTTTTTGTGCAAAAAGAAGAGGTATGCATCAGCTACTAACAATTTCAAAGACATTGAATAGTTCTATTAAAATTGTGGCCTTAAATTTTCTTGTCATTGGTATGTTTTAAATCCAAGCTTCTATGTGAAGTTTTAATATATAATTGGTCAAGAGTAGCCTTAAGGAATCAGTTTCTTACAGTTCTCATGTACTTACTTGAGTACACTCTTTGATGATCTGATTAACTCAAAAAAAATTCTGACTGATACTTTTGGACTGATATTTTGGAAATAATTTACTCACAGCAAAACAAGGGATTTAAAATTGTCAAAATTGTCTCACAAAATTGTTTCCATTTATTTTGTTATTCTAATAAATAGAAGCTATTAGACCAATTATAGTTAATTAGCTGTAAGAATCAACTGTGCCATCCACATGAGAATATTTTAAGTGTCTGAGCACTTATTTGCTGGAGTATTAACAATGCTGCTTATTATGTTCGCCCTTAACTGCTCTCAAGGGTCCATTCCAATTTTTTCATTAATGTTTTTCATCAAGAAAGAGGATGCTTTATAATCCAACACTGTTAAACTTTTTCAGTTCCCATCTTAACATCAAATTTGACTGCATAATTTTAGTATACTGTAATAGGTAGTATATGCAAAAGTGCATACTTAAGTGGCCTCACCTTTGTATTTGAGCTCAGATATGCAAGTAGGCAGGGATGTATGTTGTATGAACTGGCCTTATGCATGGTGAATGTTGTATGTTGAAAAGGCCACTGAAAACCATCCTCAGTTGTTGCGGAATGTAAAGGTTGTATATTTCATGCGTAGATGTAATCTTCCTACTTAACTATTCTTCCTGCATATCATCTTCCTTATCAGAAATTTTGAAAATTGCTGTGTGTGCTACCCCATTGTTGCATCTAAAAATGCAAGCTATAAATTATGTATTTAAAACCCTTTTTCTATCCTTGTTGGAATTTAGTCGGTGTAATTTTAATAACTGACAGCATTATTTTCCATAGCTTACTGCCATAAATTGTGATAAAAGGCCTCTGCTATATGTTTGTCTGCATGAAATACTGTAGAGTATGCTATCTAGTCTTTTGAAGTTTGTGCAGCTTGGCCCCTTAGAAGTGACTGAATCCTAGTTGAACATATTTCAGTGATTTCCAAATCAAATTCAACCACAATTCTGATTTTTAGTAGGTGTTTAAAACTTAGGTAGAGAATCAAACAATGGTAGTTTTAAAAGTTATTTGATGAAACATGCAGTCCACTGATTGTACCAATCTTAACTTGAAAAGATTGCATATTACGCTTTTAGGTGTTACTATATGCACTTTTTCGTGCATTTCTCTTCAAACTAATTGTGAAAAAATAAAGAAATAAAATTTAGTTGTGTTTATTGCATTTAAGTCTACTCTACAAATCATAAAAGCACCTTCAATTCAGTGTATTTTTTATTGTATCACACACACAGTTGACTTAGCACCATTTGCATTAGCTCTTCTTCCTGTAGGACCTTCAGGAACAACACAAACATGAGAATCTGCAATTTCAGCTCTGACTACTGGTTGATGCTCCTCTTGTTGTGCTCTAGAAAGTTTGACACCTAAAGTTTCAGCAGCTATCTTTTGAAAGAAAAGTGGTATCTACAACACAAACAAATGAAATTAGAGTGGTTGTGAAGACTAGATGAACTGTGAACACACTGGTCACAAATATCTTACATTTTCACCTGTGCGAGCAGATACGACATATGAAAAGAAACCATGGTCAGCAGCAAATTTTTGTTGGCGTTCAATTCGAATTACTCGTTGGTGCTCCAAATCACCTATGAATTGACAAACTATACATTTTAATCAACGAAAAGGGGATGATACAATGCTTGAAATTATTTTGAGTTGCTAAGGAAGTAACTAACATTTGTTGCCGACGACAGCACTTGATGCTGGTTTCCCTTGAGCGGCATGTACAGCCTGCATCCACTGCGTTAAGTTATCGAAACTCGAGGGGTTGGTGACATCAATCACATAAATTACAACCTGAGGAACAAATACTCCAGTATGTCTTCATGATAATTACACAAAGCAGAATAATACCTGCTGATACACAACTATTTTGACTACATACATGTGCACCAAAAATGTATTTGTCTAACATTTTTCCATCTAGAGCTGATCCCCCAACATCCCAAAGTTGGATTGTTGCATCTCTGTTTCCATGAATTGTAACCCGTTTCAAGAAGAAGTCTACTCCAGCTGTGGGAAAGTACTGCCTGGAGAATTCTTGGTGGCAATATCTTCTTATTATACTAGTCTATGGGGAGAAAAAAAATATGCAAAATATGTAAGGAAATATTTTCTTTTCCTTACTGACATGTGTTAAAATTAGAGTCGCAAACTTACCTTTCCTGTTCCAGGATCACCTACTAAGACGAGTTTTAGCTGTTTGTCAGTACTAACTTCATCTTCTGAGTCTGACATTGTTTACTGAAGCATAGAAATCATATTCATTTATCTATTTCTAAAAAATGAAAACAACTTAAAGCACACACAGTCTCGTCAAGACGGAAGAGCTCCAAGCCGAAACCATCAGTAATGTATAGAATGCTCTTTTGAAAAGCATGATTTCCATACCAACTGACCATCACACCATTGCATTTTTATCTCTCCCTTCTCACCCTCAGACCGATACCTGTACCCGCTAGCACTGGTTGTCCTCCAAGCATGGCGAGGCGATGCGGCCAGAGCGTTGAACGGTGGACCACGGGGGAATTCCAGGCGAATTTAAGGCAGCGTTGGTTGCTATCTGCCGCCACAAAGTCGCCCGGATCCGGGGTACAGAGGGGGGGGGGGGGGGGGGGTTGAGGACGAACGAGACTGCACTCGACCCTAGGCCAGTGCCTATGGCATCCCTTAGCGCTCGCGCTGAGTAGGGGGCACGGGCAGTGCACGGGCCTGGTGAGGCGAGGGTGCCGCTCCGCCCCACTTGCCACTGTATCGGTAAATCGATCGTCCGGCTCGGGCTCGGCTCGGCTCGGCTCGGCTCGGCTCGGCTCGGCTCGGCAATCAGCTTTGGCGGGTTGACCCCAGGTAGCCCACAGGGTAGCCCGGGTAGCCCCAGGACTTTAGGTGTAGTTTGGGCTGCCTACCTTTTGGGCGTAAACATGTTTATCGTCTTTCCCGGGGTCATGGGGGTCCATGAGGCACCAATTTCATGACGAAATCAAGTCGTTCCAAACACATTGCACCCGAATTATACAAATTTTATTTTCTGTGCTGTGCATGTGCGATGTATGACATCATGACATGATAAAGCCTGCCACAATTGACGAATATGGACCTCGCTACGGACGCGATCCGAACCACCGAACACACTACACACTGCGCCCAAATAATTTGTAAAATTACGTTTCAAAATTTTACTAAATTATAGGGGCTACAATCGTGGACATTTGATGACACCCCCCCCCCCTTCCCCCGTAAGTGTCCACGTCGAATCTGAAAAGCCCCTTACAATGGTAGTAAATTACCACACTGGATTTTCAAATTTCGGTGAAAATGAGGGGTAAAAAAAGAATGAAGTCTACCAAGGTATTGACAATACACATCAATTCTTTATTTACTCAACGAACATAGACCGATTTTCAGATATATACTCACATAATGTGAACATATGAGGCTATCATACACATCATCCTTGGACATAAAGTGGACATCTTAAACAATTGTTATAAAAACCTTAATTCTAAGTTCATCAATAGTTTTATCACCAAATGAAGAAAATATACACTCTGTTAAAGCAGGAAAGTAACACAGAAGATTTGAGAATGACAATGTTATCCATATTACATAATGGACCAGAAGAGGACACTAAAAGTAAGAAAAACAGATTCAGAAAGGAACAAGTACACAAACATAAGTGAGCTCAGACTTGACAAAATTTCAAACTAGGATACATATTACCAATTTCCCCATAGATCTATGACTCAGCAAGGTATTTCTGATGTTATAACTCCAAGAACATAGGGTAACATTGCACAGAGCAGGAAAGTAAAGATTGGGTGTCAGTTTATGCAGTCCTTCATAAGTTTTTGACTTTCTGAACCAGAATTCAGCAGTCATTTAAATGTTTGTACCAACACTTATAGATCCGCATCTAGCATCTACAACCAATGTCAATGGGTAAGGGACACACAACATTAACAAAGAGCATTATTAAGTCTTAAATGGTGCTTTTTACCTATTTGTTGGTAATTGGTCATAAGTTACATCTATTATTGCTTCAAGACTTAAATGACATGGTTATAGGAGCATCAATTATCTAATTGGCTGGACACTCAGGAAGAACACTTTAGTTCTTATAGTCATCAATTCTCTTCAATACACATCAGAAGAAAAAAGTGGTAAATTTTACAAGAGAAAAGTGGGACACTTCACCTTATTGAGACTGTCATGTAAACACAATACAGAAATAACTATGAAATCATCAGAATGAACACACACCTGGTATTATTAAAAGTGCAAAATTGCCCTAAGGTTAATCACATGGGTGAATTATTATCAAATAATTGTCAAAAAAGGATAAAAATTTTATATAAGGAATGCGTGCTATTCTGATGTGCATCAAGATGTATGAAACATGATATCAAAATAACTGTATCACGGAGAAGTAACAGAATTGAATTAATTGAGCAATGCTGACAGTTCTACATAATTGACACAAACTCCTCCAGTACATTACACAATTAAAAGGGGAAGATTCCCACATTTAGAATTAATTGACACAATAATGACAGTTTAATTTGAACTATTTAAAACAAAACCACTTTTACTGAAAACAAAAAAGAAAGTGTCACGATGTGAAGAGCAGCATATAAACACTAATTCAGTTTGACAAAACATTGAATTGCATACTCTACTTGAATGGAAACACAAAATTGAATAAACAGGTTGGGTACTAAAGATAAAAATCACAATTAAGGCCCAGGAGGGCTGAATACGGTCACTACCTAACAAAAAATGTTTTAAGTTTACATCAAATTAGCTAATGAAATGTTGATGAACAAAACCTAAATGTGTCATCTTGCATCAAGGAATTTATATCTCAGACACCTCTCAGTGGCTTCTTCTTTAGAGAAAAATAAATGAGCTCTACTAACGATGACAGTGGGGGGGGGGGGGGGGATAATGTAATTCAACAGTGATGTAGGGGGATGAGACATCAAAATCAAGTTTTCTTCCCTGTACATACTGCATTATAGAATCCAGTCTATGCAGAAAAGTGAAATGTAAAAATCACAACACTTATGTTACAGTAAGAGTAAAAAATAATGTCTTAAACATTTAAAAATGCAACAAACTGAGTGTTCATCAGTAGTTTTCTTAAGGGAAAAAAATAATAATTACAAGCAGCCATGATTTCCTAGCAAACACCTCACATGAACTGAAAGAGGAAGGGAAAAAAAAGAAAAAAAACTGGGGTAGGCATACATCCAGGCCAAGGACTAACTTGAACTACTAACCCACATCACTTACTGATCTTCTATGCTCCTGCCTCTGATTTAAGAGCTATAAATCAACATTTTTAAGTTTCTATTTTATCACAGTTTGTTTATTAACTACTAGCACAAAATTATACATACAACACTATAGTAAAAATGTTAACCCAAGAAAAGGATGTATATTACAAACGCCTTCACACATCTAAGAGTACACACTGTGCTACCTCAAAGGTGCTTCACAAGATGTTATTCAGTAACTTAGTATTGTAGCAAAATAAAGAAAAAGTAAAAAGAAATGACTTAACAATTGCAAAGCCTATTGAAGACAGACACTTCTCAACTAACAATATCATTATGAAAGGTACCCTGTGACTCAAGGTGACGTCAACTTTCAGCTACAAAAATAAAACTGTCCAGAATCCTTTTGCAAAAGGTATTGTCTAATGATGTCAGTTATTTATTTCATTCTCACAGCAAAAGAGAAAAAGGAAAACTATGGAGGGCTGAGTTATAGAAGGAGTTCACACTTCTTAATACCAGTCTGAACTTCCTGATAACCTGAAGATTATATATTTGGAGATGTCTATTTCAGGAAATTGAAAGTCACAACACATGTCATGAGACAACACTGAGGATAAATGCAAGTTTTAGAGCTTGAGCATCACATGACCCAGTCTTAAAGCATTCTATTAAATTGAACTGGTCTTTGTCAGGTTGGATTTAAAAACAAAATAATAGAATTCAATTACCTATGAATGTCAATCTGGGATGGAACTTCATAGGAATGCTATCTATGTTGGATTTAAATGCAAAATGCAAGAAATGTCAAAAGTCTGAGAGAAGCCACAAACCTGGCAAATCAACAAAAAATTACATTACACGGCTGCTTGAAGGGTAAATGGTGTTACTTGATACAGAAAGCAGCGATTACAAACACGAACTGGTTTCACATGTCCAAAACGAGGAAGAGGTACATAGTTTGAGCTGCAGCGACCACAGAAGACCTGAAACAAGATTGAGAGATTAGTGCTTGTTAAGTATTCATATTGGTTCAAAGAAATCTGAAAGAAAATGAAGTGGTGCTCACCTTTCCACAATTTCGGCAGTGATGTCTTCGTCTCACAACAGTGAACGCAGATTCACATGACATGCATCTGGGAGCGTGTTCATCAGGCACCCATGGAGGAGGTGGTTCAGGTTCATGAGTTGCTTCTTGTTCCACATCAACACGAACATTCACATCAACATCAACATCAACATCAACACTCAGTCCCAAATCACTACTAGTTCTAGGATCACAGCAGGAGCAACGTAGTTCTTGATCCATTGCAGTTTGATCATGCACTGAATGGAACTCTGATCTATAATCCTGGGATTCAAGTGGAGCTTCAGAATGGTTTTCCATACTACTGTCATCATTGTAAAGATTATGATCTTCATGATCCTGATGATTGTCAATAGAATTGGACCTCTCCCAACCTGGGAGAAGAGCATCTTCACCTCTTTCAATTATTCTTGATGGATCTGCAAGGGTTGGAAAACTTAATGAAAATATATGCACAACAACAACAACAAAAATGATATTTCAAAACAAAAATCATGCTTAACATTACCTGTTTCATCCTCAATATTGGCACTGTCATTATCAGCTAATCTCTCATCATTTGCATTGTGTGATGCACTCATTTGGAAAACACATTTTAGGATATTGCGTAGATCGCCAGCAAAATTCGTTTGAAGTTGGTCAGCAACACCCGCCACACACAAGAAAAGACGATGAACTAAGTCTTCACTAGAACTACAAAAACACAAATCAAATATTAGACAAATTAATGGGTACAGAATAATTTTGGCCACCTAGGAAGAAAAATGGAAAGAAGTTGAATTTACCTAAACTTAGATCTTGCTTCATTGCGATTAGCAATTTCAGCTGCTTGCATTGCTAAAGCAATTTCCTCATCATCTTGACATTCTGAGTTAAATGAGGACGTTTCACTGCTCATACTGCTTTCACTGGGGTAAGAAAGGACAGAAATAGTATGGGTAAAATTGCAATAATTACAAAAACAAAACAAAAATAAACAACAAACAGACAAAAAAGGTTTTTAAAAAGATGAATAAATTGGTATTTACCTGTCAGATATTGTCATACTTGAACTAGATGAGTAACTACCAGATACAACAGAGGGTCCTTGACTTCTGTGGAAAATAAAAAGTAACATCAGAACTTTGATGTTTCACTTTTCCCCATACAAGTTTTAAGATGCAATACCAACCTCATGCCCGGACAGGGCATAGTGATGCGTCTCCCCTGTGGTGACTGCTGATGAGGTTGTGGACTAGGTTGAGAAAGTCTGTGTTTAGCAGAGGGACTGCTGTCCAAACTGGTAAAGGAAATAAATGAGAGAAAGAAATTAATTAAAAACCTAAGGATGCACAACTTCAAAATTTGGTACACCAAATTTTACCTTGGCCAGGTGGTCCTGACAGAAGGGTCAACAATCGTGAGCGAGTTGTGCTGGTTCGCGTTGGCGTCTTGACTCAGCGTAAGCGAGTCCCAGTTGCTGGCGTACTGCTCGTACAGACCCGACCCCGTCTGATCGGCCATGTTGCTGGAGCAGATGGCGATCTGGCCCTCCCCCTGCGCCAGGCCCAGCCACTCGTCGTCCCGGCCCTCCCCTCCGCCCGCTGCCCTCACGACCGCTTGGCTCAGCTTGATTTTGCCGTGGTCCGACTGTTCGGCAGCAGCGCTAGACACTTGCTGGAGCAGGTTCCGGATGGGGACGCAGGTCGGGATCGGAACCTCTGAGCCAGGGCCCACATTGGGGTGGGTCTCGGCCCCGGTCTCGGCCACGTCGTCGAGGGCACTGGCCCTAGGATCCAGGCCCGGGTCCCCTGGTGACACCTCAAGGCTCGTCACAGAGTCGGTGTCCTCGTGGACGTACTCCTTGGCCGGCACCACTGACACGGGGAAGAACGAGGTGTGCACTATGGTGGACGAGCCCGGCTGGGCCGAAGTGGACGAGCTCCCGCGGTCCTGCTGATCGTCCGGGCGAGCCTTCACACTAGATATCACAGAACTACACGGGATGGACTGGACGTGCCAGTGGGCCTCTGCGTCAGCGTCGGCGGCGCCCGCTGACGTCTTGGATGACTCGTTGTCGTCGCCCACGACATCGCTGCCGCTACCGCTACCGCTGCCACAACCGCTGGTACCGCTGCCGTTGCCGCTGCTGCCGCCCAAGCCGAGTCCCGAGTCCAGCGGGCTTCGCGGCGTGCTGAGCAGCGTGGACAGGTTCGCCGTGGCGAGCAGCATGGCCTCCCGCGCGTCACCGTCCGGCAGCGACTCACCCGCGGCGCCCTCCAAGGTCCGCGCCCCGGGCCTCGGCCCGTCCACGCCGTCCTCCAGGGCGCTGCCGCCACCCCCGGGCCCGTCGGCGCCAGCCATCATGGCCTCGCAGCCCACCTGGTTGGCCAGCAGGTAGCCGCTGGTGCCGCTGCCGGGGATGGGGATGCCGTCCTGCTCCTCGGCCTCGGCGGCGGCACGGTGGTTGCACTCGGCGCACTCGCCGGGGAAGCTCAGCAGGTTGTGGCCCTGCGCGCACTGGTGACCCTGGTGCCCCGACGAGGCGTCCATCGAGCACGTGCACTCACACACGGCGCACCGGTGGTCGCCGGCAATCTCGCAGCAGTCCTCCAGGGTGTCGGCGTGGTGCAGCACCGAGCCCCGCGGCGTCAGGTACTCGCCGCTGCCGCCGCTGCCGGTGGTGGCGGCGTCGCTCTCGCTGTCGCCGTCACCGTACTTGTTCGTGCTCTCCGGGCTCCCGGCCCGCTCCCTCTCCCGCCGCTGCGGCACCGCGTTCTCACGGACAGTCTCGCACTCAGTCTCTTCATCTCCCTCGTCGGAGCTCGTGCTGGTCGTTTCCCAGGCATTGTCATTCAGAACGTTGCTAAAGTGGGAAAAAAACCATCAGGGAGAAAAATTATTGGGGACCAATGCAAGCAATAAAAACAATAAATAAATATAAAAAATTAAAAATGGAGCAGTGCAATCCCGTTTATATTCGGACTCACCTGTGATTGGCAGACTGGCGATTTGACTGGGACGGCGAGTTGAAAAAGTCGGCCACAAACTGTTTGCAGCCAGGGTGGTCAGAGTAGAAGCGACACACGAATTCGTCCAGGTCGGGTATGCTGGGGTAGCCGTGGATGCCGGTGGCGGGGACCGGCTCGTCGCTGTTCGCCAAGAGGATGCTGGAGGCGGACGGAGACGGCACCGGGTCCTCCGACGAGCACAACATCTTCTCCAGGGTGTACAGCTCCTTGGGCGTCAGGGTCCACAACAGCTCCCGTATCTTAAAAAGAAGAGCCTGGAAGGAAGGACAAACACGAGGCGTTCGTTAACAATTACAGTCGCGAAAACTCTCCCAGACTTGACACCAAGCGAACGACTTACCCTAAATGGTCGGAACATCTCGGACATGTGGGCCGGCGTTCGGTCCAGACAGAGGGGTCCGTCGGGAAATATCAGGAGCCCGGAGACAATCGCGAGGCGGGGTATCGTGAACATGAGGGCCGGGTCATAAACGTCAACCATTTCCTGAGTCAGTAGATTCATACTGAGCGCTCTGGAAAACAAAAGCGAACGGCACTTGATAAAAACAAAATAGCACAACTCACACAATTTGAATCGAGAACAAAAAAAAGTCGTCTGGGGAAATTGGAGACTGTCGCGGCAACTCTCACCTCTGCAGAGTCTCGGAGAAGAGTACGACCACCAGCTGCTGGAGCTCGTACTCCTGCAGGCTCTTGACCGGCACCATGGCGCTCACGTAGCACAGCTCGAACTCGGCAAACAGCCGGTCGAACTCCTTGAGCGCCGCCTTGAGCCGGTCGGCGGCAAAGAGCTCCCCCCGCAGCGAGGAGACACCCCGGAGGCTCTGCTCGCGCAACAAGTTCCGCACATTCTCCAGCGACTTGGTCAGAGCTCTGGCGAGGGGGCGCATCAGCGTGGACTCCGTCTCACGATTCATGATGCTGGAGCCGGCAGCGAGGCACTGCAAGTTAAGTTTTTTGGGGGGTCAAACTTCAAAATGGCGACATTTCTTCAGATGAAAATATTTTATTCAAACGACCATTATCGTGAGAGCAGGTAAAAAAAATTATAATGGGGGAAAAATCACAGCAGGTAAAAAAAATGACGCCTTCCAAAAAGTAGCAATTTAGTAAATTTTGCGCATAATGCCTACTTTTGAGAAAGGTATGATTATTTTAACCTGCATGAGATTGTCTTCCCAGCGTGATCTAATAAGGGGTCGTACCCATACTACGTGACCAAATTAGGGGGGGGGGGTCAAAAAGTGGCCTAAAATCGGTCACGTAGTATGGGTACGGTCCCTAACCCGCACTTACCCCATCATCTAAAAAATAAATAAATGAAAGTGCACCCAACCCACCTCTGCTCCGAACCAGAGCTGGCCGGCCAGGTTTTCCTGCATGACGTCGTCGGGGAACTTGACGCGGAAGTCCCGGTCTGTGCGCTCGTCCGGGATGACCTGGTCCATGATGCGGCTGCATATCGTCAGCACCTTGTCCTGGCACTGCCGCAGCTGGTTCACCAACACCGAGCAGCGCTCCTGGTCCTTGCGGCCGTCGAAGCTGTCCAGCTCCGTGGCCACGATGTTGAGCGACTCGTCCGCGTAGAAGAACTGGGCGAGCAGCGACGTGTCGTCTCTCTGCAAAAGGGATGAGCAAGCCGGACGTCAGCCACAAGAGCCACACACAAAGCAGACTCTGTCCCGGGGGCACGTGGACTCGGGTATGTCGCGGGTGCCTTGTGCTGCCGGGCCCCATGGAGTACACATGGCGGCGTCTCGTCTAATCACGGCCACCTGATTACTCGCCATTGTGGGCGCCAAGCTCTCGGGCGGGGGACGGGTCTTCGTTAGCCCCTCCCGGCCGACCAGCCCTTCAAAGGGCGCCGCGCCGAGCCGAGCCGAGCCGAGCCGAGCCGAGCCGAGCCGAGCGTGTGTCCTGCCCTCATCCCGCACATCAAACTGCGCAGCCCAGCCCCGCCCCACCCGAGTCCACCTCACAGCAAAAGTAGACGGCCAAGAAAAAATCGACCAGGCAAGAGAGATTCACCTTGGCGTGTCGTGTGTGTGTGTGTGTGTGTGTGTGGTAGGGCGCCTGGCGGGTAGGCAACATTGACTCCTACATGCACGCGTGACGTGCGGGCTGGCCTACCCTGGACTTCGCAGGCGCTCGCCGCGTCGCAGCACGCATCGGTCTAGTCAGTCCCCATTCTCCGTTTGGGCCGCGCGCACCGCCTCCCGCACCGCACTTCTCATCAGCCGTTTGCATGTCACACCTCCGGCCGGCCGCCACGAGCCTCTCTCGGCCCGAGGCTGCTGCTGGCTGCTGCTGGCTGCTGCTGGCTGCGCGGTGCGGTGTCGGCTGTTTGGTTTTACTCCGGCCGAGGAGCGAGGAATAGCGAGGCGAGAAGTGCGCCGTCGTCGGCCTTCGGGCTCCGACGGGACGGTACGGGGCGGGGCGGGGCGGGGGGGGGGGACCTTGCAGCCGCCTCCTCTCCCTCTTAAGCGCGCGGCGCCATGGGCAGACAGGTGCTCCTGCGGCAAGCTGCAGGTGACTGGTGACTGCTGCGCTGCTGACCGGCGCAGGCCGCGGGACGTCCAGGAGCCAACGTGACGCCCTGGCCGAGTGGCGGGATACCCTAGGTGTATCATTGGCCCCGGGCAGTTTCGGTTTTAGGCAGTCCCGCAACACACGATCTCCGTCTCTTTCTGGCTCGGCCAGACGCGTGAGACAGAAAGAGACGGAGATAGTGTGTTGCGGGACTGCCTAAAACCGAAACTGCCCGGGGCCAATGATACGCCTGGTGTATTTCGCTGAGCCTCCGGGATAGGTAACGGGCCGGTTGCCGGAGGAGCCGAATACCGCCGAGTCCGGTTAGCCGGCCGGGTCTAACCCGCGGCCGCCGACACCGGATAACGACGTGCTGAACTGGCATCGGCGGGGTTATTGGCGGTGGTGCGGGCGCCACTCGATTCGATTCCCCGTGTTAATCCGGCTAAGTGGCGTGCCGAGGGTGGGGTGGGCGGAGGGCGGAGGGGCCGAGGGCGGAGGGGCCGAGGCGGGCTGGGCCAGGCGCCGAGCCCAACGGCGCTGAGGCAATACCCGGGCGGGGGCAGCACGGCGCAGCACGGCGCAGCACGGCGCAGCACGGCGCAGCACGGCGCAGCACGGCGCAGCACGGCGCAGCACGGCGCAGCACAGACGGGGCGGCGCTCCGTTTTATGCCCTCCACGAGGCAGGCGGCCGCGGGACGGACCCCGTCAGGTGCCGGCCAGTGGCACTAGCAGCACTAGCAGAGGCCGCGCAGCCCGGCACCGCCCGCGGCACTGCCACTTGCACTTTCGCTCGCGCCGCACACACCCGCGTAGCCAAGCCATCCCGCTCTGCGCGCACACCAAGACCCCCCTCCCCCAAGAGGAGAAATATAACCTCTACCTTTTCTCGGTTGCACACAAACTAACAAGACGACTCGAAGTTTACGTTATTTTTGACAATTTCTGCTGGCGCCGGGGGCTCGTGTGTCGTGTCGTCCCTGGGCTGCACGCCGGCCGGGCCGACCGGAAGAAGCGTTTTATTCAGCACGCCGCGGCCAAGCCGATGACTTTGGCGGCCGCAACTCAACCGGGACGTACGCCTGCACCGCCTGCACCGCCTGCACCGCCTGGGTCCAGAGCCATGACCTTCGTAGCCTCCACAACTATAGTACTGCGCAGCACTACTATATAAGAAAGTTCATAGGATGAAAGGGGGGGGGGGGGGAACCAAGGGACTTACATTAAGTTTTATTTGATTAGGGAACGTTCACAAACCACGTAACCTTTCACGCGCAGGGAGTATCTGCAGCGAGGCCCCGCCGGCCCCGCCCCTGCCGACACCGCGCCAGTCCCAGTGCGATAACTCTCCACAGCACAGCCACAAGCCCTCTCTCACTCGTTTTCGGCAGGCTGACTAACAGGGCGGCGACGCCGGAGCTGTGCGTGAACAGCGTTCGCAAGACTCTGATAAGAGCACAGAGTGAGAGAGTGAGAGTGAGAGTGTGAGAGAGAGAGAGAGAGAGAGAGAGAGAGAGAGAGAGAGAGAGAGAGAGAGAGAGAGAGAGAGAGAGAGAGAGAGAGAGAGAGAGAGAGAGAGAGAGAGAGAGAGAGAGAGAGAGAGAGAGAGAGACGGTATGTTTGACACTCGACAGAAGTATTTTCCTCTTTTTCACGAGCTGGAGACATGGCAGCTACGAGCCAACGGTGGACGTGAAGCAGAAGCGCGCAAGGCAACGCGGTCGACGGCGCGCAGTTCGGTGGCCGGCGGCCATGAGCCATGGGGCCGCGAGCTGCAGGCCGAAAGCCTTTCGCAGCGCTGCCCGTGGCTGCCCGCGGCCCGGCACTGCCCGGCACGGCCTGGCCGAGGCGTTGCCTTTGCGCCTTGTCGCGCTGATTGCTTCAGCAGACGCAACAAATTCGGGCGGGGCGGGGCGGGGCGGGGCAGCCGGGCGGCCATCAGCGGCGGTCGCAATGCTATCACGGCAACAGCCAGGCCGGGAGCGGCGCAGATCGGGAGGGGAAAGGGGTAACTCCAGCTGTGCGAAGAAACGAGCGCGCCTGTCAGCCGTCAGAGTAGGCCGGTGAGAGAGAGAGAGAGAGAGAGAGAGAGAGAGAGAGAGAGAGAGAGAGAGAGAGAGAGAGAGAGAGAGAGAGAGAGAGAGAGAGAGAGAGAGAGAGAGAGAGAGAGAGAGAGAGAGAAGAAAGGAAGAGAGAGGGAGGGATAGAGGGAGTCTGCGAAAGAGAAAGACAGAGATGGGGTGAGTGAGTGGGTGTGTCTGTGCAAAACGTCAGCGATCAGCTGAGCGCCCCCCCCCCTTTTCCCCCGCGGAGCGTGACG
Source organism: Odontothrips loti (assembly GCA_038380765.1). NCBI lineage: Eukaryota > Metazoa > Arthropoda > Insecta > Thysanoptera > Thripidae > Odontothrips > Odontothrips loti. The sequence continues at coordinate 16,842,292 of CM076248.1, read as the reverse complement.
TCACGACCAGAGCGCGACAACCCCTCCCCCCGCGCCGCGATCCGGACCCACCGCACGGAGGGGAGGAGGGGGCGGGGCGGGGGTATTCCGCGCGCACTCACACTAAACTGTCCGCGACATAAGCCCATTGCCGCCGTTGTGCGCGCGTGACTCATACCGGGAGCTTGCTATACTATGGGTCGGACTGCTGACACTGACTGCAGCGGCCTGGCCATGTGTTCCGCGTCACAGACCATGGCAGCGGCGACAGCAAGCCGGCCGGCCGTCACGTAGCCAATGGCGTGCGAACAGCGGGCGTGCGGGGTAGTACTATACAGACGGTACAGGTGCACCTGTGGGTGCCTGCGGGCCTGACCCGCGGCTGCACCTGTCATCCTAGCCAGCCTGGCGGCCGTCTTGGTGGCCCCCGGGAGTCCCCGGGTGTCCCCGGGTGTCCCCAGCGCGCGGCGGGAGCTGGCGGAAGCGGCACGGCGCGGCCACAGACCGCGGCAACAAAAGCGCGTTTCCGCACTCCCTCTCGTCGATTCCGCGCCGGCGGCGAAACGCGGCGACGCGAATCGTCGCGGCTGTGAGGCCGTCGGCTGCCGTCCGCACTCCCACAGCGCGGTGCTTACCTCACACTGTCTGCGGCGGGGCGCGCGACACACTATCAGTCACGATTCTATCACGGCTTTATCACCACTGCCCCCCTCCCCCCACAGTCCCACGCGAGGTTCAACAAACATCCCGAAATTTTTCAGAGCGACACGCCGCACGCGCGCTGCGCTCTCTTCCTGTCCGCGGCCAGTGGCGGCGGCCGGCGTCTCTGCTCGCGTGCGGTGCGCGTGTGGTGCGCGTGTGGTGCGCGTGTGCGTGTGAAAGTCTAGCGGCAGCGTCTTCGTCTTCCCCTCGTTGCACGCAATGGGAGCGGCGGCAGCACCGTCGTGGCCTACGGGTTACGCGCCGTGAGCCTCGCGGGAGCCAAAAGAAAGCCCCAAGCCCCCGCCCAGCGTACAGGTCAGGGGCGCCCACATGGGGTTTGCGGTAGGGCAGTTGCCCTACTGCATTTCTTAAAGGGAGGGAGGTAGAAGCGAGGTAGAAGGGAAGGGAAAAGAAGATAGAAGAGCATTTATTGATTTCTCATAAAAAGAGACGCTCTGCGGACGCGCAGAATGGCCGATACCCTCGCCGACGTCACTGCGCTTCTCCGCCGGACCGGCCTCAGCCGCTCTGCGTCACGGGGCCCTTCGATCTTTAGCAGCGCCAATCCGGGTGAGGAGGATCTCTCCAGAGGAGGATCTCTCCAGAGGAGGATCTCTCCAGAGGAGGATCTCTCCAGAGGAGGATCTCTCCAGAGGAGGATCTCTCCAGAGGAGGATCTCTCCAGAGGAGGATCTCTCCAGAGGAGAATCCCCATTTCGCAGAGCAGGCAGACGTTGTCACACCTGCCCAGCACAGCCATGGCCGGGCCGGTGGCGTTATATAGCCGTTAGGTAATCCGTTCGATATCCTGGCGGCGGCTGTAGAGCCTCGCGGCCAAGGCCACGGTGAGGAGCAGCATGAGCAGCTCCAGGAGCGGCGCCGCGGCAGCCCCGGCAGCCTCCTCGCCACACCTGCGGCACCTGCGGCCCGCTGCACTAGTACCACGCCAGCCACGACCAACGCCGCCTCGGCCGCTGCCTACGGGTCGGCGCCCCAGAAAGGGACCCTATCCCTTCGGCTCCGCCCTGCTCCGCCACGCCGTGCACTCACTCCTATCGACTTGCAGATCAATCCCGTGACCTTCCCCGACCTACAGCGAGAAAGGATACGGGCCCCACGGGCTGACTGCCGCGCCGCAACACCATTCAATCGGTAAACAGGAGCGCGGAGCAGCGGGCGACATCCGCCCATCCGCCGCGGCCGCTGCGAAATTTATCGCGCATGGAGCGCCGCCAAGACGGGCAGCGCAGCAAGGCCCCGCACGGCCCAGCCCGGCACCGGCTCCTGCGTGAGCGCGCTTCAAATTGGACGCAAACGCAAACCACCGGCCCGCACTCCAATCGCCCGTCCTCTCTCGTCGTGCGCGATGTGCATCAAGATTCGAGTCGGGACGACAAGCAGCCGGAGAGGCGACGCGTGGCCAGCCTGGGCCAGCCCTGAACACACACACACACACACACACACACACACACACACACACACACACACACACACACACACACACACACACACACGCACGCACGCACACACACACGCACGCACGCACCAGCCCGCACGCACGCACCAGCCCGCACCACGTCCGCCTTTCGACCCCGGCGCATCGATTCGCACGCATCGCCGACAAGGCTGCCGCTGCCGCTGCCGCTGCCGCCGCATTGCGCTCGGCGAGGCCATTTAACCACGCGATAAGGTATAGTAGTATTTCGCGTCGAAGTCGTCCCGGGCTCAGGGCGACGCGGGCCGCGCGGACGGGCCGCCGGAATGACATTCATGTTGTGCGGTACGGTGCGGGCGCCGGGGCACGGCGTCGTACTCGCGCGCTCCCCCGCAGCTATTCCGAGCCCCGCGGCCGGGCCGGGCCGTCCTCGCGGCCGCAGGGAGCCCCGCTGGGCTGCTGGGCCCCGCAGGCCGGTAACCCCGGCTAACCCCACCACACACGGCTGAACGCCCGTGTGCCGCGTGTTGGCGGATTCAGGGCGGCGGCGGCGGCGACGCCTCTGAGATGACCGCCGGCCCCGGCAGCCCCCCAGCAGGCCAATTCACTTAGCGGACGGCGCAGCACTTGCCCGGGATTTGATGCCCACACACACACGCACACACATTCGCTCAAACGCGTGCCCATTGCACCCTCCGGCCACCTCCGGGCCCTCCGGGCCGGCGCTGGCGGCTCAAGTGTCTGCTGTACCCCCCTCATAAGCACCCGCGCTGCCGCTGCCGGACTAAACCGACTAAACGTCCCGGAGCGGAGCGCCGTGAGCCACGGCCAACAGAGGTCAAACAGCCAGCCACGCACTCAACGCTATCGATACATCGATGACAACATCTGTACCAAAAACTTCAAACCGGAAACTCTCCAGGGCAGGTATACACCAGAAACTTGAATGATGGCGTTTTGAGTTAATACGGAACGTTTCCCCCCATATTTGGCGCGGCTCTGGTGCGTCAGTATTCCTCATACCGGCTCTCCAGAGTTTCCGGTCTGGAAACAGCAGCGTTTCTGTTCTCCAGCTTCCGAGCATATTCCTGAGCCTCGCTGGAAACCTCTATTACACCGTTACTACACGTACGGGCGGACAGAAGCAAAGGGAGCGTCGAACCCGCAAGACGGCAGCCTCTGCGCGCCGCAGCACCCAAAAGAAAGGCCAAACAAAACGATGAGGGGAATGACCACCGCTGGCGATGACCGGTGGCGAGATTGTGTGTGTGTGTGTGTGTGTGTGTGTGTGTGTGTGTTTGTGTGTGTGTGTGAGGCACCGCATGACAACGGCAAGCAAGAGCACACAGATATTTTCGTCCGATCGGTGACCAGTGCACTTATCTGACGAAGCCCCACAATTACCTAACCTGCCTTCTCACTTTTCCTTCCCCCCGTGATTTTCCACCGAGTTTTTAACAGTGTTGTATATAGTCCAGCGCGTGCTGCTTTCCAGCCGCGCACCCAATTTGTCCTCAACTACTTTTTTTCCTTTTTTTCTTTTAAGGGGGCGGTGCCGTTTTGATTTGTTGGAGGTGCTGTAAAACGCCGGCGGGGCGGGGGCCCCATCCATAAAGCAGACTCGTCGCGACGGCAGCGCGGTCGACGACGCAGCCTCATGTGTCATACTGAACACACACCCAGACACATATACGCACACACACACACACACACGCTCATGATACGGCAGTAATTAAGGCTGGGCCCGCATGACTCAAAAGGCCCCAGCTCAGCAGCCGCGCCGCGACGCTGCGAGCGCTCTGCTGCTGTACTGTATTTCGCAACCTTCCCTGCTCGTGCTCCCCGATTTTTATCCCCGCGGATAGGATATGCGTTGTGCGTGTGTGTTTTGGTTTCTCGCGGTCAGCAGGTGTGTGTGTGTGTGTGTGTGTGTGTGTGTGTGTGTGTGTGTGTGTGTGTGTGTGTGTTTGGAGGAGGAGGAGGGGAGGGGAGTGAGGAGGGGCGGTGAGAGGCGGAGGACCGGACTGCGCGCTCCGCGGGGCCGCCCAGCCTAAAAGCACAGTCGCGGATGCCAAGGACGAGACGGCCCCGCCCCTCCCCCCTCCCCCGCAGCCACTGTTTCGTATGCCGCGTCTCGTCGCGTCTCGTCTCTTTCTCGCGCCTCATCCAATCGGGTCCGCGGAACCGGATCGCGGAGGAGGCAGCGGAGGAGGCAGAGGGTGCGCAGGGCGCCGGAGAAAACGAAAGGCGGCAGCAGCAGGATCTCCGGGGCAGCGGGCCAGGCCGGGCAAACGGCGAGGCAGCAGAGGTGAAATTGCCGTTCATTGCCACAGATTCCGACGCCAGTGAAATATGTACAGTACAGAGAATGAGCCGCCGTTGCATCGCCGGCTGCTGGGATCGAACCCGCGACCTCAGCACAGCACGGCAGCGCACGCGAACCGAACCGCGAGCGCGGGGCGGGGCCAGGCCTGCTGTGCTGGCGGAGGGGTCGGCCGACGGCTGCCGGGGGCTGTTGGCTCTTTCTGAACTTTGAGGCCGAGGGCTGCAGCTGCAGAGCAAGCGGAGCCTGGCGGAGCCGCGCTTCTGCTGGCGAACGGTTTAGGAGCGGAGACAACACGCGTCTCGGCTCGGCTCGGCTCCGCGCTGATGAGATAGTGAGATGCAAACGAGGCGATATGCGAATCGGCACGGCTTGCGGGCCCAGCCAGCCCAGCCCAGCCCTCGGCAACTGCCCCCGGCCAGCTGCACAACGGAGCCAAAGTCACGTGTGCTGCCGCCCTCGTCACGTGTCACGTTTGCCTGTCGGACGTGACGAGCTCGTCACGACTAGTCACGACCGAGACACGCTCGTCACGGTGGTCTTGTGCACCACGACGACACGGCCTCAGCCAAACGCCACGAGGCGGGGAGTAACTACGTTTCCGAATGTACGCCCAATCGTCAAACTTCGCCGAATTGAGAATTCAACTATGTAGTTACTTCTTTGCTCTGCAAACGTGACAGGGCCATCACAGTAAGCCGAAAGCCGCTGCGCCGGCCTTGCGAAGCGTGACCAGCGCGTCACGCCACAAGCATAGCCAATACCGTGCACGTGTCGTGTGAGGCACGGTCACAGTCACGGTCACGGCCCGCCTTCTGGTACTAGTACTTCACACCCGTGGGGCGGAATACTACGTCCGCTGCCATGATACAGTCGCGCTCTCCAACCAACCCGACGTCCGTCGCTCTGACGGTACTTGAACCCGCGACCGTGATTTGACACCAATCTCGTGTGTTATATTGATCTCCACCAAAAAAAAAAAAAGAAGAAAAACGAAGAAAAAAAGAGTAACTGAGCACTTTCACACCGATTGTGTTCTTGAGAACGGAGCAGAGCCCGGCTGCGTCTGCATGGAGGGCGACTCCCAGAAACAGATGCAATGCAACCAAAACCAGCCCGGCACAGCACCAGACGTATCGCACCGGGCAGGAAGGAAAAGAGACGAGGTGGGCAGGGTCTCATGCTCATGTGCACTACACCTACAGTGGCGAGGTGACAGCCCCAGACAGGCGGGCGGCTGCTGCTGCTGCTGCTGCTGCTGCTGCTGCTGCTGCTGCTGCTGCCGCTGACAGCGGGCACATCGACCCGTAATGCTAAAAAGACGAGCGTGACAACATTCCTTAGATGTCACCTCGTCGAACGCGCGGGTCGGGTCGGGTCGGACCCGGCCCGGTCAGTAATCCTGATTTGCAATACAGTCAGGCAGCAAGCAGGCAGTGAGCGTGGAAGGCCACAACAACACAAGGGTGTGTAAGAAAGAGGGACCAGCCGTTGAAACCACATGCCCACTGAAACCTCAACCAAAAAGAAAGGGCCAGGGAAATTGAATTTGTTGCTAGGTCGAGTGCTCTGTTCTGGCAATTCATGTCACAGAAATTAGCTTCTAAAAGTGCAGACAGCAGAAGAGTAGCGTAATCAGAAATGCAGACAGCAGAAGGGTGCTGTAATCAGCACTAAGGGGTGAAGAGTACAGTACAGGGACCAGCAATACACAGAAGTTATTTTAACATGCTGATTAGTATCATACAAACGTGAGAAATAGAGTTCATAGGTTAGTATGGACAAAAGTTGAACTACACACACAAACCCTTTAGAAATTAAATAAAACTAGCAGTAAGTGGCACAACAAAAAGAGAGTGGATACTTAAATGATAATCTCATTAATGGCTAACATCCACACATTGATTGAAATCTATTAAGACTAAGAATTGTACTTGCAATAAGGGTTCGGACATTTCTGACTACGGGCCATGACAAGTTTACAAGAGTAATGGAACATATTCCAAAAATAAGTTTAACTAAACCATCATTAACCAATCAAAACAATAACACTGCATGTATTGGATCATGCCCAAGAGATAAAAATGCCTTTGAAACTGGCTACCGGTTCAGAAAATAAAGCAAAATTCTGGATTTCCAGTTAACCCTTATTTTGTGAAGTCCTGGGCTATCAGGATACAGCAGAACAATGGGAGAGATAAGAGAAAAACACTTGCTCATAATGGTGCCATTTTCTAGGTCACATCTGGAGGTTTCCTGACGAACGACTCTCATCACAGCCTAATATTTTGAAACCCAACGATGACCTGTCACGATCTGGATTATAAATGGTCCAGACTGCAGATCAGGGTGGGATTCTTAAAGCGAAAACAATGGTGCATGAACGTATGGGATGGTGGCCCCTAGCCTTGTTTTGTCCTCTTACCTTGGGTTTGTAGAACCATTTTCTCAAAGATTCCATAATTGCACGCCCCTGCGTGGGCGTCTGGGGGCGTTGTCACTATGTACCCCGCCCAACGCCCCTTCTTGAGCACATTTAAGGTCGCGAAAGCGCACAGAGCAGCACAGGTGACTCATAAACACGTTCGTAAACTACGCGACTTACGAATCATCGCTCGGCAGCCATGTTATGAACTCGACTGGCTGAAGAACAACAACAACAAAAACAAAAAAAAAGTGAAAGCGCCCACCGCCTTTGCGCGGCGCAGAGAACGTTCCGCTGTCCGAGCGCGCGCTGCCAACATGCCCGCGAGAAACGAGCACGCGCGGGGAGTTTAACCTCTCAAGAAACGCCATTTTCTCGATAAATAAAACACAATTCCAATAAGAATTCGTTTGAAATACGCGCAGAACCACACGTTCCACTAGCAGAATGAAACATTGGTTGCCAACAGTGTTTGGTGGCTGAGGATGGCGGTAAATTTGAACGAAGGCAGTGTCAGCTGCACTACCCTCTCGGCGGCCCTTCGTGACCCTTCTACCACACAGTCCCCTCTCCCTCTCCTTCCCCTTCAACTGTCAACATACATACTATCGATGGAAAAAAGGTCGAGTTATCAACTCGGACCACCGGTCACTCTTTATCAAGCGAATTGCGGGTATTCCCGCGCAGCATCCTGCCGACTCATCAGCCGAACATCTCCAAAGAGCCGCAGTCTAAAACCGGACGCCGCGACAGAGACAACGCCCGGACCCCGGCCTGCCCCAGTCCCGGACTGCTGACCTTGACTCACTTTGGCCGCGAGGTCCTGGCCTACAACTATGAAGTACTGATTGTTGAATAACTGGAAGGATGTTTCGAGTTAAGTTGGATGTGGTTTAATGCTTCTCAATAAATCGAAACGAAGATCTCAGATCGTCCTCTGTATTAAGCCCATTCAGCCGTATCAGCGGCGCCCACCACCCACCGCACAGTGCCCACTGGTTGCCCACTCACCCACCCACAAAGGATGCCTCCGAGACCTTCCCGCCCTTTCTTTTTCCACCCGTGTGTGTTGTGTGTGTGTATGTGTGTGTAGGGGGCGGGGGTACTTTTCGGAGGCGCCCTTCACCTCATCCACCTGATCAGGGTATAAAGGGTCAGGGCGGCCCCCTCGGACGCACCATTCCGACTCCAGGTGTCTGGGAGGGAAGACCCAGCCAACAAGCCGCCTCTCCGTCCTCTCTGGTGAGTGCAGGGAGTCCCGCCCGAGTGCCGTGCCCCGTGCCCGCTGCCACCAAGTGCGCACCGGCGTACGATGGGATGCCTACCTCTGCGGCGCAGTGCGTCCGTTGTCTTCCGAGAGGCACGCACACTCCGACACCACACTCGACTGTTTTGCGGGCTCCGCAGGCATGGCTGCAGTCCCCGCGACGCCGTCCGCGGCCGTCCTGGCGGTGGTCGTGATGTCCGCGCTCCTGCTCGCCGACTCGACGCTGGCGCAGACGTTCAGCTACTCCCGGGGCTGGAAGAGCGGCAAGCGGAGTTCGTCGGGGGCCTCGGTGCTGGCCGGCGGCCCGGGGGCGGGGGCAGCCGCCGGCGGCCGGACCACCGACGACGTGCTGGCCGAGGACCTCCCGCTGTACCGATACTTCCTGGAGGGGCGCGCTGGCCCCGAGCACCGGGTGAGTTCAGGAGTGCGATAAATTACAAGTGATATCAGCGGGGATTTTTTTCTCCCCGGTGTAGGAATAAAGTATCGTCCATATGGTCTGCCTCCATTGATCTGGAGGCGAAGTTTGAGCAGGGGCCCAGCGGCGTTAGCCCTTTTTTATTTTCCAATTTCTCGCGGTGTTTGCGATGCGACTAGAAATTCTACACTTTTAGAACCAAGGAGTCGATTTAAAATGAACATATGCGTTTAAGAAGTGGTCTGACAATACCGGGACCCGAACACGGCTCCTCACCATGCCCCGTGCCCCGTGCATCATGATGCCCAGCTGAGGGCGTGCACTGATTTCCGGCCCACTTTGCAGCAGGTCCCGTTTGACCCCTGGCGCCTGGTGGACGCCGAGCCCGTGCTGCACCTGGCCCGGCGGCCCGCCCTGGGAGCCCTGGGCGGCCTGCCCATCGCCCGGGCCATCGCCGGCGAGCAGAACGGAGACCACGACGACTAGCGTGGTCCTGTGGAGGCCACGGGCCGCGCAACGCCCGCCATCAGCACCGGTTGGGGTGGGGTGGGGTGGGGCCGCGCGCAACACGTGTTCTTGGGGGCGTACCGCTTGTTGTCCGTACCTGTGTACAAAATTAAACTGGTATTTAAATGTAAAAAAATCGTACGCTTCGATAAACATTTTAGTCAGTCTAGGGATGTCATTTCCGTGTAAAGGGGTGAAGGAGAAGTGGTAAAGTGGTACTGTAGAGAACGGCAGTTCTCTGTTTATTTTTGGTGAAAACTTGTTATCAAGAGGCGTGTTGTTTCTGTCAGATTTGAAGCACACGCGTCGACTGTCGTTGTGTAATGCAGGTCATGTGTGTTTCTCTTTTTCCGAAATAAAAATGATAAGATAGACCACTTTTCTGTCCATATTTACGCATCACCCCTTTCCATCACACTGATGACGCGCCAGCGCCCCGTCCGCTTTTCCACGAACAGCATTACGCTCATTGAGAGGCAGTTGCCAATTACAAAGTCTCCATTCAGTTGCTCTCGCACACACGGGGCTGAATAGGTTGCTTCAGGAGACACGGCAGCACCCCATGCCCCGTCTCCGTCTCTCCTGTACGACGTCCCGGGGCGAGCGAGAGAGATGGACATTCCTGCGGCATTGCCTTTGCACGGCACACCCCTACGCAGATCACAACGCTTAGCGCGCACGGCACCGGCACGGCATCACTGCATCACTGCCCTCTGGGGTGCACCGGTACTATAAAAGCCGGTGACACGGTTACGGCCCCCAACACTCCGGCGCCAACCTCACGACGGGAAGGGTACCATGGCCGGCCTGCTCTCCCTCACCCGCGTCCTCGCGGTCCTCGTGCTGTCCGCGCTGATGCTGGCGGACGGCACCTCGGCGCAGACCTTCACCTGGACGCGCTCCTGGAAGCCCGGCGGCAAGAGGTCGCCGTCGTCGTCCGCGATGCTGGCCGCCGACGACGCCGACGACGTTCCCGCCGTGTACCTGGTGGACCCTCTCCGTGAGCACCAGGTGAGCGACGTGCGACCGCGACGATGAGGGTTAGTATGAGGGCGAGGAGGACGCAGCCCGCGCTGACGCAGGGCTCCGTCGGTTCCAGGCCCCGTACGCGGCCTGGCGGTTGGCGGACGGGCAGCCCCTGACGGCACCCTTCGCCCGGCAGCCGCAGTCCTACGACCAGAGCGGCGACCACGACGACCACTGAGAGACACGACCAGCGCCTCCGCCGATCCAAAGTAGCATGAAACCGTAGTAGCTATTGCAGTTATGTGATGTATTCCTGTCCCCACTGTGATACCGTTAAATAAATCGAGAATGGTAAGCCCACACTCAACTGGATGTTTCTCTCCGGCAGACAAGTTTTTTTTTTACGTCGCTGCGAGACTGGTACCCGCCTACTCATCCACCCCGCTGAAACACATAACAACTGCCCTGATTTGTGAGAAAACTCAGAACAAGAGTGGAGGGGTTGGCGTTGGGTTTGTTAAGGAAGGGAAGGAAAGGGATCAAGGGAGAAGGGAGGGGGCCGGGGGGGGGGGGGCTGTACGCCGGGGGCTGTTCGCAACAAGAGGGCAAATTTGTCGGCCCACGGCCTGCGGGACCTCCGGGGCCGAGGCGGAGACCGGCCGCCGGTATAAAGGGTTGGACGGCGGCCCCGGCGGCCACTCTCTGCACGACGCCGCCCAGGACGCCGCCCTCCGCCGGCAACATAGCTCGCAGGCGCACATCGTCCGGACCCCGGCAGCGACAGCGCTTTCGGTGAGTGCTGAGCGCGCTGAGCGTGCTGAGAGTGCTGAGCGTGCTGAGGGTGCTGAGGGTGCTGAGGGTGCTGAGCGCGCTGAGGATGCTAAGGGTGCTGAGCGTGCTGAGGGTGCTGAGGGTGCTGAGCGTGCTGAGGGTGCTGAGGGTGCTGAGGGTGCTGAGGGTGCTGAGCGTGCTGAGGGTGCTGAGGGTGCTGAGCGTGCTGGCAGGACAGGACCAGCGCCGCTATTCTGTGAATCCCAGTGCGGATGCGAAGTGACTGTCGGAGTCAGACGGAGGGTCCAGCGGATCGGATACTAAACGGAGAGGGTCAGTCCTCAATCCTGCACTCAGGACGTCCGACAAGGTCCGGAGTAGAGGGTAAGTAAGGGGTGTAAGAGGGGAGCCGGCAATACCTGGAGAGCATCGGGAGCCTCTCTAGCGATACCCCGCGCCGTCCCAGCGCCTCTGTTTCCCGCGCCGCCCGGTAGAGCGCGCAACAGCCCGTCTCGGACAGGATTACGGCCTCCCCAGCCCCCGCCTCACCCCCGGACCCCGGCCCGGGCCTGCCCCGTTGGACTTCCCTGCGCCACTGGAGCCGCAGCCGCGTGGATGGTGGAGAGTTTCTCCAACCCCGATGCCTTTCGCGTCAATTTATCGAGTGTCCAGATGCGGCCTGCGCTGAACAGGCCAGCAAGGCCGCGCCGGGCTGGAGCTGGGCTGCTGGGCGCAGCGTCAGCCCCGCGCAGGTAGGCAGCCCGCGCGCACCGGCCTGCGGGGTGCCTACCTCCCGGTCCGCAGGCGCCCGCTGGCCGCTCGGCAGTCCCGTCTCCGCCCCCGCTTCCCGGGCCGCGTGTTTCTCGCCATTGTCCGGGACAATGCGCGCTGGGCTTCTGAGCTCCGACCCGAGCCCCGAGAGATTATCGCGGTAACAGTTCCGCTGCCGCTGCGCTTTCGCCAACTACTCGGCACCGGACAAGGGAGCGCGAGGCGCGCTCGTAGTTTTGCAGTCGCCCATTAACTCGCTGCGTGTGTGTGGTTCTGATATAAATGTGTTATGAGAACGTCGGCTGGAAGAAAATCCCAGCCCAGCAGCGCTGCCCGCGGCCCGCACCTCCCTCTGCTCCCGCTGCTGTAATCTAGGCCGAGACGAGGAAAGAGAGAGAGAGAGAGAGAGAGAGAGAGAGAGAGAGAGAGAGAGAGAGAGAGAGAGAGAGAGAGAGAGAGAGAGAGAGAGAGAGAGAGAGAGAGAAAAAAGCACTCACAAAACGAGCGTTTTCTTTTTCTCGCGCCTCTCGGAATCCTCTCGTCAAGTCGGTTTACAGCCCGGACTGAAGACGGTAACGGCGCCGTGGCTGACCGGCCGGAGGGGCTCGGGGGCGGGCGGGGGCCGGCGGGGGCGGGGACGATCCCCCCGAGGGAGCAGTTGTCGGCGGCCCGGATCGGATGAGACCCAGCGGCGGCGGCCGGCGGGGGTGGGTCCGAGGCCCAGAGTCCTACCTCCGCACCGGTGCGCGCCAAGCCGCACGCACATCAACCTTTTTACGATTCCAACCAATTCATCCCTGAGGCGAGTCCGCGCCAATCTGGTGGGCAGCGCCCCCCCCCCCCCCCCGACTGAGCTCCGCATGACCCGCCCATCCTTCCTGCAGGATGTCCCAGGCCCACCCGTCAGCCCGGCCCGGCTGGCCCCTCGCGCTGCTGGCCGCGGCCCTGGCCGGCCTCCTGCTGGCCGACGCCGCCCTGGGCCAGACGTTCACCTACTCCCGCGGCTGGAAGCCCGGCGGCAAGCGCTCCCGGCCGCCGCTGCCGCCGCCGCCGCCTGCCCGGCTGCGCGCCACGGCCGCCTCCCCGCCGTCGCCGACATCAGCGGGGGCAGCCGGCGGCCAGCCCAGCTACGCCGAGGACGCCGTGCTGGACGACAGGCAGCCCGTCAGATACTACGTGGAGACGCTCGGCGACCGCTGGGTGAGTGAGCAAGAAGTGAGCACTGTGCCGCAATGCCAGCCCGAGGTTACTTCACTCGAAAAAATCGGTATAACGTGACAAAAATAAACAGGGGGAAAAAATGAGGATGAGTAAAAAAAGTTCAATCAGAAAATTGCCACAGAAAAATTAAAACTATTCGAGGAAAACGAAAAAAGACAGGTTCAGATCAGTATTTTTCTTTTAGAAAAATCAACTTTTCGTCAAATAAAATCGAATCAGCCATTACTATTTAAATTTGTGTACATCGAAAAGGGGCAGTGACGGCACCCTCGTGCCAGCCCTGCCAGCCCTGCCAGCCCGGCACGGTACTTGAACCCGAGCTCCTGACTCTGCCGCAGGCCCCGTACGAGATGGCGCAGTGGCACCCGCAGCCCCAGGACGACGTCGACGACGCGGACCGGTACCACCTCGGCGAGCAGACGACGCGAGGGGAGCGTGACGACCACTAGCAGACGAAGAACGTCGAGGCGGGCTCTATCAAACGTTCTGCTCCATGCGTTTGGATAAGTTCTAAAAACCTGAGGGCGAATATTGGTTATCTCTGATTTTATTTTTAAACCCAAAACAATTTGCATGGAATGTTAAATCCAAATAAAGTACAGTTAATGTTTTTATGAAGCCCAAAAAGAACTATGCCTCGCGACATTGCCGAATTTCCTTGCGCGATATTAGGTGTATCATAGCCCCGGGCAGTTTTAGATTTAGGCAGTCCCGTAACGCACTATCTCTGTCTCTTTCTATCTCACGCGTCTGGCCGAGCCAGAAAGAGACGGAGATAGTGCGTAGCGGGACTGCCTAAAACCAAAGCTGCCCGGGGCTAATGTACACCTATCGACGGACTCCTCAGAGAAAGGGCAATCCCTCTCGCGAATATCGCAACCTCCGGGACCGGGGCACGGGGGCGCAGCATTACCGGGCCCTGGTTGGTCCAGCCTGGTCCTGGTCGCCCGCTCGCGGGGCGAGACAAGACGGGAGAGCAGAGAGCAGCAGTGCGCCCCGCCCCGCCCCGCCCCGCCCCGCCCCGCCCCGCCCCGCCCGGTGCGGCTGGGCGCGCGCCTTGTGCCAACGCTTCCGACAAGAACACGCCATATTTTCTTCAAGATGGAGGGCCCTTCCCGGTGAATTACGTCTGAAATAACGGAAAGTATCCTCAAGAGCTTCACTCGGTGGCCCTCCCCTCGGCTCTCGGCGGCCGCCTGGCACCGCCCCCTCCCTCTCCCTCTCGCTCTCTCTCTCTCGCTCCGCCCTCGCACGGGTGAAGCGTAGCCCCGTCGCGTCTCGCCTGGTCTCGCCCGTGCAATTTATTAAACCCTTAATCTATTGTCTTCTCAACTTGACACTCATCACGCAGCTCTTTGCCGCGCTGCAAAGTTTGTTGGCGGGAGGGGGGGGGGGGTAAATACAATCAGCTGGTGGCTACACTGCACGCTGCGGGCGTGTTGGCGGTGTCTGGCCACCTCATTGGTGTTATGGTGTCATGTTATGCTCCCCCACGCCACGATCTCCATCCTATCCACCTCTGGGAAAATAACTTGACTAGGCCTGCCTTCAGCGTAGCAGGTCCTCTGAGTCCGGCCGGCCAGCAGACGGCTAGCAGACGGCCAGGCTGGGCGGCGGGTGAAGTAAAGCGCAGACGCAATATGCACCCTCCCATCAGTAACGCGGCCACCGAGCACACCTCACCTCACACCTCCAAGCTCTGGTCTGCCGCCGCTGTTGTTCCGTATGAATTTTGAAAGGGCGTTGGTGGAGGGGAGGGGAGGGGGGGGGGGGCGAGGAGAAGGAGGGGCCACTTGGTTAGACCCGGCGCGGCACGGCCCGGGCACGGTGTAACACGGTGCGTGATTTGGGAAAGCTCTCGCATGCTAATGCAATTACCTGGCCTGGCGCTGCCGAGGCACATCACCTGTCACGTCCCCTTTGGCCCGACAAGCGAGTCGTTTGCGATGAAAATGTTTTTAGCTTCCTCGCGCCGCGCTTTTGGAAGCAATTATTAACTGCTGGCTCTGTGTGTGTAGGTGTGTGTGTGAGAGAGAGAGAGAGAGAGAGAGAGAGAGAGAGAGAGAGAGAGAGAGAGAGAGAGAGAGAGAGAGAGAGAGAGAGAGAGGGGGACGCTAAATTGCGACACAACAAAAATGTGTATACAGCATGAGTCGGCGGCAGCAGAAATAGGGGATCTCTGCCCCTCTTTTCATCCCCCCCCTTCCTCTTCCCTCCTGACGCCCCCACCCCCTCCCCTCCTCCCCCTCCCTGCCGAGTCCTGTGAGCGTGATAAATAATGCGGCTGCTATTTATGCAGTAAAAGCTAATTCATTTCCCGCTGCGATGCGGCCATTTTTCACGGCGTGGAGTAGCGACGCGTGGTGACGGCAGCGCTGCGCGGCGGAGCGGCCGGGGGGCGAACTACCGCTCCTTCCAGATCCAGGTCACAAATCAAACTCAAGGATCCGAACAGTATTGTCAAACAGAAGATTCTAACTATCCCTGGACGGACCGCGGACCCGGCACTGCTCCAGGGCCACACAAATTGGCCAAACAGCCGGCTCTGCTCCATTTTCGCCCCGGTTTTACTCTCCCTCTCTCTCTCTCTCTCTCTCTCTCTCTCTCTCTCTCTCTCTCTCTCTCTCTCTCTCTCTCTCTCTCTCGCGTGTGTCGGTTCGACTTACCCCGACGAGCTATGCGCAGCGCAAAGCGACAAAGTTGCGGGATATTGTGCTTTAAAAACTTCCCCGCCCCCCTCGTTTCTTTTTCATCACGTTTAATTGAGCAGCAGTCGCCTGTAAGCGCGGGGAAGTTTGTCCGGCAGCCGGCGGCAGCCGCGTGACGTGCGAATTGGATTGGCTCCGACTTGTGTTACACTTTTGGCCGGCGGAGGCGCCGCGCAGAGAAAGCAGCAGCAGCAGCAGCAGCAGCAGCAGCAGCGCTAAGCTGGGACGGAAGAGGTGCAAATTTTTCAATGTCGCGTCGGCGTGGCTCCTCTCCTCTTCCTCACCGCGCCGCCACCAACTTCAACCCTCCTCCCTCCCCCTCCCCCAGAAGAGCGGGAGAAACCTCTTTGCTTTGGGGTGTATAATTTTCACTCCGCTTATTTGGTGTTTGCGGGCAGGAAGTGCGCCGGAACAAGAGAGCAACCCCTCCCCCCACCCCCTCCCCCTACCCCTTCGCGAACCGTGCACGGGAGACGGGGTTGAGGGGGGGGGAGGGTGGCAAGGAGCACAACGCTTTGAATCGAATTAACTCTTGTTTGCTAGTTTTGGCGCGACAATGATTGAGAGCGCGGCGCGGTGGTTTATTAGGACGAGCAGTCCCAATTCTGCCCCCCCCCAACCCCCACACCGGTACATCATACTCTGACTGCCCTTGTCGGCGACTATCACCGCGTCTTGTCTGCGCGAATATCAAGTATAGACCCCAACACTAGAGAGCGAGAGGGAGGTGTGTGTTTCACCCCGTTTGTTGTGCGCGCCGATCTGCCACTCCTGCCGCACATGCGATACTCCACAGCACCACTGCTGCGCGCTTTACAGTTTTATGTGTGTTTTTTTTTTTCGAATTTTTTTTCCCTCTTCAATATCTGCACACTTTCCGCGGCACGGCACGTCACGGGACGACACGACACGGCACGGCACAGGCACGGCACTGGGCATGCGCGCTGTGCGCCACCTGTCACTGAGCTGCCGTCGCGCCGTCCCGTCCCGTCCGCCGCTCTGCAGCAGTGGTGCGTGCGACGTGTGAAGAGGAGCGTACAAGTCAACACATCAGCCGCGATGGATCAGCAGCGCGATGAAACCGGATCTCCGTGCGACACGGCGCGAACACAGCGGCGCAGCCCGCGGCACGGGCTCAGCCAGCCAGGCAGCTCCACAGGGACTTGTCACCCCTTCAGCCTCAACCCCCTCTGGCACCGACCTCGGCGGGGGGGGGGGGGAGAGAGAGAGAGAGAGAGAGACAGACAGACAGACAGACAGACAGACAGAGAGACAGAGACAGAGAGAGAGAGAGAGAGGGAGAGAGTGGAGGGAGAGGGAGAGGTGGCACAATAAAAAGTCACTGTCCACTCTCAGACTGCGGCGGGACCAGAGCGTCCCGATCTCGCTGCACGGCCGCCGCTCCGGTTCATGTGATAGTTAGAGTAAGCTCCAGAGAAGCCAGCCCGAAACGGAGGTAAGAATTCTTAAAGAAGAAGAAGAACGCCGCACAAAGTATGAGAAATCGAGTGATTTTTAAAGAAGAGCAAGGTTTCGAAAACGCGATTTCTCATATTTTGGCCAGCGTTCTTCTGCTTCCTCTGTGCGCTCGTCACGAGTCCGCGACTTACTGTGGTAAAGAGGCATGGCGGCCGGTCTGTCGTCGTAGACTGGGCGTGCGCCGGGCGTGCGCCAGGCGTGCGCCAGGCGTGCAGCCAGTGCCGCCACCTGCTGCACACGCACACGATGCAGTGCCCGCACGCGCCTGGGCGGCGGCGGGCCACATAAAGCTCGCCGTTGTTGGCAGCACCGCCACCCGCCACCGCCCCCTAGCACCAGTCCCCGCTGCGTTCCGGGCAATGATTGTTTACGGCAATGTGACAAACATACGCAACGCACATGCCCAGGCCAGACGGACGGAGTATGCTTCCCGCGAGACCGCCGTTCTCTTTTCGACCGAAAACATAAAATTAGAAAATAAATAAAATAAACGCTAATTTAAAAAAATTCGAAGTTTTGAAGCAAATAATGAATGCAAAAATGCCTAAACTAGTTGATCCCCTAGTTTTTTGGAATTAAAGTTAAAAATATGAAAAGTGTATTTTGTTAACACAAATGAATAAAATAAATAAATGAAATGAATTTATTAAATTACAAAAGAAAAGAGTTGAATAAAACAAATAATTAAATAAATAAAAACAATAATAAAATAAATAAAATATATGCCGGATTAAATAAAATAAATGATGGATTAAAAGAAATAAATAATGAATTAAATAAAGTAAACAGTTAAATAAATAAAATGAGGCGATCCGCTCCGTAGCGGAATTGGGAGCCTTGCAATCCATGCAGGTGCTCGTGAGCGCCGTGCTCTGCCTCCGGTCCGCCGCACATCGCAGCTTGGCGGGGCTGCCTACCTCACAGGCGTTCCCGTTGGCGGCAGCGTAGGTGCTGGAGTTGTAGAAGTAATTGGTTCCCATCCGAGAGGATGAGAACTAGGAGTGTTGTGCGAGTTGCAATGGTTTCTGTCCCCCCGTAGCGCAAAGGTGTTGGGGGCAGAAGAAGTGACGGGAGGGGGAAGGGGGGGTAGGACGAGGCAACGAGCGGTGGACCAAGGGGGCCCCCTGGACTCGGGTTTGTGTTGCAGGCTTGCCCACCTCCAAGGGGCAAGTGTCATATTTCGATGACGTCAGCGTGTCGCGTGCCGGGTGTCGGATGTCGCGCGCGGAGGAAATGCACCGTGCCCGTGTTTTCGCAGTGTACTGCAGTGTCAGCAGTTTTCTGAGGTGTGCATCTTTCTCTGTCGCTCTCGTTGGCGTAATGTGTGTTCTCTCTCGCACTTATTGTGTTAAGCGTGGTGTCGTCTAGGTTGTGCAGTGCACATCTGCGATATGCGCCCAGAATTTTTTCGCAGTGTACTACAGGGTCGAGCTAACCGTCTTTTGGCTGTCGGGCCTGGGGCGCGGGCGGTTCGGCACGTTCCGGCACGGTTCGGCACGGTCCGGCACGGCCGGCGCGGGCGGGAGCGAAAACAGGCGGGCGCGGTCCGGTGCGTTTCGGCGTGGGCCCAGGGCGCGGGCGGTCCGGTTCGTTTTAGCGCGTTTCGGCGCGGTCCGGCGCCGGCGGGCGCGGGCGTAGGCGGACGCGTTGCGGCGCGGTTTGTTGCGGGCGTTTTGGCGCGATCCGGCGCGCTCAGGTCTGGCGAGGGCGGGCACGAACAGGGGCGGCGGGCGACCAACTCAGTGCCACATTAGACCCTTCCTAGTGCCACATGAACTGCCACACATGCTTCCGACTTAGCTAAACTTGGTTCTAAAATTGCTAAATGAGGTGCCAATGCTGCTAAACTGGGAGCTAACACTGCTAAAGCGGGCGCAATTGCTTCGAAACTAGATGCTAAAGCTTCTAAACTGGGTGCTAAAACTGTTAATCTGGGTGCTAAAGCTTCTAAACTGGGTGCTAAAGCTTCTAAAATTGGTGCCAAAGCTTCTAACCTGGGTGCCAAAGCTGCTACACTTACTACCTGGGATGCTATGCTTGCTTCCAAAACTGTAACACAACAAAGGTACCGCAACCTCACACTGCTAAACTTACTGCCAAAGCTGCTAAATTTTATGCCAAAAGCTGCTAACCTGGGTGCTAGCTGTTAAACTGTGTACGAACTCTGCTAAACTAGGTGCTAAAGCTTCTTAACTGGTTGCTGAAACTGCTATTCTGGGTCGTCTGGGTAGTGCAGTGCACATCTGCGATATGCGCCCAGATTTTTTCGCAGTGTACTGATGGGTCGAGCTATGCGGCTTTTGGCTGGCGGTCGGTCCGGCGCGGTACAGCGCGTTTCAGCGCGGTCCGGCGCGGTCTGGTCCGGTGCCGGGCAGCCGGGTGTCGGATGTTGCGCGCGGAGGCACTCACCTCTGCAATCGTGCTTTTTCGCAGTGTACTGCAGTGCTAGCAGTTATATGAACTATGCATCTCTCTTTGTCGCTCCCGTTAGCGAAATATGTGATCGTCTGGGCGGTGCATTGCACGGGGTGTGGCGCGCGACTCTGGGTGGGTTTTCCTGGAAGAATAATGCACAGTGGGATATTTTCTCTTTAATTTTATTTGTCTTAGTACATTGGTCAATATCGTTTACATGCAATCAGGCTAGAATTAAAAGTATCAATTTGCGCAAATGACACTTAATAGGGTAGGGATCACGGTCAGCGACAGTGGCCTGGCTAGCGACCGCGGGAACTATGAACTCACCGCTAGCCTGGCCGCACGCGCGCGCGACTCGTTGTCATCGAGTGCGGGGAGCAGGCGGGGAGCAGGGCCGGGACCGGGGGCTGACAAAGACCATCGCGTCACTCGACTTGAACTCGCAAATGCATTACGGATGCACGGGATGCAAACAGAGCCGTTGAAAATATTAACAGCTAAGAGGCATTCCAGACGAAAAAAGCCACCCGTTTTTCGACCCCTTCCGAATTTGATCCCACACGGTTTATGGGTTCCTTTCATGCATAGGGACTGCCGAAAAGTCCCTATAGCAATTTCCGATCATTCCTATAAGATCTATAGGGGTCGCAAACCCCCCAAAACAGCTGTTTTAGACCATTTGGGACTAGATGGGTTCTCGAAGACTGCCGACGAAAAAAAGTCCCAAATGGGAGTCGTCAGACCACAAAAGTACGCTATATCGAATTCCGTTCCGTTAAAGGGTCTGCGGTTCATGGTTTGGGCACCTGAGCCACGCAAACTTTCACCAAGTTAAACATTTTGGTTATTTTTTTTATAAATTTTTTTAAAATATTTTCCAAGGGTAAACACATCGAAATAGAGTCCCTTGGACGAAAATTTTAAGGAAAATGTCGTATCTCCAACCGTTTAGCCGCTATACTTAAAAAATAACCAACAGTTTTTCTTTTCTTAGTGAATAAATAAGGAAAGACTTTCCTCCTCGTCCTGGTCGGTCATATTTTGTACTATTTCTTCTTCATTATCGCACTCTTCCTCCCATGTTTTCCAGGGAATTGGATCGTAGTCCTCATCCCCGCTTTCACTGCTTTCCTCACTCTCTTGATTCTTTGCCTCCAGTTATTTCCCTAATATCTTCGTTCTCGTCCTCCCGTCAGGGGAAAATGGTTATGCTCACCTTCCTTCAATACTTCGTCTCGTGATCGCAGTGGCAGAGCATTCCGACTGCGATCGAAGGCACCTCCAGTATATTTTTTCATTTTTCTCTAGTCGCTTAGTATATACGAATCCTCTGGAATATAAACGGGGAAACCCTCCTCTAACGGGATTTGACGATGCGTGCTGTCATGGTTCTGATCGGTTAGATGACAAGACTGAACTGATTCTTTCGGATGCGCCGCCAAGATTAATATACTTCGCAGTGTGTGTGTGTGTGTGTGTGAGCGCGCGCGTTTGTCTGCTTGATTTCATGGTGGATATAAAAGTAGCTGGTATTTGGTTCAAGAAAGTGTACCGCCATAGTTCAGCAGTTAGGCACCCAGTTTAGAAGCTTTAGTACCCAGTTTACGAAACGCGCCGGATCGCGCCGAAACGCCCACGCCCACCTGAGTGCGCCCAGCCGCGCTGTGCGCCACCGACCGCCAGCCAAAAGACGGTTAGCTCGACACTGTAGTACACCGCGAAGAAAATCTGGGCGCTTATTGCAGATGTGAACTATACCACCTAGACGACACCACGCTTAACACAATAAGTGCGAGAGAGAACACACATTTCGCCAACGAGAGCGACAGAGAAAGATGCACAGCTCAGAAAACTGCTGACACTGCAGTACACTGTGAAAGCACGGACACGCTGCATTTTCTCCGCGCGCGACATCCGACACCCGGCACGGGACATGCTGACGTCATCGAAATATGACACGTGTTCCTGGGAGGTAGGCAAGCCCGCAACACAAACCGTTGCCTCGTCCTACCCCTGTCACTTCTTCTACCCCCAACACCTTTGCGCCACGGGGGGACAGAAACCATTGCAACTCACACAACACTCCTAGTTCTCCCACACTAAAAAACAGACGTCTAAGAGACGTCTACCACCGTCTAGTAGATATCTAGGAGTGGTCTTTCAGTCGAACATCTACGCAACAGCTATTAGACGTCTACTTATCCTGAATCTAGTAGACGTCTACGTCTAGATCAAGTATAGACGAAATAAAAAATTTATGACGGGTATCGAACCCATGATCTTCTCTTCTGCTCTCCCGCTCTCTAACTACTCAACTATTACGCCACTTGAGGATAATACAGTTCCATTGGTTATATGAACGAAGTTGTGATCTACTTACCGTCTATATACGGTCTAGTGCTAGACGTGATCGACCTTTAGTCCCCCTCCCCCTAACGCGTACACGAAGTAGACCTTAGGTAGGTGGTCTACAGATATCGATATTTGATCTAGCATTAGATATCTACATTTACAAAGGCATAAAATAGATTGTCAAAAGACGCTCTGCTCAGACCTATGCGCGTAGTTGTCTACACATAGACGTATTTTGTATCGTCTATAGACGTCTACTTCATGTCTACCAATAGACGTAGATCTGGAAGACTTACTTTCGACCATCTATGGACGACTATAGACGTCTATAGACGGCCTAGATTCAGGATAAATGGTCTAGCTTCGTCTATAGACGTCTATTTTGTGCGTGGGATCATCCTCTCGGATGGGAACCAATTACTTCTACAACTCCAGCACCTACGCTGCCGCCAACGAGAACGCCTGTGAGGTGGGCAGCCCCGCCAAGCTGCGATGTGCGGCGGACCGGAGGCAGAGCACGGCGCTCACGAGCACCTGCATGGATTGCAAGGCTCCCAATTCCGCTACGGAGCGGATCGCCTCATTTTATTTATTTAACTGTTGACTTTATTTAATTCATTATTTATTTCATTTAATCCATCATTTATTTTATTTAATCCGGCATATATTTTATTTATTTTATTATTTTTTTTATTTATTTAATTATTTGTTTTATTCAACTCTTTTCTTTTGTAATTTAATAAATTCATTTCATTTATTTATTTTATTCATTTGTGTTAACAAAATACACTTTTCATATTTTTAACTTTAATTCCAAAAAACTAGGGGATCAACTAGTTTAGGCATTTTCAGTGTCTTTATGAAATATTCGTGCATGCAATTTCCAGACTCTTCATCTGCATCGCATGGGGCTCAATAACCCTGCAAAGTCAACACAATAATGAATGCAAAGCAGTTTGAATAAAATTTTGATGTAGAGAAAGAGAGAAGTTTTGTTTTTGTTTGTTTTTTGCGTCGCACGGGGTTGCGCTGGGGATCAAGCCTCCTCTGCCGTACCTTTGCGGCGGTTGGGGTTGACAGCGCCGGTCCTCGCAGACTAAGATTGATGGAATTTGATTGGAAAGCGATCGATAACCGCTGCTGCCGCTGCTGCCGCTGTGCAGCCCGCGCGGCCCGTCAGGTTGGCATGTGGTGCTGCTCGTCGTCAACCCTCTGGAGGCCCTGCAGGCCGTCCGCATGGTAGCGTCTAGGAGGAAAATCTTAGTCCTGGTTTTCTAGTATCCGGCGCGGCATCCAGGTGAGGCAACGCCCCCACCGGAACACGGCTCTTGGCCCTTTTTCATATCCCTCTCTGGGGCCCGGACCCCGGACCCCTCTGGGACCGATAGGCCACGCAGCGCACAGCACAGCGTACCCGGCCTGCCGCCCCGCCCCGCCCCGCCCCGCCCCGCCAATGACCGGCCCAAAGCAAACGACCTGGTTTGGCAATCACATGCCAGCCGGCCGGCCGGCCTCCGCTCCCTCCCTCCCTCCCTCCCTCCTGTCGCACCCCGACACGGCTTGGTGATTTCCGAATGTGAGTTTCATTTCAATCAGCTGCTTTTGCTGCCCCCCCCTCCCTCCCCCTCCTCACACATACAGATGGGGTGTGCCGAATAGTGTGGCGACTATGCAGCGGCCGCGGCGTCCATCGAGAAATCGCCCCACTTAAAAAAATCACGCGATTTCTCATATTCCCTCTCCGAGAAAGTCATTCTCCCAAGCGATCCGATCCGGTCGGTACCCGACGCACACATACTCGATGCGGAGGATCAAAAGAGCGAGCGACGGACATGAAGCGGGCCCAGCCCAGCAGCAGCAGCAGGGCCATATCAAGGGCAGCAGTGCGAACCCCTCGCGGTGTTGGCAACGGCCACACACACACACACACACACACACACACGAGACATACTAAACACATTAGCGGAACAATGGCCTGTACACCGAGAGATGGGGGGGGGGGGGGGGCTGCAGGACTTCGCGGCGACAAACACGCGCCACGCCTCGCCAGGCCACAACAGCACACCGCTGCTGCCGCTGCTGCCGCTGCTGCTGCGCCGACTGCGCTGGCCATGTGCGCCGCGTGCGCCCTGAGCGCCTTGTGCCGCACCGCCGCTGTTACCAACACGCCGCCGCGCCGCGCGCCAAACAGGGGTGCCAATCTCTGGAAGTGAGCATCATAACGCGGAGAGCGGCGCGGCAGCAGGCCGGGGCCGGCGGGGCCGGGACCAAACACCAGAGACGATCTGACGAGATTAAAAGGAGCAGGCTCGGCGCTGCACTGTCGCATAAGTCGACCGCGAAACAAACAGCGCCCGAACCAAACACGCTCTGCCCCGACACTGACTGCGCCTGCGAGCGCTAGGGTAGGCCAGCTTTGAAGATAATTTGAATATATTAGAGCGCTACCGCATGGAACCAGGCCCTCGCACGTGGTTGCTTCCCCCTGCATGTACAAGTCGGCAGTTGCCTTCCCAGCAGGAGACGTCCGGGCACTCACACCGGCCAAATAGATTACTCCGGAGAAGCTCAGAACGGAAGTGAGGAGTCGTAACGAAGAGGAAGAATGCTGCACAAATTATGAGAAATCGAGTGATTTTTGAAGAAGAGCGGGATTCCGGAAGCGCGATTTCTCATATTTTATCCGGGGTTCTTCTTCTTCGTTACGGCTTCTCACATCCGTCGTATTGCTCCGGAGTACTCTATTGCGCTTGCGACAGTATCGTGGTGGTGGTACTGCTTCTGATCCCGGTCGTCAAGCGGGGGTACGTCGTGTGGTACTTCACGGCCGTCTTCGGGTCAACGGGAGCCCGTAATGAAGAGCGCGCGCTTTGACAAACGCGAGCCCCTCATAAGTTAATTGCGTTTCCTTGTTGCGGCGGTCGGCCGCGGCCCCCGCCTCGTCGTAAAGCTTAATCAATCAGACGGATGGGTGGTGGCGGTGGTATGGTGCAAAAGCGGCCTAAAGACTGCAGACTGTTAGCGAAGCGCCACGCCGCGCGGGCGGGCGTCTGCTGTTCCGCCGGGCCAATCAAGTGCTTACACCCCTCCGCACCCCGCCCCGCCCCGCCCCGCCCCACTCCAGCCCCACAGCCCCCGGGGAGCGGCGAGCGTATGGGCCTTCTGGAACGGCAAATCGGCAAACAACAAACCCGCGGATGTCACACTATGAGTTCATTTCATTCATTCCCCGGCGGAAAGAGATCCGGCGATGGGGAGGGCGGGGCGAGCGGTGGTGGTGCGGGAGCCGCCGCTCCGCTCCGGAGGGTGCGACCCCTCTCATCTCATCCCTCCTCTCCTAATGCTACTCAGGAGCCGGGCTATTGTTATCAGCATGTAAACATATTTTACAGCCCGATGCGCTCGCGGCAATCAATATTTAATGCGAATGCGCGACTCAAATCGACTATGAGGAGAAGAGAAAAAGTAATCTTCCGCTGTGTGCCTGTGTGTGTGTGTGTGTGTGTGTGTGTCGGGTTGCTGCTCTTTTGCTGCGCCGCCCGTCTCTTCAACGGTGCGTGTCCGCGAGGGGAGGGGTGGGGGGGGGGGGTCTCTCGGAGCGACAACGACTAGTCCGAGCCTCGATTTCAGCCCGCGACATGTTTTAAATCATAGATCAGGACCCTGTTTCTTGATGCAAAGTTTCACAGAGATATAGGGTCGAGTGTGGGTCAGAAAGACAACACAGCGAGAAGAGGACAAAACAGCGCGCCTGTCTGGAGCTGACACTTGAACCCGCGAACCGTGCGCAATAGACGTTTCCAACGAGGCTTAGAAGCGGAAGCTGAAGAACAAAAACACTTCCAGCCCGGAATGCTATCGAGAGCAAGCATGAGAAATTTTTATGCAGAAGAAGGGCGGCACCAAATACGGCAGATAACCTCGAAAATCAATGAAAACTCTATTCAATTTTTTCATACCTGCCCCTTCCAGAGGTTCCGGTCTAGAAGTGTTTTTTTTTCCAACGACTCATTGAAAACCTCTATTGGAGTCTTTCTCACATTTCACATCACAGGACGTGGGGTGCCTGCTAACCCATACGGAACGCAGTGCGCCGTGGGGGTTTTGCAGTGCGGCTGTTGGCGGCGCCCCTGGCTGCCCCTGGCTGCCCCCCCCCCCCCCCCCCCCCCCCCCCAGGCTGACGAGGACGCCTCTGACAGCCCCGATCTCCTTGGCTGACGCCCCAGCCCCAGCCGTCAATATCACAGCGGGCGCCGCGCCGTCCGTCCACGTCACAGAGCGCTCCGTCAACGCGCGCGCCGCTCACCGTTTCGAGGCTTCGCATCATGCGGAGACGCGCGACGCGCCGCTCAGCACACCTGTCGAGGAACACTCACTCGCCCATTCACTCACCTCAACTCACCCGCGCGGCACGGCACGGCACGGCACGGCACGGCACGGCACGGCACGGCACGGCACGGCACGGCACGGCACGGCACGGCACGGCACGGCACGGCACGGCACGGCACGGCACGGCACGGCACGGCACGGCACGGCACGGCACGGCACGGCACGGCACGGCACGGCACGGCACGGCACGGCACGGCACGGCACGGCACGGCACGGCACGGCACGGCACGGCACGGGACGGCACGGCACGGCACGGCACGGCACGGCACGGCACGGCACGGCACGGCAGGCGGATCCAGGACGGCACGGCACGGCACGGCACGGCACGGCACGGCACGGCACGGCACGGCACGGCACGGCACGGCACGGCACGGCACGGCACGGCACGGCAGTAGCGGATCCAGGAGCGGCTTCAGGGGGAGGCAATGCCATGCTTTTTGCCTACTTACAGGCGGAAAAGTTACACCGGTTGCCTACATTTCCGGCGCCCTTCTGAGGCCCAGGGGGGGGGGCGACGCCCCCATCGCCCCTCCCCTGTATCCGCGCCTGCGGCACGGCACGGCACGGCACGGCACGGCACGGCACGGCACGGCACGGCGAGCGCTGAAAGGCTCTTCTGCTTCCAGGCTTCCGGAGGCGACGCCGCCGTAGGCACGGCCATGCCCCGGCCAGAGGCGTCATGCGACCGTCAAAGCAGCGCGCGACGACAGGAAAGGCGCGACAGGACGGGAAGGCTGCTGCCAGAGCCGATTGACTGCCGCTGACCCCTCTGTGCTGCTGCTGCTGCTGCCCCGCTTATTGCGCTCTCCGCGCTCTCATATGCCACCGGGTGAAATAAACATATTAATCAAAAAAGGCATGAAAATTGCAGCGGTGCGAGGCACGGCGGCACGGCACGGCACGGCACGGCACGGCACGGCACGGCACGGCGCGCGGGCTTTCGGGCTTTCGGTGACGGCAACGGACACTCTGTTATCTCGCGCGGCATATCGCCATGTTTTCGGAGCTTCCAGCCACAAAAGTGCCGTTATGTGCTCCTGCGTTCAAATCTCCATCAAATTAAAGATGAAACAAATTAAATGAGAGTGACATTTGGACGCATTTGGACCAGTGTGGTCTTTCACGTATTTTCCGAAATTCTGCGGTGTGTCGCCTCACCAAGACGTTGGACACCCCGCGATATTTTCTGTCTGTCTGCCTGTCTGCCCGTCCGTCTGTCCTCCTGGGCTTGGGCGCGGGCTGCTGTGTGTAGCGCTGCTGGCGTGTGGGGGCACCCGGGCCGGGTCCCGGGCCGGTCGGACCGAACCGCCCCATTATCGTCCCGGACCCAATCATCTTCATTTCGCCTCTCTTCATGTTTCCGGCCTGAAAGCTGCCTCTTCCGATCCGATCGGCTCCGCAGTGACACCTCTCTGCTGCTCCCTCCGGCTCCTTCGGGTCGGCGTCCGAACCGAAAGGCAGGATGGTGTTGATTTGGGGCGAAATGACACGCCGGCCTCGCCTCATATCCCAGGAAGGCGCCCAATGGCCGAGCCCTGCCGGGGAGAGCAGTCCTCAGAGACAAGGTTCGCTATAAATGCGGGGGGGGGGGGGGGAACTCGCTTGAGCCGTGTACGGAGTACTATAACTAAAGGTATTATAACGGTATTATAAAGTACCGCGAGTACGAGTGTTCTTTGAGGTGCTTCGAGTACTAATAGCACTTCCTTGCACATACGGATTCAGCCGGATTCAACATACATTCTTTAAAAAAAAATGAAATCGCCTATCTTTTCGGCGGTGGGTGACGAAATCGGATTACAAAACTAAGTATTGTATTATAAATTGTATGATTGTATTATAAGAGGTATTATAGGCTCGTTTAGCGAGCCGCAGCGGCGGACGGGGGCCATGCAAGCTAGTATAGCAGCCGACAGCGACAACGAGCGGCAGTGCCATGAACAGCTGAGCTGCGCCGGCAGCGGCCGCACCACCCGAACAGTCATGTAGCGGTGGCGGCGGCAGCGGCGGCAGCGGCCTGCCCACCAAACAGATTAAGAGTCAATCACTCGTGCAGGATTAGCGGCGCACGGAGCCGGCAGCAGGGAGGCGCTGGAGTGGGAGGGGGTGGGGGGTGGCACTCGCGCGCGGGGTGACACAGGCTCCCGGGGGAGGCGCAGACAGCGCCAATAAACTTTGTGACTTCATCTAACGGCGTACTCCATCGTTCTCTCTGTCTCTGTCTCTGTCTCTGTCTCTCTCTGTCTCTCTCTCTGTCTCTCTCTGTCTCTCTCTCTCTCTCTCTCTCTCTCTCTCTCTCTCTCTCTCTCTCTCTCTCTCGTTTTGTCTCAACGGCGGGGTAAAAGAGGAAAAAAGCCGAGAGACAGTGATAGAGATTGATTCCGTTGCCGCTCTTTTGCACCGGGGCGGTGCCGGGGCGGTGCCGGCCGGAGAGTGTGGACAGGAAGCTGCAGCGCGGGAACAACAACGGCGCCAATTTTAAATCGTCATTGCCAGATTGCAGTTCGAACTCCGGCGCTGCCCCCCCCCCCCCCCCCCAGCTGCGGGTGGGCTGGAGAGGGGCCGGGAGGGGGGGGGAGGGTCCCCGTTAAGCATTGATTGGACGACTCTATCAAGTCGTCCGGGGCCCATGAAATATTCCGCCGCCATCAATTCCCATGCCGCCGATGAACGCGCCACGGGTTGGCGGGGGCTGTGTGCGGGAGGGGAGGGGGGGGGGGGGGGGGGAGTAGGGCCTCTCCGAACCGGCGAAGCGAAATCTCTGGGAAACGGTTTCCCCCTTTCCCAAGCAGATCTGTTTCCCGACAACGATTCGGGCTCTGCAGTGGGAGCCGGGCCGGGAGCAGTCGGGAAGTGGGCCCGCCGGCTCCGCTGGTCTTCAGGGACTGGCCTGGGAAAGCTGCCTGGCCGCCGCCGCCTCTGGTCTGGGAGCCCGAGGCCGGAGGCGCCGGGGGACCGCGGCAGAGGCAGCGGCAGCGGCAGCGGCAGCGGCAGCGGCAGCGGCAGCGGCAGCGGCAGCGGCAGCGGCAGCGGCAGCGGCAGCGGCAGCGGCAGCGGCAGCGGCAGCGGCAGCGGCAGCGGCAGCGGCAGCGGCAGCGGCAGCGGCAGCGGCAGCGGCAGCGGCAGCGGCTTCTGGACACGAGCGTGCACGGGCTAATCCTCGCTCATGACCCGATCTCACCGGTACCCGATCGGAAATGTTCTTCGCCAAGTGTGCGCGAGGTCCCGGAATATAGATTCGCTGACGCGGTATGAGCGATCGCCGCGCTGGTTGTGAGAAAAAGAGAGCAGTTGAGGAAACGGGAGAGAGAGGGAGAGAGGGAGAGAGAGAGAGAGAGAGAGAGAGAGAGAGAGAGAGAGAGAGAGAGAGAGAGAGAGAGAGAGAGAGAGAGAGAGAGACCAAACGCTGCCGATCGAGAAAGGAGGGACCCCCCGGGGATTTCTATTCTATAAGCTGTTACTGTTATCATATTAGGGGCGTCTGTATATTCTCAGCGGGCTTGTGTATTTGTGTGTGAGTGCGAGGGAGGGGGTGGTGTGGGAGCGAGACGCACCGAGGACAAGGGAGGAAGGAGAGAGATGGAGAGAGAGAGAGAGAGAGAGAGAGAGAGAGAGAGAGAGAGAGAGAGAGAGAGAGAGAGAGAGAGAGAGAGAGAGAGAGAGAGAGAGAGAGAGAGAGAGAGAGAGAGAGAGAGAGAGGGCGTTAAGCGCAAGCACAGCCACCGCGCCGGCGCCCGCTTGGCTGCCGCGGCCAACCTTGGGCCGCGGCGGTTCCGGTGTTCCGTTCCCCGTGCTGTGGCCCGTGAGTCGGTGTGTGTTACTGCGGCTGCTTGCTGCCCCGCCGCCCCGCCCGCCCCGCCCGCCCCGCCGCCCCGCCCGGACCAAACTCTCTCTCAATTGGATTAGCCGGCGGCACCGCCACGCTGTGGAGGGGTAGGGGGTGGGGTGGTCGGGGGTTGATGCACCTCAACAAGCCCCACACAGCCAACAGGGCCGCCGCGCTGCCGCCGGTGTCCTGTTGTCCTCGGCCACAGGTCAGGCCGCCTCCTCACGTATGTTCCGGGACTGTAAAGCGTAGAGCGCACGCTGGCCCGCCGCGGCGCCGTTGACGCGGCCAAGTAAACGAGGACAGACCAGCGCTAGCAGCGCTAGCAGCGCCAGCTCGGCGAGCTCTGACGGCCCGTTTGAAACCTTACTCATACAATCACTTTGGCGGACTGGCTTATTCATGGGAAGCGCGACGTGCGGGCGTCAAGGCGTCATCGGCGTGGGAGCAAGCGAGAGGGAGGGAGGGGCGGGGACGGACCGGGAGAGAGGGGGAGAGAGACGGCGCGGCCACCCTGCGCAGCAGCAGCGGCGGCAGCGGCAGCAGCAGCAGCCCCAGGAGACCCCGGCCGGCCCCCGGAGCCCAGCCTCCCCGTCATGCCCCGGCATTGCGCCGGCCGTACATGCGTGTGAAACCCAATGTATACGGCGCGATTATTGTTTGATGCTGCCGGCCGGCCCCGGGGACCGCTGGGGGCCGGGCGGGGGCCGCTGGGGGCCGCTGGGGGCCGCTGGGGGCCGCTGGGGGCCGCTGGGGGCCGCCAGCGATGTTATGACGAGGGCCCCCCCTTTCTTCATGCACATCGATTTAATTCTTGGCTGATTCTTTTGATTTTCTTTGATTTTTTTAAATTCAATTTTTAAAAAAACAACATCGGTTTAAGCCAGATTTTTGTTCGTTTCCTCTCTGACTATTATGATATTTGGGGGGGCATTTTCCATATTTTTTGAGCATTTTGTGTCGGATTGACTGTTTTGATTTTTTTTATAAGTGAATAGTCCCTCGGAAGTCCCCCTCCGGTTATGATGTGGTACAGAGTGACGGAGGAGCGGGTGGGCGCGCGAGTGCCGGACTCTGTCAGAAGGCGGCTCAAGTCTGCGGCACACGCCTGTGCTGCGAGTGCCGAGCGACGAGGCGACACCCATATCACTTTAAAAATAAAAGCGCGCGCGTCACACACACCCGCAGCCTGCGCAGCCCCATAGCAGCAGAAGCGTATCGCTTTTGCTAACTTCGTTATATCCCTGCCCCGCGCACATTGCTATATACCTTTTTTTTTCTCGTTTCTCGCGCCCACCAACACCACCAACCGTTCCCCTGTTCGCATCCACCCTGCCGGGCCTGTCGTGCCGCGGCCTGCCGTGCCGGGCCGGGGTCTTTCCATACAGAGGCGGCGCCGAAGAGGTAATGGAGCCAGTTTATTTACACGCAGTAAACAGAACACGCGCCAATTCGCGCCAATTCACCGTGCGACCGCTGAGGCCCCCCCCTCCCCCTCCACCTCCCCCCTGCAGCTCGCGCGCCACCCGAGAATTTATCTGCGCCACCTCTCGCGCTCTGCTCCCTCCTGTTTTGTTTTGGTCTTTTTTTTTGGAAAGGGGGGGGGGGGGCAGCCGATTTTATTAGTAGCGCGCTCAGATAAAACTCGCGATCAGGTAATCAAATCGATGCATTTGCACGGGCTGCTGTGTGTGTTTCGCATGGTCAGCTGACGCCGCGGCAGCCGAGCAATTTTTTTTTTTAAAGGCTTTACAAGCGTTATAGGTTAGGTCAGGTTGCTAACGTTAAATTAATAAGTATTTTTTTTAACTTGGTTAGGTAGCTTGGGTTATTTCCACGCGCTTGGTCAGCGCGTCAACGTGGACGCAGCACACACACACACACACACAGACACACAGTACTCAACAATTTTATTTCTAATCGCCTCATTTACATTGGTACAAATCAATCGGCCGTCTCGGCCTCGTTGTCTCCCCGGAGTCGTCCTCCGTTTATCACCCCGCAGCCGGCGCGACAGCGAAACTGGCAGCCTCATTAAATACCGATAAGTCAGAGGTCAGCCAACGGCCAGCCGCAAGGGAATGGGTGGCGTCTTTAAAGAGGAGACGTGTTTTCGTCAAAAGGACGTCCGACTTATCGGCTCACTTCATTTTTCAAGGCGGCAAAGTGACTGAGCATGTGTGCGTGTGTGTGCGCGCGCGCGCGTGTGTGAGTGTGTATGTGTGTGTGTGTGAGACAGAGAGAGAGAGACACAGAGAGAGACACAGAGAGAGACAGAGAGAGAGACAGAGAGACAGAGAGAGAGAGAGAGAGGGGGGGGGGGGAACTGGAAGGCAGGCCGGGCGGTGGAGGTCACCACACCTCTCCAGCTTTACCTGGCGCCTGCCTGGGCTGGGTCTGCTTCCGCCGGTCCATTAATTGCCGTCCCCCCGTGTGTTTTGTACCGCGTGGGCTACCTCTCCCCCTTCCCCCCCTCCCCCGCCCCTCTTCCCTACGCCCCGTCAGTCTGTGTGGTGTGTCGCCGTGGACTCCGGATAGGCAACCCCAAGGCAACCCCAAGGCAACAGTGCGGCCGGGACTGCCTAGCTGCACGGGGCTCCTGCAGTTCTCCTCATGCACGGGATGGATGACCAGGACCAGCACTCAAAGATATGTAACCAAACGACATGATAGAGGTTTCCAATGATACTTTGGAAACGGAAGCTGAAGAACAAAAACTCTTCCAGACCGGAAACTCTCAAGGGTAGGTATGAGAAACTTGAATGGCGTTTTGAGTGAATTTGCAGGTTAGTTCTCATATTTGACGACGCCCTTGTACGTCGATATTTCTCATGCCTAATCTCGAGAGTTTCCGGTCTGGAAGGGTTTTTGTTCTTCAGCTTCCGCTTCTGAGCCGTATTGGAAACCTCTATTGACCCCGCGGAGAGAGTGAAGAGGGTGCGGGCGCTGCGCTGGGTGCTGGCAGTGTTGGGTGTTCTGCTGGTGCGAGCCAAGCCGAGCCGAGCCGAGCCGAGCCGGGGTCTCCGAGGCTGTCGATCGGAGCAATTAATACGGTTCGATGTCTGCGGGGCCAGACCGACAAAAGAAGGTGTCCGGCGCCACACGCTGCCCCCCCCCCTCCCCCTCCCGCCGCCGAACACGGCGCCCTGCTGTGTCGTTGTCGTTCTGTCTCCTCCGTAGCGTTTGCTCTCCCTGCGCTACACTCAACGGAAAAACAAAGTTTGTATAGTATTTCCCCCCAAATGCAACAGTGTTGTTCGCTACTACTACTCTCCTTTACGGTTCGCCCCGCCTCGTCTTCTTTAAAAAGAGAAACAGCGGGCGGGGAAAAAAAAAAGACAAACCGAAAACGGAAAACGCGCAAACGGATACAAGTATTTGTTGGAGCGTGTTGCTCTGGGCGGTCCCCGGCGGTCCCCGGCGGTCCCCGGCGGTCCAGCAAATGAGACGCTAACTGCTTGCCGTGCTCTTTACTTCTACCTACCGCCCTCCACTCTGTTTCTGCTGCGGCCCTTTCCTTTGAAAGCCAACCACTTTGTGCGAGAGAGTCCCGGCGGGGCCCCGGCCGGCCCGGCAGGTCCTCTCCCACCTCCGGCCGCCGCCGCCACCGCCGCCGCCACCGCCGCCGCCACCGCCGCCGCTACTGCGGGGCCGCTGCCGCCTGCCGCCCGCCTGCCGCTCTCGCGGTGGTGGCCTGGCCCCGCGGGGGCCACAACTCCGGGAGTCCGCAGTGCACAGAGGGGGGGACCACAGGAAATCAGATCTCGCCATGAGAAATCTTCATGGCGCACGCGACAAGCAGGTGACTCAAAGTCCCCTGATCGGTGCCTGCGGCGTGTGCGTCCGCGCGCGCGCGCGCGCGCGCGCGTGTGAGTGTGTGTGTGTGCGTGTGTGGTCGCGGTGCACTGCCGGGACT
The DNA here is from genome assembly GCA_038380765.1 of Odontothrips loti. Taxonomy (NCBI): domain Eukaryota; kingdom Metazoa; phylum Arthropoda; class Insecta; order Thysanoptera; family Thripidae; genus Odontothrips; species Odontothrips loti. Next base: position 16,808,419 of record CM076248.1, on the reverse strand, counting down.
GCAAACAATCGGTGCCGACGCCCGCAGGCCCCGGAGGCCCCGGAGGCTGTGTGCGAACACCGCCCCACTCTAATAAGGGCTGTGATGTCTTCTTCTTCCTCTGCAGATCGGCGGCGGCATGGCGGGGTGCACATCGAACGCGTCATCGGCCGGCTGTCGGCTGCCCCCATTACTGACACGCACAGCTGCTGCTGCTGCTGCTGCTGCAGGCGTTCCGGTGTCGTGTGGCTGCGGTGTGCTGGTGCCCGTCCCGGAGTACCTCACCGCGATAGGGCCAGCGGCAGAGGGTCGCTGCATTTGTCATACCGCTGCCGCTGCTGGCGCCGAGGCCGAGGCCCTCCTCACTGCTGTGCGGCGACCGCCCGCATGAATGAAGGGAAGGGGTGGGCGGTGGGCGGGCTAACCAGGACAAGACACACTCCTAACTGGACCCACCGCACCGCCTGCCCGGCCCGGCCCGGCCCGGTGGTACTTCCGTGGAGGCAAACGGAGTGTAATGTCTTTGTAATCTGCTGTCGTCCGGCCCGCGCGCCGCCCGCGACTGTTCTCACGGCGGCCAGCCGACAGCCGGGGGTGGCGGGGGCAGGAGGGCGGCGGGGGCAGGAGGGGCGCCGGGGGCACGGCAGGCGGTAGCGCGCCGGCCCCGTACGGTGTCAACGTCTTGGCCCCAAATGGCTCGGCTCGGTCTGGTACTACTAGGACTCGGTGCGGAGGGTCTCGCCCCCGGCCGCCCCGCCCCGCCCCGCCCCGCCCCGCCCCGCCCCCGCCCCGCCCTAACCTCGACACGACGCGTGGGTGGCGGCCGACGGCAGCGGCGGATGACGTCATTACGATCATTCAACGCTCGTTGTCGTGCAGCCGCTTAGCTATAACTAGCCGCCGCCGCCGCCGCGCGCTCTGTGAGGTGAGCCTGTCATCATGGGCCCCCGCCTCTCTCTCTCTCTCTCTCTCTCTCTCTCTCTCTCTCTCTCTCTCTCTCTCTCTCTCTCTCTCTCTCTCTGTCTCTGTCTCTGTCTCTGTCTCTGTCTCTCTCTCTCTCTCTCTCTCTCTCTCTCTCTCTCTCTCTCTCTCTCTCTCTCTCTCTCTCTCTCTCTCTCTCTCTCTCTCTCTCTCTCTCTCTCTCGCACGACACCGTGAGAGTCTCCAAAGGGTGCGGGTGGCAACCGAAACGACGTCGTATACATATATATACTGGTCCGCCGTCTGCCGCCCAAACGCGCACTACAACGGTAGTCGGCTCGGCAGTCCCAAGAAGAGGAGTGAAGTATGTTGCGTGCGCGCCAAAGGGGAAAGGATGTGTATAAAAAATGGAGTTTTCCTTTCCGGTCGTCCTGGATCATGATTACCGCGTGAGTCGTGCGAGTCCAGCACAGAGTCCTTTCCTGTCAGGGGCAGGGGGGCAGGGGCGGGCAGGGGCTCTGGCTGGATGAGGCGTATCACTGTGTCCAACACAATTCTTCCGGCTCCGCATATTTCCGCATCAAAATACACCCCTATCTTCACGCGCCTTTGTGCGAGCTCAAGCTATAACACCAATCTTTGAAGGAATATTTCGACGCCTGTTTCAGTATACGACTACAAATAACTACCGTTTATGTTTACTTCGGTCACCAAACTGGTGCGGGTATCAGGAACGTCCTGCCCACGCATGCGCCGCGTAGAGCTGGAATGGCGGCGTTTCAGCCCGCCGAGTGGTTCGCTTGTTTGCTGCGTGGGCGGTCGATGCGATCCGTTTGTGCGGGGGTGGTTGCAGCGGTAGTAGTTGCAGCAGCAGAAGCCATCCGGCTAGCCAGCCAGCCAGGCCTCGCTGACAGTTCCTTCCGCCAAGTAAGCGTCTGCCACCACCAATCAAGCCGCCACTTCATCAGGGCTGTCAACGGCCGGCTAACCCCTCTCCTCTCTGGCGCTGCCCGCGCTGCCCTCTGCGCTCCCACCAGCAACACCCCACTCCACTCCCTCCACTTTGGGGATGGTCGCCTCCGCGCCAACACGCCTCCCCATGTGCGCTTCTGTCCCGGACCTGTGAATTATTTCCCAGCTTATGGGGAAATCTGGTTTCCCGCGCGGCGCAGGATAAAGTTTGCGGCCCTGATGTGTGCCTAGGTGTGCGCGCACGTGGCGGGCCGGACATCAACATCCGCGTTGTGTAGGGATGCGTGTGGCGATTGATTCAAGACGGGCTGTGTTCTATTTAAAGGCTCTGTATTTCGTGATTATCGATATGTATACTTTGCAAATATGTACAAATTTCCTAAGGTAGTAATAATAATTATAATGATAAGAATAATAATATTAGCACAATAATGTACAATCAAATTGTGGTACTGCTGCAATCACTAAAAATGGAGATCAATATCATTATGTACAATAATTGATGACTCAATACAAAAATGTACAGCATTATTTAACATTCTGTATAAGCTAAATAAAAACAAAACAATTTCAATATTTCAATAATAAGATCTATAACGCCAAACAAATTTAAAACACTTCCGTAAAAATCATATTTTGATCCTTCTTCATATTGCACTTTGTTCTATAGTAATTGCTGGAAGCTCGGGGCTCTACACGCACAGACATCACGCAAATCGAACAAAAAAATAGTAGGTTTGTCTGTATTTCAAATGTCAAAATTTCTAACCGTCCAACTGTGGAAAAGGTTCTTTTCCTTAGAAACAAAAAGAAAGATCTATAACGTTTTGGTCAACTTTAAGGTTGTGCACCTTCTCTTTCACCATTCGACTCCGCTCAGCAATCGCATTCAGCCAGGGAAGAAATAAACTAAAACATAAAACAGCTAGGGCCTATTTTTTTTTACCTATGACTTCAGCTCATCTCCGGAACGGTATTGACTGGAAGGTTTTCCATCCGCTGAACTTTGTGGTTTCCCCCAGCTCGCCACGTCGTCCTGCAGACGGCACTGCCGACAAGAGATTCGCCATTTGCTGTGCGCTGTGCGCTAAGCGGTCGTCGGATGACGTCACGTGATGCTCAGAATGCGGGATGATTGCGCATCGCGGAATGCATACTGCCATTACCGCGGACTAGATTTCCAGCCGATATCTCGCCGCACGAAAACAAAACGCGCATGGTAACTTACACTGATTCGGAAGAAGGTGGGGAAATTCAAAGGGTTGGCTGGACGCGGAGGATGAAGTTTGAGATAGCTTTGATAAAAATCGCGGGCCGCTTTCAAAAAGTAGATTTTGGTCACCAACCCTCTTTGGATTTCGAGTTAAATAGCTAACAGTGACGCGACTTAGACAACTGCTCTTGCGTCTATTATGTATAGGAAACAAGCGGGAAGCTTTACGAGAAGTCCTCATTTTATACCTAAAGAAACAAACAAAAATATCGTCCATATCACTGAAATATCACTTGATTTTTTTCTTTCCGTGTTCGATATCGCCGCGGGCATTATCAGCAGATGGGCGACGCGATGGGTTGGTGGTAGGGCGGGTGCGCGGCGGGGGCCGGCTCCGGGGGGCAGTGCCGGGGGCTGTGGTGCGGGGGCGGCGCCGGGGGCGGCGGGCCGCCGCCGTGGCCACCGCTGCCCCACGGCTGGAGGTTCTGCAGCGCGCTCAGCGCCCCCGCCCCCGGGGGCGGTGGCGGCCCGGAGGGGTGCGGCGGCGGCGGACTTGGCGGCGAGTGGGGGTCGCCGGGCCGCTGCTGCTGCTGCTGCTGCTCGGGGTGGCGGTGGTGCGGCAGGCTGCCGGGGGGCGGCACGCCGTGGGGCGGCCGCTCAAACATGCCCTTGCTCAGCGCCTCGGCCTGCAGGGACATCATCAGCCGGTTGGCCGCTTGACGCTCCGCCTCGCGCTCCTCCGCTGTCTGCCTCCTGGAACACACAAACACCCACACGGTTCTGTTAGAAGGCTCTGCTCTGCTCTGCTCCACTACATGCAGCCCATTAGCTTGCCGTGTTGACGCAGCTGTCATGGCCGCGCCGTGCCGCGCCGTGCCTCACATTACCGATCACGGCCGACACCATCACGGCTCGCTCCATCGCACCGCTCTGGCATTTGCCATTCATTGCCTATTTACGTGTTTGCCAACGCCGAGCGGCATCATCGTCAACGTGTCATCACCGGAAACGGCACACATTACGCAAAATATGATAAGCTGCCCCAACTATTATTTTTCGTTGGTTTCAGGAGAAGCAATACATTAAGTTGAAAGAACTAACATTTTGATACATCAGCAAAAAAAAAAAAAAAAAAAAAAAAAAAAAAAATCGCTGCGTGAGCAAAAGACATGAAATAGGGCGACTGGCTTGAGACAAGCTCTTTGCTAATCAGAAGGAATGTTAGTTCTTGTCCCGAAATCAACGAAAGAATTAGTCGGGAACACTAATCATATGTTTTAGTGATGTGCCCGAATCACACCCTTCCAACGGGGTTTCTGTTCAAATGTTGCGCACAACAGGAGGGCGCGGACCGCCCAGCCCAGCCCGCGTGTGCCCCTGCGCCCCCGCCGAGGCCCACAATAATGCATTTGTCGAGCCGACAGGGACAGGTGCACAGGCCGGGGGCAGCCGGGGGCAGCCGGGGGCAGCCGGGGGCAGCCGGGGGCAGCCGGGGGCCGCCGGGGGCCGGAGGGAGGGGAGCCATCTTGTCGGACAACCCGCCGCGCTCCGCCCAACTCCTCTCGCTCTCGATGAAAACGCAATGGCACGCTATCAGCCCCGCCCCGCCCGGCGCTTGTCACGTTTTCACGGCTACAACTACGATCGCCGAATAAGTAAACACAGCGCTGCTCCGCTGCTCCTCTGCTCCACTCCGCCTAGCGTGACACGGCCAGGCGCCGGGGAGGTAGGCAACCCAGCGGCCCGCAGCACTCGGCTGCGGCCGTGTTGCCTACCCGCTGCAGCGCACGGGGCGAGTCCAGAGGCGAGCTGGAGGCGAGCGCCCCGCAGACAGGCCAGGCCAGGGGGGGGGGGGGGGGGGGGCGCAAGACGAATATATATGGAGAGCGCAGAGCGGACAGGGGACGGTGCGGGCGGCTGTGCCGGGCTGTGCAGTGCACTACCAGGGGCTGGCAACACAGAAGTGATCGCCTGAAGCGATGCTTGCCGCCTTCATATAGGTCGAAATGTGTCCATCGCCTTACCCTATCATATCCGAACCAGACTATGCACAGTTCCAGTGCTTGCTTTATTTTTAACAATAGTACTGATGCGGTGTACTAGGCTACCTGTCGGCGCCCGGAAATACACGTATGTTCTAAAAGAATGGGGGCAAAGTTTGCGATTTCGTTAATTTTGCCCTATTCTTAGGAGATGATCTAGTAGTTTTCTAACACAAACGCAGAACGTTGAACGCTGACAATTTTAAAGGATGCCATGTGTCACAGTACACCCTAAATAGGCCAGGCCTTCAGTTAGTACAATGCTATGGAGTAGAAATGCACTGGAATTTGAACAAATACAAAAGAACGGGTGCGGCAAGCATCGCTTCAGGCGATCCCTACTGTGTTGCCAGCCCCTGGCACTACACTCTCCGCGCCGGAGGGACGACAGCAGCAGCGCGAGCGCTCGATTTACACTGGAAAAGGGGAAAAGCTTGTCGTCACTTCGACGCCAAGGCACTTTATTGTGTATGTGTGTGGCACACATATGGGCAGCGCACGTCGCAGCAGGACAAGAGAGCACACACACACACACACACACACACACACACAAGCTGCATAGCGCAGCGCCCCGCCACCGCATATATGTGTGGGCGTGCACGGTGCGGTGCGGCCGCCCCCGGCCGCCCCCGGCTGCCCCCAGCGGCGCCTCACACACAGCGACGCATCAAACATTCAGAGGGCATCTGGGTCTGTGCGTGCGTGTCAGCCGGCATATAGCGCATATGACACGTCGTGTGTGTGTGTGTGTGTGTGCATTGGGGGACGTCGCCGCCGCGTCCCGAGATATGCGCCGCGCCGCATCCCGGCGTCGCAGCAGACGACGGCCAGGACACGTTTCGGGTGAGCCGCGCTACCGCTGGAGTGCTTTCACAAACAGCCATACAGTGGCGAGAAATTGAGTAGGAGAAAACGGAGGGTGAGCATTGTTAAAGGGAAAAGATAGTGATGGTGAGGGTGTGAGGCGTGGGAGGGGGGAGGGCAGTCGCGGGGGTAGGGTTTTAAATGCCGGGAAAATTCCCGGGAAGATTGGAAATGTTTCATGAATTTTTCCGCCTTACTAGTGTAAATGTGATCAGAACCTTTTGCGATCAGGAAAAAATACGATCAGAAAACTTACCGATCGTATTTTTTCCTGATCGTAAAAGGTTCTGATCACAAGGCGGAAAAATTCATGAAATATTTCCAATCTTCCCGGGAATTTTCCCGGCATTTAAAACTCTAGCGGGGAGCGAATCTAGTCGCCGTTGTCCGTGATTCGCCGTGCTGTCCATTAGAGTCTCGGGCGGGCGGGTCCCAGGTGGGCCGGCCCCTGCCCCGGCCCGGCCCCGGCCCGGCCCCAGGGGTGCATGGCTGTACTGGCGGTGCCCGGCCCGGTCCACACTTGACCACGATACATCCCGGCCCGGGTGGTACGGGGTCGGGTTTCGGCCGCCTGGCACGGTCGCGTCCGGCCGGGTCGTTTTGCAGCAGCACCGGTGGCGGCAGCGGCAGAGGCGGTGGCGGTGGTCGGGGTCGCAAAGCTGACGAAATTTTTAAAGTCCACCGCCCTGCATTATGGATGGCAGACACAGCTAGGTCGTTTCCCCGACCTGAAAAATTCACGGCACAAACCCTCTTGCTGTTTGGTCCCGGCGCGTGAGAGTGTCCGTGTGTGTGTGTGTGTGTGTGTGTGTGTGTGTGTGTGTGTGTGTGTGTGTGTGTGTGTGTGTGTTGGTTGGTTGGGGGGGGGAGGCGTGTCGCCGAGCCGATGTGCTATCCGATCCCCTCGTTTAGATCCCTGATATAGATTTTACTTTATAACTAACGTCGTTGCACTGGAAAATTTACCTCCGCGGGAAATAAATTTCTGTACACATTAATGGAGGATTTTTTTATTATTTTTTTTTGCCTTTCAGTCCACGCGGGAGTGCAGGCGGGGAGCACGTGTGCATACGCAGCAGTACGCATGCGGGAATGCGGCAGTGGAGAGTGCGATGGAGTCAGAAAAAGAGAGGGAGAGACAGAAGGGGGGGGGGGGGAGGAGACCGGAGGCCTAACGATGGCTGCCATGAGTGCGCACACAGTCGCACACACAATCTGCCCATTTATATAGAAGCCGTAGTTGTTAGATACGCCACATCAGCAGAGCAGGGCGTTGTCCAGGGGGATAGAGGAGGGGAGGGGAGGGGAGGGGCCCCTGCAGGGAGTGCCCAGCCCAGCCCAGCCCAGCTCTGATAGTCATCCGCCAACTGTGAGGTGAGGCAGGTTGGACTCTTCGCAAATAACTCCATGTACCGAAACTTTAAATAAAAGTAAATTTTAAATGAGAGTCTGGAACGGTGCTACGTGATTGAGGCGTATAACTCAATGATGAATAACTAAATTATTGTAGGAATTTTTACGTTTCCGGCTCCGACTAAAAATTGAGTGGATCAGTGGGGCCTGGACGGTGGAGGCGTATACCCCCCCCCCTCCCCCCCCATCCCGCTCGAAAACCTAAACCGCACTCACTTGCATTGTCGTAACCACAAACAGCTTGTAACGAGTGTCGGGGGCTGCGGGGGCTGCGGGGGCTGCGGGGCCGGCGGCGCTATAAGCCCTATGTCCAACCCCTGCAGCTAAGTCCTCGGCAATTACTGTAATAGGGTTTCGCCCCTTCCTCCCTCCTTCCCTCCGCCCCTGCCTTCAAGCAGTTTAGCCCCGCTGCACACATTTCGTTTTTCCCTCCTTCTCCCCTGCCTAGCCGCCCCTTCGCCTTCCATTCTCCGTCTTCATCGAGTCCCCCGCCGTTGTTCTTACGCCTTCAGCGATTAATTTTTCTTCTGCTCCTTTCGTCGTTTCGTTTTCGTCCCTACTTAATTGCTATCCCGGGCCATTCCAAGCGTTTCCAGCGTCCGTTTTTGGTCGCGGGGGCCTGCGGACGATGAAAAGAGAGAGAACTTTTTTTTTTTTGACGAGCAGCAGCGGCAGCAGCTTGACGACGATTCCCAGGAGGAAAAACAAAAGAAGAGAGAGATCAGGGAAAATGTTATGGAACAGGAAACGAGTTAGCAGCGAATGATGACGGAATTACTAACCGTCCCACGAGGGAGGGGGAACTCTACCGAAGCATAGCAAATAAAGAGGAAATTCGATTCTGTATCACGCCTTGCTTACAGCCAATATCATTGTTCGGTTGACATTATTGTTTGGTTGATAAGTCCAACAAAGAACGAATTTGAAATGTGTAAAAACAAGTATTCGTAATTTTTGTTTTGGTACGAATGGCTGTTTGACTTCGATTTTCCTGGTGGCTGTCCATTAAAATATATTCCGCTGGCCTCCTCCTCACCACACAGACACGACCGGCACCACACGCACCTGCCGTTTAATGCCCGGCGGCGGGCGGGGCGGGGAGGAGAGGGGCGGGGAGGAGAGGGGCGGGGAGGAGAGGGGCGGCCCCACCGCGCCGCCCGCCGGGCACCGCCGGGAGGGTAGGGTGGGGGCGGGCGATACAAAATGGCGCCGTCAGACATCCAGTGTGCGTCAGTGCGTCCCGCCCAGCGCCGCATCGCCTCGCCGGCACGCCGCGGTCCCCTCCAGGACGGCGTCCGCTCGCCCGCCTCCTCAAGTGGCCATGCCCGTCCCCTCCCATCCCGCGTGTGTGAGCCGGGCCGAGTCGAGCGAGCGTCTCTGGGGAAATTTTGTCCAGCTTAAGAGCAGCGCGGAATGAAAGAGGTGGGCCGGAGCTGAGCGGAGCTGACCGGGCCGGATCGGTTCGCAGCCGGGTACAACAGTATCGGGGCAAAGCCTCCTCAGAGCGCCACGGCGGCAGGCCAGGAGGCAGCCGGCACGGCCGCCGCAAAGGGCTTGCCGCCGGCCGCGGTTACCATGGCAACCTCGGCGGCGACCGCAGCGGGGCGGGGCAGGGCAGGACCCCGTGTGCCAAACGAAGCGCAGCCCGCAGCCCAGCCCCGCCGCGCCAACGCTATGGGCACGCCCTGCCAACGGCCGCGGTACTTAAGGTGCCATTTACTTAACTCGCGCGCTTCAGCCACCCACACCGTGCGGCGGCAGCCGGGGGGCGGCGGGGGCGGCGGGGCGCGGTCCATTAGTGGAGGGGCGTAACGATAACAAGGGGAAGGGGCATCGGCAGCTACGCGCCGCCACCGCCGCCACCACTGCTCCCAAACTGTTACGGCGCGCTAAATCTAAAGGGAATTAAGACGGTATCGAGCGGAGCTCAGCAGAGCTCGGCGGAGCCGTTTTCCTCTTTCCGAAGATATTACGGGCGCAATCAGCCACCGCCAGCAGGTCAGGAGCACGGCGAGAATAATCCCTCCGGCAAGAGGACGATAATTTAACTAACAAAGTACCTCCAAAAAATTTGGTTCTTAACAAAACAAAATAGTTCTCAGAACAAAAAAATTAGTCCGCAGAACAAAACATTTAGTTCTCAGAACAAAAAAATTTCTGCTTGTATGCTTGTCTTGAAATCAAATGAAAAATTAATAGCGACCACTAATCTTTTTCTCCGTGAGGCGGACAGCGCTGGGGCGCCGGTATAGGGTGGATAAAGCTAAGCGCGGCCGAGGGGCGGCGGCGGCACTATAAGAGCAGAGTTAGTTAAGGGTTAGGGGGCGGCGCGGGGGGCGGACCGGGACGGACCGGGACGGAGGCCGCGGGCACATCGCGTGACGCCGGGCCGTCCTCGGCGCCCGACGTGGCGGCCACGACGACGGTGCGGGCGCGGAGGACATCAAGCAGGGCATCAAGACTGAGGGGCGCGCCCAGCGGCAGCCGGCAGTGTGTGGGTGCTCACGGTAATGTAACGGGGGCCAAGTGATCATAACCTACACTGCACGAGCCTGTGGGAGGGAGATACGGGCGGGCTAGAGATGCCAACAGAAGGAAATTAAAAAAAAAAAACTAGTATGGAAATAAATTTTCAGTAGAGAACTGAAAAATATAGAGTAAAATTAGTTTTTTTTTTTATTACACTTGAGCAGGTTGCGAACGCGGGTCTGATCCATAAAAAGAAAGGAAACCTCTGGCTCTGCGGGTACACGAGGGAAAAAGGTGGGGGAGCAGGCGTCCCGTCAGTGCCGTCATGCACCACCTGGAGACAAGCGGCAGTCGGCAGCTGTTGAGGGCGGCATAGCGTCAGCTGCGGCCGGCCTGCCGTGCCTTGGCCTGCCGTTCCTGGATCCGAACACACTGCGCGCGCTTTGACCAATGACGAGGTAGCCGCTACCGCTTCTATAGCCTTGGCGCCCTAGCCAGCCGAGCCAGCCGAGCCGGGCCGAGCCGAGCCGGTGCCCCGCAGCGCGGCAGCGGCCATCATGGCACCATGGCACCCACAACAACGGCCGGCCGCGCTCGTCGCTTTAATTTGCCGCCGCCGCTGCCGTAATGGCGACGACGACGTCGCGGCCCGGGAAATTGGATTTCTCGCGCGCTGTATACACCTTCGGTCCGGCGCCGCCGGGGCTTATCTCGCAAATACATCTCTTATTATTACTTTGGCCTCTCTGACTTGGTAATTTAATTTGAAACGGGCGCGCTCGCGCTCCGGCGGCGCCGCGCCGGGCGGAGTCGTGGCGCGGGTTTCTTGTCGTTTCCGGGCCGGCCATACTGCCAACATTCCGAAAAAAAATAATCTAAATACTTGAAAAAGTTGAATCTTAGCAAAACAAAACAAAAATGCGTTTGGTCAGCTCCCCCCCCCCCTTCCCCCTTCGTCGACTGACAGTGCGGCTCGCACTGCCACTTACTAATCACAAAAGAATGGGTATGTTTACGGCACTGCGGCTCTGCGGTGCGTGGATTTGCATCCGCATGTATACATCGACGTCCACTCAAGGGCACGTCGCGGGGCGGGTGATTGCTTCATTATTCCGCTGCGATGCGTCATAAGGGTGGCCGTTAGCGGAGGGATTCGCGGAACGAATTCCTCTCCGCGGCTGAGGGAGGGCCCTGAACGCTTACCTCCACTTTGTTCTCCGGTTCTGGAACCACGTCTTGACCTGGGCGTCGGTCATCTTGAGCGTCTTGGCGAGCGACGCCCGCTCGGCGGACGCCAGGTACTTCTGCCGGTGGAAGCGCTTCTCCAGCTCGGCGATCTGCAGCCGGGTGAAGGACGTCCTCGGCTTCTTCCGCTTGGGCGGCGTCCGGTTCTGGTACGGGTGTCCGATCCGCCTCGTCATGGGGAAGGTGGCTGCGGAACAGAGAGAAGGTCGTCAGCGCCCGCTGGGTAGGCAGCCACGGCTCGTGCGCGCACGCGTGTCGTGCGGGCTGGCCTACCCCGGCGCTGGCAGGCGCTCGGCCGCGCGGGTATTCCGCAGCAGGGCGAGCACCGCACACGAATTGTCCCGTTTCGATAGGGACGGAACAGGTGTCGGCATGTGCCCCCCCCCCCCCCCGGCCTAACTGAGAGTCGACGAGCTGCGCCACTGGCGGCCGCAATAAAGACAGTTTCACCGAGCCAATCATCCCGACCCGACGCTGCTCGGGGCTCCAAATTCAGTTCTGCCCCCCGCTGCTGCTGCTGCTGCTGCTGCTGCCGCTGCTGCTGCCGCTGCTGCTGCCGCTGCCTTCCTGCGGCGTTGACCGTCAGCCAATCAGCGCGCACGGCGGACACGGTCATCGGAGAAGGCCTTGTTTGGGGCCCAGTTCAGCCCACTTCCTGTCACCTGAGCCGAGAGGAACCATTCGACCGCAAAGAGGGGCGCTCCAAGATGGTCGGAACAGCCGGCCCGGACCGGGCAGCCTGCTGCCACTGCTGCTGCTGCTGCTGCTGCCGCTGCTGCTGCTGCTGCCGCTGCTGCTGCCTATGTCTGCCTCATGACCAACCGCAAGCAGGACGCTCCCGCCCCGAGGAAACGCCGTAACCCGCGGCCCGGCGCGCGTTTCTGAGAAAGCGCGCAGTGCCGTTCTCAAAGGGATCCAGGCGGAGCAGACGGCACAAAATACCCCAAGGTAATCGATGAGTCAGCTGGGGGGCCCTCAGAGATATACATGATACACTCTGTCCGCGATCAGAAAGAAAAACACAGGGATAAAAACAAAAGCGATCCAAAGCTGTTGTGATTGCCCTCTCGGGTCGGTCGATATGACGAAAAAGGGCATTTTCGGAGCGACCCATCCACAAAGGTATGGCCGTCATTTACGGTAATGGGGCGGAGAGGGGAGGGATGGAGGTGCGCACGTTATGCGTCGTCTCCGTCCCTCCCCCATGCCCGGCCCACAATGCCTCGTCTCTGTCCCTCCCCCGTGCCCGGCCCGCACCGCACGGGAACGCAAGCGCGTATAAACACGGCCGATCCAACTCCTCAACGAAAATAGCCTTTTCGTGAAGATTAATATCGTTCCCTCTGTACGTGCGAGGAGGACCCGGGACGCGTGCGGGTGGGGGGGGGGGGGGGGGGGGGGGGGGGGGGACCGGCGCCGCGTCCTTCTCCATCTTCTTCAAATTGAGCGGGGCGGAAAAGAGACACGAACAGAGTCCCGCGCTTACGGACGCAGCCCGGGAGAGTCGGACCGTATTACAATACACGCGGCCCCGGGGTCGGCCCACGGGAATTGAACTTTAGGAGAGAGAGGTGGAGGGGGGGGGGGGAGGAAGAGAAGAAAAGGAGGGGGTAAAGGAGGTGGAGGAAGTGAAACAGGCAATAAAAGCCGCAGCGAAATGAAAACTGAAAAACCGGAGCAATTCAGAGCCGGCAGCGGCGGCTGGAGAGGAACATCACAGCCAACGAGCGGCGCGCTCTTGGACGCGGGCGCGCGGACACCGCCGTATCTCAGCGGCGGTGGGGAAGCGGCTGCTGGGACCAGCCGGGACCAGCCGGGACACGTCGGGGAGAGGAGAGAGAGGATTGCTAAGACAAACTCCTGCTGACGTTTAAAGTTTAACGGTCCACCGCCGCCCTGCCCCGCCCTAGGTATCCACTCCACCCCCCGCGCCCTGCCTCTGCTGCTGCTGCTGCTGCTGCGCTCTGCCGTCTCACACCCGCCCCTCCCCGGCCGCCTCCACCCCTTCACCCCTCGGGGCTGAAAAGTTCTGTCTGTGCGTTCAAATTGAATAACAAAGAGTCCTGAAACTGCGGCAGAGCTCCATTCCAATAAGCTGCAGGAAACAGGAGGGAGAGGGGCGTTTTTCCGACCTTGTTTGCGCGGGTTCTAACAATTTCGGAGCGTTTGTCAGCCACCAAAAATATATGCGAGGAAAACGCGGAGACAGAATAGAGTACTCCGGAGAAGCCCGTAACGGAAGTAAGAAGTCGTAACGAAGAAGCAAAGCGGAAACAGTATGAAGGGGAACCGCAGCAGAGAGTATCTCCGCCACGGCGTCGGCCACGAGCTAACTAAAAATTTCTGGAGCCTTAGCTCTCGCTGACGATATGTCACGACCATTTGGTAGGGTCACACAACGCAGAACCACCTCGCACGGACTAAAGATTTGAAATTCTCGGCCGCGCGAAATAGAACTGCGATGTGTGCCCCTGCCAAATGTTCGTGACATATCGTCAGCGAGAGCTAAGGCTCCAGAAATTTTGAGTTGGCTCGTGGCCGACGCCGTGGCGGAGATACTCTCTGCTGCGGTTCCCCTTCATACTGTTCCCGCTTGGCGCATTGCAGGTCGCCCTGATGGAGGCCGTCAGCTGCAATGCCCGCCCCGGTATGAGCCCGGGCCCCGACCCGATCGCGTGCCGCGGTCACATTCACGGCCGGCATCATCAGCGACAAACTGCAGCGGGGCGGGGCGGAGCGCGGCCGGCGGCCTCCGCGGAGAGGTATACGAGGGGTGCCGCCAACGACGCCATGTCGGTGACGGGGGCGGTCGTGGTCTCGCCGCGGGGGTTGCGGGGGCCGCGGCGCTCCCAGCGCTCTCACGGCGGCCCGTTTAAGGAGCCCCCCCCCCCCCCCCCCCCACCGCTCAGGACTGTGTTATATGCATGCAGGGGCGCGGGGAGCGCGGCGCGCGGCCATCGCGCGGAGAAGGTTCGATCAGAAAGCGGGAGCCCTAATGACCTCTCGCACTCCCTCCCCCCCCCCTCTCTCTCTCTCTCTCTCTCTCGCCCTCTCTCTCTTTCTATCCCTACATGCCTGGCACGCGGTGGCCCTTCATAGGGTGGTGATGACGTCACGCGCCGCGGTCCTTAACGCGCGCCTCACGCACACCCCCGAGCGCCCCCGAGGGGCGGGGGCAGGGCGGGAGGAGAGGAGGGGAGGGAGAGGGGGGGGGGGTAGAGAATTCAATTCCACCGACGGGATGAAAACGGTGAGCGTGTTGGCGGCTACCGGACGGAGCACGGCGGGCAACAGCAAGTAATCCGCGTAGCGCTGCTGGCCTCGGTGGGTGCATTCGGTGCGCGCGCACTGTAACATGATGAAAACGGTCATACGCGCCCCGCGCCCCGCCTCCAGCCCC